>CM039676.1:102709471-103909471 GCA_022496015.1 Hordeum marinum | reverse complement strand
ATTCCAACCGCACAGTTACATTCTTGGGGATACTCCGAGTGATGAGCAATCCTCACACTCGGGGGCTTAGCTGCGAAACATGTTTCGCTTAAGTTAAAAACCCTGTCGGGTGGATATCAGTCCATTCACTTGACGGCCTATTTGCGAATCCGTCTTCGCTTGGGTTAATAACCTCATCGAGTGGATAATAATCCATTCATTCGACAACTTAGATGCGAATCGACATTTGCCTAAGTTCAAATATACTTCGAGTGATGAGCAATCCTCGCACTCAGGGGCTTAGCTGCAAAACATGTTTCACTTAAGTTAAAAACCCTGTCGGGTGGATAGCAGTCCATTCACTCGACGACCTATTTGCGAATCCGTCTTTGCTTGGGTTAAAAAAAACCTCGTCGAGACGATGGTAATCCATTCACTCGACAATTTAGCTGCGAATCGACATTCGCCTAATTTCAAGTGTACTTCGAGTGATGAGCAATCCTCACACTCGGGGGCTTAGCTGCGAACACGTTTCGCCTAGGTTAAAAACCTCGTCGAGTGGATAACAATCCATTCACTCGACAACTTAGCTGTGAATCGACATTCGCCGAAGTTCAAATATACTCCGAGTGATGAGTAATCCTCACACTCGGGGGCTTAGCTACGAAACACGTTTCGCCTAAGTTAAAAACCTCGTCGAGTGGATAGCAATCCATTTACTCGACAACTTAGCTGCGAATCGACATTCGCCTAAGTTCAAATATACTTCGAGTGATGAGCAATCCTCACACTCGAGGGCTTACCTGGGAAACACGTTTTGCCTAAGTTAAAAACCTCGTCGGGTGGATAGTAATCCATCCACTCGACAACTTAGCTGTGAATTGATATTCGCCTAAGTTCGACAATACTCCGAGTGATGAGCAATCCTCACACTTGGGGGCTTAGCTGCGAACACGCTTTGCCTAAGTTAAAAACAAACTTAGTCGAATAGACGATTGAAAGCCAAATACGAACAAAATCCAAAGGGTAAACCACGGATAAACATTTCATATGAAAGCAAATGTGCTCAGACCCAAGGCCTGAACGAAGGTTTTAAGGATACAAATCCACTCGGCGTACCGAGGCAAATTTAACTATTTCTTTCAAGGACAAGTTTTTCAAGCAGGAGACGGACTGGTGGGCTCGACGAAGGTGTCCAGGTCGATGCCGTTGGCGATTCTGGTGGCCGCTTCGATGAAGGTCTCCATGAAATCCTCGAACTGGAGTTTCTTCGTGTTGACCACCTGAAGCTCCTTCAGCCTCTCCTCCTCCACGTCCCTGCAATGGACCCTGATGAGTGATAACGCCACGTCGGCCCCACAACGAGCAGCAGGTTTCTTCCAGGCCTGCACTCGACTTGGAAGTTCGTCTAGGCGAGCCATCATAGAGTTGAGGTCGAGCTAAAGAGTGTCCTCAAGACATAGCTCTTTTGTCGATTCTCTCCATCGCAGACTTCAGCCGGACAAGATACGACTGGACGCCCTGGAGCCGGAAATTGAGTCGGAGCATGTTCATGGCCACCGCGTCTGCAACAGGAGACCTGGTGGGATCCAGATTGGGCTCAACCTCCTCCGTCTCCTTCTCAAAGTCTTGGCAGAATTTTGTTGAAGAATGGGGAATGGGAGGAGAATTGGTGAACTGCAACCCTTAAATATTTTACAAAGCTCAGTCGACAAAAATACTTACCGTCAAGCGGAATATACATCTTCCTCGAGAACTCGCCCAAATGCTTCTCTAGGCCATTGCTCCTCTTGTTCAGCTGCTCGACCCTTTTGACGAGGTCCGTGTGCTCCTACTTTAGCTTGGTGTTCTCCTCTTCCAGCTTCTTGGTGGCCGCCAGCTTCTGATCTGTAGCTTCAGTTTTGTCCTTGGCCACCCGTTGGGCATCGGCGAGTGCTTTGTCCTCCTCCTCCAGTGCCTTCTTCATGGAATCTAAAGAAACAACATTGTTGAGTCGCGCTTGGAGTCGACGGTTTTCATTGCGCACGTCTGTTCGAGTGAGAGCACTCGGTTCAAAACATGAAAAGTGAAGATGGGAATGCTGACAGTCGACAGTAATTACCTCCCAGAGACTTCAGCTCAGCACGCGCTCGCTCCAGGGCGTTGTTGGCGACCGCCAGATCCACCTGCAACCGGTTCCTCTCATCCTCCATGTCCTTGTACTGCGTCCCAAGTTCGCAAGCCATCTGGAACCAACAAAAGAAAGGAGTTCAATCAGCAAGTAGTTCCTGGACAGTAGACTGAGTTATGAACACCGGCGAATGACCATCTTGGAGTAATTCACGCAGAAAGTCCACTCGACATGTCGAGTGGCTCTGGTGCTCTACGCGCCATAAACAAATTCAAAAGCTGTCTCCATTAAGACCCTGCCGATGCAAGCACTCTACAGTGGTCTCGGGGACTACACCCAGTGGGTGTGCTAAGAGCGCCCCCACTAAGACGGTTAACTCTCGATCCGTCGAGTAACTCGTCAGAAAAAAAACTCGACATGTCGAGTGACCCCAGTACCACACGTATGACAAGTATTCAAGCCTACTGTTTATCGTCTGTGATGAACAGTAGCCTTGGGGAGTACATCTAGTGGGTGCACTTAGTGTGTCCCCACTGGTTATTCAAACATTCGACAAGGTCAGCCCTGTCACGACACTCGACCCGTCGAGTGACGCGTCTCCCTACTCTATGAAGTACATTATATCCTTATGCAGTGTCATATCATGGTTTGCCACTAATGTCCATAAAACCTGCAAGGTAGCTACGGAGTGGCGTGATTCAAAAGCAAAATGTATCCCGTATACAATAAACTCTAAAGACCCCTGCCGATACAAGCATTCGATAGCGGTCTCGGGAACTACACCCAGTGGGTGCGCTAAGAGCGCCCCCACTGAGACGGTTAATTCTCGATCCGTCAAGTAACTTGTTAGAAAATACACTCGACATGTCGAGTGACACTAGTACCACACGTACTATCAATCCCAATCCTACTCGACTACGATCTGATCTATACGAGTGGAGAAAGTTCAAACATTCTATGGCAATCACCCAGTGGGTGTACATCAGCCAAGAAAAGACAAGAATTCAATCGACAATGGACTTACAATCGAACTTACTCGGACATTCGTGCGGAGGGCTGCGCTGACATCAAAAGCCAGTTTGCTGGCCTTGTACGCCTCCTTGGTCCTCAGCATGAGCTGCTCCGCCTGGATCATGGCTTCCTTCGCAGCCCCGGTTTGATCTTCCGGGGTGCGATGCAGAGAGAAGGCCATCACAGGTGGGGTCGGCATGGTCGCAGGAGCAGCGGAGGCAGTCTGAGGGGGCCCAGTTGGAGTCGACGCCACAATGATCGAAACGGTTGGAGGAGCATGTGACAGAGGTACTACAGGTTCAGCCCTGGGTTGAGTTGAGCCACCTCCCCCTGGGAAGACTCTGCAGTCGACCGCTGAAGTGCTTGCGCCGATGACGCTCCTTGGATGCAAGGGCGCGAAGTGTCAAGTCGCTCCTTGTCGTCCTCCACCGGAATGACCTTTGCATCGACAACCGACGGTGTTAACATCTGCATATGTTGAGTCCCATTCGGACGAACCAACAACTATCTAACCTCTATGAAAAGTGGCCGCATCAGCAGTGTCGACATGCATTGCATCCCCTCCATCTCGATGAGGCGAAGACACAGATGTAGCAGCTCTGACGAATTGAGTGGCATTCGGTCAAATACAACTCCAGACTTCAGTCGACAGAACAGGTATGGAAATAAACTCTTACGTGGAGATGACATGCATTGCCACGCTCATGCGAGGCAGAGCCTTGCAAGGCTTGGTGAAGGCTTGCTTGGGCTGCTTAGCCAGTTTTTCGCTCGGCTCAATGGTCGAGGGACGGCTGCGCTTCAGGTTCTTCTCACTAGGGCCCGGAGCCCTATCCTCAATAGTCAATGGATCTTGGCGGGACTTGGTGCGGCTTTCACGGCGGGGAGGTGACTCAATTTCTTCCTCCTCTCCAGAGTCCTTGTATTCTTCCTCGGAGTCGGAAGAACCATCGCCGTCCACACTATCGCCCTCACTCACCACGCCGTCCTCAACATGGTTCCTGTTAGGAACGGGCGAGTGCATGTGCGTCCATTCCTGCATGATTCAAGCAAAGAAGTCAGTTCAATATATCACTCGACAATACAATACATCAGTCGACATCACACAACTCACTAGGTTCTTCGGCGGGTTTTCGGCCGAATATGGCCGGATCCTCTTGGCTCCCAAAGGATTGTTGCAGGCCCCGATGTTGCTACGGAGCCACTGCTCGATAGTTTTCTGAGGAACTTACACAGGATGCACCCTTGTCGAGTCCTCAGGGGCCGTGTAGTGCCACATGGTGTGGTCTCTAGCTTGGGGCGGCTGGAACGTCGACCGAGAAACGTCTCTAACAGATCCATGCCGGTCACCCCGCCCCAGATCAGCTGCACCACCGCTTCAACCAAGATGCCTACTTGGACGTGCTCCTCTTCAGTCACCTTCAGGGACTTGGGAATAGCCGGACGGTTGGGTGTATATGGGGGAAGGCCAGTCGACATATTGGGCGATGCTGCATCCTTACAGTAGAACCAGGTCGACTGCTAACCCCTTACAGACTCAGGAAAGGTCATGGCGGGGAAGGAGCTCCGAGCTCTTTTCTGAACTCCTAACCCTCCACACAGCTGGAGCACGTGGGTCTTCCCATCAGCGGGGAGGGCTTTCTTCATAGTCTGGGATCTGACCGTGAAGAGGTGTTTGAACAATCCCCAATGGGGAGAGAAGCCGAGGAAACATTTGCATAGAGTGATGAATGCAGACAGATAGGCTATGGTGTTGGGAGAGAGGTGGTGCAGTTGGGCACCGAAAAAATTCAGAAAGCCCCTAAAGAACGGGTGGGGCGATAGAGAAAAACCTCGCTCGACGTGGGAGAGAAGGAGGACCCGCTCCCCGTCGCACGGCTCCGGCTCGCGCTCCTCTCCCAGCAGCCTCTAGGCGTCGTCCGCCATGAGCCCGTCGAAGACGAGGCCCTCCATGTCTTCGTGGGTGACGACAGAGGGGAGGAAATCCCCCTGCATCCAGCTCGCCGACGCGGTGAATCGGGCGGTCGAGGGCTTCTTGCCCTTGAGCTTCGCCGCCCCTTCTTTGCTTGCTCCACCTTCTCCATCGGATTCTTCATCTTCGTCGTGGGGGCTCTCGTTGAGGGAGATCGGAGTTGGGCGCTGGGAGCGGAGGAACCGGAGGAAAAGAGTGAAAGAACTGGCGGCGGTACTGTGCAAACCATAGCGAAGACAACTTTATACGCTGTCGAGTGTCTCACTGACCAGTGGACCCGCGAGGTTACCGCACACACCAACCGCTGACGGCGCTCGGTACATGGCGATACGACCGACACGAAAATCGAGGCGTCGCGCCCCCACTTGCCCCGATCGTGGCATAATCTTCGCACGAGCGTGCGCGCTTCCCAAATTTTTGTATCCCGGAAAATCTGGGTCTGTCAGACCGACCCGTCGCCTCCCAAGATGCTACCAACTCACTCAGACCAAAACAAATGCTGAACATCCACTCGGACACCTTTAAGGCTGAACGGATCCGAGCGAGCAGAGAGGAATTCAATCGACACAAGTTTTGTTGAAGCCCCAAATGTCATTCGGAAGATTTTGCGTGTTGACCCTGAATGAATACTATTGCTCAGAGTTCAGTCGACACAAGTTTCATGGAAATCCCAAATATCATTCGGAGGATCTGATGCACTAACTCAAGGCCCTCGAAGATACCTCTTTCCACCACTCAAACCCCGATCCATTCGGGAGCTAATGACGAGGATATGTACCTAGGGTAGGGTCCTAGGCACGGCCCACATACCCTACCTAAGGACATCACATGGGAGGACTTGAAGATCAAGCATGAACTTCCGAGTGGATCCCTGGAGACGTTCAAAGTCACTCAACAGTAATCCACTCGGAGACTCCCGCTCTCACTCGGCACTCATGTGTCACTCAGAAGACCTCGGTTTCACTCGACGCCAGAAGACCAGGAGCCATCATCAAGAGCCCAACGGGCAGACGCTGGTTCAATGGTCATTAATAGCTTTTATTACATACGTTACGTGTAACAGCAGACTTTAATCCCATGACCAGTCCCTTAGATGCGGGGAAATTATGAGGGGCAGCGAACTCTATATAAGCCGCCCCTCCCCTCCTGCACAAGGGTTCACAACCATTGTAATATCTATACCCCACTCGACATAAAGCTCCCGAGCACTGAGACGTAGGGCTGTTACCTCCACGAGAGGGGCCTGAACTCATACATCCGTGTGTACATCCTCGCCGTAGCTAGGACTCTGCCCTCTCCCTTCGTACCCCTACCATCTACTGTCAGGCTCGTTCCCACGACACTCGCTCTTCGATTACCATCGAGATTAGTTGTGAACCTAAATAATTGTTATTTGGTGCCTGCGTTAAGCATGAACATTATATCTGGATCTTGTTTATTGCGAGACGATTACTCATTTAAATTAGAGAATAATTGTTGTTCTATTTATATGAGTAATATCTTTTATGGTCGTGCACACAAATGTGAGGGGTTTATTCCTATTGAATCTCGATAGTGATGATACACATGTTCATAACATTGATGCCAAAAGATGTAGAGTTCTTAATGATAGTACCACTTTCTTGTGGCACTGGCGTTTAGGTTATATTGGTGTAAAACGCATGAAGAAGCTCCATGTTGATGGACTTTTGGAGTCACTTGATTTTGAATCACTTGACACATGTGAACCATGACTCATGGGCAAGATTACTAAAACCCCATTCTTTGGAACAATGGAATGGACAAGTGACTTGTTGGAAATCATAAATACTGATGTGTGCGGTCCAATGAGCATTGATGCGCGCGTTGGATATCGTTACTTTCTCACCTTCATTGATGACTTAAGTAGATATGGGTATATTTACTTGATGAAGCACAAGTCTGAAACATTTGAAAAGTTCAAGCAATTTCAGAGTGAAGTTGAGAATCAACGTAAAAAGAAGATTAAACTTCTACGATCTGATTGGGAGGATAATATCTGACTTATGAGTTTGGCAGTAACTTAAGACTGTGTGGAATTGTTTCACAATTGCCACCGCCTGGAACACCGCAGCGTAATGGTTTGTCCGAACGTCGTAATCGAACCTTATTAAATATGGTGCGTTCTATGATGTCTCTTGCCAATTTGCCACTATCGTTTTGGGGCTATGCATTAGAGATAGTTGCATTCACTTGAAATAGGGCACCATCAAAATCCGGTGAGCCGACGCCATATGAACTTTGGTTTGGCAAGAAGCCAAAGTTGTCATTTCTTAAAGTTTGGGGATGTGATGCTTCTGTCAAAAAGCTTCAGCCTAAAAAGCTGGAACCCAAAGCGGAGAAATGCGTCTTCATAGGATACCCAAAAGATATAGTTGGGTATACCTTCTATCGCAAATCCAAAGGCAAAGTGTTTGTCACTAAAAACGGAACATTTCTTGAGAAAGAGTTTCTCTCAAAAGAATTGAGTGGGAGGAAAATAGAACTTGATGAGGTGCACAAGACCCATTGTCAGCCTTGCCATAAGTGTGGCCGAAAGGTTTCGAAGTGATCCAGGAAAGGAGCACTTGATGACGGTCAAGAATATCCTTAAGTACCTGAAAATGACTAAGAAAATGTTTCTCGTTTATGGAGGTGATCAAGAGCTCGTTGTAAAGGGTTATGTTGATGCAAGCTTTGACACTGATCCGGATGACTCTAAGTCGCAAACCGGATATGTATTTATTCTCAATGGGGGCAGTAAGCTAGTGCAGTTCCAAGCAGAGCGTGGTAGCAATTCTACATGCGAAGCGGAGTACATCGCAGCCTTGGAGGAAGCGAAGGAAGGTGTCTAGATGAAGGAGTTCATGACAGATCTTGGAGTAGTGCCCAGTGCATTGAATCCAATGGACATGTTCTATGACAACACTGGTGCCATTGCTCTAGACAAGGAACCAAGGTTTCACAAGAGGACCAGACACATGAAGCGACACTTCAATTCCGTTCGCGAGTACATCAAGGAGGAGGACATAAATATTTGCACAGTGCACACGGATCTGAATGTCGCCGACTCTTTGACAAAACCTCTTCCAAGGGCTAAACATGATAAACACCAGAAGTGTATGGGTGTTAGATTCATTACAATGTAAATCACATAGTGATGTGAGCTAGATTATTGACTCTAGTGCAAGTGGGAGACTATTGGAAATATGCCCTAGAGGAAATAATAAATGGTTATTATTATATTTCCTTGTTCATCATAATTGTTTATTATCCATGCTATAATTGTATTGATTGGAAACACATTGCATGTGTGGATACATAGACAACACTATGTCCCTAGTATGTGTCTAGTAGACTAGATCGTTGATCAGAGATGGTCAAGGTTTCCTAGACATAGATATAAGATTGTTGGAGACGATAATGGGATCACATCATTGGGAGAGTTATGTGATGGACAAGACCCAAACTATAAATATAGCATATGATCATGTCAGTTTATTGCCATAGTTTTCTGCATATCAAGTATATGTTCCTATGACCATGAGATCATGCAACTCAGTGAGACCGGAGGAGTAC
The DNA here is from genome assembly GCA_022496015.1 of Hordeum marinum. Taxonomy (NCBI): domain Eukaryota; kingdom Viridiplantae; phylum Streptophyta; class Magnoliopsida; order Poales; family Poaceae; genus Hordeum; species Hordeum marinum. The sequence goes on along the minus strand of CM039676.1, from coordinate 103,900,826 downwards.
CTTGTGTGTATCGAATGTCGCAACGTAACTGGGTGACTATAAAGATGCTCCACAGGTATCTCCGAGGGTGTATGTTGAGTGGGCATGGATCAAGACTGGGATTTGTTATTCCGTGTGACGGAGAGGTATCTCAGGGCCCACTCGGTAATACAACATCAGAACAAGCCTTGCAAGCAATGTGACTAAAGTGTTAGCCACGGGATCTTGTATTACAGAACGAGTAAACAGATTTGCCAGTAACGAGATTGAACTAGGTATTAAGATACCGACGATCGAACCTCGGGCAAGTAACATACCGAAGAATAAAGGGAACAACATACGGGATTAGCTGAATCCTTGACATAGAGGTTGAACCGATAAAGATCTTCGTAGAATATGTAGGAACCAATATGGGCATCTGATACGTCTCCAACATATCTATAATTTTTGATGATGGCTTGCTATTATATTATCTGTTTTGGATGTTTTATATGCATTAATATGCTATTTTATATTATTTTTGGGACTAACCTATTAATCTAGAGCCTGGTGCCAGTTTTTGTTTTTCCTTCTTTTTGAGTTTTGCAGATATGGAATATTAAACGGAGTCCAAACAAAATAAAACTTTTGAAAGGATTTTTTTGCAAGGAAATAAATCGATCAAGCTTGGAGTGCACGATAGGGGAGGTGCGAGGGAGCCACAAGCCTGCTAGGCGCGGGCCCCCTGGTCGTGCCTAGCAGGCTTGTCGCCTCCCGGCAGGTCTCCTAACCCTAATTCTTGGCCTATAAATACCCAAATATCCCCCAACACGAGAATGAGCCATGCAAATACTTTTCCGTCGTCGGAAGCCTCCGTTCTCGAGAGATCCAATCTTTGAGCCTTTTCAGTAATCTGTCGGAGGGGGTTTTGTTCAGGGAGGGCATCTACATCAACTCCATTGCCCCTTCAATGATGCGTGAGTAGTCCACCACAGACCTACGGGTCCATAGCTAGTAGCTAGATGGCTTCTTCTCTCTCTTTGATCTTCATTACTATGTTCTTCATGATCTTCATGGAGATCTATCCGATGTAATGCTCTTTTGTGGTGTGTTTGTCATGATTCCAAAAACTTTATGTGATGGGCTAGGTTACGATGATCTTGATGATTGCTCTCTAAATTTGCATATTGAGGATTCCACTATTAAGAAACCTATGGAAAGGATTAATGATGTTCTTATTGTTGCTAATAGGAATTATGTGCCCGTAGATTTCATTGTTCTTGATATAGATTGCAATCCTACATGTCCTATTATTCTTGGTAGACTTTTCCTTAGAACGATTGGTGCAATTGTTGACATGGAAGAAGGAAACATTAGATTCCAATTTCCATTAAGGAAAGGCATGGAACACTTTCCTAGAAATAAAATAAGATTGCCTTATGAATCTATTATGAGATCTACTTTTGGATTGCATACCAAAGATGACAATACCTAGATCTATTGTGTTTTGCCTAGCTAGGGGCGTTAAACAATAGCGCTTGTTGGGAGGCAACCCGATTTTATTTTTGTTTTCTGTTTTTGCTTATGGTTTTGAGTGTTTACCACATTATTACTTCTGTATTATTTGTGTTTTGGTGTTTTAATTAGTGTTTGAGCCAAGTAAAACCTTTAGGGTGATCTATGGTGGTTGATGATTTGATCTTGCTGAAAAACAGAAACTTTTGCACTCAGTCCAGGAATTTTATAAAAAATTCAGAGCCTCTAGTGAGTGTGAATGTTTTACACGCGATTAATATATAAATTTCCCAGGTTTTCCTATTTTTATGAATTGTTTTAGTTACAGAAGTATACAAAGTTTTCAGATTGCTACAGACTGTTCTGTTTTTGACAGATTCTGTTTTCTTTGAGTTGTCTGCCTACTTTGATGAATCTTTGGGTTGTATCATGGGGTATGAACCTTGGAGAAGTCAGATTACAGTAGTTATAACACCAATATAAATAAATAATGAGTTCACAATAGTGCCTAAGGTGGTGATTTATTTTATTATACTAATGGATCTCACGAGTTTTCTGTTAAGTTTTGTGTTGTGAAGTTTTAAAGTTTTGGGTAAAGCTTTGATGGAGTATGGAATAAAGAGTGGCAAGAGCCTAAGATTGGGGATGCCCAAGGCACCCCAAGTAATATTCAAGGATTCCAAATAACCTAAGCTTGGGGATGCCCCGGAAGGCATCCCCTCTTTCGTCTTCAATTCATCGGTAAATTTACTTGAGGCTATATTTTTATTCACCACATGATATGTGTTTTGCTTGGAGCGTCTTCTATGATATGAGTCTTTGCTTGTTAGTTTGCCACAATAATCCTTGATGCACACATCTTTTGAGAGAGCACAGTGGTGTTTGCGTTTTATAGAAATACTTGAACTCTCGTACCTCACTTGTATTATTTTGAGAGTTTCTAAAACAGCATGGCATTTGGTCTAGGTTATGAATTTAGTCCTAATATGATAGGCATCCAAGAGGGATATAATAAAAACTTCCATATTAAGTGCACTGGGTATTTATGAGAAGTTTGATTATTTGCATAAAGTTTTGAGATATAAAGATGGTAATGTTAAGAAACATGTTAGGAAGTAATTGTGATTTGGTAAATATACTTGTGTAAAGGTTTGTGATTCTCGTAGCATGCACGTATGGTGAACCGTTATGTAATGAAGTTGAAGCATGACTTGTTTATAGATTGTCGACCTTTGTGTGATGGTCGGGGGCGCGCAATGGTTAACTCCTACCAACCTCCCCCTAGGAGCATGCATTTAATACTTTTCTTCAATGACTAATAGACTTTTGCAATAAGTATGTGAGTTATTCATGACTAATGTTGATTTTATGGATTATACACACTCTCACCCTTCCACCTTTAATAGCCTCTCTATTACCGTGCAAATTTCGCTGGTACAACAAACACCTTCCTCAAAATAGCCACCATATACCTTCATAAAAACAGCCACAATATATCTTTCCTCAAAACAGCCACCATACCTACCTATTATGGCATTTCCATAGCCATTCCGAGATATACTGCCATGTAACTTCCACCATTCCCTTTTATGACATGCACCATCACTTCCATATTGCATATAGAGTCATATTTTGTCATAGGTATCGAGTTGTAATTTTCTTTTGAGTTGTAAGTAAATAAAAGTGTGACGATTATCATTAATAGAGCATGTCCCATGTGAGTAAAGGATGATGGAAGCTATGATTCCCTCACAAGTGGGGATGAGATTCTGGACTTTATGAAAAAAAGAGGCCAATGAAGCCCAAATAAAAAAATGAATAAAAGAGGCCTTAGATACCCACAAAAAATGAGAGAAAAGAGAGAAGAGACATTTCTACTACCTTTTTCCACACTTGTGCTTCAAATTAGAACCATGATCTTCATGATAGAGATTCTCCTATTTTGTCACTTTCATATAGCTAGTGAATGTTTTATAAATGATGCATGTCCACTTAGTTTCTTTTTGAGCTTTCATACACTTATAGCTCTAGTGCATCCATTGCATGGCAATCCCTACTCACTCACATTGATATCTATTGATGAGAATCTCCATAGCCCATTGATACGCCTAGTTGATGTGAGACTATCATCTCCCTTTCCTTGACAACCTCCACCACATTCTATTCCATCTATAGTGCTATATCCATGGCTCACGCTCATGTATCGCGTGAGAGTAGAAAAGGTTTGAGAAAATAAAGGTGTGAAAACAATTTCTTGACTTTTCATCGGGGCTGTGCATGATATAAATACTTCGTGTGGGGAAGATGGAGCATAGCCAGACCATATGATATTGTAGGGATACCTTTCTTTTGCCATTATATTTTGAAGAGGTACAATTGCTTTGCTAGTATGCTTGAAACATTATTGTTTTATATCAATATTAAGCTTTTGTTTGAGTCTTACGGATCTGAATATTCATGCCACAATAAATAATATTACATGGATAAATATGTTAGGTAGCACTCCACATCAAAAATTATGTTTTTATCATTTACCTACTTGAGGACGAGCAGGAATTAAGCTTGGGGATGCTGATACATCTCCAACGTATCTATAATGTTTCATGATGGCATGCTATTATATTATCTATTTTGGATGTTTTATATGCATTAATATGATATTTTATAGTATTTTTAGGACTAACCTATTAATCTGGAGCCTAGTGCCATTTTCTGTATTTTCCTTGTTTTTGAGTTTTGTAGATATGGAATATTAAACGGACTCCCGACGGAATAAAACCTTCTGAAGGAATTTTTTGGAAGGAAACAACTCGATCAAGCTTGGAGTGAACGACACTGGAGGTGTCAGGGAGCCACAAGCCTGCTAGGCGCCTCCCCCCGGCCGCGCCTAGCAAGCTTGTCACCTCCTGGTAGGTCTCCTAACCCTAATTCTTGGCATATAAATACCCAAATATTCCCCCAACACCAGAACGAGCCACAAAAATACTTTTCCGCCACCAGAAGCCTCCGTTCCTGAGAGATCCAATCTTGGAGCCTTTTCCGGTAATCTGCCGGAGGGGGTTTCGATCACGGAGGGCATCTACATCAACACCATTGCCCCTCCGATGATGCGTGAGTAGTCCACCACAAACCTACGGTTCCATAGCTAGTAGCTAGATGGCTTCTTGTCTCTCTTTGATCTTCAATACCATGTTCTTCATGATCTTTATGCAGATCTATCCTATGTAATCATCTTTTGTGGTGTGTTTGTCAAGATCCGATGAATTGTGAGTTTATGTTCAGATTATCCATGAATCTTATCTGAATCTCCTCTGAATTCTTATTTGCATGATTTCATATCCTTGCAAGTCTCTTTGATTTATTGGTTTGGTTTGGCCAACTAGATTGGTAATTCTTGCAATGGGAGAAGTGCTTGGTTTTGGATTCAATCTTGCGGTGTCCTCACCCAGTGACGTAGTAGGGTCGTGAGGCATGTATTGTATTATTGCCATCAAGGGTAACAAGATGGGGTTTTCATCATATTTCTTGAGCTTATCCCTCTACATCGTGTCATCTTTCTTAATGTGTTACTCTGTTCTTCATGAACTTAATACTCTAGATGCCGACAGGAGTCAGTCGATGTGTGGAGTAATAGTAGTGGATGGAGAATCGTTTCGGTCTACTTGACACGGATGTGATGCCTATATGCCTGATCATTGTCTTGGATAACTACACGATTATTCGCTTTTCTATCAATTGATTGATAGTCATTTGTTTACCCACCATGATATTTGCCTTTAAGAGAGAAGCCTCTAGTGAAACATATGGCCCCTGGGTCTACTTTCCATAATATACTTTCAGATCTATAAACCAAAAATACCAAAAAAAACTTTGCTGCAATTTATTTACCTTTTACTTTTCGTTCTTGTTTATATCTTTATCTATCGGATCTAATCCTTGCAAATTATCGTGAAAGGATTGACAACCCCTTTATAACGTTGGGTGCAAGAGTTTGATTATTTGTGTAGGTGCAACCATTGCTAACATGCTTGTTCCTCCTACTGGATTGATACCTTGGTTCTCGACAACTGAGGAAAATACTTATCTACTTCGTTGCATCACCCTTTCCTCTTCAAGGGAAAACCAACGTATGCTCAAGAGGTAGTAGCAGCCAGGTCCCGCTATTTGTTATTAACCGTAGAGATGTCTCGGTCATGTCTATATAGTTCCCGAACCCGCATGGTCTACACACTTAACGTTCGATGACGTTTCGGTGGTATAGAGTTATGTATGGTGGTGACCGAAGGTTTTTTGGAATCCCGGATGAGATCCCGGAAGTCACGAGGAGCTCCGAAATGGTCCAGAGGTAAAGATTTATATATAGGAAGTCCCGTTTTGGTCATCGAAAAAGTTTCGGGCACTTCGAGACTACCGAGAGGGTACTGGGGGACCATCGGGAGGGGCCTCACGCCCCAAAGGGCGTCATGGGCTGTGGGAGGAGACAAAACAGCCCCTGGTGGGATGGACGAAACTCCCACTAAGGCCCATGCGGCTGGGGAAGGAAAAACCCAAAGGTGGAAAGGGTTTCCAAGTGGAGAGGAGGAATCCTACTCCTAGTAGGATTGGAGTAGGACTCCTCCACCTCCCACTTAGGCCGCACCAAAAGGGCAGCCCTTGGGGCGCATGCCTCCCTCCCCTCCCTCCTATATATACTAGAGGATTTGTGGGCAGCCCTAAGCCTAATTGCCATGTGTTGCCCTCTTCTTCCTTCTAAATCGCTTTCTCCTCTAGTCTAGTTTCGGAGGTGCTTAGGCGAAGCCCTGCCAGAATAGTTCCACCTCCACCTCCACCACCGCTGCATTGTCACGTTGTCGGAGAACTCATCTACCTCTCTGCTCCCTCTTGCTGGATCAAGAAGGCGGGTATCGTCATCGATCTGTACGTGTGCTGAACATGGAGGTGACGTCCGTTCGAAGCTAGATCGGGACGGATCGTGATTGGATCGCGGGATGCTCGGCGATTTGGATCGCGAAGACATTCGACTACATCAACCGCGTTTCTTAACGCCCCGCTTAGCGATCTACAAGGGTATGTAGATCCACTCTCCCCCTCATAGATGCTCATCACCATTGATAGATTTTGCGTGTGCGTAGGAATTTTTTTTGTTTCCCATGCGACATTACCCAACATCGTTCCCCCTACGGGGTGGGGATGAGTAGTTGTTGTTGGTTCGGCATGTGGCACAAAGTAGCTGCGCCCAGACATGTGGGCGGTTCTAATGTTTGTCCATAAATGATCGTGTGGGCTACCTCCTGGGTATGCCACAAAGAGTCGTGCGGTTGGGTGTGCATTATGCCACACATGTGGTGAATATCGCGACCCTAAAACTAAGAGGTTCATCGACCCAAACATTGTGATTGTGATCAGCCTCCCTAGCTAAGTCATGATCATTAGAATTGGCATCCCTATGACAGAACAAAAATTCAATTCTACTCAAAGTACTAATCTGAATACAAATATCCTCAAAATATCGAGGAGCTACTGTTGATGAGGATCATTCTCCATAGTCCATTCATAGTCTCAATGGCCTCAAGAAAATTTAAGACTCCATAATAATTCTATCAAAACTCATTAAAGCACACACCTCGTGCCCTCAGGCCAGGACAAACCACCTTCCATGCTGACCTTGGTGGGTGAGGGAGATTTGTCACACGTTCGGGAATGCAGCGTGAACAGGAGTGAGCTGTCACACATTATGCATGGCCAGGAGTGGGACATGGTGCATATTAGCCTATCCACCCACCCGCAAAACAACACTTGTCCAACATGCATAGGAGAACATTCATGCACATCATGTAGTCATTTTGCCCCCTGGATGCTCTACATAGGGAGCCCTGCCCTCCGTCATGCTTTCTTTCATTCTTTCAAGGTTTTGTCAAGCGCGGAGCCTCTAGCTACCAAGAGGCACCCTAGGAAAAAGAGACAAGTAGTCTCAAACCCCCGGAGGAGTGTCAGGATCGCTCGTGGATCCTTGGCGATGAAGCAGCAAGATCTGTAAGCTATGCCTGGCCAACGAGGGGCGAGACTCTACTCACATGTGCCCTTCTCTTCGAGGAGTGATACGTATCCAACGTATCCATAATTTATGAAGTATTCATGCCATATTTACAACAATTTTATGCGGTTTTGGTATGATTTTCATGGAACTAATCCGGACTGGCGTTGTTTTCAGCAGAACTATTGTGGTGTTGTTTTTTGTGGAGAAATAAAAGTTCTCCAAATGCAACGAAACTTTTCGACGATTTTTTTGGAACAAAAGAGGCACTAGAAGCTTTGTGGGAGGGCCATAAGAGCCATGAGGTGGACACAACCCACCAGGGCATGTCGGCCCCCTCTTGCGTGCCCTGGTGTCTTGTGGGCTCCTCGTGGCCCATCTTCGTGTGAAACTGACGCCCAAAAATCCTATATATTCAGAAACCCCCAGTAATAACCCGAGATGAGAAGTTCCATCTCCGTAATTCTCTGTATCGATGAAAAAACATTCCGGAGGCATTCGAGTACCCTGCCGGAGTGGGTAGATCATCTTCGGTGGCTATCCTCCTCATCCCGGTGGAGGCCATGATGAGGACGGAGTAGTCCACCCTCGGGGCTAGCTGTTTGTACTAGTAACTATGTGTTTAATCACTCTCTCTCTATCTCGCTCTCTCTCTCATGTTCTTGATTTGGCACGATCTTGATGTATCACGGGCTTTGTTAATATAGTTGGATCATATGGTGTTTTCCCCTCTCTATCTTGTTGTGATGAATTGAGTTTTCCTTTGAGATTTCATTATTACTGGATTGAATACTTTTATGGATTTGAGAGCACTTGATCTATGTCTTGGCACTCAACACGTGGATTCCCGATGTTACATTGGGGTAATCTATGCATAGGGGTTGATGCACGTTTTCATCCTACTTTCTCTGGTAGAAATCTTGGGGCACTCTTTGAGGTTCTTTTTGTTGGATTGAGTATTATGAATCTAAAATTGTTTGATGTGTATTGTATAATTAACTCATGGATACTTGTAGTGACATTGGAGTATTTAGTTGACATTAGAGTTGGTTGATGCATATCATATGGTGTTATTTTAGTATGAACTCTTAGATAGATCGATCGGAAAGGATAACTTGGTGTTATTTTAGTACGAACTCTTGGATAGATCGATCGGAAAAGATAACTTTAAGATGGTTTCATACCCTAGCAATAATTGATTCTTATGTTCTCCGCTAGATAAGAACTTTGGAGTGATTCTTCATTGCACGGTGAGGGATGGTTATGTGATCCAATTATATTAGCATTGTTGAGATATTGCACTAGCAAAAGTATGGACCCTACGCCTTGTTTTCAAGCCTTGCAATACCGTTTATGCTCACTTTTGTTACTTGCTACCTTGCTGTTTTTATTGTTACTATTACAAAAGTCAACATCTACTATCATTAGTACATTTGTATCACCATATCTTTGCCGAAATAGTGCACCTATAAAATTTACCATTGTACTTGGTGTGTTGGGGACACAAGAGACTTTTTATTATTTGGTTGCAGAGTTATTTGAGAGAGACCATCTTCATCCTACGCCTCCCATGGATTGATAAAACTTAGGTCATCCGCTTGAGGGAAATTTGCTACTGTCCTATAAAACTCTGTGCTTGGAGGCCCAACACGGGTCTACAAGAACAAGTTGTGTAGTGTACATCAATCTCTTTTCCGGCGCCGTTGCTCAGGAGGTGAGTGACTTAAGGTATATCTTTAGATCTTGCAATTAAATCTTTTAGTTTCTTGTTTTTCACTAGTTTGGTTTTACAAAAGAAAACTACAAAAATGGAGTTTGGGTTGCATCATTTGTTTTGTCTTTATAATATCTTTTGTGAAAACAAGGATTCAAACAATTGCGCTCAATTGGTAGAGGAATAAATTATGAAAATACTTGATAAGAATTCGTTGAATGATGAGCATGATAGAAATATTGTTAGTATGAGTCCTCTGAATATTCATGATGCTAATGATATGCAAAGCCACAAGCTTGGTGATGCTACGTTTCATGAATATGATATTCTTAGTCCCTCAAATTTTGATGAGAAAAACTATTATGATGATAGCATGCCTCCTAAGTATGATGATTATTGTGATGACATGTATGCTATAAAGAGTAATGAAAACCATGAAACTTTTTATCATGATTTTAATATTTAATGTGGTTATGTTAATCGAGTGTCACATGATAGTTATTTTGTTGAGTTTTCTCCCACTACTTTGAATGAGAATAATTTTGCTTGTGTGGATAGTAATAAAAAATCTATGCTTGTGAATCATGAAAAGAATTTTGTACGTAATAGTTATATTGTTGAATTTCTTCATGATGCTACTAAGAACTATTAGGAGGGAGGAACTTATGCTTGTAGGAATTGCAATAATATAAAGTTTCCTATCTATGTGTTCAAATTTTTGAAGATATGCTTGTTTTGCCTTCCTATGCTAGTTGATTCTTGCTCCCGTAAATTGTTTGCTCACAAAATCCCTATGCATAGGAAGTGGGTTAGACTTAAGATAGTTGATTCTTGATCCCGTAAATTGTTTGCTCACAAAATACCCATGCATAGGAAGTGGTTTATACTTAAATGTGTTTGTCATATGCTTCATGATGCTCCCATAGTGTTTCAGTTCTTTACTTTTATGAGAGCATCATTGAAATCATCATGCCTAGCTAGAAGGCATTAAAGAAAAGCGCTTGTTGGGACACTACCCAACACTTTTAATTTCTGTTTTTGCATGTTCACATGATTAATCTACTGTGTTAATTATGTTTTGCAGCTTTTATTTCAATAAAGTGCCAAGTAAAACCTTTGGGATAGTGTGGATACTTGTTTGTTTGATTCTGTGAAAAAACACAAAGTTTTGCATCCAGTATATGAATTATATGATTTTACTGAAGCGTCAAAAAATTCTGAATTTGTAAAAAAAAATTCTATAAAATTTCTCTGTGTTTTCCTAATTTTTCAGAATTTTTAGAGTTAGGGAAGTATGGTGTTCACTCAGATCTTAACAGACTGTTCTATTTTTGACAGATTCTGTTTTGCATGCATAGTTTGCTGGTTTTAGTGTTTCCATGGCTTATATTGAGTGTTATAAATTGTGGGAATTTTTTAATGCATTAGTTATTATGTGATAACAAGTATGAATCTTCTCTTGACTATACCTAAGTAAATGATCTATATTTACTATACTAACCCATCTCACGAAGTTCCGCTAAGTTTTGTGTGATTGAAGTTTTCAAGTTTTAGGTGAGATGACGATATGAGCTGAATACAGAGCAGAAAGTACCTAAGCTTGGGGATGCCCAAGGCACCTCCAAGTTAATATCCAAGGAAGACTCAAGTGTCTAAGCTTGGGGATGCCCCGGAAGGCATCCCCTCTTTTGTCTTCAACCCTATCGGTATATCTTACTTAGAGCTATATTTTTATTCATCACATAATATGAGTTTTGCTTGGAGCATCATTTATTTTGTTTTTCTCTGTTATATGTTATTTATAATCTTGTTTTTAATAAAAAATTCCAAGAATTTCCTTTTAGGATGCTTGAATTACATGTTTGATGTGTGCTGTGTAAACAAAAACTTTTGCAGTAGTGTTTGAATTTTCATATTTTATTGGAACGTGGAAAGTTTTTGAAATATTTACATAGTGTTGTAATATGAATTTTTTATCATGTACTAAATTTTCCTATTTTTTAGTTACATAAGTACATTGGTTTAATAGATTGCTATAGCCTATTATGTTTGGACAGATTGCTATCATAGTTTTGTTATCTGCTTATCCTATAGTTTCCATAGCCTATATTGGTAGATATAAATTGTGGAACGATAGTAAACATTATATGATGTTTGAAAATAATTTTGAAACTTGTCTTGGAAGTACATGAAGTGTTGATTTGCTTTTATGTGTACTAACCTATCTCACGAGTTATTTTCAAGTTTTTTGTGGATGAAGTTTTTTAGACTTAGGTGAAACAGGGATATGAGAGGATTGAACGAGATACAAAAGCTCAATCTTGGGGATGACCAAGGCATCAAAAGATAATATTTCAAGAAGTCTCAAGCATCTAATCTTGGGGATGCCCCGGTGGGCATCCCACCTATCTTCATCAACAATTATCGGTTAGTATCAGTTGAGCCTAAGTTTTTGCTTCTTCACATGATATGTGATATTCTTGGAATGTAATTTTTTGGCTTGCTGTTTTAATTAAATACTTTGATCTGAAAGTTTTTAGATGAGAGAGAGTTCTCAAATGGCTACCCATTTACTAAACTACTTGCTTGATCTTCACTTATATCTTTTGGGAGTAGCTTATCATTTACTCGTCTGCTTCATTTATATCCTATGAGTAAATTGTTAAATGAATTGAATACCATGAATTTGAAATTATATGTTCATATCATGCCTAGTAGTAGCTTCACATTGGGTTTAGAAAGTGAAATCTTTTGAAGCTTGACAATCACAATATTGGTCATACAAGCAATTCGTGAATGATTAGTATAAGGAAGAGAACTTTCACATACAAATATATTATGGACATCTTCTATGATTGTGAATAGCCAATAATTATTTTCGAACTTGAGAAAATTAGTTGAAGTTGAAAAAGGAAAATCACATAATGAGTTATGGTTGTGTATATTTGCATAGAAGTTATATTGTTATGGATCCTCCAACATGTGGTGTTTGCTTAAGATATTTTGCTAGCCAAAAATTCGTACTAAGTAGAGATACTACTTGTGCATCCAAAAACCTTAAACCCGGTTTCTTGCCATGAGTGCCCACCATACCTACCTATGGATGGAATAAGATCCTTCAAGTAAGTTGTCATCGGCGCAAAAGGCAATAAAAATTGCTTCTAAATGTGTTTGATCATTTTGTGTAAGAGAAAATTGAGCGTTGTACGAACTTGTGATGGCAAAGTAATAAAAGTGACGGACTGCATAATGAAGGTTGCTATCATTAGGGGAAATATAACGTGACATTATTTTATATTAAGGGATTGTGCATACAAAACCAAAAAGTGCATGATAACATCTGCTTTCCTCTGCGAAGGGCCTATATTTTATCTTTTCGTATTTACTTTTATGCAAGAGTCAATAGTATGCATTCTCATTTCAACCTCAATTACTCTCTAGTTGGAAAGCATCATGTGGTGGGGAAAGATCTAGGCACATATGTCCAGTCAAATATATTTGATCATGACTTATTATTATTGACAATTATCTCTATGATAAATTTGTTGGGAGGCGAAGCATTAAGCCCCTATGTTTATCTGTGTTCGATGGATACTATTTGTTCTAAAAATATGGTTTGAGTACTACCAATCATAGAAGACTATATGATGATTGAGTATGTGAAGCTCCTACCTAGACTTTGTTGAGAATAAGTTTAATTGCAATTGTTTGGTAACTAAGAACATAGGTTGTTAAGTTTCAAGAAAATTCATTGTTTGAACCATAACACGTGAATTGGTTGTTACTTCATCATGATGAGTTTTGTGAGAAAGAGTTGATGTTATTATGCTAGGAAAAGTGATTGAAATTATCATTGATCAAACTTATGTACGATGCTAGCATTCACACTTCATAAATTATTTCTTTTATCATTTACCTACTCGAGGATGAGTAGGAATTAAGCTTGAGGATGCTGATAAATCTCCAACGTATCTATAATTTATGAAGCGTATCTATAATATATGAAGTATTCATGCCATATTTACGACAATTTTCTATGGTTTTGGTATGATTTGCATGGAACTAACCCGGACTGACGCTGTTTTTAGTAGAACTACCATGATGTTGTTTTTTGTGCAGAAATAAAAGTTCTCCAAATGCAATGAAACTTTTTGATGTTTTTGTTTTGAACAAAAGAGGCACTAGAAGCTTCGTGGGCGGGCCGGAAGAGCCATGAGGTGGCCACAACCCACCAGGGCGCGCCAACCCCTCTAGCGCACCCTGGTGTCTTGTGGGCCCCTCGTGGCCCATCTTCACATGAAACTGATGCCCAAAAATCCAATATATTAAGAAACCCCTAGAAATAACGCGAGATGAGAAGTTCCATCCCCGCAACTCTGTGTATGGATGAAAAACAAAATTTCGAAGCGTTCCAGTACCCTGCCGGAGAGGGCAGATGATCTTTGGTGGCCATCTTCATCATCCCGGTTGAGGCCATGATGAGGAGGGAGTAGTCCACCCTTAGGGCTGACGGTTTGTACCAGTAGCTATGTGTTTAATCTCTCTCTCTCTCTCGTGTTCTTGATTTTGCACAATCTTGATGTATCGCGGGCTTTGTTAATATAGTTGAATCATATGGTGTTTCCCCTCTCTATCTTGTTGTGATTAATTGAGTTCTCCCTTGGAGATTTCCTTATTATCGGATAGAATTCTTTTATGGATTTTAGAGCACTTGATCTATGTCTTGGCACTCAAGTCGCGGATTCCCGAGGTGACATTGGGGTAATCTACGCATAGGGTTGATGCACGTTTTCGTCATACTTTCTTCGGTAGAAATCTTGGGCGCTCTTTGAGGTTCTTTGTGTTGGATTGAGTATTATGAATCTGAATTTTTTTGATGCATATCGTATAATTAAATCATGGATACTTGTGGTGAAATTGGAGTATCTAGGTGACATTAGAGTTGGTTGATGCGTATCATATGGTGTTATTTTAGTACGAACTCTTAGATAGATCGATCGGAAAGGATAACTTGGTGTTATATTTGTAGGAACTCATGGATAGATCGATCAGAAAGGATAACTTTAAGTTGGTTGCATACCCTACAAACAATTTATTCTTACGTTCTCCGCTAGACAAGAATTTTGGAGTGATTCTTCGTTGCACGTTGAGGGATGGTTATGTGATCCAATTATATTAGCATTGTTGAGAGATTGCACTAGCGAAAGTATGGACCCTAGGCCCTGTTTTCAAGCATTGCAATATCATTTATGCTCACTTTTGTTACTTGCTACCTTGTTGTTTTTTATTGTTACTATTACAAAAATCAATATCTACTATCTTTACTACACTTGTATCACCATCTCTTCGTCGAACTAGTGCTCCTATACAATTTACCATTATATTTGGTGTGTTGGGGGCACAAGAGACTTTTTATTATTTGGTTGCAGGGTTGTTTGAGAGAGACCATCTTCATCTGATGCCTCCCATGCATTTAGGTCATCCACTTGAGGGGAAATTTGCTACTGTCCTACAAAATTGTGCGCTTGGAGGCCCAACACGAGTCTACAAGAACAAGTTGTGTAGTAGACATCAAGGATACACTCAACGACGAACCCATGGTGGGTTGTCAAAATGAATGTTGAACCACTTAAAGCTCTAGAGTGGGATGTTCGAGTTTTAAACAATCCGGCAGGTAGATGCACCATCGCCCAAGTAGTATTCGCGACCAGCCCCGTCATGGTCTGTCTGCAAGAGACAAAGTTGGAAATTGTAATGATTGAACTTGTGAAACACTGCCTCAAGAATAAATGTGATCATCTCTTTTACTTGCCGACCATCGGCACATGTGGGGGTACCTTGTTGGCATGGAAAGCCTCGACGGTGGCTCTATCAAACCCGCACTACACTAACAATACCCTGACGGCTTAATTGCCCCCTTGCGAGGGGCAGGAGTGGTGGATCACTAGAGCCTATGGGGCACAGCTTGACTACGAAAAGATTGCATTCATGCAGGAGCTGATGGACATCCGAGACTTGCACGCGGGGCCTTGGATGATTGTTGGAGATTTCAATCTCTTGGTCAACCCTGGAGATATGAACAACAACTCAGTCAACAGGCAGATGATGGCTCGTTTTCGTGGCAAGATTAACTTCTTAAAGCTGAAAGAGCTCTACCTCAATGGGAGGCGGTACACGTGGTCCAACGAGCGGGCTCGAGCAATGCTGGAAAAGATTGATCACGTTTTTTGCACAAGCTCCTGGGAGTACATGTACCCTACGAGCTTCCTCTTGGCATTGGGTACTACGGTATCTCATCACTTCCTAATGCTCCTTGCCCTTAATGCGGAGCTAACCATGGTACAATGTTTCAAGTTTGAGGGATTCTGGACGAAGGTGAACAGGTTCCAGGGCACGGTTAGAGATGCATGGTCCTCGGTCCCCGTGGTCGGAAACCCCTATGTGGTGCTCGACCACTAGCTCAGGGCCACGGCCAAAGCTTTGAAGAAGTGCAGTGATAGGTGGACAAATTGACATTGCATTGGAGGCCATCCTACGCATCGACATAGCAACGGATATTTTTTGAGGGCCCTGATCCACCAGGTGTGCGACCTATGCAAACTCTTGAAGAAGAAACTTCTTGTCATATGCTCGCCGAAAGAACAATTGCGCGCCAATGATCCTGCCTACTTTTCCTTCAGGATGGAGACGTGAACACTAAACTCTTTCATAGTCGCAACTGTCATCACCAACGGAGGAATACAATCACCTCCCTTTGGCATGAGAACATCATCACCATAAGGCAAGAGGAGCTTGCAAACATGGTGAGCGACTTCTATGATCACTTATTGGGAGATGTTCTAGAGTGCAATCGGTCCATTAACTTGGACATTATCGAGCTGTCAAACAGAGACTTGTCACACCTTGAGGCTCCCTTTACTAAGGTCGAGGCCAAGAAAGTGGTGAAGGCCATGCCTTTGGACAAAACACCGGGATCAGAAGGATTGCCCAGCAAGTTCTATGCCTCTTGCTGACAGATCAGAAAAGTTAACATTGTGAGGGTGATGGACCTTTTCTTCCAATGTGACATGCGTGGGCTGTTGGCGATCAACAAAGCCATTGTCATACTTCTCTCCAAGGTGGATGGTGTGATGGACCCAAAGTATTTTAGACAGGTGAGTCTCATACACGGAGCTGTCAAAATCTTTGACAAAGTCTTGGCCACTAGGGTGGCCGAGGAGCTTACCAAGCTTGTGGGCAATGATACGTCCATTTTGCATCATATTTTCCTACTGTTATTTATAATTTTTTGGTCATTATTTCACTTCATGATGCAATTTTAATGCATTTTATCTCTTAATTTGCAAGATTTATATGGAGAGGGAAATCACCGGTAACTAGAAATCTTGACCTAAAAGAGCCACAACAGAGATAGCTATTCTACAGAGTCCCAAATGACATGAAATTTCATGGAGATTCTTTATTAAATATATGAAAAATATTAAAACTAATAACTATTGGAGGGGGACCACCTGCCGTCCATAAGACAACACACGCGCGAGCCCCCTCCCCCCAGGTCGTGCCATGTTGCCTTGTGGGGCCTAGAATACCCATGTGGTGCCTCCTTTGGTTATATGAAGTCTTTTGACCTAGAAAAAATAAGGAGAGGATTTTCGGGATGAAGTGATGCCATCTCGAGGTAGAACCTGGGTAGGAGCACTTTTGCTCTCCGGTGGAGCGATTCCGCCGAGGATACTTCCCTCATTGAGGGGGAAATGGAAGCTTTCATCATCACTATTGCTTTATCCATTGTGGGAGGAATAATATCCATCAACATCTTCATAGGGACCATCTCATTTCAAACCTTAGTTCATCTATTGTATCCAATCATTGTCTCAAAACCTCAGATTGGTACTTGTGGGTTACTAGCACTGTTGATTACATCTTGTAGTTGATGCTAGTTGGTTTAGTTAGTGGAAGATTATATGGTCACATCCTTAAGCATATCCATTACACCTCTGATATTGAACATGAACATGATTTGTTAGTAGTTTCTTTTGTTCTTGATGACATGGGAGAAGTCTTGTTAAAGTAAATCATGTGAAGTTGCTATTCGTTCAATATTTTGATGATATGTATGTTGTTCTTCCTCTAGTGGTGTCGTGTGAACATCGACTACATGACACTTCACCATCTCTAGGCCTAGGGGAAGGCATCGGGGAACAATAAGTAGATGATGGGTTGCGAGAGTGACAGAATCTTAAACCCTAGCTTATGCGTTATTCCGTAAGGGGCTGATTTGGATCCATATGTTTCATGATATGGTTAGATTTATCTTAATTCTTCTTTCGTAGTTGTGTATGCTTGCGAAAGGGGGTAATCATAAGAGTATTGTTTGTTCAACTAAGAACATCACCCTAGCACCGGTCCACCCACATATGAAATTATCGAAGTAATGAACACGAATCAACTAAACATGATGAACTTGACTAGTCAACAATTCTCATGTGTCCTCAAGAACGATTTGCTCACTATAAGAAGTTCTTTCATCTTGCCCTTTGCTATAAAATGGATTGGGACACCTTTCTACACTCTTGTTACAATTTTTACTTGTTACTTGTTACGAATTATCTTGCTACAAAACTATCTATTGTTACTACTTACAACACTTGCATAGAATACCTTGCTGAAAACCACTTGTCATTTCCTTCTGGTCCTCGCTGGGTTCGACACTCCTACTAATCAAAAATACTATGATTGATCCCCTATACTTATGAGTCATCAAGACTCTTTTCTAACGTTATTTCCGGGGAGTGAATTGCCTTTGGTAAGTAGAATTTGATATGGAAACATTCTTGTTATGTGCTGAAATTTACCGCCACTTGTCACTAGGGAAAATAATATTTTGAGGGTCTTATTTGGGGTATATTCACCTCGAACGGAAGTGGTAATAGTCGTTCCTCAACCTATTGTATCTATTAAAAATATTTATTATGAAGTCCATTTTGATATTATGGAAAAACTGCGAGCTCGCCCTTATGCAGGAGATGGAACGGTGCATCCTAACATGCACTTAATCTTTATAGATGAACTTTGTGGATTGTTTAAGCTTGTAGGTATATCAGAGGATGGAGTCAATAAGAATTTATTACCTTTATCTTTGGAGGGAAATTCAATGTTATGGTATATGCTATTGGATGGACCTGGAGCGTGGGACTGGAATGAGTTGAAACTGGAATTTCATCAAAAAAGTTATCCTATGCATTTGGTTCATCGTGATTAGAAATATATATTTACTTTTTCCTCATAAAGGAGAAATTATTGCTCAATCTTGGGGGAGGCTTAACGACATGATGCACACTTGCCAGGGGCATGAGCAAACGAGAGAAATGATTATTCAAAACTTTTATGCTAGGGTTTCTTATAATGATCAAACTATGCTCGATTCTTCCTCGGTTGGTTCTTTTCTAGAAAACTTATCAAATTCCAATGGGATATTCTTGATAGAATTAAATTCAACTCTAAATATTGGGAAATCGACAAAGGTAACGATTTAGGTATAACTCTTGAATATGATTGTGTTAGGTCTTTTATAGAGGTCGGTAGTTTTCATAAGCTTAGTGCAAAATATGGACTTGACTCTGAGATAGTAGCTACTTTCTGTGAATAATTTTCTACTCATGTTGATATCCTTAAGGAGAAGTGGTTTAAATTTCATTAACCTATTGAACAAAATAATTAACCTGTTATAGCAAAAACTTAAACTATTATTGTGCCAACCTAGTTGTACCTACCGCTTATATTGAGAAAACTCATTTCCCTGTTATTAGGATAAAGGAACATGCTAAAGGTACCACTATGGTTCACAAGAGTAATCTTAAGCCTCCTAGACCATCTAAACGGTGGGACCTAATATTGCAATGGTTAAAGATCTCTTAGCTGATGATATTGATCAGCATGTTATTTATTTCTATAAATAAGCCACTAGGATTGCTAAACCAGTTATTAATGAGCATGATAATTGGATAAAAGGAAACCTATTACTAGCATGCTTGATGTTTCTGTTAAGATAGGAGAACATTGCTATCATTGTCTATGTGACTTGGGTGCTAGTATTGGTGATATTCATTTCTCTTTATATCAAGAAGTCATGAACGATATTGCACCCACTAAGATAGAAGACATTGGTGTTACCATTAAGCTTGCAAATAGAGATACTATTTCACCTCTTGGGATTGTCATAGGTGTTAAAATCTTGTGTGGTAAGATCAAATACCCTACTGATTTCTTAGTACTTGGATCACTACAAGATAATTTTTGTACCATTATATTCGGTGGACCTTTCTTGACTATTGTTAATGTTGAAATTGATTGTACTAAATAAAAGGTTAAAGTTAATTTTGGTGGTGTATCTCATGAGTTTAATTCCTCTAAGTTTAATAGACAACCACATGCTATTGAGCCATCTAATGACAATGAGATCATTGGTCTTGCTTCCATTGTTATGCCTTGTTGTCGTGGGAATGAACACCTATGGGATCACGGGGATCCCTTTTAGTTCGGCAGGGGGAGGGATCGCGCAAAGAGCTGGTCTGATAAGCAGTGCACGGGGAATTTTTATCCAGGTTCGGGCCGCACGGGTGCGTAAAACCCTACTCTTGCTTGGTTATATTGATCGTGTTCTAAGGTTCTAGCTACAGGAGCGCCATGGACGGCCGCTACGTGACCTTGGTAGCCTGTAGTAGTTTAACTGTCGGGCTGTCCGGTTGTCTATCTGCCCAACTATACGATAGTCTGATTGTCTAACCCCCTCTCTGTAATGCCCTGGGCCTCCTTTTATACCTGAGGGGATCCCAACAGTGGCATACAGTGTGAACACGGGATACACAATGCTACAGTGCTATCATACCTAACTCTGACGGAGTAGGATAAGAGCATTCAATGCACCTTCAGGCACCTCAGTTCGTCAGCGGGACGGGACGGGGGCCCGTCCCATCGGAGCCTCTTAGCTCCCCCCGACGTCGATGCCGCGACAGGCGTCCAGGTGAATTGACACCTCGCCTGTGCGCTAGCGGTGCTTGCCGAGGTCTTGCCTTGCCGAGACCTTGCCTTGCACGGGGGCCTTGCTTCGCATGGAGGCTCTACAGCCCTCCCGGCAAGGTCTTGCCGATAGTCTTGAGTCTTCTGTGTTGGTGCTTGACAAGTCTTTGCTGGGCCTTGCCGTCAGGGCGACTACTTCCGCCCGTGCACGAGTAAAGGGGCACTAGATGGCCCAAAAACTCTAGTGCACCAACACTCATACTGATCCATTAGAATAATATTTGCTAGATCATGAAATGATATACATATGAATGAATGAAAGGAAATTGATGATATATTATTTAGACAAACACCTACCCTCAAACATAATCTGTATGTTGAAACTTTGGGAGACCCTCTTCCACCTAAGAGTGATCTGTGTTTAAATTAAAGAAACTTCCTGAAACATTGAAATATGTTTATCTTGATGAAAACAAGATATATATTGTCATTATCAATGCTAACCTTTCAGTGCAAGTAGAAAGATATTGCTCAAAATTCTTAGGAAGTATTGTGCTACAATTGGATATGCTTTTGATGATCTCAAGGGCATTAGTCCCCCTTATGTCAACACAATATTAATATGGAGCATGATGCTAAACCGGTTGCCGATCATCAACATCGTTTGAATACTAAAATGAAGGATGTGGTAAGACCTGGAATATTAAATCTTTTGGAGGCATGTATAATTTATCCTATAGCTGATAGTAGATGCATGGGTAAGTCATATTCATGTGTTCCTAAGAAAGGAGGCATTACCATTATCCCTGATGATAAAAATGAACTTATCCCAGAAAGAATCATAACTAGTTATAGGATGATCATTGATTTTATAAAGAAACAAAGCTACTAGAAAAGATCACTATCCATTACCCTTCATTGATCAAATGCTAGAAAGATTGTCTAAGCATGCTACCCTTCATTGAACAAATGATAGAAAGATTTTCTAAGCACGCACATTTTTTGCTTTCTTGATGGCTATTCTAGTTTTTCTTAAATACATGTATCACAAGAATATCAAGAGGAAACTACTTTTACTTGTCCTTCTCGAACTTACGCATATAGATGTATGCCTTTTGGTTTATGTAATACACTTGCTACCTTTCAAAGGTGTATGACTGCTATATTCTCTGACTGTTGTGAAAAGATTGTTGAGGGATTCATGGATGATTTTTCCGCTTATGAAACTTCTTTTGGTGATTGCTTGAGCAACCTTGACCAAGTTTTGCAAAGCTGTGAATAGACCAATCTTGTCTTGAACTAGGAGAAGTGCCACTTTACAGTGAATGAAGGTATAGTCCTTGGTCATAAAATTTTCGAAAGAGGTATTGAGGTAGATAAAGCTAATGCTG
Organism: Hordeum marinum; assembly: GCA_022496015.1. Lineage (NCBI taxonomy): Eukaryota > Viridiplantae > Streptophyta > Magnoliopsida > Poales > Poaceae > Hordeum > Hordeum marinum. Next base: position 103,879,195 of record CM039676.1, on the reverse strand, counting down.
ATGCAATTGAGAAAATACCATGTCCTAAAGATATAAAAGGTATAGGAAGTTTCCTAGGTCAAGATGGTTTCTATAGATGATTTATTAAGGACTTCTCTAAAATTTCTAGGTCTCAGACTAATCTTTTACAAAAAGATGTGCCATTTGTTTTTATGATGATTTCGTAGAAGCCTTTGAAATACTTAAGAAAGATTTGATATCTGAACCTATTGTTAAACCACCTAATTGGAACTTGCCTTTTGAAATTATGTCTGATGCTAGTGACTATGCTATTGGTGTTCTTCTCGGGCAAAGAGTGTTGGAGATATGACCTAGAGGCAATCATGTATGATGATATTTCCTATGTGTTTATGAATAAAGGTAGTCCTTGGACATTATTAGTGATGTGTATTAACAAGCACGTGACTTGTTTTTGAGACTATGCATTGTATGATGACTGCCCTAAAGGGTCCCTAGTCAAAAGGGTTGTGTGAACGCGCAGCCAATTAGACTAGCATATGACATGGTGGATGTGCGGTCCCACTGAACATGTAGCATTGGATGCTAGCTGGATAATATGGACTCAGAAAGGTCTAGTCAGATTCGACATAGTCGGATGCGAGTCGAGATAAGGTCTGAGTTGGACAGACCCAGCTATGAGACGCATCGATAGGTCATCTATGAGTGTCTCGTACAACATATGTTCTATGTCCTAAGACCTAAGTTGGTGCATGTACTCGGGATGATGACATACCTGCTTTGGGCCGACCCAATGCTATTCCGTCACTAGGTAGTTACAAAGTTAGGTTTCGGTCTTGTCTAGACCCATGCTGCGAGACATGGTCGAGCAAGATGGTATTTGCCCATCCGATAAGGAGAGATATACTCTAGGCCCCTCAGGTGATCCGACATGTATAAGCATGGCAATGCGATGAGGATTATGAGATAATCCAAAGTATTGGTCGGATTCACTAGAACGAGAAAGAGGTCGTGCTACAACAGGGATGACCATGTCACCTTGAGCACGACAACATATATTGTGTGGCAAAGGGAACAGAAGTGTGAAGTATAGGTTTGCCTAACCAGCTTCATTGAAGACTTGGAACCGGCATGCTTTGCTCGAGGCTGCTACCGACTAGCCGATCTGGATGTAATCTGACTCGCGACCAAGTGAACAAGAACCTAAGGGGTCTCGCGCTTAAGGGAAAGGAACATGTGGGCTTTAGGATACGTGCGAGGCCCGAGAGTTGAGCCCGCGGTGGATGCCTATATATAGTGGAGGTGCGGCACACTTATTCATTTGATCGCTTCAGCGATGTCATTAGGGCTTTGCAAGTGTTGCAACTATCCACCTCCACTCGTCGCCGACTGTCTGATCAGACCTAGCAGTCCGTCGTGCGGTGTTCCTTCTGCACTTGTGGGTACCCTTAGAGGCGGTCCACTTGCGCCACTCTAGCGAACCTGTACGTGGGATCCGGCGACCGGTTGTTCGAGGGACATCGAATGAGGAGGAGATGGACCACGCAGATGCGCTGCCCCAACTCTACTTCCATTGCACAACACTCCGCGTCTAGTGGTAACGATGTGTGATCCATCTCTATAGCATGTTCTTGGATGTTCTACGCGTAGGAAAATTATAATTTGCATGTGATGCACCTATGGTAGAACCCAACAAGGAGTTATAAGAAATTAAATGTTATTCATTATGCTAGTAAGACCCTTGATAGTGCTAAAAGAAATTATGCTACTACTGAGAAAGAATTTTTAGCAATTGTGTTTGCATGCGATAAATTAAGACCTTATATTGTTGATTCTAAAGTTACAATTCACATAAATTATGTTGCTATTAAATACCTTATGGAAAATAAGGATGCTAAACCTAGATTGATTAGGTGGGTTTTTTGCTACAAGAATTTAGACTTGCATATTGTTGTTAGGAAAGGAGCTGAAAATCATGTGGAGGATAATTTTTCTAGAATGCGAAATGTCCTTGATGACCCAATACATATTAATCATAGTTTTTGTGATGAGGAATTATCTATTATAAATTCTTCCACTTCTCACAATAATCCTTGGTATGTAGACTATGCTAACTTCATTGTTGCTAAATATATACCACCTAGTTACACCTATCAACAACAGAAAACGTTATTATTTAATTTAATACATTACTTTTGGGATGACCCACATTTATATAAAGAATGAGTAGATGATATTATTAGGCGTTGTGTACCTGAGCATGGGAAGGAACAAATCCTAAGGAAGTGTCATTCCGAGGCATATGGAGGACACCATGCGGGAGATAGAACTATACACAAGTTATTACAATCCAGATTTTATTGGCCTACTCTCTTTAAATATGCATGTAAGTTTGTTCTTTCTTGTATGAATGTTAAAGAATCGGTGATATACCCATTAGGTGCAAATAGGTGCAAAATCCCACCATCATTTGCATCCTTTTAGGCAGGCCGAATGGGTGCAAAAGCCCACTACCATTTGCATCCTTTTAAGCAGGCCAAATAGGTGCAAAATCCCACTGCCCGTTAGGGTTATGACCTAGGGTCATTTTGTACTTTGCACATAAAAGGATGGGGATGTTTTACCCTCCATCTAGCAGCCATCACCAAGGGTGATAAAAATCATATCATCCTTCATTGGGGGAGAAAGAGAAACAAAGAGAGAAAGGGAAAGAGAGGAAGATTGAAGGAAGAAGCAAAGGCATCTCCTCCCTGAGGTTGTGAGGTATATATCTACCACCTTGGTTCCAACATCTTTAGTGGAAAAAATTCAATCCCTAACTCTTGAGCCCCAAATCTTGTTGTGTTCACCCAATATGCACAAATCCTGATGCATGAGATCCTCTAGTCCTAGCTAGATAAGAACTTGTTGTGTCCCATATTTGATAATGGTGGAAGAAATTTGGGTGGATTTCGACCACTTGTTTTTTTCCTTAAGTTGGGGGGGGGGGGTCCACGTAAAAATCTTGCGTCTTTGTGTTGATGTTTGTTGTTGCCCAGAAAGTTAAGCTTGCCACAAGAGATCATCTTAGGAACGTCTTCTGCGCTACAAAACTTATTTTTCATTAATATATGTTGTTGCATAAGTTTCCTTCCGTGTTAAGAAACGATCCTTGAGTTAGTAGATGATGCGATGTTGAAATTACTTTGTTTCCGCTACAGTTTTCAGTTCACCACAAGTGTGTTTGTGTGCTAATTCACAATAGTTACATGCGATGTTGACAATTGAAAAATCAAATAATACTACAGTTAAGTGTGTTGCAACATTATAAAGCTAAAAATGTTGGCAATCACCGATATCGAATGTGATATCTTAAAAGTGAGATTAAGCCTCGGACTAAGACTAATACTAATTGATGGAAACCCGAAGTTTTGCACTAGTATCACTAAGAAGTCTGCGACCATATTATTCATCACTAATATAGTTTTCATACACATGAAGAACTCATATCTCTCTAAACTTATATAAAAAGCTTCTTAGCCAAGTTACTAGAACAAGTTGCCACTGAGAAATCACACTGCAAGATTGAGCTTCAAAATTAGCTGCCATAAAAATCTAAAATGCCATGTCCATCAGTACATCAGTCTTAAATTCAATTGAATCTGAGATGAGATTACCATTGATGGCTGAGGTCCAACATCAACTAAATGCAGTAAACCGTTGACATGCCCGACAATACACCAATTATTTTGGCTACTTTCCTAGAGATTATCATGCCCATTGGCACCTAAAAAAGCATTTCCTAATGTCTGTGAGTTCAATCCCAAAGGCTCTCTTCTTGGACAGTCTTTGTTGCAGGAGTTCAACAACGTGACACAATTTTCTACTTTTGGTTTCTCCCTAGTTCCGAACCACAAGAATGTGGTCTTCCTTGTGTTTGAATAAAGAGATTCTAGAACAGATTAAAAAACATTGCTTATCATTTAAATGGAACTAATTAGTTAGTTATATTGCTAAAGACCGACCTTCTCAATGTGTTTCGGCGAGGAAAAGATGCTAGCAATGTCATATAATGTTTGGACCACAAATACAAGAAATGTTAGTTTTTGCTCTAATTAGTATTTGTACTCATAAAGCTAAAAATAAATAAAATGCAGGTACTTACTTCTCTTAGACTCCCCATGATCTGCTCAAAAGGCTCAAGCAGAGTATTATGATTATTTAGGGATGCAAATGTAACCCTATTATTATGCCATGGTAGTTCATATTCACAACATTGGAGGGAACCACCTAGATAAACCATGATATAATGTCAGGAATTAAAAGTGAAGCTCATTATATGTTCTGGAAGGAAGGCATATTCACCATCTAACCTGCAAAATATGATACAGCAAGAAAATGAAATGGCATATTGCACGTTAGGACTAATTAGCTTCCAGATCGATAATAGTAAGGCCAAACGTAGTAAAAATGACTAATGTTGATAGCTAACTCTATGGCAAAAAAACTGACTCTTGTTTCCTGTAGAAGCACCCTAAAGATGGTAGAGGGATGCAACACCGATAATTTTGACCATATGCATTTTCTTTAGAATATTTTCTACCTCTTCCAACCAGGAAAGTCGACCATCATTATACTCCCCCAAAAATAATATTCACATAGCTTCGTACATATTCTTTGATACGTCCATTTTGCATCATGTTTTCCTACTGTTATTTAAAATGTTTGTATGCATAATAATGCGTTGGGGAGTAATTCTAATGCTTTTTCTCTCACAATTTGCAAGGTTTACATCAAGAGGGAGAATGCTGGCAACTGGAATTTAGTACCTGAAAAAAGCATGTCAGAGATACCTATTCTGCACATCCCCAATGAAGCTAAAAATTTAAAAAGATTTTTTATACAATAAATAAGAAATGTTGGAGCTGAAAACTACCAGAGGGGGCTCACTAGGTGGCCACCCTCCACCAGGGCGCGCCAGGCCCCCTAACCACGCCCTGGTCGAGCGTGCCCATCTTGGCCCACCTCTAGAGCCCATCTTCTGGTATAAATTCCCCCAAAACCTAAAAAAGTAGGATGAGGACTTTTGGGATGAAGCGTCGCCGCCTCGAGGCGGAACTTGGGCACGAGCAGTTTTGCCCTCCGGCGAAGCGATTCCGCCGGGGGAACTTCCCTCCCAGAGGGGGGAAATCAAAGCCATCGTCATCACCAACAACCCTCTCATCTTGGGGAGGTCATTATTCATCAACATCTTCAACAACACCATCACCTCTCAAACCCTAGTTCATCTCTTGTGATCAATCTTTGTACCGGAACCTTAGATTGGTACGTGCGGGTGACTAGTAGTGTTGATTACCTTGTGTAGTTGATTACTATATGGTTTATTTGGTGGAAGATTATATGTTCAGATCTATTATGATATTCAATACACCTCTGATCTTGAGCATGCATATTATTTTTGAGTAGTTACCTTTGTTCCTGAGATCATGGGAGAAATCATGTTACAAGTAATCATGTGAATTTGATATGTGTTCGATATTTTGATGATATGTATGTTGTGATTCCCTTAGTGGTGTCATGTGAACGTCGACTACATGACACTTCACCATCCTCGGGCCTAAGGGGATGCATTGTGGAGTAGTTATTAGATGATGGGTTGCTAGAGTGACAGAATCTTAAACCCTAGTTCATCCGCTAGTTCGTGAGGGGCTGATTTGGGTCCTAATGTTTAATGCTATAGTTAGACTTTGTCTTAATACTTTTCTCGTAGTTGTGGATGCTTGCGAGGGCGTTAATCATAACTAGGTTGTTAGTTCAAGTAAGAATAGCACCTTAGCACCGGTCCACCCACATATCAAATTATCAAAGTAGCGAACACGAATCAAACCAACATCATGAAAGTGACTAGATGAACTTCCCATGTACCCTCAAGAACACTTTGCCTGTCATAAGAGATAGTTTTGGCATGTCCTTTGTCACAAAAGGATTGGTCTACCTTGCTGCACCTTACCTATTTTACAGTTACTTGCTCGTTACAAATTAACTTGCTACAAACTATTTGCTACTTCAAATTTTAGTGCCTCCAGAAATTACCTTGCTGAAAACAGCTTATCATTTCCTTTTGCTCCTCGTTAGGTTTGACACTCTTACTCATCGAAAGGACTGTGATTGATCCCCTATACTTCTGGGTCATCAAGACTATTTTCTGGCGCCATTGTCGGTGAGTGAAGATATCTTGGTAAGTGGAAATCGGTAAGGAAAAACGTATACTATGTGCTGAAATTTACTATCACTTGTTACTATGGAAAGCAATCCTTTGAGGGTTTGTCCGGGGTATCTTCACCTTGACCGTAACAACAATTATTTGCGCCTCAACTTACAACACCTACTGAAAATATTGGTTATGAAATTCCTTCGGGTATGCTAGAACAACAGCTAGCTAGTCCTTATGCAGGAGATGGAACTGAATATCCTGATATGCACCTAATACATGTGGAAGAAATTTGTAGACTATTTAAGCTTGTGGGTTTATCCGGAGATGAAGTTAAGAAGAAGGTTTTCCCTTTATCTTTGAAGGGAAAATCATTGACATGGTATAGGCTATGTGATGATATTGGATCATGGAACTAGAATCGTTTGAGATTGGAATTCTGCCAAAAGTTTTATCCTATGCATCTAGTTCATCGTGATCGTCATTACATATATATATATATAATTTTTGGCCTCGTGAAGGAGAAAGTATCTCTCTAGCTTGGTGGAGGATTAAGTCAATGTTATATTCATGCCCCAATCACGATATCCCGAGAGAAGGTATTATTCAGAATTTTTATGCTTGGCTTTCTCATAATGATCAAACCATGCTCGATACTTATTGTACTAGTCCTTTTATGAAGAATACTATTGAATTCAAGTGGGATCTCTTGGAAAGAATTAAACTCAACTCTGAAGATTGGGAACTTGGGAAGGAAATGAGTCAGGTATTAAGCTTGAATTTGATTGTGTTAAGTATTTTATGAATGCCGATGCTTTTCACAAGTTTAGCACTAAATATGGACTTGACTCTGGGATAGTAGCCTCTTTTTGTGAATCATTCAATGCTCATGTTGATCTCCCTAAAGATAAGTGGTTCAAATATCACCCTCCTATTAAAAATTAAATTAATAAACCGGCCATACCTAAAGAAGAAGCTATCATTTACAATGTTGATCCAGTTGTGCCTACTGCTTATATCAAGAAACCACCTTTCCCTGTTAGGATAAAGGAACGTGCTAAGGTTTCAACTGCAGTTTGCAAAAGTAATATTAGAGCACCTAAGCTATCGTGGTGGACTAACACCTATGGGATCGGGAGGACCCCTTTCGGTTCGGCAGGGAGACGGGTGTGCGCGAAGAGTAGGACGAACGAGCAGCGCCAGGGGATTTTTACCCAGGTTCGGGCCGCTGAGAAGCGTAAAACCCTACTACTGCTTTGTGTATTATGTGTGTTCTTGGGTTCTAGCTATAGGAGCGTTGTGCCTACCGTAGAGCACAGCTGGTATGCGTGTGAGCTAGAAGATTGGTCAAAACATCCCCACTGTAACGCCCTGGGCCTCCTTTTGTATGACTAAGGGGATCCCAACAGCGGCTTATAGTGCATACACAAGGTGTAGAGCTACAGTGCTATCATACCTAACACTGACGGTGTAAGACAGGCACATTTAGTGCTCCGTCTGGTGCCTCTGGCCGTCTACGGGACGGGTCAGGACCCCGTCCCATTGGCACCGCTTATCCCCCTCCATCGTCGGCGCCTCGACACGTGCCTAGGTGGGGCGACACCTGGCCTTTGCGCTGGTGGGATCTTGCCGGGGCTTTGCCATGCTGGGGGCCTGAAGGCCATCTCGGCATGGTTTTGCCGGGGGTCTATCCTTCGGCCTCGATTGTTTGTTTGAATGTTCTCTTGATTGTCTTGTACCTACATCTAGCAGTTCCCAGTCGGGCCATGCCGCAGGAGTGGCTACTACTACCCGTGCAAGAGTAAGGGGCATTAGAGAACCTAAAACTCTAGTGCACCGATAGGAGCCCCCAGGCCTGAGCCACACACGGTGCGAGGTGTTGTTGGGCTAGGCCCAAACAGTGCATGGGCACACGTGGCAGGAGCCCATGGTTGCAAGCATTCTGCATATTGTGCCTCCCCATGATGTGCGCAAGGTGCGCGTCATGGGATACGTGTGCGGAGCGGTAGTAATTGCAGTGTGTCTGCAACGGCGTTTCGCACGGCTGGTAAAGGGGCAGCCTCGCGTCTTCCCCATAAGAGGGAATCCTCGTAGGCAGTTGCCCATTTACTCCCTGCTTTTTCCAATTAGGAACCTCCATCGTCTTCTTCCTTGAGCCCAAACCAGAGTCGTCTCTACTTTTTCTGCCTCCCCCACATGCTCCCCATACTCAGCCTCCGCTCCCGTAGCCACCATGCCGCCCAGGTCGAGCAAGGACAAGGGAGCAAAGACCACCCTCTCGGAGAAGGACCTGGTGAAGATGCGGAAGGAGCGTGTCATCTTCTCCCCGATGCTCGACGCGAAAGCCCTGAAGACATAGTACCTGAGCATGTGGGCAAAAGCCAAGAAAGCTCATCCCGCCACTCGCATGAGCCCAGATTCTTCCGAGGGCAGTCCGGATAAATACCCTTTCTTTGTTGATTATTTTTACTGCGGACTTTGCCCCCCCAACTTCGATTTCTTCAATGAGATCATGTACACGTATGGCTTCCGTCTTCTGGATTTTACGCCGAACGCCGTAACGTGTATGTCAATCTTTGCCCACCTCTGCGAGAACTTCATCGGAGTAATCCCCAACATGGCCCTCTTCCGCCACTTTTTCATTCCCCGTATCCAGGGAGGAGATGCCCTTGTTGGGGAACGTTGCATGGGAAACAAAAAAATTCCTACGCACACGCAAGATCTATCCATGGTGATGAGCATCTACGAGAGGGAGAGTGGATCTACATACCCTTGTAGATCGCTAAGCGGGAAGCGTTAAGAAACGTGGTTGGTGTAGTCAAACGTCTTTGCGATCCAAATCGCCGAGCATCCCGCGATCTCATCCCGTCGATTCAACCTCGTTACCGGCAAGTCTCTTTACTCGTTCCGTAATACAAGATCTCGTGACTAACACTTAGTCACATTGCTTGCAAGGCTTATTGTGATATCGTATTACTGAGTGGGCCCTCAGATACCTCTTTGTCACACGGAGTAACAAATCCCAGTCTTGATCAATGCCAACCCAACAGACACCCTCGGAGATACCTGTAGAGCACCTTCATAGTCACCCAGTTACGTTGCGACGTTTGATACACACAAGGTACACCTCCGGTGTCAATGAGTTGCATGATCTCATGGTCATAGGAACAAATACTTGACATGCAGAAAACAGTAGCACTAAACAGACACGATCATATGCTACGTTTGTAGTTTGGGTCTTTTCCATCACATCACTCTCCTAATGACGTGATCCCGTTATCAAATGACATCTCATGTCCATGACTAGGAAACCATAGCCATCTTTGATCAACGAGCTAGTCTATTAGAGGCATACTAGGGACATGGTGTTGTCTATGTATCCACACATGTATCTGAGTTTGCGATCAACACAATTATAGCATGGATAATAAACGATTATCATGAACAAGGAAATATGATAATAACCAATTTATTATTGCCTGTAGGGCATATTTCCAACAGTCTCCCACTTGCACTAGAGTCAATAATCTAGTTCACATCACCATGTGATTCACATTGTTATGGATCTAACACCCAATGAGTTCTGGGGCTCGATCATGCTTTGCATGTGAGAGAGGTCTTATAGTCAACGGGTATGCGACATTTAGATCGTGTGTACTTTCCAAATATCTATGTCAAACTGTAAACACTGGTACCACACTCCACTTGGAGCTATTCCAAATGGCTGCTCTACTATACGTATCCGAATTGCTACTAAGAGTCATCCGTATTGGCGCCAAAGCTTGCATCGACGTAACTCTTTACAACGAACTCTTTCTTACCTCCATAATCGAGAAAAATCCTTAGTCTTTTAGTTACTAAGGATGATCTTGACTGCTATCCAGTGATCCACTCCTGGATATGTCTTGTACCCCTTGACGGACTCATGGCAAGGAACACACAGGTGCGGTACACAGCATGGCATACGATACAGAGCCTATGGCTAAGGCATAGGGGACGACATTCGTCCTTTCTCTTTCTTCTACCGTTGTCGAGCCTTAAGTCTCACTTAACTTCACACCTTACAAATCAGGCGAGAACTCTTTCTCTGACTGATCCATTTTGAACTCTTTCAAAATCTTGTCAAGGTAGGCCCTCATTGAAAGTCTCATCAAGCATCTTGATCTATCTCTATAGATCTTGATACTCAACAATTAGGTAGCTTTATCTAGGTATTCCTTTGAAAAACTCTTTTCAAACAACCATTTATGCTTTCCAGAAATTCTACATTATTTCCGATCAACAATATGTCATCCACATATGCTTACCAGAAACTCTATAGTGCTCCCACTCACTTTTTGTAAATACAAGTTTCTCATAAACTTTGTATAGACTCAAAAACTTTGATCACGTCATCAAAGTGTATATTCCAAGTCCGAGATGCTTGCTTTAGTTCATAGAAGGATCACTGAAGCTTGCACACCTTTTAGCATCCTTACGACTGACAAAACCTTCTGGTTGTATCTCATACAACCTTTCCTTAAGGGAGGAAACGATGTTTTGACATCCATCTACCAGATTCCATAATTGAAAAATGCAACCACTGTTAACATAATTCCAACAGACTTTAGCATCACTACGAGTGAGAAAGTCTCATCGCAGTCAACTCCTTGAACTTGTCGGAAACTTCTTTGCGACAAATCGAGCTCTATAAATGGTGACATTTACCATCAGCGTCTGTCATCATCTCAAAGGTCCATTTGTACTCGACGACCTGCCGTCCAACGAGCAAGTCTACCAAAGTCTATACTTGGTTTTCATACATGGATCCTTTCTCGTATTTCTTGGCCTCTAACCATTTGTCGGAATCCGGTCCCATCATCGCTTCTCCATAGCTCGTAGGTTCATCGTTGTCCAACAACATGACCTCCAAGACAGGGTTGTCGTACCGCTCAGGAGCAGTACACATCCTTGTCGACCTACGAGGTTTGATAGTAACTTGATCCGAAGCTTCATGATCATCATCATCAACTTCCTCTTCAACTAACGTAGGCTTCATAGAAACATCTTCATGCGCTGGGCTACTCTCTGGTTGAACAAAGGTTCAACAACCTCATCAAGTTCTATCTTACTCCCACTCAATTCTTTCGAGAGAAACTCTTTCTCGAGAAAGGACCTAGTTTTAGCAACAAACATTTTATGCTTGGATCTGAGATAGAAGGTTCACCCAACTGTTCTTAGGGTATTCTATGATGATGCATTTGTCCGCTTTGGGTTCAAGCTAATTAGGTGAAAACATTTTCCACACAAGTGTTGCAGCCCCAAACATTAAGAAACGACAGCTTAGGTTTCTATCAAACCCTAATTCACACGGTGTCATCCCAACGGATTTAGATGGTGCCCTATTTAAAGTGAATGTAGTTGTCTCCAATGCATAACCCCAAAATTATAGTAGCAAAATGATAAGAGACATCATAGCACGCACCATATCCAATAGAGTACGACTATGACATTCGGCCACACCATCACACTATGGTGTTCCAGGTGGCGTGAGTTGTGAAACAACTTTCACATTGTCTAATGTTGTATGCCAAACTCGTAACTCGGATATTCACCTCCACGATCATATCGCAAACATTTTTATCTTCTTGTCATGATGATCTTAAACTTCAGTCTAAATTTGCTTGAACCTTTCAAACGATTCAGACTTGTGTTTCATTAAGTAAATATACACTATATCTACTCAAATCATCAGTGAAGGTAATAAAATAACGATATCCACCGCACGCTACAAGACTCATTGGATTGCATACATCAACATGTATCATTTCCAATAAATCACTTGCCCGCTCCATCCATCTAGAAAACGGGGTCCTTAGTCATCTTGTCCAAGAGGCATGGTTGGCATGTCTCAACCGATTCGAAATTAAATGAGTCCAAAGATCCATCAGCATGGAGTTTCTTCATGCGTTTTATACCAATATGACATTTAGCGGCAGTGCCACAAGTATGTGCTACTATCATTATTAACTTTGTATCTTTTGGCATGAATGTTATGAACATGTGTATTACTGCGATCAAGATTAAACAAACCATTCTCACTGGGTGCATGACCATTGAAGGTATTATTCATGTAAACATAATAACCATTATTCTCTAACTTCAATGTATAATTGTGTTGCATTAAACACGATCTAATCATGTTCATGCTCCACGCAAGACACCAAATAACATTTATTTAGGTTCGTCACTAATCCCGAAGATAGAGAGAGCGTGCGATGTTGATCACATCAACCTTGGAAACATTTCCAACACACATCTTCACCTAACCCTTAGCTAGTTCTCCGTTTATTCCGTAGCTTTTATTTCGAGTTACTAACATTTAGCAACCAAACCGGTATCCAATACCCAGGTGCTACTAGGAGTACTCGCAAGGTACACATAAATAACATGTATATCAAATATACTTTTGTCGATGTTGCCAGCCTTCTTATCTGCCAAGTATCTAGGGTTGTTCCGCTTCAACGAACGCTCTCCTCATAATCGAAGCACTTAGTCACGGGTTTGGGTTCAACTTTGGGTTGCTTCATTGGAGCAGCAACCGACTTGCCATCCATGAAGTTTTCCTCCTTGCCCTTGCCATTCTCGAAACTAGTGGTTTTACTAACCACCAACACTTGACGCTCCTTCTTGATTTCTACCTTCGCGGTGTCAAACATCGCGAACAGCTCAGGGATCATTATTTCTATCCCTAGCATTTTATAGTTTATCACCAAGTTCTAGTAGCTTAGTGACAGTGACTTGGAGAACTATATCAATCACTATCTTATCTGGAAGATCAACTCGCACTCGATTCAAGCGATTGTAGCTCCCAGACAATCTAAGCACATGCTCAACGATTGAGCTATTCTCTTTTATCTTGCAGGCAGAGAATCTTGTTGGAGATCTCATATCTCACAACACGGGCACGAGCCCGAGATTCTAATTCCAGCTCTTAGAACATCTCATATGTTTCGTGACGTTCAAAACATTTCGGACCCTCAATTCTAAGCCGTAATGCATGACGCACTAAACTATCAAGTAGTCATCAAAACGCGCATGTCCGATGTTCACAACATCTACAGACGACGCTAGAGGGGGTGGCGCACCGAGCGGTGCATTAAGGACATAGGCCTTCTGTGCAGCAATGAGAACAATCCTCAGATCACGAACCCATGCCGCAATATTGCTACCATCATCTTTCAACTCTATTTCTCTAGGAACATATAAAAAACAAAAGGGAGCTACAGCGCGAGCAAGTAATCTACAAAATAATTTGCAAAGACACTATTGGCTATGTTCATGATAACGAGTTCTATCAATCATATTACTGAAGAACTCCCACTCAAATTGACATCCCTCCGGTCATTCGAGTGATACATGATCCAACTTCACCAAGTCAAGTCCGATCATCACGTGAGTTGAGGTGGTTTCAATGGTGAACATCATCATGTTCATCATATCTACTATATGACTCATGTTCGACCTTTCGGTCTCTTGTGTTCCGAGGCCATGTCTGTACCTGCTAGGTTCGTCAAGTTTAACCCGAGTGTTCTGCATGTGCAACACTGGCTTGCACCCGTTGTATGTGAACGTAGAGTCTATCACAACCGATCATCACGTGGTGTCTCAACATGACGAACTTTCGCAACGGTGCACACTCGGGGAGAACACAATTTCATCTTGAAATTTAAGTGAGGGATCACCTTATAATGCTACCATCGTCCTAAGCAAAACAAGGTGCATAAAAGGATTAACATCACATGCAAATCATAAGTGACATGATATGGCCACGAACTTGTGCTTTTGATCTCCATCTTGAAAGCACCGACATGATCTCCATCGTCACCAGCAAGACACCATGATCTCCATCATCTTGATCTCCATCAACATGTCGCCATCGGGGTTGTCGCGCCCAACATGCTTCTACTACTATTGCTACCGTTTAGCCATAAAGTAAAGCATTACATAGCGCTTAATGATTGACACGCAGGTCATAAAATAATTAAAGACAACCCTATGGCTCCTATCAGTTGCCATACTCATCGACATGCAAGTCGTGATAATATATACATCACATGATCATCTCATACATCACATATATCACATCATGTAATTGGCCATATCATATCACAATATACCCTGTAAAAACAAGTTAGACGTCCTCTAATTGTTGTTGCATGTTTTACGTGGCTGCTATGGGTATCTAGAAAGAACAATTCCCATCTACGCAAAAACCACAACGGTGATACACTAGTTGCTTTTCAACCTTCTCAAGGACCGCTTTGTCGAATCCTATCCAACTAAAGTGAGAGAAACTAGCACCCGCAAGCCATCTATGCAACAACTTGCGGTCGAGGGAACCAGTCTCTCGTAAGCGTACGAGTAATGTTGATCCGGGCCGCTTCATCTCACAATACCGTTGAACCAAAATCCGACCAAGGGAGAAGCAATCTAAGTATCAACACCCACAAACCTTTTTTGTTCTACTCGAGATCTCATCTACACATAGACCTAGATCTGATACCACTGTTGGGGAATGTTGCATGACAAAAAATTTGCTACGCACACGCAAGATCTATCCATGGTGATGAGTATCTACGAGAGGGAGAGTGGATCTATGTACCCTTGTAGATCGCTAAGCGGGAAGCGTTAAGAAATGCGGTTGTTGTAGTCGAACGTCTTCGCGATCCAAATTGCCGAGCGTCCCGTGATCTCATCACCATCCGTCCCGCGATCCGATCATGATCCGTCCCATGAACTCATCACGATCCGTCCTGCAAACTCATCACGGTCCGTCTCGCGATCTTGATCATGATCTGTCCCGCGAACTCATCATGATTCGTCCCGCAAACTCATCACGGTCTGTCTCGTGATCTTGATCATGGTCCTTCCGATCTAGCGCCGAACGGACGACACCTCCGCGTTCAGCACACGTACAGCTCGACGATGATCTCCGCCTTCTTGATCCAGCAAGAGGGAGCGGAGAGGTATAAGAGTTCTCCGGCAGCGTGATGGTGCTCCAGAGATGGTGGTGGAGCTATTCCGGTAGGGCTTCGCCTAAGCACTGCAGAAATCCAATCTAGAGGAGAAACTATGCACTAGAGAAATGGGCAACACGTGGCTAAAAAACTGGTGCCAAAAACCCTAAAACCTCCAGTATATATAAGAGGAAGAGAGGAGGAGGCTTGTCTCCCAAGGAGCCAGCCCTTGGGTCGGCCGAACCAAGGAGGAGAGGAGGATTCCTCCTCCAATCCTAGTAGGACTAGGATTCCTCCTTATTTTTGCCTTTTTTGCCTTTTTCCACCTTTTTCTCTTTGGGCTTTTCTTCCCAGCCGCATGGGCCTTGTGTGGGACTTCCACCAGCCCACTAAGGGCTGGTATTTTACTCTCCCACAACCCATGTAGCCTCTTGGGTCGAAATACCCGTCCCGATGGTCTCCCGGTACACTACCGGCACTCCCGGTACACTACCGATAAGCTCGAAACTTTTCGGGCGACCAAAATAGGACTTCCTATATATCAATATTTACCTCCGGACCATTCCGGAGATCCTAGTGATGTCCGGGATCTCATCCGGGACTCCGAACAACCTTCGTCTACCACCATGCATAACTCTATACTACCAAAACGTCACCGAACCTTAAGTGTGCAGACCCTGCGGGTTCGAGAACTATGTAGACATGATTGAGACACCTCTACGGTCAATAACCAATAGCGGGACCTGGATGCTCATATTGGTTCCTACATATTCTACGAAGATCTTTATCGGTCGAACCTCTATGTCAAGGATTCAGCTAATCCCGTATGATGCTCCCTTTGTTCTTCGCTATGTTACATGCCTGAGATTCGATTGTCGGTATCTCCATACCTAGTTCAACCTCGTTTCTGGCAAGTCTCTTTACTCATTCCGTAATACAAGATCCCATGACTAACACTTAGTCACATTGCTTGCAAGGCTTGTTGTGATGTTGTATTACCGAGTGGGCCCTGAGATACCTCTCCGTCACACGGAGTAACAAATCCCAGTCTTGATCCATGTCAACTCAACAGAAACCCTCGGAGATACCTGTAGAGCACCTTTATAGTCACCCAGTTATGTTGCAACGTTTGATACACACAAGATACTCCTTCGGTGTCAGTGAGTTACATGATCTCATGGTCATAGGAACATATACTTGACATGCAGAAAATAGTAGCAATAAACTGACACGATCATATGCTACGTTCGTAGTTTGGGTCTTGTCCATCACATCATTCTCCTAATGATGTGATCCCGCTATCAAATGACATCTCATGTCCATGACTAGGAAACCATAGCCATCTTTGATCAACGAGCTAGTCTATTAGAGGCATACTAGGGACATGGTGTTGTCTATGTATCCACACATGTATCTGAGTTTCCGATTAATACAATTATAGCATGGATAATAAACGATTATCATGAACAAGGAAATATGATAATAACCAATTTATTATTGCCTCTAGGGCATATTTCCAATAGTCCCCCACTTGCACTAGAGTCAATAATCTAGTTCACATCACCATGTGATTCACATTGTTATGAATCTAACACCCAATGAGTTCTAGGGTTCGATCATGCTTCGCATGTGAGAGACGTCTTATAGTCAACGGGTCTGCGACATTTAGATCCATGTATTCTTTGCAAATCTCTATGTCAAACCGTAAACACTGCTACCACACTCCACTTGGAGCAATTCCAAATGGCCGCTCTACTATACGTATCCGGATTGCTACTAAGAGTCATCCGGATTAGTGTTAAAGCTTGCATCGACGTAACTCTTTATGACGAACCCTTTATCACCTCCATAATCGAGAAACATTTCCTTAATCTTTTAGTCACTAAGGATAATATTGACTGTTGTCCAGTGATTCACTTTTGGATCGCTCTTGTACCCCTTGACAGACTCATGGCAAGCCACACACAGGTGTGGTACACAGCATGGCATACTATACAGAGCCTATGGCTAAGGCATAGGGGACGACATTCGTCCTTTCTCTTTGTTCTGCCGTTTTTGAGCTTTGAGTCTCACTCCACTTCACACCTTACAAATCAGGCGAGAACTCTTTCTCTGACTTATCCATTTTGAACTCTTTCAAAATCTTCTCAAGGTATGTACTCATTGAAAGTCTCAATAAGCATCTTGATCCATCTTTATAGATCTTGATGTTCAACAATTAGGTAGCTTTTTCCAGGTCTTCCTTTGAAAAACTCTTTTCAAACAACCGTTTATGCTTTCTAGAAATTCTACATCATTTCCGATCAACAATATGTCAACCACATATGCTTATGAGAAACTCTATAGTGCTCCCACTCACTTTATCATAAATACAAGTTTCTCATAAACTTTGTATAGATTTAAAAACTTTGATCACCTCATCAAAGTGTATATTCCAACTCCGAGATGCTTGCTTCAGTCTATAAAAGGATCACTGAAGCTTGCACACCTTTTAGCATCCTTAGGACTGACAAAACCTTCTGGTTGTATCACATACAACCTTTCCTCAAGTAAACCGTTAAGGAAACGATGTTTTGACATCCATCTGCCAGATTTCATAATTGAAAGTGCAGAAACTGCTAACATAATTTCAATAGACTTTAGCATCGCTACAAGTGAGAAAGTCTCATCGCAGTCAACTCCTTGAACTTGTCATAAACTTCTTTGCAACAAGTCGATCTTTACAAATGGTGGCATTTACCATGAGCGTCTGTCTTGATTTTAAACGTCCATTTGTACTCAACGACCTACCATCCAACGAGCATGTCTACCAAAGTCTATACTTAGTTTTCATACATGGATCCTTTCTCAGATTTCATGGCCTCTAACCATTTGTCGGAATCCGGGCCCATCATCGCTTCTCCAGAGTTTGTAGGTTCATCGTTGTCCAACAACATGACCTCTAAGACAGGGTTGCCACACCACTCAGGAGCAGTACACATCCTTGTCAACCTATGAAGTTTGATAGTATCTTGATTCGAAGCTTCATGATCATCATCATTAACTTCCTCTTCAACTAACGTAGGCTTTACAGAAACAACTTCCTGCGCTGCGCTACTCTCTGGTTGAAACAGAGGTTCAATAACCTCATCAAGTTCTATATTCCTCCCACTCAATTCTTTCAACAGAAACTTTTCCTCGAGAAAGGACCCAATTTTAGCAATAAATATTTTATGCTTGGATCTGAGATAGAAGGCTCACCCAACTGTTCTTAGGGTATTCTATGAAGATGCATTTGTCCGCTTTGGGTTCGAGCTCATTAGGTGAAAACATTTTCCACACAAGCATCGCAGCCCCAAACATTAAGAAATGACAGCTTAGGTTTCTATCAAACCATAATTCACACGGTGTCATCTCAACGGATTTAGATGGTGCCCTATTTAAAGTGAATGTAGTTGTCTCCAATGCATAACCCCAAAATTATAGTAACAAAACGATAATAGACATCATAGCATGCACCATATCCAATAGAGCACGACTATGACGTTCGGACACACCATCACACTATGGTGTTCCAGGTGGCGTGAGTTGTGAAACAACTTTCACATTGTCTAAAGTTGTATGCCAAACTCGTAACTCAAATATTCACCTCCACGATCATATCGCAAACATTTTTATCTTCTTGTCACGATGATCTTAAACTTCACTCTCAATTTGCTTGAACCTTTCAAACGATTCAGACTTGTGTTTCATTAAGTAAATACACACTATATCTACTCAAATCATCAGTGAAGGTAAGAAAATAACGATATCCACCGCACGCTACAAGACTCATTGGATTGCATACATCAACATGTATCATTTCCAATAAATCACTTGCCCGCTCCATCCATCTAGAAAACGGGGTCCTTAGTCATCTTGTCCAAGAGGCATGGTTGGCATGTCTCAACCGATTCGAAATTAAATGAGTCCAAAGATCCATCAGCATGGAGTTTCTTCATGCGTTTTATACCAATATGACATTTAGCGGCAGTGCCACAAGTATGTGCTACTATCATTATTAACTTTGTATCTTTTGGCATGAATGTTATGAACATGTGTATTACTGCGATCAAGATTAAACAAACCATTCTCACTGGGTGCATGACCATTGAAGGTATTATTCATGTAAACAGAATAGCCATTATTCTCTAACTTAAATGAATAACCGTGTTGCAATAAACACGATCCAATCATGTTCATGCTCAACGCAAAACACCAAATAACATTTATTTAGGTTTGTCACTAATCCCGAAGGTAGAGAGAGGGTGCGATGTTGATCACATCAACCTTGGAAACATTTCCAACACACATCGTCACCTCACCCTTAGCTAGTTCTCCGTTTATTCCGTAGCTTTTATTTCGAGTTACTAACATTTAGCAACTGAACCGGTATCCAATACCTAGGTGCTACTAGGAGTACTAGCAAGGTACACATCAATAACACATATATCGAATATACTTCTGTCGATGTTGCCAGCCTTCTTATCTACCAAGTATCTAGGGTTGTTTCGCTTCAGCGGCCGCTCTCCACATAATCGAAGCACTCGGTCTTGGGTTTGGGTTCAACTGTAGGTTGCTTCACCGGAGCAGCAATTGACTTGCTATCAATGAAGTTTCCCTCCTTGCCCTTGCCCTTCTCGAAACTAGTGGTTTTACTAACCATCAACACTTGATGCTCCTTCTTGATTTCTACCTTCGCGGTGTCAAATATTGCGAATAGCTCAGGCATCATTATTTCTATCCCTGGAATTTATAGTTCATCACCAAGTTCTAGTAGCTTAGTGACAGTGACTTGGAGAACAATATCAATCACTATCTTATCTGGAAGATCAACTCCCACTCGATTCAAGCGATTGTAGCACCCAGACAATCTGAGCACATGCTCAACGATTGAGCTATTCTCCTTCATCTTACAGGCAAAGAATCTTGTTGGAGATCTCATATCTCGCAACACGGGCATGAGCCCGAGATCCTAATTTCATCTCTTAGAACATCTCATATGTTCCATGACATTCAAAATGTTTCGGAGCCTCAATTCTAAGTTGTAATGCACGACGCACTAAACTATCAAGTAGTTATCAGAACGTGCCTATCAGATGTTCACAACATCTACAAACCACGCTAGAGGGGTTGGCGCACCGAGCGGTGCATTAAGGACATAAGCCTTCTGTGCGGCAATGAGGACAATCCTCAGATCACGGACCCAGTCCACAATATTGCTACCATCATCTTTAAACTCTATTTCTGTAGGAACATATAAAAATTCAAGGGACCTACAGCGTGAGCTAGTAATCTACAACATAATTTTGCAAAGTCACTACTGACTATGTTCATGATAATGAGTTCAATTAATCATATTACTTAAGAACTCCCTCTCAAATTGACATCCCTTCGATCATTCGAGTGAAACATGATCCAAATTCACCAACTCAAGTCCGATCATCATGTGAGTTGAGGTGGTTTCAATGGTGAACATCATCATGTTGATCATATCTACTATATGACTCATGTTCGACCTTTCGGTCTCTTGTGTTCCGATGCCATGTCTGTACATGCTAGGCTCGTCAAGTTTAACCCGAGTGTTCTGCATGTGCAACACTGGCTTGCACCCGTTGTATGTGAACGTAGAGTCTATCACACCCGATCATCACATGGTGTCTCGACACGACGAACTTTCGCAACAGTGCACACTCGGGGAGAACACAATTTCATCTTGAAATTTAAGTGAGGGATCACCTTATAATTCTATCGTCGTCCTAAGCAAAACAAGGTGCATAAAAGGATTAACATCACATGCAGAGCATAAGTGACATGATATGGCCATGAACTTGTGCTTTTGATCTCCATCTTGAAAGCACCGGCATGATCTCATCGTCACCGGCATGACACCATGATCTCCATCATCTTGATCTCCATCAACGTGTCGCCATCGGGGTTGTCGCGCCCACCATGCTTCTACTACTATTGCTATCATCTAGCGATAAAGTAAAGCATTACATAGCGCTTAATGATTGACACGTAGGTCATACAATAATTAACGACAACCCTATGGCTCCTGTCGGTTGCCATACTCATCGACATGCAAGTCGTGATATTCTATACAAAACATGATCATCTCATATATCACATATATCTCATCATGTAATTGGCCATATCACATCACAACATGCCGTGCAAAAACAAGTTAGACGTCCTCTAATTGTTGTTGCATTTTTTACGTGGCTGCTACGGGTATCTAGCAAGAACAATTCTCACCTACGCAAAAACCCCAACGGTGATACATAAGTTGCTTTTCAACTTTCTCAAGGACCGCCTTTGTCGAATCTGATCCAACTAAAGTAGGAGAAATAGACACCCGCCAGCTATCTTTGTGCAACGAGGTTAAACGTCAGTCGATGGAACCGGTCTCTCGTAAGTGTATGAGTAAGGTTCGTCCGGGCCGCTTCATCCCACAATACCGCTGAACCAAAACATGACCAAGGGAGGAAGCAATCTAAGCATCAATGCCCACAAACTCTTTGTGTTCTACTTGAGATCTCATCTACACATAGACCTAGCTCATGATGCCACTATTGGGGAACGTTGCATGGGAAACAAAAAAATTCCTACACACATGCAATATCTATCCATGGTGATGAGCATCTACGGGAGGGAGAGTGGATCTACATACCCTTGTAGCTCGCTAAGCGGGAAGCGTTAAGAAACGCGATTGGTGTAGTCGAACGTCTTCGCGATCCAAATCGTCGACCATCCCACGATCTCGTCACGATCTATCCCGCGAACTCATCACGATCCATCCCGCAATCTCATCACGATCCGTCTCGTGATCTTGATCACGGTCCTTCCGATCTAGCGCCGAACGGACGACACCTCCACGTTTAGCACACGTACATCTCGATGGCGATCTCCGCCTTCTTGATCCAGAAACAGGGAGCGGAGAGGTATATGAGTTCTCCGGCAGCGCGACAGCATTGTGGTGATGGTGGTGGAGCTATTCCAGCAGGGCTTCGCCTAAGCATCGCTGAAACCGATCTAGAGGAGAAACTGCAATCTAGAGGAGAGGTAGCATGTGGCTATTAGGGTTGGCTTTTTCCTCTAAATCCTCTAGTATATATAGGAGGGAGGGAGGGGAGGAGGCAGCCTCAAACCCTCAAGGTTTGGTCGAAATTGGAGGTGGAGGAGTCCTACTCCAATCCTATTAGGAGTAGGATTCCTCCTTTCCACTTGGAAACTCTTTCCACCTCTCCACCTTTGGATTTTTTCCTTCTCAAACCACTCCAGCCACATGGGCCCTTAGAGGAGGCTTCATCCAGCCCACCAGGGGCTAGTTTAACTCCTCCCACAGCACATGTAGCCTCTTGGGTCGAAATACCTCTCCCGATGGTCCCCCGGTACACTAATGGCACTGCCGGTACACTATCGATGAGCCCGAAACTTTTTCGGTGGCCAAAACGAGACTTACTATATATCAATCTTTACCCCCGGACCATTCCGGAGCTTCTTGTGATGTCCGGGATCTAATCCGGGACTCCGAACAACCTTCGGTCACCAACATACATAACTCAACTATACCAAAACGTCACCGAACCTTAAGTGTGCAGACCCTATGGGTTCGAGAACTATGCAGACATGATTGAGACACCTCTATGGTCAATAACCAATAGCGGGACCTGGATGCCCATATTGGTTCCGACATATTCTACGAAGATATTTATTGGTCGAACCTCTATGTCAAGGATTCAGATAATCCCGTATGATGTTCCCATTGTTCTTCGGTATGTTACTTGCCCGAGATTCGATCGTCGGTATCTCTATACCTAGTTCAATCTCGTTACCGGCAAATCTCTTTACTTGTTCCGTAAGATAAGATCCCGTGGCTAACACTTAGTCACATTGTTTGCAAGGCTTATTGTGATGTTGTATTATCGAGTGGGACCTGAGATACCTCTCCGTCACACGGAGTAACAAATCCCAGTCTTGATCCATGCCAACCCAACAGACACCCTTGGAGATACCTGTAGAGCACCTTTATAGTCACCTAGTTACTTTGCGACGTTTGATACACACAAGGTACTCCTCCGGTTTTAGTGATTTGCATGATCTCATGGTCATAGGAACAAGTACTTGACATGCAGAAAACAGTAGCAATAAACTGACACGATCATATGCTACGTTTGTAGTTTGGGTCTTGTCCATCACATCATTCTCCTAATGACGTGATTTCGTTATCAAATGACATCTCATGTCCATGACTAGGAAACCATAGCCATCTTTGATCAACGAGCTAGTCTATTAGAGGCATACTAGGGACATGGTGTTGTCTATGTATCCACACATGTATCAGAGTTTCCGATCAACACAATTACATCATGGATAATAAAAGATTATCATGAACAAGGAAATATGATAATAACCAATTTATTATTGCCTCTAGGGCATATTTCCAACATCCCTCTCTGGTTCAATCACTTGGATCCCGAGGGGAGAGGCCAAGGAAGTATACCAAGGCGGGGCCCTCCATGAAAAGTGAGACGACTGGCGGGCCAATGGTGTTGAAAATGGGAGGATGATCCCCCATCCTTTTGTTTGCCCCGGGAGGCGAATATGGCACGCGGCACCGACTGGAGCGACCTCGATCCTCAAGACGAGAAGCTCTCGATCGCAATCACGAGAATCCTCCTCCTCAAGACCGTCGGGCTGACCATAGAGATGATCGGGGCTGACTTCCTTCACCAGTGCATCGCCCCTTTGCAGAACAAGGGGAGGCCGGCCTGGGAGTTCCGGAACGCGACAGACATCATGAGGTTGTGCCCCGGTTTGAACAGTAACTTGACGGCGATGCAGCATGGGGCTCTTTGCTAGAAATTGTTCAGGTCTGACGTGATCCACAAATTGCCGGTCGGCGTGATCCCTTTGTGCAACAACTCCGCCTTGGCCTTACTCCTCGCCATGATGTCGGTGTGCAACGCTCATGGCCCCGTCGGAAATTGGGAAGTGCCATCTGTGGAGTGAGCGCAGGAGCTCTTTGACGGCTTATCGAAGAAGGTTGTACGCGCAGAGACAAAGCTCGTCTGCCCCACCATCGAGGATGAGACGGCGTACATCGCCACCAGGCTGGAAGAGGCGCGCCTCGCCGAAGAGGCTGACAGCATCGGCTTTGTGGAGGAGGAGGCCAGCGAGGGGGAAACGACATCGGAGGAGAAGCTTTCTGGGCATGGCGAGGTTGTCGGGGAACAAGGTAGCTCTACCCCTGGGGGTCCTCCCGCTGAAGAGACAACGGAAGAGGAGCCGGACGAGGAGTTCCCAGCTCTCGTGGAGAGGAAGAGGTGCGTCCTTCAGAAAGCCTCTTCTAGTGCCTCCATTTCCCAAGCTTCCTCGAGCGTCATAGCGCCCGGCGAGGCAGCGGCCAGTGAGGCCACACAATGGCAAGAATCCCAGCAGTGACCGTATGCTTCCTTTGCCGCCAAGCGATCCAGGACCACCCCTTCCCCTCCCCGCACAGACATCACGGCCGGGGTGGATTTCGACCTCTTCTCCTTCAGCACGGAGGAAGAAGAGTAAGGGTCCCTTCGCACTTTTTATCTTCCAGGTTCGTTTGGTTTGCTTGTCTCACATTGGCTTATTTCCATAGGTACACGGAAATGCTGGTGCAGAGGATGGCAAAGAGGGCGAGGACCTCCATGGGCGATGAGCCGCCACCGAGCACCGCAAGTGCACCGGAGTTGATCGACATCAACCCGGAGCCCATCCCTCATCGCAGTCCCCCGAGCAGCCCCCAGCATGAGCCCATTACTCATTTCCCACTCGTGAGCGTCGGAATGATTATCTTCACTACTGACATCGTCGGGATTATAGAAGGAAGGCAACAGCAAGGAACGCCATCGGAGGTCGCCTCGGACGCATCGTCTCCATTGGTTACGCCGCCCGGAGATGGGTCCCCAACAAGGGCTCTTGCAAATGAGCATGCCCTTGCTAGGGAGAGGTCAATGGGAACAGGCGCCGATACCTCCGCGCCGGGGATCAATGGTGCCGGGGGAGAGGAAACTTCCTCTCATCAGCCCAGCGCGGGTGAATTTCTTGTTGCGGAAAATTTGATAACCCGCCTTCACGTATATGCATTCTTTCCTTCTTCTTTTTTGTCTTCTTGAGCTTCAACTTGGCTCTCATATCGTTTTCTCGTCTCCGGCCCCAGATCCCCTTCTCATGGAACAGATGGATGTGGATGTCGTCATCAAGGAGACCGCCAGAGATGCCGCTGCTAAGGCCGGCAGGCTCGCCGCTGACGAAGCTGCCAGGGGCGCACAGGGTAACACTGCCAAGGAACCTGTCGGGGAGGCTGGCAAGGGGTCTGGTGGCCACACTGACATTGCATCCGCCGCAGGAGCGCCAGGTGCTAGGTCGGCCACGGAGCACCCGTTTGCTGGTGAAGCGGCTATCGAGGATCAGCCATCCACATCCGAAGCCCCCCCTGCAAGCAAATATATCAAAGTTGGCGAGGACATGTTTGTCAGCATGTCGGGGACAGCTGGCACTCTGGTGCCAACCGAAGGAGAGATCCTTGATAGGGAAGTCACCACCGCCGTCGGTCCCGAAGTTGTCGGCAAGCTGAGTGGCGACGACCAATACAAAGAAGATCTGCTCCTCCAGGCCATGAGCAACAACTTCCAAAGGCTCCAAGCACTCCATCGTGCCCAGAAAGAGAGCTTGGAAGCTAGGGAGGCAGTCATGCAGGCAGTGGAGGCGGATTTCCAACGGCGCTTCCAGCAGACGCAAGCCTGGTTCGCCGAAGCCTACCAGGAGATGAAAACCAGCTGGGAGCAGCTGAGCGAGCGCTGGAATGCGCTCATTCTGAAGCAGTCCGATGTCGAGAGATCACAGGAAGAGGCTTCAAAACAGGCCGATGCAGAGAACGCCTTCTTCACTGAACGCCGCATCGGGCTCGAAGCTTATGAGGAAGATCTCACCACCCGCGAGAAGGTGCTCGTCGACAAGCTCCGCCTTAAAGATGAAGAGATCGAGAAGCTTGTCGCGTAGCGGACTCTAGAGCTGGAGCTGGCACACAAGGGAGCCCTAGCCGCCTTGGTTGCCGATCATGCCAGCAAGCTGAAGGAGGCCGCCAATGCTGCCAAAGCCGCGAAAGCTGCCGGGAACGAGCTTGCCGATAGGGTGAAAGGGCTAGAGGAGGATCTCAAAAACCTCAGCAAGGAGATCTCGATGCTCAAGGCCGACAAATAGAAATCCTTCGTTAGCCTGGCGGAGATACAAGTTGACATGTACGAGAACAGAAAGCAAATCGCCTCCACCAAGGACGTCATCGTTGACCGGGATCTGAAGCTATCCATGCTGAATGCATCCCTTGTGGACAGCAAGGCCTGCAAGAAGGCCTTGATCAAAGACCTTCGGCAAGAGAAGGAACTATTCAAGAGTACCACCGGCGCCAATAACGAATTTGTGAAGGGCGTGGAGATCTAGACCGAGCACCTCGTCGAAGTGGCGGAGAGGCTCGATGCACAAATGTCCACCTTGGGCCTGTAGAACTTTGGCTTTTCTTCTGACGGCACGGTGTCCACGAGCGCTCAGCTAACCATGTTCTTCAACAGCGTCATTGAGGCCTTGAAGGAGCTTCACTCTGATCGGACAGCTCAACTAGCCAACAAATCTCGCAAGCTTTGTCGGGCCGTCCTCCTCAAGGTGCTCGTCAAAGTGGCGTACAAGAACCCCGGCATCAACCTTACCAACGTCCTCAACCGCCTACCAAAGGACGTGGACGTCAAGGCGCTCGAGGAACCTGTCACACCCATCGTCGACAAGGTGAACCAGGTCAAGCGGGTTGAGGGCCAACACCGGGATTAGCCACACCATTTCCTTTCATCGCCACCATTTCATGTTCAAGACAATTTTATCTTAAGCTAGTGCCTTGGCAACCTTTGATGTAATATGACTATTTGTGCTTTGAATGACTACATATTATCCTTCTCGTTGGATTCCTCTTTGCATGGTGTTTTCCCTACGCTTTTTCGGAAGAAATCTTGTCGGCATGTGTAGCCCTACCGCGAGCGCTTCGAGGAGAAGGTCCTTAGCATCCTGCTGGTGGTGCTACAGCTGCAAAAATACCTTGACATTCTTGGCATGGCCACTTAAGCTATTGAGTGGACTCAAAACAGAGTAAGGGCGCGAGCGCGGCTACTTGAGCCATTGAGCGGACTCGAAACAGGGCAAGGGCATGAGCGCAGCTACTTAATCTATTGAGCGGACTCAAAACAAAGCAAGGGTGCCATCATTCATGGCAAGGTTCCTTAGCGTGCAGGTTCTCCATACAAAAGTCGAAATCGTCCAAGGAAAATAACTTCACAGAAAAATTTCACTTAGGGTTTAGCAACTTATCTTCCCATCGCGGTACTTTTTCCGCTCCTTCCCGCAAGATGACAATCTTGGACGTCGCCGGTGTCCATACCATCTCATCCCCCTGGCAAACTTACACGCGAGAGAACCTTCTGTCTTTTAAGAAAAATAAAGAAGAGAAAATAGAGATGTGGAACCTTAACGGTCTGTTAGTGCTTGCCGAGAATAGGCGTAATGTAACATCTTGGATAAGCATGTAAAACAAGTAAAAATGGAAATCAACAAGAGTTGCAGAACGCTCGATCTTATTCAGCTATGCCTAGGGTCTGCGCCTGGCTTTGTACAAATGATCACATGCCTTTCGGCAATACTCGTACAAAAGGTGGTTGCCGGGAGGCCCGGCAACCACGCCTTATGGGTAGAACTTACGAAGATGCTCGATATTCCAGGAGTTGTTCACCGGAACGCCATATTTGGTCTCCAGGCGGATTACGCTAGGCCTGGTGAATCATACTACCCGATAAGGGCCTTCCCACTTTGGTGTCAACTTGTTTGAATTCTTGGCCGACTGAATGCGCTGAAGAACAAGGTCTCCTTCCTTAAGGCTTCGGGCACGAACCTTGCGGCTATGATAGCGGCGCAAAGCTTGTTCGTAGTGTGCAGCTCTCACAACAGCCCGAAGACGGTCTTCCTCAAGGAGCGTCGCATCATCTTGTCGCAACTGCTCTTGCTCAAGCTCATCATAAGCGAGCACTCGAGGTGACCCGTATATGAGTTCCGTGGGCAGAATTGTCTCTACCCCGTATACCAGGGATAAGGGTGTCTGGCCGGTGGCTCAATTTGGTGCCGTTCTGATCGACCAAAGAACCGCCAGCATCTCATCAATCCAGCGCCTTCCGCACTTGTGCAGCTTGTCGAAAGTTCTTGTTTTAAGCCCTCACAGCACTTTAGCATTTGCCCTTTCTGCTTGGTCATCGCTCCTTGGATGAGCGACAGAAGCAAAACATATTTTGCTGCCAAGGTCCTGGACGTACTGCATGAAAGTGCGGCTTGTGAACTGCGTGCCATTGTTAGTGATGATCCTGTTAGGAACACCAAAGCGGCAGACTAGTCCTTTGAAGAACTTCACGGCTGACTGTGTTGTCACCTTTCTCACTGCCTCCACTTCCGTCCACTTCGTGAACTTGTCGATTGCAATGTACAAGTACTCAAAGCCCCCGGTAGCACGGGGAAAGGGGCCCCAGATGTCGAGCCCCCAGACCGAAAATGGCCAGGAGAGAGGGATTGTTTCAAGGGCTTGAGCTAGTTGATGTAGCTTCTTTGAATTGAACTCGCATGCTTCACACTTGGTTACTAGAACAATTGCATCTTGGAGGGCGGTGGGCCAGAAGAAACCTTGCCGGAATGCTTTGCCGACCAGTGCTCTTGACCCTATGCGGGAGCCACATATGCCTCCATGTATCTCTACCAACATCTCCAGCCCATCCTCCCGAGGAACGCACTTCAATTTCACACTGTTTGGTCTCTTTCCGTACAGGACATTGTCCACAAACTGGTACATGCTGGATTGGCGGGCTACTTTCTCCGCTTCTTCTTATTCCTCACGAAGTTATCTTGTTTGGAGGAACTGGACAATGTGTTGTGCCCATGCCAGAGCCTGGGGCTCTTCCGCAAGGACTAAAGGCATGTCTTCTGCCGCGGGAGCGTTTGTCTCTACGGCAAAGACCTGAGGTCTTGCCGGAGCCTGTTGCCCCCCGGCAAGCTTGGCGTCGTTCCCGGCAACTCCCTCACTGGCGGCTTCCGGGAGCTCTATGGGGAAGTACTGTCCGGAATTCAACTTTCTTCTTTTATCTTGCTTTGTTGATGGTGCTACGGATGGCTGAGTTAGCTTGAGCACAAAAGTTCCTGGTTCCATAGGTAACTTGAGGGCAGCACGCTTCGATAGCTCATCGGCAATGATGTTCTCCGCACGAGGAACATGCTCTGTTTGTAGGCTGTCGAAGTGCTCCTCTAGCTTTCTCACTTCATCCACGTAAGCCTCCATCAATGGGCTCTGATAATCCTTGTTGACGTGCTTGACGACAAGTTATGAATCACCTCTGACGATGAGCTTTTTGATTCCAAGGTCTGTCGCGATCCTAAGACCGGCAAGCAGTCCTTTATACTCTGTTGTATTGTTTGTTCATCTTTCCTGGGGGGAAGTGCATCTGAATCACGTACTTGAGGTGCTCTCCGGTGGGTGTGACAAGCAGCACGCCGGCAACGGCCCCTTGCAAGGAGAAAGCCCCATCGAAATACATGACACATTCTTGCTCAGTTTCCTTGTCGGGAAGAGATGTTTCTTGGACCTCTTCGTCTAGCGTTGGACTCCATTGTGCAATGAATTCTGCTAGGGCTCTGCTCTGGATAGTTGAAGTACTTTCAAACTTGAGACCAAAGCTCGACAACTCCAAAGCCCACTCCACAATCCTGCCGGTGGCATATGGATTCCACAGAATCCGTTGTAGCAGAAAGCGAGTGACGACGGTGATCTCATGTGCTTGGAAGTAGTGTTACAGCTTCCTCAAGGCCATAAGGAGGCCGAAAAGCAGTTTTTGTACACCAGAGTATCTTGACCCAGCTCATTGCAAGAGGGAACTGACAAAATAAACTAGGCGCTGCACCATCTTCTTCTTTTGCGTTGCTTCGTTTGTGTGTACTCACCCTGTCTTACCGGCATCACGACCTGCCGGGGGAGTTCCTAGCTCATCGCTTGGTAGTCTCGCCCCTGTCGTTGCCTCTTCGTCAGCTTCCCTCTGCGCCACCAGCACAGTGCTAGCCACTTGATTCGTCACCTCTAGGTATAGCAGCAATGGTTCTTGTGGTTTAGGTGCGACTAGTGTTGGCAGAGAGGAGAGGTAATTCTTCACATCCGGCAGTGTTGCCTCCGCTTCTGGAGTCCATTTAATTGGACCTGCCTTCTTCAAGATTTTGAAGAACGACAAGGCGCACTCAGCAGATTTTGAGATGAACCTGCTTAGAGCTGCAACGCAACTGGCAAGACAGCCTACATCCTTGACGCACTTTGGTTCTTCAATCTACTCAATTGCCTTGATCTTGTCGGGGTTTGCTTCAATCCCACGCTGAAACACAAAGAACCTGAGAAGCTTGCCGGGCGGAACGCCAAACACACACTTCTCGGGATAGAGCTTTAAGTTAATCTTGCATAAATTTGCAAACGTCACTTCTAGGTCTTGTATGAGTGTTGCCTCATCCTTGGTTTTGACCACTATGTCATCCATATAAGCTTCCATAATCCTATGCAGCTGGGGTTCAAAACCAATCTAGACCGCTCTTGCAAATGTTGAACCAGCACTTTTCAACCCAAAAGGCATTCGCACGAAGCAGTACGAACCACATGGGGTGATAAATGCGGTCTTCTCTTCGTCTTCCTTCGACATGAAGATCTGATGGTACCCAGAGTACGCATCGAGGAATGACAGCAAGTCACAGCCAGCAGTGAGTCCATAATATGGTCGATGCGTGGCAAGGGAAAGGGGTCCTTAGGACATTCTTTATTGAGATCTGTATAGTCAATACACAGCCTCCATTTCCCATTCGCCTTGCACACTACGACGGGATTGGCCAACCATGTTGGGTGGAGCACCCCTCTGACTAGACCTACTGCTTCCAGTTTTCTAATTTCCTCGGCAATGAACTCTTATCTCTCCAAAGCTTGCTTCCCCACCTTTTGCTTGACGAGCTGCGCATGAGGACAGACGGCAAGATGGTGCTCAATCACCTCCCTGGGAACATCGGGGACGACAGAAGGTTTCCATGCAAACACGTCAACATTCGCCCACAGGAAGGCGACGAGCGTGCTTTCCTATTTATCATCGAGGGTGGAACTTATGGTGAAAGTTCCCCTTGTGCCATCCTCCTTATTGGGCACCTTTTTGGTCTCTGGTGGAGCGGCCTTGGACTTCTTGTTCTTGCCGTGGAGCTTTTTGGCACATCGTCAATGGGAGCGCAGAACTCCGAGGAGGTGTGCTTGCCGAAATGTGCGCCAGAGGCCTTGCTGGTCTTCTTCCTCCCGAGAACTTCAGCGATAGGAGCAAGTTCCTTGGAGGCAGGTGCTGCAACTGCCTCCCAATAGAGTTGGTCGGCGTAGACGAGTGCACCTTTCTTGTTAGAGCAGATCATGATGACGCTCATTGGCATGGGCATCTTCAGCACATTGTAAGCGAAGTGAGTGGCCTCCATGAACTTGGCCAGCGCTGGGTGGCCAAGGATATCATTGTATGGCAATGAGATCTTGGCAATGTTAAAGACGATCTTCTCTGTTCTGAAATTTATGTCACTAACAAATGTTACCGGTAGTGTGATCTTGCCCTTTGGCTGAGTCCTCCCTGAATTGACCCCTTGGAATGTGCTTGTCGGCTCGAGATCTTCATCAGGGATTTGTAGCCTCTAGACTGGTGAGATCAGGTTCAGGCTGGCCCCACTATCAACTAGCATTTTTGTCACATTGAGGTTGCAAATTATCGGTGAAACCAACAATGCCAGATACCCGACCGCGGTCGTGCGATCAGGTAATCCTCGGTGTCAAAAATGATAGGAGTGTTGGACCACTTCAGAGGTTTCTGGGCACCGATAGACGGTTCTGTTGCATTAACTTCGCGTGCCCACAGTTTGAGTTGGCAGTGAGAGGAATGCAACGAGGCACCTCCCTCGAGGCACATCATCTTTGTAGCCTTCTAGAACTCATGCTCGCTGGACTCGTCATCCTCTTTGTTGCAATCATCATCCCCTCCTTCTTCATCGTGGCCTCGAGCGGCCTCTCCTTTTGTTGCTCAGCCTTGTCGCGGCGACTTCCTCGGTCGTTGCGTTTCTTGCCCGACCCTTCTGCATTGTTACGGGATTTCTCCTTATCTCGTCTCACGTACTCAGCCTTCTGCTTCTCGACGAGTTGCTCGACCTGTCGGTAGTTTTGGAGCTCGTGGCCCTTGGTGCGATGGATCTTGCAGTACTGCTTGTCGGAGCCTTCCGTCTTGTCGGTGGCCGCCAAGGACTAACACGAGGTACACCCGGCAACCTCCTTGCCGGGACTGTCAACTTTAGTTTTCTTGGTGGCGTTCATGTTGCTGGATCCCTCAACGGCAAGCATAGTCTTACTCTAGCATTTCTTGTTCCGCCGCCTATTTTTCCTTGCCGGGGCAGAGTCGTCTTCATCATCGGAGTTGACTCCAACGTCGGCTTCTTCGCCGGGGAGTCTCCTCCCTTCTTCGGCTCAGGCACATCTATCAGCCAGAGCATAAAGCTCGGCAACATCCCTCACCTTGTTCATTGCCAGCTCTTCGTGCATCCTACGGTTGTGCACATTCTGGTGGAACGCGCTAATAACAACGGCAGGATGAACGTCCGAGATGTTGTGATGCACACGGCTGAACCTTTGAATGTATGAAGAAGCTCCATGTTGATGGACTTTTGGAGTCTCTTGATTTTGAATCATTTGACACGTGCGAACCATGCCTCATGAGCAAGATGACCAAGAATCCGTTCTCCAGAACAATGGAGTGAGCAACTAACTTGTTGGAAATAATACATACCGATGTATGTGGTCCAATGAGCGTCGAGGCTCGCGGTGGCTACCATTATGTTCTCACCCTCACTGATGACTTGAGCAAATATGGGTATGTCTACTTAATGAAACACAAGCCTGAAACCTTCGAAACGTTCAAGGAACTTCAAAGTGAGGTAGAGAATCAACATGGCAGGAAAATAAAGTGCCTACAATCTGATCGTGGCGGAGAATATTTAAGTCACGAGTTTGGCACGCACCTAAGGAAATGTGGAATTGTTTCACAACTAACGCCGCCTGGCACACCTCAGCGAAATGGTGTGTCTGAACGTCGTAATTGCACTCCATTGGATATGGTGCGATCTATGATGTCTCTTACCGACTTACCGCTATCATTTTGGGGATATACATTAGAGACTGCCGCATTCACATTAAATAGGGCACCGTCAAAGTCCGTTGAGACAACACCGTATGAATTATGGTTTGGAAAGAAACCTAAGCTATCGTTTCTAAAAGTTTGGGGATGCGATGCTTATGTGAAGAAACTTCAACCTGAGAAGCTCGAACCCAAAGAGGAAAGGTGCGCCTTCATAGGATATCCCAAAGAGACTATTGGGTATACCTTCTACCTCAGATCTGAAGGCAAAGTCTTTGTTGCCAAGAATGGATCCTTTATCGAGAAAGAGTTTCTCTCGAAAGAAGTGAGTGGGAGGAAAATAGAACTTGATGAGGTAATTATACCTCCACTCGAACCGGAGAGTAGCGCAGCACAGGAAGTTGTTTCCATGGAGCCGACACCGGCTGGAGAGGAAGTTAATGATGATGATCATGAAACTTCAGATCAAGTTACTATTGAACGTCGAAGGTCCACTAGGACACGTTCCACACCAGAGTGGTACGGCAACCCTGTCCTGGAGATCATGTTGTTGGACAACGATGAACCTTCGAACTATGAAGAAGCGATGGCAGGCCCGGATTCCAACAAATGGCTTGAAGTCATGAAATCCGAGATAGGATCCATGTATGAGAACAAAGTGTGGACTTTGGTGGACTTGCCTGATGATAAGCGAGCCACTGAAAATAAATGGATCTTTAAGAAGAAGACCGACGCGGATGGTAATGTGACCATCTATAAGGCTCGGCTTGTCGCTAACGGTTATCGACAAGTTCAAGGAGTTGACTACGATGAGACTTTCTCACCCGTAGCGACGCTAAATTCTGTCCGAATCATGTTAGCAATTGCCGCATTTTATGATTATGAGATCTGGCAAATGGACGTCAAAACAGCATTCCTTAATGGCTTCCTTAAGGAAGAACTGTATATGATGCAGTCGGAAGGTTTTGTCGATCCTAAAGAAGCTAACAAAGTATGCAAGCTCCAGTGCTCCATCTATGGGCTGGTGCAAGCATCTCGGTGTTGGAACATTCGCTTTAATGAGGTGATTAAAGCGTTTGGGTTTGTACAGGTTTATGGAGAACCCTGTATTTACAAGAAAGTGAGTGGGAGCTTTGTAGGATTTCTCATATTATATGTGGATGACATACTGATAATGGGAAATGATATAGAACTTTTGGAAAGTGTAAAGGCCTACTTTAATAAATGTTTTTCAATGAAGGACCTTGGAGAAGCTGCTTACATATTAGGCATCAAGATCTATAGAGATAGATCGAGATGCCTCATAGGTCTTTCACAAAGCACATACCTTGACAAGATATTGAAGAAGTTCAATATGGATCAGTCCAAGAACGGGTTCTTGCCTGTGTTACAGGGTGTGAGATTGAGTATGACTCAATGCCCGACCACGGCAAAGGTAGAGAAGAGATGAGTGTCATCCCCTATGCTTCAGCCTATGTATGACATGCTGTGTACCAAACCTGATGTGAACCTTGCCATAAGTTTGGGAGGTACCAAAGTGATCCCGGATCGGAACACTGGACAACAGTCAATAATATCCTGAAGTACCTGAAAAGGACAAAGGACATGTTTCTCATATATGGAGGTGTCGAAGAGCTCATCGTAAAGGGTTATGTCGATGCTAGCTTCGACACAGATCCGGACGACTCCAAGTTGCAAACCGGATACGTGTATATTTTGAATGGGGGGGCAGTCAGCTGGTGCAGCAGCAAGCAAAGCGTCATGGTGGTATCTACATGTGAAGCGGAGTACATAGCTGCTTCGGAAGCAGCAAAGGAAGGAGTCTGGATGAAGGAGTTCATCACCGACCTAGGAGTGATTCCCAATGTGTCGGGCCCGATGACTCTATTCTGTGACAACACTGGATCTATTGTCCTTGCGAAGGAGCCCAGGTTTCACAAGAAGACAAGACACATCAAGCGTCGCTTCAACTCCATCCGTGATTACATTCAGGAGGGAGATATAGATATTTTTAAAGTACATACGGATCTGAATGTCGCAGATCCATTGACTAAACCTCTCTCACGAGCGAAACATGATCAACACCAGAACGCTATGGGTGTTCAATTCATCACAATGTAACTAGATTATTGACTCTAGTGCAAGTGGGAGACTGTTCGAAATATGCCCTAGAGGCAATAATAAAATGGTTATTATGGTATTTCCTTGTTCATGATAATTGTCTATTGTTCATGTTATAATTGTGTTAACCGGAAACCGTAATGCATCTGTGAATACATAGACCACAACATGTCCCTAGTGAGCCTCCAGTTGGCTGGCTCGTTGATCAACAGATGGTCATGGTTTCATGACCATGGACGTTGGATGTCATTGATAACGAGATCACATCATTAGGAGAATGATGTGATGGACAAGACCCAATCCTAAGCATAGCACAAGATCGTGTAGTTCGTCTTCTAAAGCTTTTCCAATGTCAAGTATCGTTTCCTTAGACCATGAGATTGTGCAACTCCCGAATACCGTAGGAATGCTTTGGGTGTGCCAAATGTCACAACGTAACTGGGTGTCTATAAAGGTGCATTATGGGTATCTCCGGAAGTGTCTGTTGGGTTGGCACGAGTCGAGACTGGGATTTGTCACTCCATGTGACGGAGAGGTATCTTTGGGCCCACTCGGTAAGACATCATCATAATGAGCTCAATTTGACTAAGGAGTTAGCCATGGGATGATGTGTTACGGAACGAGTAAAGAGATTTGCCGGTAACGATATTGAACAAGGTATAGGGATACCGACGATCGAATCTCGGGAAAGTATCATACCGGTAGACAAATGGAATTGTATACGGGATTGATTGAATCCCTGACATCGTGGTTCATCCAATGAGATCATCGTGGAGCATGTGGGAGCCAACATGGGTATCCGGATCCCTCTGTTGGTTATTGACCGAAGAGGTGTCTCAGTCATGTCTACGTGTCTCCCGAACCCATAGGGTCTACACACTTAAGGTTTGATGATGCTAGGGTATAGGGAAATAGTATACGTGGTTATCGAAGGTGGTTCGGAGTCTCGGATGACATCCGGACGTCACGAGGAGCTTCGGAATGGTCCGGAGGTAAAAATCCATATATAGGATGTGAGGTTTCGGTCACCGGAAGTGTTTCGAGCATCACCGATAGTGTACCGAGACCACCGGAAGGGTTTCGGGGGTCCACCGGGAGGGGCCACGAGCCCCGCAAGGTTTCATGGGCCAACAGTGGGAGGTAACCAGCCCCTAGGTGGGATGGTGCGCCTCCCACCCCAGCCCAAGGTGCAACAAGGGGTGGAGGGGCAAACCCTAGGCGTGGATGGATCCAAGGCCCACCCTAAGGCGCCGCCCCTCCTCCCACTTTGGCCGTCGGCCCTCCCATCTAGGGCTGTCGCACCCTCTAGGGTGGGAACCCTAGATGGGGTGCCTCCTCCTCCTCCTTCCCCCTATATATGTGGGGATTTGGAGGACTACAACACACGAGTTCCTCTCCTCTCGGCATAGCCCTACTCCTCCCTCTCCTTGTTCTCCGTAGTGCTTGGCAAAGCCCTGCCGGAGACCACGCAGCTCCACCGTCACCACGCTGTCGTGCTGCCGGAACTCTCCCTCAACCTCTCCTCCCTCCTTGGTAGATCAAGGCGTAAGAGACGTCACCGGGCTGCACGTGTGTTGAACGCGGAGGCGCCGTTGTTCGGCGCTAAGATCGGAGTCCACTGCGATCTGAATCGCTACGAGTACGAATCCACCAACCGCATTCTTGTAACGCTTCCGCTTAGCGATCTTCAAAGGTATGAAGATGCACTCTCCCGTTACTCGTTTCTGGTCTCCATAGATAGATCTTGGTGAACACGTAGGAAACTTTTTGATTTACTACTACGTCTCCCAACACCCTTGAGGGCAAGCACAGTCTTACTCTTGCATTTCTTGTTCCGCCGCCGATTTGTCCTTGCCAGGGCAGAGTCGTCTTCATCATCGGAGTTGACTCCAATGTTGGCTTCTTCACCGGGGAGTCTCCTCCCTTCTTCGGCTCAGGCACATCTATCAGCCAGAGCATAAAGCTCGGCAACATTCCTGACCTTGTTCATTGCCAGCTCTTCGCGCATCCTACGGTTGCGCACATTCTGGTGGAACGCGCTAATAATAACGACAGGATGAACGTCCGAGATGTTGTGATCCAAACGGCTGAACCTTTGAATGTACTTGCGCGGGGTTTCGCCTTCTTTTTGGGGTATGATGTGCAAGTCACTTTCTTGACCAGGAGTTTGCTGGCCTTCGGTAAAGGCGCCGACAAACTCATGGCACAAGTTTGCCCAAGAGGTGATGGAATTCTCCGGCTGGTGCATCAACCACGACCAGACGTTGGGCTTGAGTACCAACAGGAAGTAGTTGGCGAGTATCTTGTCGTCGCGAGCTCCGGCAGCCTACACTACAATGGTGTAGATGCTCAAGAACTCCGGCGAATGAGTCTTGCGCTTCGGGACCTCTGGCTTGAACGCTCGGGAGTTGGGGCACTGGACTCGCCGTAGCTCACGAGTAAATGCTGGACAACCCACCTCGTAAGGTAGGCTAACAGGATACCCTGGCGCGGATTTGTCCATAGTGGGCCCTGCACGCTTATCATATTGATGGTGCGCTTCCCGCCATTGCTCGATCGTGGTCCGAGCGTCTTCTTTGCTTCGCTCCCGAAGAACTTGACATTGATCATGGTGAGTACGTGGATCAGAAGACACTGTCGAGTAACCATCACAAGTGTCGGTCCGACGAGTCGATGACCGGCATTATTGCTGTGGAGGAGAGTGCACCATGGTCGCATCGCCTCCGGCCTTCTCCCACTGGCACGAGCCGGCTCGGTGAACCAAAACTTACCGGCGAGGCTAAGGAGCCTTTGAATGGTGGCTCTCCACTCGTCAAGCTTCTCTATGGCAGGAGGGAAGTTAAGGAGTAGTTGTGTCCGCGCCATTGCTTCTTCCGACGTGGTCAGCAGCGAACGCCACAAAGAACATGATGTTCTCTAACTCCTAACCGGGTTAGAAGGCGCTCCATCGCGGTCCCGCGATGGCACGCCAACCCCACTAGCATGCTGGCATGCATGCTGGTCCCGCACATCTTGGGAGCGATACGCAGGAGCTTTTCTGTGGGGACGTTGGGAACCACCGACACCGCGGTGCTGCTCTTTGTGCGCGTCTTGAGAAGGTCGTGGCATACACGCCGGTGTGGGTGTCTTGGAGGGTGCCCTTCTGTCCCTGGAGTTCATCGTACCACCCACAAGCGGTATAGCTCCATCCTGAGACCCAGCGGTGCGGGGGTTTCTGTCGCCGCCGTGAGAATCTTCGTGCATCGCCGCTTCCTTGGCCTTGATCATCGGAGCGCCGCACGGGCGCGGGGTCTCCACTTCCTCCGCCCGCGTCCACTCCGTCGCCCGCTTGGGCGACTACGGGCGCAGCGGATGTGGAGGGCTCCACCGCTATGAAACACTTCTTCTTGTGAGCCATGGCGATGGATATGATGAAGGAACTGACGCGCTGATCGTTGGACCATATTTACACAACCAATCCCCCTACCCGGCGCGCTAGAGATGTCATGAGGGAGGAACACCTATGGGATTAGGAGGACCCCTTTCGGTTCGGCAGGGAGACGGGTGTGCGCGAAGATCAGGACGAACGAGCAGTGCCAGGGGATTTTTACCCAGGTTCGGGCCGCTGAGAAGCGTAAAACCCTACTACTGCTTTGTGTATTATGTGTTTTCTTGAGTTCTAGCTATAGGAGCGTTGTGCCTACCGTAGAGCACAGCTGCTACGCATGCGAGCTAGAAGATTGGTCAAAAGATCCCCACTGTAATGCACTGGGCCTCCTTTTATATGACTAAGGGGATCCCAACAGCAGCGTACAGTGCGTACACGAGGTGTACAAAGCTACAGTGCTATCATACCAAACACTGACGGTCTAAGATAGGCGCATTTAATGCTCCATCTGGTGCCTCTGACCGTCTACAGGACGGGACAGGACCCCATCCCATCGGCACCGCTTAGCCCCCTCCATCGTCAGCGCCTCGACACGTGCCCACGTGGGGCGACACCTGGCCTCTGCGATGGCAGGATCTTATCGGGGCTTCACCTTGCCAGGGGCCTGAAGGCCATCTTGGCACGGTCTTTCTAGGGTTCTATCCTTCGGCCTCGTTTGTTCATTTGAATGTTCTATTGATTGTCATGTACCTGCATCTAGCAATTCCTAGTTGGTCCTTGCCACCGGAGTGGCTACTACTGCCCGTGCACGAGTAAGGGGCACTGGAGAACCCAAAACTCTAGTGCACCGACGTAAGCCCTGTGAACAAGTTAAGGTAGAACCTAGTATTGCTATGGTTAAAGATCTCTTGGTAGAAAATATTGATGGGCATGTCATTTACTTATGTGATGAAGCTGCTAGAGTTGCTAAACCCGATGAAGAAGACAAACATAGACCCGTAGTTGGCTTGTCTCAGTCAAAATAGGAGATCATTGTTATCATGGCTTATGTGATTTGGGTGCTAGTGTGAGTGCTATCCCTTTAACTTATATCAAGAAATTATGAATGACATAGCACTTGCTGAAATAAAGATATTGATGTTACTATTGAACTTTAAAATAGAGACACCATCACACCACTTGGGATTGTTAGAGATGTTGAAGTCCTGTGTGGGAAAATAAAATATCCTATGGATTTCTAGTTCTTGGTTCCCCACAAGATGACTTTTGTCCCATTATGTTTGGTAGACCTTCCTTGAACACTATTAATGCTAAGATAGATTGTCAAAAACAAACCGCCAATGTTGAGTTTGGTGATGTGTATCATGAGTTTAACTTTTGTAAGTTTAGTGGACAACCTCGTGATAGAGAATTACCTAGTAAGGATGAAATAATTGGTCTTGCTTCTATTGTCGTTCCTCCTACCGATCCACTAGAACAATATTTGCTAGACCTTGAAAATGATATGCACTTGGGTGAAAGAAATGAAATAGATAAAAAATTCTTTGAACAACAACCTCTATTGAAACACAACTTGCCTATTGAAACTCTAGGAGGTCCTCCTCCACCTAAAGGTGATCCTGTGTTTGAACTAAAACAATTGCTTGACACTTTGAAGTATGCTTATCTCGATGAGAAAAAGATAGATCTTGTTATTATTAGTGCTAACCTTTCAGAACATGAAGAAGAAAGATTATTAAAAATCTTGAGGAAGCACCGGGATGTTATTGGATATATTCTTGATGATCTTAAGGGAATTAGTCCACTCTATGTCAGCACAAGATTAATATGGAGCCTGATGCTAAACCTGTTGTTGATCACCAACGATGATTGAATCCCAAGATGAAAGAAGTGGTAAGAACTGAAATATTAAAGCTTATGGATGTAGGTATATTCTATCCTATAGCTAATAGTAGATGTGTGAGTCCCGTTCATTGTGTCCCTAAGAAAGGAGGTATTACTGTTGTTCATAATGATAAAAATGAGCTTATTCCACAGAGAATTGTTCCTGGCTATAGGATAGTAATTGATTTTACAAAATTAAATAAAGATACTAGGAAATATCATTACCCTTGCCTTTTATTGATTAAATGCTCGAAAG
The DNA here is from genome assembly GCA_022496015.1 of Hordeum marinum. Lineage (NCBI taxonomy): Eukaryota > Viridiplantae > Streptophyta > Magnoliopsida > Poales > Poaceae > Hordeum > Hordeum marinum. Next base: position 103,838,121 of record CM039676.1, on the reverse strand, counting down.
ATTATCTAAGCACACACACTTTTGTTTCTTGGATGGATATTCTGGTTTCTCTCAAATACATGTGTCACAATCTGATGAAGAGAAAACTACCTTTACATGTCCTTTTGGAACTTATGCTTATGGAGTATGCCTTTTGGTTTATGCAATGCACACGCTAGCTTTCAAAGATGTATGACTGCTATATTCTCTGATTTTTGTGAAAAGATTGTGGAGGTTTTCATGGATGATTTCTCTGTTTATGGAACTTTTTTTTATGATTGCTTAAGCAACCTTGATGGAGTTTTGCAGAGATGTGAACAAACTAATCTCGTCTTGAATTGGGATAAGTGCCACTTTATGGTTAATGAAGGTATTGTCTTGGGGCATAAAATCTCCGAATGGGGTATTGAGGTGGATCAAGCTAAAGTTGATGCAATTGAGAAAATGGCATGTCCTAAAGATATCAAAGGTATTCGAAGTTTCTTTGGCCATGCTGGTTTCTATAGGAGGTTTATTAAAGACTTCTCAAAAAATTCTAGGCCTCTTAGTAATCTTTTACAAAAGGACGTTCCCTTTGTTTTTGATGATGATTCCATAGAAGCCTTTGAAACACTAAAGAAAGCCTTAACCACTGCACCTATTGTTCAACCACGTGATTGGAGCTTGCCTTTTGAAATTATGTGTGATGCTAGTGATTATGATGTTGGTGTTGTTTTAGCACAAAGAGTTGATAAAATATTAAATGTTATCCATTATGCTAGCAAAACTCTAGACAGTGCCCAAAGAAATTATGCTACTACTGAAAAAGAATTTTAGCAGTCGTGTTTGCTTGTGATAAATTCAGATCTTACATTGTTGATTCCAAAGCTATTGGTAAGCGTCGGGAAATGTCTATGAATTATTCACTTGTTGTTGAACCATTTGATGTTTGGGGTTTTGATTATATGGGACTTTTTCCTTCCTCTAATGGGTACGCTCGTATTTTGGTTGTTGTTGATTATGTCACTAAGTGGGTAGAAGCTATTCCAACTAGTAGTGTTGATCATCATACTTCCATTAAAATGCGTAAACAAGTTATTTTCCCAAGGTTTGGAGTCCCTGGATATCTAATGGCCGATGGTGGTTCACATTTTATTCATGGTTCTTTCCGTAAAATGCTTGCTAAATATGATGTTAACCATAGAATTGCATCACCCTATCATCCTCAATCTAGTGGTCAAGTTGAACTTAGCAATAGAGAAATAAAATTAATATTACAAAAAACTGTCAATATGTCTCGAAAGAATTGGTCTAAGAAATTAGATGATGCACTTTAGACCTATAGAACCGCTTATAAAAGATCCTATCAGTATGTCTCCATACAAGATGGTATACGAGAAAGCTTGCCATTTGCCTCTAGAGTTGGAACATAAAGCATTTTGGGCAATTAAAGAACTCAATTATGACTTCAAACTTGCCGGTGAAATGAGGTTATTTGAAATTACCTCATTAGATGAATGGAGAACCCAAGATTATGAAAACGCCAAGTTATTCAAAGCAAAGGTTAAAACATGGCATGACAAAAGAATCCAAAAGCGAGAATTCAAAGTTGGAGAATATGTTCTTTTGTACAATTCATGTTTCAAACTTTTTGCAGGAAAACTTCTCTCCAAATGGGAAGGACCCTATGTTATCGAAGAGGTCTATCATTCTGGATCTATTAAGATTAATAATGCCGAAGGTACCAACCCGAAGGTGGTCAATGGACAAAGAAAAAAACACTATATCTTAGGTACGCCTATTAATGTTGAAAACAATATTATCCAAACCATGAGACCGGAGGAACACATAAAAGAAACCTTTCGGAACACTCCAGAATCATGAAAATACAGAGGTACATGATACGATAAGTAAACGGTCTCCGAAAAATCCGCAAAAATATTTTTTATCAGTTTTGGAATATTTAAGAATTTTAGGAAATAAAAAACAAACTGGAAGGCAACCGAGTAGGGCACGGTCCACCAGGGTGTGGTTGCCATCCTTGGCGTGCCATGGGGGAGGGTACACACCTCGAGAACCTTCCGGGATCCGTTTTCCTATCGTTTGCTTGATTTCCAATAATAAAAATTCTCTATGTATACCCCCGACGGTTTTGACCACCGCATCGTGACATGGCTTGAGACTGCGTCGGTATTACCCCAAAGAGGAATGGATGATGAAGCACAACGACGGTAAGTATTTCCCTTAGTTATGAAACCAAGGTATCAATCCTTAGAGGAAGATCACACACCCACGTAAACAGCACCTGCACACAAACAACAAATACTTGCAACCCGATGCGAAAGAGAGGTTGTCACGCTCTCTATGGTAAGAAGATAGATTAGGTAATGAAAGTTTTGGCAAATAGATCTCGCAAGAACACAAAGTAAAATAAGTAAACAAAAAGTGCAGAAGCTATTTTTTTTGGAATAATAAATCTGAAAACAAAAGTTGAAAATAGTAGATCGGAAAGCAATATGTTGGAAAAGTAGACCCAGGGGGCATAGGTTTCACTAGTGGCTTCCCTCATGAGTATAGCACACGGTGGAACAAATTACTGTTGGGCAATTGATAGAAGATCAAATAATCATGACGATATCCAAGCAATGATCATGATATAGGCATCACATCCCAGATAAGTAGACTGAAATGATTCTGCATCTACTTCTATTGCTCCACACATCGACCGCTATCCAGCATGCATCTAGTGTATTAAGTTCATGGGAAAATGGCGGAATGCAATAAGAATGGTGACATGTTGTAGACAAGATTTATTCAGGTAGGAATAGACCCCATCTTGTTATCCTTAATGCCAACGATACATGTGTGTCTTGCTACCCCTTCTGTCACTCGGAAAGAACACCGCAAGATCGAACCCATCACAAAGCACCTCTTCTCATGGCAAGAAAAATTGATCTAGTTGGCCTAACTAAATGATGACCCACAAGTATAGGGGATCTATCATAGTCCTTTTGAGAAGTAAGAGTGTCGAACCCAACGAGGAGCAAAAGGAAATTACAAGCGGTTTTCAGTAAGGTATTCTCTGCCAGCACTGAAATTATCGATAACAGATAGTTTTGTCATAAGATAATTTGTAACGAGTAACAAGTAACAAGTGTAGCAAAGGTGCAGCAAGGTATCCCAATCCTTTTTGTAGAAAAGGACAGGCCTAGACAAACTCGTATATAAAGCAAAGCGCTCCCGAGGACACATGGGAATTTCTGTCAAGCTAGTTTTCATCATGCTCATTTGATTCGCGTTCATTACTTTGATAATTTCATATGTGGGTGGACCGGTGCTTGGGTGTTGCCCTTACTTGGAAAAACCTCCCACTTATGATTAACCTCTATCGCAAGTGTCCACAACTACGAAAGACGAATTAAGATATATCTAACCATAGCATGAAACATATGGATCCAAATCAGCCCCCTACGAAGCAACGCATAAACTAGGGTTTAAGATTCTATCACTCTAGAGACCCATCATCTACTTATTACTTCCCAATGCCTTCCCCTAGGACCAAATAATGGTGAAGTATTATGTAGTCGACGTTCACATAACACCACTAGAGGAGAGACAACATACAGCTCATCAAAATATCGAACGAATACCAAATTCACATGATTACTTATAACAAGACTTATCCCATGTCCTCAGGAACAAACGTAACTACTCACAAATCATGTTCATGTTCATGATTAGAGGAGTATTAATTATCATAAAGGATCTGAACATATGATCTTCCACTAAGTAAACCAACTAGCATCAACTACCAGGAGTAATCAACACTACTAGCAACCCACAGGTACCAATCTGAGGTTTGAGACAAAGATCGGATACAAGAGATGAACTAGGGTTTGGAGACGGGATGGTGCTGGTGAAGATGTTGATGGAGATTGACCCCCTCTCAATGATATGATCGTTGGTGATGACGATGACTTTGATTTTCCCCTTCGGGAGGGAAGTTTCCCCGGCAGAACAGCCTTGTCAGAGCTCTAGATTGGTTCTGTCCAAGTTCCGCCTCAAGACGGCGGTGCTTCATCCCGAAAGCTTCCTTTTGATTTATTTTTTCAGGTCAAAACCCTCCATATAGCATAAGATGGGCGTCGGGGACCTACCAGGTGGGTCACAAGCCTGGTAGGCGCGGCCACCAAGCTTGCCACCTCCTGGTGGGCCCCCTCTGGTATTTGTTTCGCCCAATATTTTTTTATAATCCAAAACAATTCTCCGTAGATTTTCAGGACTTTTGGAGTTGTGCAGAATAGGTATCTCAGATTTGCTCCTTTTCCAGTCTAGAATTCCAGCTGCCGGCATTCTCCCTCTTCATCTCTACCTTGTAAAATAAGAGAGAAAAGGCATAAGTATTGTACCAAAACGTGTAATAACATCCCATAATGCAATAAATATCAATATAAAAGCATGATGCAAAATGGATGTATCAACTCCCTCAAGCTTAGACCTCGCTTGCCCTCAAGCGAAAGCCGAGATCGATAAATATGTCCACATGTTTAGAGATAGCAGTGTCAAAAAAATAAAATACGGACATGAGGGCATCATGATCGTCTTTAGAAAAGCAATACTTATTGAAACGAGATTTCTTATGCTATAGTAACAATTCATTCACAAGATAAAGTATGAACCAAGAACTCCATTGACAACCAACAAACTATGCTCTCGATCATTGAAGCAATTAGCAATTTATCATAACATCAGAAAGAGTCAATATAAGGGCTTGTAAAGCAAATCCACATACTCAATCATCTTTTAGTCTTTCATAATTGCTAACACTCACGCGGTACTCATGAGATCAAAGCTTCAATTGGACACAAAGAAAGATAAGGGCTTATAGTTTTGCCTCCCAACTATTCACCTCAAGGGTGATGTCAACAATAATAACTCAGGCTCACCCACATCCGAATGGGTATATGTGTCTAGATCATTCCCCAACACATAATGCTTGCCAAGAGAGAGGCGAAATATAGGAAGTGGTGAAGATCACCATGACTCTTGCATAAAGGTAAGTACTTAAAAAGTAAAAGTAACAGATAGGCCCTTCGCAGAGGGAAGCAGAGGTTGTCATGCGCTTCTTATTTTGGAATGCCCAAACCCTTAGTGCAAAGGAACGCCACGTTGTATTTCCCTTTGTGATAGCAACCTTTATTATGCAGTCCGTCATTTTTATTTCTTTACTATCACAAGTTCATACAACACTTATTTCCCTTACAATAAAAGATCACACATATTTAGGAGCAATACTTATTTCTATTTGCACCGATGACAACTTACTTGAAGGATCTTACTCAATCCATAGGTAGGTATGGTGGACTCTCATGGCAAAACTGGGTTGAGGTGTTCGGATGCACAAGTAGTATCTCTACTTGGTGCGGAAGTTTTGGCTAGTCTGAGGTGGAAGCAAGCACTACATGTTGGAGGATCTAAAATCATATAACTTCTATTCGAAAGCAATCTAAAATAACCCATTATGTTGTCTTCCTTGTCCAACATCAACTTCTTAGCATGTAATATTTTAATGAGTGGTCACAATCACAAAAGATTCCCAAGATGATATTTTTATATGTGAATCTCTATTTCTTTATCACTTCCTTTTTAATTGCACCAATGACCAATCACTATGTTTGTCAACTCCCATCAAATTTCAATCGACATACTTCTTATATGTGAAGTCATCACTCCCCATAGGATCACTATGTATGCTCTTTGCTTTTATTCTATTCTTCTTTTATTTATTAATCTCAAGAGCATACCAAGCTAGCAAAGCCCTCACATCAAAACTACTTTTTATTATATAACTCTCGGACCTGCTTACATAAAGGGAACAAAAAGCAAAAACTCAAAGCTAGATAATACTAAACCTTTATTCTACTGGATCAAGACAAGGCCAAAAGGATCGAACCAAGAAAAACAAGAAAAAGAAAAAGGGTGTGATGGTGATACGATACCGGGGCACCTCCCCCAAGATTGGCACAAGCCAAGGGGAATGCCCATACCCATGTTCTTAGATGTCCTTCTTCGGAGGCGATGGCGGTGGAGTTATTGATGAGGTTGGAAGCTTGTCCAGTTTCTTCTTAAGCATAAAATTTTGTTCCCTCAGGTCATCTACTTCTTGCTCGAGCTTCAATATCCTTTGACATAATTCTTCCTTGCTCTCCTGCAGAAAACGAGAAGGGATAAATAGAACTTTGGGTTTTCTTCTTGTGTTTGGGAGGCTTGATTTCCTGAACTACACATGCATGTCTCCCAGATGAGGCGGAGGAGTCTCCTCTTCATCCGAGCTTTCCTACCCATACTTGTATTCTTGTTCCTCCTTCGAGAATAATCCATAAGGATCTAGGTCCCCATAGAGCTTGGGATTGGCAAGATAATGTGATATATAGCTCTCCCATAAGACTCTTGGGACGACATCTTGCTCCAAATCTGCTGCAGAAACAGATCAAAACGAAAACAAGAGGTATTTTTGTGATACAAAAGTCCAAACCTTTGGGAGATTATATAATAAATTTTTGCCGACCCAAAGGAGTGTACCATAAGAAAACAGAGTCCGGAGGGTGCACGGGGTGGTGGCAAGCCCCCTAGGCACGGCCAGGGGGTGGTCGCGCCTAACAGGCTTGTCACCTCCTTGTGCGTCTTTCGGACTACTTTTGATTTTCCTAATTTTTTAAATATTCCAAAACGGAGAAAAATAGCTACTCGGAAATTTTGGGAGTCGGTTTACTTACCGTACCACATACCTATTCCTTTTCGGAGTCTGAAACGTTCCGGTAGGTCTCCCTAATATACTCCTCCGAAGTTATGGTATTAATAATATTGGTTTCCACATTTATGGGAGTACCTGAGATATAATGTTTGATTCTTTGCTTGTTTACCACCTTCGGATTTGTGCCTTCGGATTTGTTGATCTTGATGGCACCGGAACGATATACTTCCTCGACAATGTAAGGCCCTTCCCATTTAGAGAGAAGTTTTCCTGCAAAAAATCTTAAACGAGAATTGTATAGCAAGACATAGTCACCTATATTGAATTCACGCTTTTGTATCCTCTTATCATGCCATCTCTTAAATTTTTCTTTAAACAACTTGGCATTCTCATAGGCATGGGTTCTCCATTCATCAAGTGAGCTAATGTCAAATAATCTCTTCTCACCGGCAAGTTTAAAATCATAGTTGAGATCTTTGATTGCCCAATAAGCTTTATGCTCTAGCTCTAGAGGTAAGTGACATGCTTTACCATAAACCATTTTATATGGAGACATACCATAGGGTTCTTGTAAGCAGTTCTATAAGCCCATAATGCATCGTCAAGTTTCTTAGACCAATTCTTTCTAGATCTGTTAACAGTCTTTTGCAAGATCAATTTAATTTCTCTATTGCTTAATTCTACTTGACCACTAGACTGAGGATGATAAGGAGATGCAATTCTGTGATTAACATCATACTTAGCACGCAACTTACGGAATGCACCATGAATAAAGTGTGAACCACCATCAATCATTAAATATCTAGGGACTCCAAATCTAGGGAAAATAACTTCTTTAAGCATCTTAATAGAGGTGTTATGATCAACACTACTAGTTGGAATAGCTTCTAGCCACTTAGTAACATAATCAACAGCAACTAGAATATGAGTATACCCGTTGGACGTTGGAAAAGGTCCCATATAATCAAAACCCCAAACATCAAATGGTTCAATATCAAGAGAGTAATTCATAGGCATTTCCTGACGTCTACTAATATTGCCAATTCTTTCACATTCATCACATGACAAGACAAACTTACGGGCATCCTTGAAGAGAGTAGGCCAATAAAACCCAGATTGTAATACCTTATGTGCAATTCTATCTCCAGCGTGGTGTCCTCCGTAGGCCTCGGAACGACACTTGTGTAGGATCTGTTCTTGTTCATGCTCAGGTACACAATGTCTAATAACATAATCTACTCCTTCTTTATAAAGGTGTGGGTCATCCCAAAAGTAATGTCTTAAATCATAGAAGAACTTTTTCTTTTGTTGGTGTGTGAAACTAGGCGGTAAAATTTAGCAACAATACAATTAGCATAATCAGCATACCAAGGAGCATTACATGAAGCATTTATGACAGCTAATTATTCATCAGGAAAGCTATCATCAATAGGTAGTGGGTCATCAAGAACGTTCTCTAAGCTAGACAAGTTATCTACTACGCGGTTGTCAGCACCCTTTCTATCAACAATATGCAAATCAAATTCTTGTAGCAGAAGAACCCACCTGATAAGTCTAGGTTTATCATCTTTCTTTTCCATAAGATATTTAATAGTAGCATGATTAGTGTGAACAGTTACTTTAGAATCAACAATATAAGGCATGAACTTCTCACAAGCAAAAACAACTGTTAAAAATTCCTTTTCAGTGGTAGCATAGTTTCTTTGAGCATTGTCTAGAGTTTTGCTAGCATAATGAATAACATTTAATTTCTTATCAACTCTTTGTCCTAAAACAGCACCCACGGCATAATCACTAGCATCACACATGATTTCAAAGGGTAGATTCCAATCAGGTGGTTGAACAACAGGTGCAGAAATCAAGGCATTCTTAAGAATTTCAAATGCTTCTACACAATCATCATCAAAAACAAATGGAACATCTTTTTGCAAGAGATTAGTGAGCGGCCTAGAAATCTTAGAGAAGTCTTTAATATATCTCCTATAGAAACCAGCATGACCAAGGAAACTTCTTATACCTCTGATATCCATAGGACACAACATTTTTTCAATAGCATCAACTTTAGCTTTGTCAACTTCAATACCTCTTTCGGTGATTTTATGTCCCAAGGCAATACCTTTATTCACCATAAAGTGGCACTTCTCCCAATTCAATACAAGATTAATTTCTTCACATCTCTGCAAAACTCGATCAAGGTTGCTCAAAAAATCATCAAAAGAAGTTCCGTAAATGGAAAAATCATCCATGAAAACCTAAACAATCCTTTCACAAAAATCAAAGAATATAGCAGTCATACATCTTTGAAAGGTAGCAGGTGCATTGCATAAACCAAAAGGCATACGTCTATAAGAAAAGGTACCTAAAGAGCAAGTAAAAGTGGTCTTCTCTTGGTCCTCTTTTGACACAAGTATTTGAGAGAAACCAGAATAACCGTCTAGAAAGCAAAAATGTGTGTGTTTGGATAGTCTTTCTAGCATTTGATAAATAAAAGATAGAGGGTAATGATCTTTTCTAGTAGCTTTATTTAATTTCCTAAAATCAATTAACATTATATATCCTGTAACAATTCTTTGCGAGATCAATTCATTTTTTCATTAGGAACTATGGTAATACCTCCTTTCTTAGGGGCACAATGAACATGACTAACCCATCTACTATCAGCAATAGGGTAAATGATACTTGCCTCCAGAAGCTTTAATATTTCATTTCTTACCACTTCTTTCATTTTAGGATTTAACCGTCATTGGTGATCAACAATTGGTTTAGCATCGGGCTCCATTTTAATGTTATGCTGACATAGAGTGGGACTAATGCCCTTAAGATCTTCAAGAGTATATCCAATAGCAACACGGCGCTTCCTTAGAGTTTTCAATAATCTCTGTTTTTCGTGCTCTGAAATATTAACACTAATAATAACAAGATATATCTTATTTTCATCAAGATAAGCATATTTCAGAGTATCCGATAATTGTTTAAGCTCAAACACGGGATCACCCTTGGGTGGAGGAGGATCTACAAGTATTTCAATAAGAAAATTGTGTTTTAAAATAGGATGCTGATCAAAGAAAATCTTATGTATTTCATTCCTTTCATTCGTATGCATATCGTTTTCATGGTCTAGCAGATATTGTCCTAAGGGATCAGTAGGAGGCACAGCAATAGAAGTAAGCCCAATAATTTCATCCTTACTAGACAATTCCTTATCATGGGGTTGTCTATGAAATTTAGAGAATTAAACTCATGAGACGTATCCCCAAAACTTACAGTAACAGTTTCCTTCTCACAATCTATCCTGGCATTAACGGTGTTCAAGAAAGGTCTACCAAATATAATGGGACAAAATTCATCTTGTGGGAGCCCAGGACAAGAAAATCAGTAGGATATTTTATTTTCCCACACAAGACTTCAACATTTCTAATAATCCCAACTGGTGCTATAGTGTCTCTATTAGCAAGCTTAATTGTAACATCAATTTCCTCTAACTCAACTGGTGCAATATCATTCATAATCTCTTTATATAAGGTAAAGGGAATTGCACTCACACTAGCACCCATATCACATAAGCCATGATAACAATGATCTCCTATTTTAACAGAAACAACAGGCGTGCCAACAATGGGTCTATGTTTATCTTGAGCATCAGGTTTAGCAATTCTAGCAGCTTCATCACAAAATTGAATAACATGCCCATCAATATTATCAACCAAGAGATATTTAACCATAGCAATACTAGGATCAACTTTAATTTTCTTAGGGGGTGTAGGTGTTCTAACACAGCTCTTACGAACCACGGTTGAAGCTTTAGCATGTTCCTTTATTATAACAGCGAAAGGTGGTTTCTCAATATAAGCAACAAGAATAATAGGATCAACATTATAAGTAATAGTTTCCTCTTTAAATTTAATAGGTTAAACTACTTTCACTTCAATGGGAGGATTATATTTAAACCACTTCCCCTTAGGGAGATCAACATGAGCAGCAAAAGATTCACAAAAATCAGCTACTATCTCATAGTCAAGTCATTATTTAGTGCTAAATTCACGAAAAGCATCGGTGTATACAAAGGATTTAACACAATCAAACTTAAGGTTCATACCTGACTCCTTACCATCATCGAGTTCCCAATCTTCAGAGTTGCCTTTAATTCTTTCCAATAAATCTCATTTGAAGTCAATATCTTTCTTCATATAGGAACCAGCACAAGAAGTATCGAGCATTGATTGATCATTACGAGAAAGCCAAGCATAAAAATTCTGAATAATAATTTCTCTCGAGAGATCATGATTGGGGCATGAATATAACATTGACTTAAGCCTCCCCCAATCTTGAGTGATTCTTTCTCCTTCACGAGGCCAAAAATTATAGATATAATTCCGATCACGATGAACTAGATGCATAGGATAGAACTTCTGAGGAAATTCCATTTTTAATCAATTGTAGCTCCATGATCCAATATCATCACATAGCTTGTACCATGTCAATGCCTTCTCCTTCAAAGATAAAGGAAAGACCTTCTTATTGACGTGATCCTCGGGCAGACCTGCAAGCTTAAATAATCCACAAACTTCATCCACATAGATTAGATGCAAATCAGGATGTAGTGTTCCATCTCCTGCATAAGGATTAGCCAGCAGTTTCTCTATCATACCCGAAGGAATTTCATAATAAATATTTTCAGTAGGTTCAGTAGGTTGAGGGACAACTCTTTGTGTTTCCGGTCGAGGTGAAGATACCCCGAACAAGCCCCTCAAAGAATTACTTTCCATAGTAACAAGTGACAGTAAATTTCAGCACACTATATAAATTTTTCCTTACCAAAGGCGCTTCACTCCCCGGCAATGGTCCCAGAAAAGAGTCTTGATGACCCACAAGTATAGGGTATCTATCATAGTCCTTTGGATAAGTAAGAGTGTCAAACCCAATGAGAAGCAGAAGGAAATGACAAGCGGTTTTCAGTAAGGTATTCTCTGCAAGCACTGAAATTATCGGTAACAGATAGTTTTGTGATAAGATAATTTGTAATGAGTAACAAGTAACAAGTGTAGCAAAGTTGAAGCAAGGTATCCCAATCTTTTTAGCAAAGGACAGGCCTAGACAAACTCTTATATGAAGCAAAGCGCTCCCGAGGACACAGGGGAATTTCCGTGAAGCTAGTTTTCATCATGCTCATTTGATTCGCGATCGTTACTTTCATAATTTGATATGTGGATGGACCTATGCTTGGGTGATACCCTTAATTGGAAAAACCTCACACTTATTATTAACCTCTATCGCAAGCATCTACAACTACGAAAGAAGAATTAAGATAAATCTAACCATAGCATGAAACATATGGATCCAAATCAGCCCCTTACGAAGCAACACATAAACTAGGGTTTAAGCTTCTGTCACTCTAGCAACCCATCATCTACTTATTACTTCCCAATGCCTTCCCCTAGGACCAAATAATGGTGAAGTGTTATGTAGTCGATGTTCACATAACACCACTAGAGGAGAGACAACATACGTCTCATCAAAATATTGAACGAATACCAAATTCACATGATTACTTATAACAAGACTTATCCCATGTCCTCAGGAATAAACGTAACTACTCACAAAGTATGTTCATGCTCATGGCTTCATCAAGTTCCCCCAAGAACAAGTTCTTCGAGAAGGTTATCAACCCGTACTTGCTGGAGGTGATGAAGCACCCTCAAACTATTGAGATGCATGAGGGGTGCTCCACATCCGAGATGTTCAGGTGCCCAAGAAGACGGGAAGCATGGAGGCCAAGCTGGAAGCGATGGAGCAAGACATCTTCAAGTGAAAGGGATGCTGGAGCGTGGAATTAGTGCCAATCAAGGAATTCATCAGTGATCACATGGTGGATGGCTAGTCCATGAAATACATCGTCTTCAACTTCAACGAGCAAATCAACTTTATGCAAAGTCAAATTTTTGAATATGAAGCAACATTTAAGGGTATGAGTTTAGCTGTCAATTGCAGGACTCTAGGGACTCGTGCATCAACTTTTTATGGTGAACCCATGCCCTAAAAGCCGGAGGACAAACCTACTACTGTCTCATCACCACCACCTTCATCATCTTCATCACTAAAGGAGACTTGAGTACACGAGTATGGGCACTCCCCTTGGCTTGAGCCAAGCTTGGGGAGATGCCCCGGTATCTGATACGTCTCCAACGTATCTATAATTTTTGATTGTTCCATGCTATTATATTATCTGTTTTGGATGTTTTATATGCATTGATATGCTATTTTATATTATTTTTGGGACTAACCTATTAATCTAGAGCCTAGTGCCGGTTTTTGTTTTTTCCTTGTTTTTGAGATTTGCAGGTAAGGGATATTAAACAGAGTCGAAATGGAATAAAACCTTCAGAAGGAATTTTTCTGGAATGATAGGAAACCAGGAGACTTGAGAACCAAGGCAGAAGAGCCACCATGGGACCACAAGCCCTAGGGGTGTGCCCAGGGGGTAGGGCGCGCCGGGTACGCTTGTGGGCCCACGGAAGCTCTCCTAACCTTAATCTTCGGCCTATAAATTCCCAAATATTCCATCATTATCAAAACGAGCCACGAAAACATTTTCTGCCGCCAGAAGCCTTCATTCCCGAGAGATCCAATCTTGGAGCCGTTTTCGGTAATCTGTCGGAGGGGGATTCAATCACGGAGGGCATCTACATCAACTCCATTGCCCCTCCGATGATGCGTGAGTAGCTCACCACAGACCTTCGAGTCCATAGCTAGTAACTAGAGGGATTCTTCTCTCTCGTTGCTCTTCAATACCATGTTCTTCATGATCTTCATGGAGATCTATCCGATGTAATACTCTTTTGCGATGTGTTTGTCGAGATCTGATGAATTGTGGATTTATGTTCAGATTATCCATGAATATTATTTGAGTCTTTCATGAATTCTTATATGCATGATTTCATATCTTTGCAAGTCTCTTCGAGTTATTGGTTTGGTTTGGCCAACTAGATTGGTAATTCTTGCAATGGGAGAAGTGCTTAGTTTTGGGTTCAATCTTGCGGTGTCCTCACCCAGTGACAAAGTAGGATTAGCGAGGAACGTATTGTATTGTTGCCATAAAGGATAACAAGATGGGGTTTTAATCATATTGCTTGATTTTATCCCTCTACATCATGTCATCTTACCTAATGCATTACTCTGTTCTTCATAAACTTAATACTCTAGATGCAGGCAGGAGTCAGTCGATGTGTGGAGTAATAGTAGTAGATGCAGAATCGTTTCGGTCCACTTGACACAGATGTGATGCCTATATGCATAACCATTGCGTTGGATATCATCATAATTATTCTCTTTTCAATCAATTGCTCGACAGAAATTTGTTCACCCACCGTAATACTTGCTATCATGAGAGAAGCCTCTAGTGAAACCTATGGTCCCGAGGTCTATTTTCCATCTTATACTTTCAGATCTAAAACCAAAAATACCAAAAATACTTTGCTGCATTATTTTTACCTTTTGTTTTACTTTCCGTTCAAGCAATCTATCTCTATCAAATATCATCCTTGCAAGTAACCTTAAAGGGATTGATAACCCCTTTATAGCGTTGGGTGAAAGAGTTTGATTCCTTGTGTAGGTACACCTATTGGGGACTTGCTTGTATTTCCTACTGGATTGATACCTTGGTTCTCAACAACTGAGGAAATACTTGTCTACTTTGCTGCATCACCCGTTCCTCTTCACGGAAACCAACGCATGCTCGAGAAGTAGCAGTATCATATCACCATCACTGTTTAGCTTTGCTTTTATTTCGATCCTTAGCCTTTTCATGATTTAGTTGAATAAAAGTTTAGTATGATCTATTTTGGAGTGCTACTTTCGTGATCCATCTACCTATGTAATCGAGTGAGAGTTATATACTAAAGTTTAGTTTGAGTTTTTGCCACTTTGCTTTCTTGTTGCAATCTTGATAAAAGAGAATAGATGAAAATATCATATGTTAATCTTATGGTGAGTAATGACATCACAATAAATAAAAGTATAAGTGGTAAAATTTATTGGATATTGGCAAATATAGCATTAGTCAATGATGCAATTCGTGAAAGAATAAATTAGGGAAGAGAAGATTCACATGCAAATATACTGTCATGGGCACCTTTTATGATTGTGAGCCCCATTAAATATTATATACCAAAATTGTTGACATTGGACAAGGAAGACAACGTAATGATTTATGCTTATTCATATTCACATAGAAGTTATATTATCATAGATTCTTTAACATGTGGTGCTTTCCCAAAATCTTTGCTAGCCAAAAAATCCACACTAAGTACTGATACTACTTGTGCATCCAAAACCCAAAACCCAAACTCATGGTTGAGAGTCCACCATACCTACATATGGATTGAACAAGAGCATTCAAGTAAGTTGTCATCGGTGCATCAAGGCAATAAAAATTGCTTCTAAAAGTGTTGGATCAATTAGTGTAAGAGAAAATTGAGTGTTGCACAAACTTGTGATGGCAAAGTAATAAAAGTGACAGACTGCATAATAAAGGTTGCCATCACAAGAGGCAATGCAACGTGACATTCTTTTGCACTAAGGGATTTGGCATGCAAACTAAAAAAGATCATGACAACATATGCTTCCCTCTGCGAAGGGCCTATCTTTTACTTTTGGGAAAATTTTGTTTTTGCCACTCTAGATTTTGCCAATTTTCCTTATGCCATTCTAGATTTTTACATTTCACTTTTGCCACTCTTAGTTATTAACAATTATCACAATTGCCATTTTTGTGGCAAAAACAAAAAATTCAGAGTGGCAATTGTGATAATTGTCAAAAACTAAGAGTGGCAAAAGTGAAATAAAATTATTTGGCTTTTGCCACTGAATGGAAATAGTACTAATTGTCAAAAGCTAATAGTGGAAAAAGTGAAATGTCAAATTCTAGAGTGGCATAAGAAAAATTCGCAAAATCTAGAGTGGCAAAAACAAAATTTTGCCTTTACTTTTATGTATTTACTTTCATGCAAGAGTCAAAGTATTATTCTCTATTCCTTTTAATTTTTCTCTTTGGCAAACATCATGTGGTGAGGAAAGATCTAGGCTCATATATCCATTTGGATATCAGTGAGCATGAGTTGTTATTGTTGACATCACCCTTGAGGTGAATCCGTTGGGAGGCAAACTATAAGCCCCTATCTTTCTATGTGTCCGGTTGAAACTTTTTGTCCATGGGTATGTTGTGAGTGTTAGCAATCATAGAAGACTAAATGATGGTTGAGTATGTGGACTTGCCAAAAGGCTCCTACATGAGACCCTTCGTGAAAATATGATGAATTGTAGTTGCAAAGTTGATTGAGAACATAGTTTGTTGGTTTCCAATAAGGTTTACGCTTTATACTTCCATGTTGTGATGAATTGTTCCTTGCTCATAAGAAGTTATATGATGTTGTTATGAAATTAAAAAAATATGAGAAAGTTTTATGTTAGTTTTTGTCGTTGTTATAATAATAAGCATGATGCTACTATGTCCATATTTTGTTTTTATCGACGCCTCTCTCTCAAACCATGTGGACATGTTCTTCGATATCGGCTTTCGCTTGAGGACAAGCGAGGTCTAAGCTTGGAGGAGTTGATACATCCATTTTGCATCATGTTTTCCTACTGTTATTTATAATGTTTTCATTCATAATAATGCTTTGGGGAGTAATTCTACTGCCTTTTCTCTCACAATTTGCAAGGTTTACACCAAGAATGCTGGCAATTGGAATTCAGTACCTGAAAAAAGCATCTCAGAGATACCTATTCTGCACATCCCCAATGAAGCTAAAAATTTACGGATATTTTTTATAGAATAAATAAGAAATGCTGGATGATAGAGGCGAAGTTGTCCCTGTCATTCGATGAGATCGTGGCTATCGTTTTTGGTGGAGTAGACTTTGACGATCCGACTATGAACATGCGAGACGTCGCGCCTTAGCAATCGCTAAACCAACTCCGAGAGGTTATTGACCACGCCGGAGCACGATCAACCTGACCACGAAGGTCTAGATATTGCGATTATAAGAGGAAAGCTTTATTGATGAAGTGGAGTTCTGTGACGCCTTTGTCTGGTCGTGGAACACAAACGAAGAACGCGAAGTTGCAGCTATGGCAAACTTGTAATCTAAACAAAACCCAACCCTAAAACGATGCCCTAAGGGCTGTATATATGGGGGGGTAGATGTAGCAACCCGACCTAAAACGGTCAAGTCTCTGGTGTTTCCGTACCATCCCAAGATCATGCTGGTACACACGCAGTACATCAATGTATATAATAGAGTTCAATCACACATGCTTTATTACTCGAAATCTCATATGGAGTCATTATTACAAAAGTAACTTGGCTAAAAGCCAACTCATGACATAGCGCTATCAAAATCCCACGGAAGCCTGAAGGTAGCTGAGTCCTTCTAACTCCAAAGGGCAACACCGAGCATAGGACGTAGACCTCACACTTCGTCGGAGCAAACCTCTGCAACATGAGACGTTGCAGCCGTGTAGGTCAGCATATGGAATATGCTGGCAAAAATGATAAAAACAATAATGCTATCACAACTATATGCATTTGGTTGATGGTGGCAAAGGTCTGAGTTTTGCATAAAAGCAAAAAAATTCCCTACAACAAAGGGGCATCATGAAATTACTACAAAATGTCGGTTGTTTAATGAGATGGTTCCGCCAGCCAAATCTCATAACCCAATTATTATATTGTACCCTCATCAATATCATCAAGTGTGGTGTTGAGAGTTCCTGATAGTATCATTTCCAGAGGCTCAATTGTCCGTAACCGGGGACACGGCTAATCGATTAGGTTTAACACTCTGTAGAGGTTTGCGCACTTCTCCCACAAGATTTGATCCCTCCGTTTATGTCCTCGTACTTCAGGGTGTTCGAGGACCGGATGACCAAAACATGGTCTTTCAAAGAGTTTCCCTAACCCCCGATTAAGAGTTCAGGTTAGAGTTACCACTAAGATCAACCAAGCTAGAGCCCATAATGACTTGCGATTGCACAGGTAAGCTTCCGGTCGTGAAGTATCCATCCGTCCCTTTGATTCTGGGTGGAGTTGTCCGTTGATATCTCTACAACATGGTTAGGTTCACTCCTCTAAGGTATTCCAGGGGCGCCTATCAATGGTTCACAAACACTGGGAATTCCAGTGGCCTATCAAGGTGCACACCCACTGGTTACTCCAGGGAGCCTATTTCCAAATCCACCCAGTAGGTGTATTAAAGTTTGTCATGAAGTCTTCATCTCCTCGAAGCAGCCTTGATCACATCAAGTGGTATTCATCCTCTTGAATGGTCTTCATCCAAGACACTCACAACTCCTGTGTAACACTCAACCAAAACCCCGTCTACTTAAACGTAGCATCAAATAAAAATATCGTCCCGAGGCCAGGTTAACAGGTGATTTGTGGGGTTGTCCTACCTCATGATACTACTCAACAAGTTTAATACTCCTACTGCGTGCATGGTGAAGATATTATCTAAGGCAAATAAAACATGGGTAAAACATGATCAAATGACTTGCCTTGATGACGGTCTTGAAATTATAAAGCTTCGTAATAACAAGCTTCACACTCCGGATAATCTAACGAAACAAACAATTCACACAATAAGCAAACACATTCCCAAACAATAAATAACATCGAGTGAAAGTAATATAGGACCATCAAGGAAAACAATAATGAAATCAAAGGAAACCAAAAAAATGCAACGAAAACTTTAAAGAAAACTAGAGAGAAACCAATTTACACAAATTCTATCATAGCAACATTAAATTATTCTAAACACTCAATAACAGAAAAGAACTAATTAAACAACTATTTAATAGCAACCAATTTAATAAACAATTAACTAGAAAAAAGGAAATGCTTTAATAGCTAAAATTACTATCTAGTTATCACCAAACAACTACAACAACAATAAAAACACCAAGACGATAACAAAATATTAGAAAAACTAATATGTTTCTAATTAACAGAAACAACCACAAAAATAATTTGATGTGGCAAAAGAATTACTTTTGTGACGATAAAACTATTCTATTTACTCTAGTTAAATAACTACACAACAATACAACAAAACAATAGCTAAAATAGTAATAAATTATTATAAAATCTATCTACTGTAGTCTAACAGAACCATATAACCACATGTGAAAATCTACAAAAAGAACTAACTAAAAATAATTAAAAACAATAATTAAATGACTAAAACAACTATATAAACAAAACAGTACAGTTTTAGTTAAAATCCTAATTTAAATAAATCAAAAAAATCAATAACTCAATGCTAATGGAAAGACCAATCAATAACAAAACAATGCCAAAAAGAAAGAATCAAAAATATATTATAAATCTCAAGATATTGCCAAATTAGTGATTTGAACCAAATTAAGCAAACTCAAAATGACATTACTCAAATTTGAAATCCAAGTGCACCATCAAAAACTACATAAAGTTTTGAAACTATAGCAAAAAGAATCACTCAATTTGGAGTTGTATACTAATTGATATGAATTTTCTAAGATTGCTACTTTTCTAGGAAAAAACTGCAATACGGGATTTCGTGGATCTCACGAGTAGTCACGTGAGTTGGGGAAGAAGGGTTAGATGAGCTCGGATCCGGTGATGTAGTTACTCCTAGTGGGAGACGAGCTCGGGACAGTGAAGGGGTCGTCGCGGCAACCTCGGGAGAGGCCGTGGTAGGGCCAACCGTGCATCACACGGCAGTGGAAAAGCCGTCGGAGTTGACGAACTTCGATGAGCAATTGCTCTGGATGGGGAGGATGGTTTGGGCTCTCAAGGGTAAAAATCGGTCGACTGAAATGAGAGGGACCTCTAGGGGGTTTTATATAGGGTCGAGGATGGCCGAGTGCACGATGGCAAGGCGAGCAATTCCGGCCATGGCCGGATTTTTTGCAGCGGCGATCTCGGCCATCAATGGCCATCAATACGAACGGAGGCGGGGAAAGGAAGGTAGGCAGGGACGGAGCTGGTATAGTAACATTGGGGTCAGTTCACCCCAATGAAATTCTGAAATCTCTTGATCACTTAGTACTAACTACTACTTATTTCAGCAAGATGACCCCCTTGAATTAGAGATAACATAGAGATGACCCCATTGTGAATTGTTTCTAGCTTCGTCCCTGGAGGTAGGGGGTCGCGGGAAGCTTCCTCGGGAAGGAGAGGAAGGAAAGGGGGCACCGGGGCGCAAGGATCACGGAGGTGGTGTTGCAGCAGCAATCTCGGAGCAGTTGAACGAGAGGTGGAAGACGACCTCGTGAGGGAGGCCCAGCCTCCCCTGGGATGTGCAGTTTTTTTATTCAAATAGTGAGAAAGAAAAAAAGAATGGACGAATAAATAAAAGTTTTATATACACATGTTATATATCAAAATGACCAGAAAAATATTTCCTAAAACATGAACATATGTTCAGAGCCGAAACAAAATCTCACAAAATCAGAAAATTCAAACAGTGTTGCTGTTGCAAATAAAATGCAAAGAAAACATTTTGAAAATACCAACATATTTTCAAATTCATCTTCCTCAATTTTTATGTTGAAGGGAATCATTTTACCGTATTTTCCATATATTTTATTTTTGGATAAAATATTTTAAAAAAACAATTTCAAAAATGGCATTGAAATCTAATATGAAATAATTCAGAAATAGTTTTCTGAGTTTTATAAATTCAAATAAGATTCAAATGGCCCTTGGTTTGGAGTGTCATATTACTCCTCTCAAAATTTTGTCAAGGGAATTTGAATTCTTTCAAACCTTAAAATGGAACCAAATATGGAATGAACTCCGTAACAGAAAGATTTCAAATAGTTTTCAAATTCACCTTTCAAATATTTTATTATGAAGAAGTCATGTCATCTTCTCTCGCTGATTTGGAATTGGATGAATTTGAATTCAAAAACAAAGGGGAAAGTCATTTTATTCCCTCTCATTCAAAAGTTTCAAAAAGTTTCAAATTTTCACTCAAATTCAATCACTCAATCAAACAATCAATCATTCATCTATTTATTATAACATTCCAAAATTTGGGATGTTACAAACCTACCACACTTAAAATGAATCTCGTCCTCGAGATTCGAAGAGGCTAGAAGTATGTTGGGGTTGGGGTATCATTGCAAATCCATTTATCATTATGTCCGGGGTGCTACCACACTTAGAAACGAAGTTATGGTTCCAACAAAATTAATGTAGTCCATCCTGATAATTGACGGTGTCAATCTTCTCATAATCTCTGGGATAACTCTTCCAAGGGGCTCTTCCAGTGAGGGCATAACCTTTTCCTCAAATCTTGAGTCCTTTCATCTTGGTAAGGTTCTTTCAAAACTGGATCTTCTGACAAGTGTGTCTCCAATACTAAATGCTTATCGAAATCTCATGGTAGTCAATCAATTAATGGTTTCTCCTGCAGGAAATGGGTCTGGGTTAATCTCACCGTATAATTCCTACGGTTGGCAACCGTATACAAGGGTTCATCATCATACCATTCTAAGGCTTAAACAAAAGCTTTCAAAGAACATCGTCTCTTTACTATGGGTAAGTCACTCAGATTTACCATTCCGAATATCAAGAGAAATGATAAGAGTAACTCGTCATGGTGGCCAAGCCATGTCGCACCCAAATCATTACCTTGTATAAGGTTTAGCGAATCTCGTATTCTAACACTTGGGCTTCCTCACAAGCGCTGTAGTGATTTCTCTTATCCACAAACTGGGTTCGGGTAAATCCATGGGTTCTGCAAGCCAAAAAAATCAACTAACGTTTCTTCCCAACTCTAGGGTTTTGCGTATCCTCCTATGAAATTATTATGACTTCGTTGGTAGATGTTCCATAGATTATTCCAGATATCTTCCTTCAATAGGATTGCTTGTACCTTGGTCAAATCCTGGGTCAGTGGTGAAGCTGGTCTAAAGTGGTCTGCCACGGGTCTAGGTGGGTAAACCATACTTTTTCAAAATCACCCTTCATATGAATGAGTGCAATGCACTAGAATCAAAGGTACCAATACAGTTGGTGTGTTTAACAAGAACTTACCAGTAACTATATTCGGCTTTCCATTAACTCCCTCCACAGTAGTGTGATTCACCTGAGCTCGAGGAAAATGATGGGACTCCTTGTTGGGACCTTCATTGCCATCACCGGGCTTTTTTCCGGACAGTCAATGGAATAGTGGCCATTCTTCCTGCAATTGTAGCAGGTGATGTGCTTCAAATTCTTCTGGGCTGGAGCCGAATGGTGTTGATTGCCATTCCCTCCATTGCCATTCTTATGACTACTGTAGTTGTTTCCTGCATGGTGAACATGTCCTCCATGGTTATGGTGGTTATGACCATCCAACTTCCCGGATGTTGAATATGGTGCTACACGGGGCTTCTGATTACCTCCAGAATAAAGCTTGTCATACTTCCTCTTACGGTTCCCTATCTGCTGCTGCTTTCCCTCCAGAATAAGTGCCTTGTCTACCAGCTCCTGGTAATTGTTGAAAGTAGCCACCATCAGCTGCATGTTCAACTCATCGTTGAGTCCTTCCAGGAACTTCTCCTGCTTGGCTGCATCATCAGCCACATCTCCTGGTGCATAACGGGCCAACATGCTGAATTCATCCACATACTGAGCCACTGAGCGATTCCCCTGGCGCAAGTTGCGAAACTCACGCTTCTTCAGACTCATGGCTCCAGCTGAGACATCAGCAGTACGGAAGGCCTGCTAGAACTGATCCCAAGTCACACCGGCAATGGGATACGTGGTCGTGTAGTTCTCCCACCAAGAAGTTGTTGGTCCTTCCAGTTGGTGTGCGGCAAAACGCACCTTCTCTGCTTCTGTGCAACCAGCGGTAATCAACTCCCTTTCCATCTTGTGGAGCCAATCATCAGCCACAATGGACTCGGTTTTGCTGGAAAAGGTGGGTGGATTCAGTCTCAAGAAGCGGGTGAGACTATCGGCCTAGGGTGGTGGGTTGTTGTTGTTGTTGGCCTGGTTCTGGATCAATAGCTGTATCAAGGCATTCTGTTGCTAGAGGAGTTGTGTGAGTTCCGGTGGGAAGGTGAAGTCGGGGTCACGTCTCGGAGGCATCTTGTGTTTTATAGTGGAAGAGAATTAGCATAGAACAAGGGTCTAAAGGGAAAATAACACTACCCATATGCATGCAACAATCAATTAACACACCAATCACTTCAATCAAGACTCACGCATCGATCGAACTAATCGAGAATCCAATCGACTAACGAATTTCTCTTGGTTACATGGTAGTCTGAATCTAGTTCTCATCTGTGAAGGACTTCATCATGTCAACGATGGCTCCAGCTTCTTCATCGCCAGTGTCGTCTTCGTAGGGCATGGTCTCGCCGGGTTGAGCAGACTCAGTGATGGGGCAACAACTATTTCAATGAATTAGAGAAGGGATAGAAATGAATAGAGAAGGGCATGTACCAACAGATAAATAGGAAAATTTCCAAATTAAGTTTTTTTCCTATGGCCTTTCCAGTCCTAGTGGCTACGTCCTACGATGAGCGTGTGCTCTGATAACATATCTGTAGCGACCCGACCTGAAACGGTCAAGTCTTTGGTGTTTCCGTACCATCCCAAGATCATGCTGGTACACAAGCAGTACATCAATGTATATAACAAAGTTCAATCACACATGCTTTATTAATCGAAATCTCATATAGAGTCATTATTACGGAAGTAACTTGGCTAAAAGGATAGCGCTATCAAAATCCCGCAGAAGGCTGAAGGTAGCTGAGTCCATCTAACTCCAAAGGGCAACACCGAGCATAGGACGTAGACCTCACACTTCGTCGGAGCAAACCTCTGCAACATGAGACGTTGCAGCCGTGTAGGTCAGCATATGGAATATGCTGGCAAATCACAAAAAAATGATAAAACAATAATGTTATCACAACTATATGAATTTGGTTGATGGTGGCAAAGGTCTGAGTTTTTCATAAAAGCAAAAAAATTCCCTACAACAAAGGGGCATCATGAAATTACTACAAAATGGCGGTTGTTTAATGAGATGGTTCCGCCAACCAAATCTCATAACCCAATTATTATCTTGTACCCTCATCAATTATCATCAAGTGTGGTGTTGAGAGTTCCTGATAGTATCATTTCCAGAGGCTCAATTGTCCGTAACCGGGGACACGACTAATCGATTAGGTTTAACACTCTGCAGAGGTTTGCGCACTTTTCCCACAAGATTTGATCCCTCCGTTTATGTCCTCGTACTTCAGGGTGTTTGAGGACCGGATGACCAAAACATGGTCTTTCAAAGAGTTTCCCTAACCCCCGATTAAGAGTTCAGGTTAGAGTTACCACTAAGATCAACCAAGCTAGAGCCCATAATGACTTGCAGTTGCACAGGTAAGCTTCCGGTCATGAAGTATCCATCCGTCCCTTTGATTCTGGGTGGAGTTGTCCGCTGATATCTCTACAACATGGTTAGGTTCACTCCTTTGAGGTATTCCAGGGGCGCCTATCAATGGTTCACAAACACTGGGAATTCCAGTGGCCTATCAAGGTGCACACCCACTGGTTACTCCAGGGAGCCTATTTCCAAATCCACCCAGTAGGTGTATTAAAGTTTGTCATGAAGTCTTCATCTCCTCGAAGCAGCCTTGATCACATCAAGTGGTATTCATCCTCTTGAATGGTCTTCATCCAAGATACTCACAACTCCCGGGTAACACTCAACCAAAACCCCGTCTACTTAAACGTAGCATCAAATAAAAATATCGTCCCGAGGCCAGGTTAACAGGTGATTTGTGGGGTTGTCCTACCTCATGATACTACTCAACAAGTTTAATACTCCTACTACGTGCATGGTGGAAGATATTATCTAAGGCAAATAAAACATGGGTAAAACATGATCAAATGACTTGCCTTGATGACGGTCTTGAAATTATAAAGCTTCGTAATAACAAGCTTCGCACTCCGGATAATCTAACGAAACAAACAATTCACACAATAAGCAAACACATTCCCAAACAATAAATAACATCGAGTGAAAGTAATATAAGACCATCAAGGAAAACAATATTGAAATCAAAGGAAACAAAAAAATGCAACGAAAACTTTAAAGAAAACTAGAGAGAAACCAATTTACACAAATTCTATCATAGCAACATTAAATTATTCTAAACACTCAATAACAGAAAAGAACTAATTAAATAACTATTTAATAGCAACCAATTTAATAAACAATTAACTAGAAAAAGGAAATGCTTTAATAGCTAAAATTACTATCTAGTTATCACCAAACAACTACAACAACAATAAAAACACCAAGACGATAACAAAATATTATAAAAACTAATATGTTTCTAATTAACAGAAACAACCATAAAAATAATTTGATGTGTCAAAAGAATTACTTTTGTGACGATAAAACTATTCTATTTACTCTAGTTAAATAACTACACAACAATACAACAAAACAATAGCTAAAATAGTAATAAATTATTATAAAATCTATCTACTATAGTCTAACAGAACCATATAACCACATGTGAAAATCTACAAAAAGAACTAACTAAAAATAATTAAAAACAATAATTAAATGACTAAAACAACTATATAAACAAAACAGTACAGTTTTAGTTAAAATACTAATTTAAATAAATCAAAAAAATCAATAACTCAATGCTAATGGAAAGACCAATAAATAACAAAACAATGCCAAAGGGAATCAATCAAAAATATATTATAAATCTCAAGATATTGTCAAATTAGTGATTTGAACAAAATTAAGCAAACTCAAAATGACATTACTCAAATTTGAAATCCAAGTACCCCATCAAAACTACATAAAATTTTGAAACTATAGCAAAAAGAATCACTCAATTTGGAGTTGTATACTAATTGATATGAATTTCTAAGATTGCTACTTTTCTGGGGAAAAAAACTGCAATACGGGATTTCGTGGATCTCACTAGAGTAGTCACCGGAGTTGGGGAAGAAGGGTTAGATGAGCTTGGATCCGGTGATGTAGTTACTCCCAGTGGAAGATGAGCTCGGGACGGTGAAGGGGTCATCACGGCAACCTCGGGAGAGGCCGTGGTAGGGCCAACCGTGCATCACACGGCGGTGGAGAAGCCGTCGGAGTTGAAAAACTCCGATGAGCAATTGCTCTGGATGGGGAGGATGGTTTGGGCTCTCAAGGGTAAAAATCGGTCGAGTGATTGTCCGGAGGTAAAGATTCATATATAGGAAGTCCTGTTTTGGTCGCCGGAAAAGTTTCGGGCTCATCGGTAGTGTATCGGGAGTGCCGGTAGTGTACCGGGAGGCCCCCGGGAGGGGTATTTCGACCCAAGAGGCTTCATGGGCTATGGGAGAGTGAATATCAGCCCTTAGTGGGCTGGTGGAAACTCCCACACAAGGCCCATGTGGCTGGAGAAGAAAACCCAATAAGAAAAAGGTGGAAAAGGGAAAAAAAGAGCAATCCTATTCCTACTACGATTGGAGGAGGATTCCTCCTCTCCTAGTAGGTTCGGCTAAAGCCTTTGGCTTGGAAGCCAAGGCTTCCTCCTCTCTTCCTCTCCTCCTATATATACTGGTGGGTTTTAGGGTTTTGCACTAGTTTTTTCAGCCACGTGTTACCCGTTCCTCCAGTGCATAGTTTCTCCTCTAGATTGGATTTCTGCAGTGCTTAGGCGAAGCCCTGCCGGAATTGCTCCACCACCATCGCCGGAGCGCCGTCACGCTGTCGGAGAACTCTTCTTACTCTCCACTACTTCTTTCTGGATCAAGATGGTGGAGATCGTCATCAAGCTGTACGTGTGCTCAATGCGGAGGTGCCGTCCGTTCGGCGCTAGATCGGAAGGATCGTGATCAAGTTCGTGGGACGGATCGTGATCAAGTTCGTGGGACGGATTGTGGTCGGATCGCGGGACGGATCGTGATTAGATCGCGGGACGGATCGTGATTGGTTTGCGGGATGCACGGCGATTTGGATCGCGAAGACGTTCGACTACACCAACCGCGTTTCTCAATGCTTCCCGCTTAGCAATCTACAAGGGTACGTAGATCCACTCTCCCTCTCGTATATGCTCATCACCATGGATAGATCTGCGTGTGCGTAGGAAAAAATTTATTTCCCATGCAACGTTCCCCAACAGTGGCATCATGAGCTAGGTCTATGTGTAGATGAGATCTCGAGTAGAACACAAAAGGTTTGTGGGCGTTGATGCTTAGATTGCTTCCTCCCTTGGTCGTGTTTTGGTTCAGCGGTATTGTGGGATGAAGCGGCCCGGACCAACATTACTTGTATGCTTGCGAGAGACCGGTTCCCTCAACTGCAACTTGTTGCAAAACATGGCTGGCGGGTGGCAGTTTCTCCTACTTTAGTTGGATCGGATTCGACAAAGGCGGTCCTTGAGAAGGTTGAAAAGCAACTAGTGTATCACCGTTGTGGTTTTTACATAGATGAGAATTGTTCTTGCTAGATACCCGTAGCAGCCACGTAAAACATGCAACAACAATTAGAGGACATCTAACTTGTTTTTGCAGGGTAAGTTGTGATGTGATATGGCCAATTACATGATGTGATATATGTGATGTATGAGATGATCATGTGATGTATAGATTATCACGACTTGCATGTCGATGAGTACGACAACCGGGAGGAGCCATAGGGTTGTCTTTAATTATTGTATTACCTGCATGTCAATCATTAAGCGCTGTGTAATGCTTTACTTTATCGATGAGTGGTAGCAATAGTAGTAGTAGCATGTTGGGCGCGACAACCCCAATGGCGACACATTGATGGAGATCAAGATGATGGAGATCATGGTGTCTTGCCGGTGACGATGGAGATCATGCCGGTGCTTTCTAGATGGAGATCAAAAGCACAAGTTCATGGCCATATCATGTCACTTATGAATTGCATGTGATGTTAATCCTTTTATGCACCTTCTTTTGCTTAGGACGACGGTAGCATTATAAGGTGATCCCTCACTTAATTTCAAGATAAATCGTGTTCTCCCCGAGTGTGCACCATTGCGAAAGTTCGTCGTGTTGAGACACCATGTGATGATCGGGTGTGATAGACTCTACGTTCACATACAACGGGTGCAAGCCAGTGTTGCACGTGCAGAACACTCGGGTTAAGCTTGACGAGCCTAGCATGTACAGACATGGCCTCGGAACACAAGAGACCGAAAGGTCGAACATGAGTCATATAATAGATATGATCAACATAATGATGTTCACTATTGAAGCCACCTCAACTCACGTGATGATCGGACTTGAGTTGGTGGATTTGGATCATGTGACACTCAGATGACCTGAGGGATGTCAATTTGAGTGGGAGCTTTAGTAATTTGATTAACTAAACTCATTATCTTGAACAATAGTCTAAGTAAACTTTGCATATTTATGTTGTAGATCAATGGCTCGCGCAGTAGCACCGCTGAATTTTAATGCATTCCTAGAGAAAGCTAAGTTGAAAGATGATGGAAGTAACTTTGTTGACTGGGCCCATAATCTGAGGATTATCCTCACGGCTTCCCAGAAATCATATGTCCTTGATGCACCGCTTGGTGACCAACCAGAAGACATGACCTCCGAAGACGTTAGGAACGCTTGGGAGGCACGTACTGGAGATTACTCAATAGTTTGGTGTGCAATATTGTATGGCTTGGAACCGGGACTTCAAAGACGTTTTGACCGTCATGGAGCATATGAGATGTTCCAGGAGTTGAAGTTTATCTTTCAGAAGAACGCCCGGATCGAGAGGTATGAAACCTCCGATAAGTTCTATGCTTGCAAGATGGAGGAGAACGGGTCTATCAGTAAACATATACTCAGAATGTCTGGGTATTCAACTCGTCTAGCGGAGTTGGGAATTGCCCTTCCGCCAGAGGCGATCACTGACAGAGTTCTTCAATCACTGCCACCTAGTTACAAGAGCTTTGTGATGAACTATAACATGCACGGGATGAACAAGTCAGTTGCCGAGTTGTTTGCGATGCTAAAAGTCGCTGAGTCTGAAATCCAGAAAGAACATCAAGTGTTGATGGTCAATAAAACCACTAGTTTCAAGAAAAATGGCAAAGTCAAGGGCAAGGTCAAGAAGGGTAAAACCAAGAAGGATGGCAAAGTAGTTGCTACTCCTGTAAAGAAGCCCAAGCATGGACCCAAGCCAGAAACTGAGTGCTTTCATTGCAAGGGAACTGGTCACTGGAAGCGGAACTGCCCCAAGTACTTGGCTAACAAGAAGGCGGCCAACGACAAACAAGGTATATATGATATACATGTTATTGATGTGTATCTTACTAGCTCTCGTAGTAGTGTCTGGGTATTTGATACCGGTTCAGTTGCTCACATTTGCAACTCAAAGCAGGAACTACGGAATAAACGAAGGCTGGCAAAGGACGAAGTGACGATGCGCGTGGGAAATGGTTCCAAGGTTGATGTGATCGCCGTCGGCACGCTCTCTCTTCAATTACCATCGGGATTAGTGATGAACCTGAATAATTGTTATTTAGTGTCTGCGTTAAGCATGAACATTATATCTGGATCTTCTTTATTGCGAGACGGTTACTCATTTAAATCAAAGAATAAAGGTTGTTCTATTTATATGAGTAATATCTTTTATGGTCATGCACCCAATGTGAGGGGTTTATTCATATTGAATCTTGATAGTGATGATACACATGTTCATAACATTGATGCCAAAAGATGTAGAGTTGATAATGATAGTACCACTTTCTTGTGGCACTGCCGTTTAGGTCATATTGGTGTAAAACGCATGAGGAAGCTCCATGCTGATGGACTTTTTGAGTCACTTGATTTTGAATCACTTGACACATGTGAACCATGCCTCATGGGCAAGATGACTAAAACGCCGTTCTCTAGAACAATGGAACGGGCAAGTGACTTATTGAAAATCATACATACTAATGTGTGTGGTCCAATGAATGTTACAGCGCGTGGTGGATATCGTTATTTTCTCACCTTCACTGATGACTTAAGTAGATATGGGTATATTTACTTAATGAAACACAAGTCTGAAACGTTTGAAAAGTTCAAGCAATTCTAGAGTGAAGTTGAGAATCATCATAGCAAGAAGATTAAGTTCCTGCGATCTGATCGAGGAGGTGAATATCTGAGTTATGAGTTTGGCAGTCACTTAAGACAATGTGGAATTGTTTCATAGTTGACACCGCCCGGAACACCACGGCGTAATGGTGTGTCCGAACATCGTAATCAAACCTTATTACATATGGTGCGTTCTATGATGTATCTTGCTGATTTGCCACTATCGTTTTGGGGTTATGCATTAGAGACAGCTGCATTCACTTTAAATAGGGCACCATCAAAATCCGTTGAGACGACGCCATATGAACTATGGTTTGGCAAGAAGCCAAAGTTGTCGTTTCTTAAAGTTTGGGGATGTGATGCTTATGTCAAAAAGCTTCAGCCTGAAAAGCTGGAACCCAAAGCGGAGAAATGCGTCTTCATAGGATACCCGAAAGAGACAGTCAGGTATACCTTCTATCTCAAATCCGAAGGCAAAGTGTTTGTCGCTAAGAACGGAACGTTTCTTGAGAAAGAGTTTCTCTCGAAAGAATTGAGTGGGAAGAAAATAGAGCTTGATGAGGTTATTGAACCTTTACTTCAACCAGAAAGTAGCGCAGTGCAGAAAGATGTTTCTGTGGAACCTACGACGGTAGAAGAGGAAGTTAATGATGATGATCATGAAGCTTCAGATCAAGCTGATATTGAACCTCGTAGGTCGACAAGGCCACGTACTACCCCTGAGTGGTATGGCAACCCTGTCTTGGAGGTCATGTTGTTGGACAACAATGAACCTACGAGCTATGGAGGAGCAGTGATGGGCCCGGATTCCGAGAAATGGTTAGAGGCCATGAAATCCGAGATGGGATCCGTGTATGAAAACAAAGTATGGACTTTGGAAGTATTACATGAAGGGCAAAAGGCCATTCAGAACAAATGGATCTTTAAGAAGAAGACAGACGCAGACGGTAATGTCACCGTCTATAAAGCTCGACTTGTGGCAAAGGGTTTTTCACAAGTTCAAGGAGTTGACTACGATGAGACTTCCTCACCCATAGCGATGCTTAAGTCTGTCAGAATCATGTTAGCAATAGCTGCTTATTTCGACTATGAAATTTGGCAGATGGATGTCAAAACAGCGTTCCTCAACGGTTTCCTTGAGGAA
The DNA here is from genome assembly GCA_022496015.1 of Hordeum marinum. Lineage (NCBI taxonomy): Eukaryota > Viridiplantae > Streptophyta > Magnoliopsida > Poales > Poaceae > Hordeum > Hordeum marinum. The sequence goes on along the minus strand of CM039676.1, from coordinate 103,807,185 downwards.
GAGTTGTATATGATGCAACCCGAAGGCTTTGTCGATCCAGATAATGCTGAAAAAGTTTGCAAACTCCAGCGATCCATTTATGGACTAGTGCAAGCATCTCGGAGTTGGAATAAGCGCTTTGATGAGGTGATCAAAGCGTTTGAGTTTATACAAGTTTACAGAGAAGCATGTATTTACAAGAAAGTGAGTGGGAGCTCTATAGCGTTTCTAGTATTATATGTGGATGACATGTTGCTGATTGGAAACAATATAGAAATGCTGGAAAGCGTGAAGGAATATTTGAACAAGAGTTTTTCAATGAAGGGCCTAGGATAAGTTGCTTTCATATTAGGCATTAAGATCTATAGAGATAGATCGAGACGCTTAATAGCACTTTCACAGAGCACATACCTTGATAAAGTTTTGAAGAAGTTCAAAATGGATCAGTCCAAGAAGGGGTTCTTGCATGTGTTACAAGGTGTGAAGTTGAGTAAGACTCAATGCCCAGTAAATGCAGAAGATAGAGAAAAGATGAGTGTCATCCCCTATGCTTCATCCATAGGCTCTATCATGTATGCAATGATGTGCACAAGACCCGATGTCAGCCTTGCCATAAGTATGGCCGGAAGGTCTCAAAGTGATCCTGGAATGGAGCACTGGCAAGCGGTCAAGAATATCCTTAAGTACCTGAAAAGGACTAAGGAAATGTTTCTCGTTTATGGAGGTGATGAAGAGCTCGTCGTAAAGGGTTATGTCGATGCAAGCTTTGACACTGATCCGGACGACTCTAAGTCGCAAACCGGATACGTATTTATTCTTAACGGGGGAGCGGTAAGCTGGTGCAGTTCCAAGCAAAGCGTGGTAGCCAATTCTACGTGCGAAGCGGAGTACATCGCAGCCTCGGAGGCGGCGAAGGAAGGTGTCTAGATGAAGCAGTTCATGACAGATCTTGGAGTAGTGCCCAGTGCACTGAATCCAATGAACCTGTTCTTTGACAACACTGGTCCCATTGCTCTAGCCAAGGAACCAAAGTTTCACAAGAGGACCAGACACATAAAGCGACGCTTCAACTCCATCCGCGATTACATCGAGGAGAAGGACATAAGTATTTGCAAAGTGCACACGGATCTGAATGTTGCAGACCCATTGACTAAACCTCTTCCAAGGGCTAAACATGATCAACACGAGAACTGCATGGGTGTTCGATTCATTACAATGTAAATCACATAGTGATGTGAACTAGATTATTGACTCTAGTGCAAGTGGGAGACTGTTGGAAATATGCCCTAGAGGCAATAAATAAAGTGTATATTATTATATTTCCTTGTTCATGATAATCGTTTATTATCCATGCTATGATTGTATTAATTGGAAACATGGATACATGTGTGGATACATAGACAAACACAACGTCCCTAGTATGCCTCTAGTGAACTAGCTCGTTGATCAAAAGATGGCTAAGGTTTCCTAGGCATGGACATGAGATGTCATTTGATAACGGGATCACATCATTAGGATAATGATGTGATGGACAAGACCCAAACTACAAATGTAGCATATGATCGTGTCAGTTTATTTCTACTGTTTTCTGCATGTCAAGTATGTGTTCCTATGACCATGAGATCATGCAACTCACGGACATCGGAAGAGTGCCTTGTGTGTATCAAACGTCGCAACGTAACTGGGTGACTATAAAGGTGCTCTACAGGTATCTCCGAAGATGCCTGTTGAGTTGGCATGGATCAAGACTGGGATTTGTTACTCCGTGTGACGGAGAGGTATCTCAGGGCCCACTCGGTAATACAACATCACAATAAGCCTTGCAAGCAATGTAACTAAGTGTTAGTTGCGAGATCTTGTATTACGAAACGAGTAAAAGACTTGCCGGTAACGAGGTTGAACTAGGTATGGAGATACCGACGATCGAATCTCGGGCAAGTAACATACCGAAGAACAAAGAGAACATCATACGGGATTAATTGAATCCTTGACATAGAGGTTCAACCGATAAAGATCTTCATAGAATATGTAGGAATCAATGTGGACATCCATGTCCCGCCATTGGTTATTGACCGTAGAGGTGTCTCGGTCATGTCTACATAGTTCTCGAAACCGCAGGGTCTGCACGCTTAAGGTTTGGTGACGTTTCGGTAGTATAGAGTTATGTATGGTGGTGACCGAAGTTTGTTCGGAGTCCCGGATGAGATCCCGGATGTCACGAGGAGCTCCATAATGGTCCGGAGGTAAAGATTCATATATAGGAAGTCCTGTTTTGGTCGCCGAAAAAGTTTCGGGCTCATCGGTAGTGTACCGGGAGTGCCGGTAGTGTACCCGGAGGCCTCCGGGAGGGGTATTTCGACCCAAGAGGCTTAATGGGCTGTGGGAGAGTGAATATCAGCCCTTAGTGGGCTGGTGGAAACTCCCACACAAGGTCCATGTGGCTGGAGAAGAAAACCCAATAAGAAAAAGGTGGAAAAAGGAAAAAAAAGGAGCAACCCTAGTCCTACTAGGATTGGAGGAGGATTCCTCCTCTCCTAGTAGGTTCGGCCAAAGCCTTTGGCTTGGAAGCCAAGGCTGCCTCCTCTCCTCCTATCCTCCTATATATGCTGGTGGGTTTTAGGGTTTTGCACTAGTTTTTTCAGCCACGTGCTACCCGTTCCTCCAGTGCATAGTTTCTCCTCTAGATCGGATTTCTGCAGTGCTTAGGCAAAGCCCTGCCGGAATTTCTCCACCACCATCGCCGGAGCGTCGTCACGCTGCCGGAGAACTCTTCTTACTCCCCACTCCTTCTTGCTGGATCAAGACAGTGGAGATCGTCATCAAGCTGTACGTGTGCTGAACGCGGAGGTGTCGTCCGTTCGGCGCTAGATCGGAAGGATCGTGATCAAGTTCGTGGGATGGATCGTGATCAAGTTCGTGGGACAGATCGTGGTCAGATCGCGGGACGGATTGTGATTGGATCGCAGGACGGATCGTGATTGGTTCACGGGATGCATGGCGATTTGGATCGCGAAGACGTTCGACTACACCAACCGCGTTTCTCAACGCTTCTCGCTTAGCAATCTACAAGGGTACATAGATCCACTCTCCCTCTCATAGATGCTCATCACCATGGATAGATCTGTGTGTGCGTAGGAAATTTTTTATTTCCCATGCAACGTTCCCCAACAATTAGCTTTGACTTGTGCAAATCAGGAAATCTATCCTTATGCAAATGTAACCAAACAAGATCTCCAGGTGCATAGACAACATGTTTTCTACCCTTATCTCCAGCAAGTTTGTATTTAGCATTCATATGCTCAATGTTTTCCTTAGTTAACTCATGCATTTTTAATATCAATTCAGCATGTTCTTTAGCATCAAAATTAACCTTCTCCGAAGATGGAAGAGGCAGCAAATCAATAGGTGCACAAGGTAAGAAACCATACACAACTTCAAAAGGGCACATCTTAGTAGTAGAATGGAGAGAACGATTATAGGAAAATTCAATATGAGGCAAGCATTCTTTCCACATTTTCAGGTTATTCTTCAAGACAGCTCTAAGCATAGTAGACAATGATCTATTGACTACTTCAGTTTGTCCATCGGTTTGGGGATGGCATGTAGTACTAAAAAGCAGTTTAGTCCCCAACTTAGCCCATAAACATCTCCAAAAGTGGCTAAGAAATTTAGCATCATGATCTGAAACAATTGTATTTGGCACACCAAGCAACCGAATAATTTCACGAAACAACAAATCAGCAACATCACTTTTATGACATGGTATAAAGTGTGCCATTTTGGAAAATCTATCCGCGACAACAAATATGCTATCCCTCCCCTTCTTTGTTCGAGGTAAACCTAAAACGAAGTCCATAGATATATCCTCCCAAGGAACACTAGGTACAGGCAAAGGCATATATAAACCATAAGGATTGAGTGGTGACTTAGCTTTTTGACATGTAGTGCAGCGAGCAACAAAATGCTCAACATCCCGTCTCATCTTTGGCCAAAAGAAATGTGTAGAAAGTACGTCCTCCATATTATTCACGCCAAAGTGTCCCATTAATCCTCCTCCATGCGCCTCCTATAACAACAAAAGACGAACGGAGCTAGCTGGAATGCATAGCTTGTTAGCACGGAATACAAATCCATCATTAATGACGAACTTGTTCCATGTTATCCCTTCTTTACAATTCTGCAACACATCTCTAAATTCAGCATCATGCACATATTGATCTTTGATGGTTTCAAAACCAAATATTTTAAAGTCAAGTTGTGAAGGCATAGTATAACGACGAGACAATGCACCAGCAATAACATTTTCTTTACCCTTCTTGTGTTTAATGACATAAGGGAAAGTCTTAATGAATTCAACCCATTTAGCATGCCTACGATTCAGTTTTGCTTGACTTTTAATATGTTTCAAAGATTCATGATCAGAATGTATAACAAATTCTTTGGGCCATAAATAATGTTGCCATGTTTCCAAAGTCCGAACAAGAGCATATAACACCTTATCATAAGTAGAATAATTCATACTAGGCCCACTCAATTTTTTAGAAAAGTACGCCACAGGTTTACCATCTTGTAATAACACACCTCCTAATCCAATTCCACTAGCATCACATTCAAGCTCAAAAGTCTTATTAAAATCAGGAAGTTGGAGTAAAGGAGCATGTGTTAACTTATCTTTCAAGACCGTGAAGGCTTCTTCCTGTGCGGTACCCCAAGCAAAAGGCACGTCCTTCTTTGTAAGCTCATTGAGAGGCACAGGAATGATGCTGAAATCTCTCACAAAATGCCTATAGAAACGAGCAAGGCCAAGAAAACTCCTCACTTGTGTGACCGTTTTGGGCTATGGCCAACTCTCAATAGCTTCAGTCTTGGCTTTATCAACTTCAATACACTATGGAGTAACAACATAGCCAAGAAAAGATACTTTGTTGGTGCAAAAGGTGACTTCCCAAGGTTACCAAACAAACGTGCATCACGTAGAGCAATAAAAACATCACGTAAATGTTCCAAATGTTCCTCCAAAGATCTACTATAAATCAATATATCATCAAAATAGACTACCACAAATCGTCCAATGAAAGCACGTAAAACTTCGTTCATTAATCTCATGAAAGTGCTAGGTGCATTAGTTAACCCAAAAGGCATGACTAACCACTCATATAATCCAAACTTAGTTTTAAATGTTGTTTTCCATCCATCTCCCAATTTCATACGAATTTGATGGTATCCACTACGCAAATCAACTTTGGAGAAAATTGTAGACCCACTTAATTCATCAAGCATATCATCTAGCCTAGGAATAGGATGATGATAACGAATAGTAATATTATTAATGCATCTACAATCCACACACATGCGTGATGTACCATCCTTTTTAGGCACTAGAATAATAGAAACAACACAAGGACTAAGGGATTCGCGTATATAACCTTTGTCGAGCAGCTCCTGTACTTGACGCATAATCTCCTTTGTCTCCTCTGGATTGGTATGGTATGGCGCATGGTTGGGTAGCGATGCACCGGGAATTAAGTCAATCTGATGCTCAATCCCTCAAATAGGTGGTAATCCCGGTGGCACATCTTGTGGAAAAACGTCAGCGAACTCCTGTAAAATGTTAATGACAGCAGGAGGCAAAGAGGAAGGCATGTCCTCGAAAGAAAATAATACCTCTTTGCATAACAAAGCATAGCAAACAGATGTAGTGACATCCAAATCATTAATATCAGATTTAGTAGCAAGTAAGCATCCACTCTTCAATTTTATTTCTGATGCAACACTAGACGATAGTTTATTAGGCTTATGGTGTTGCTCAAATTCCTGTGCTACAATCTAATTTTTACTCTTATTTTGCTCATGTTTTGCTTTACTAGCTCTAGCAATGACATCTTTCATAATATGTTCAGGAGACATAGGAAGCAACGTGATATTTTGATCCTTATGAACAAGAGTATATTGATTTGTCCTACCATGGTGTATAGAATTTTTATCAAATGGCCATGGCCTACCAAGTAAAACAAAACATGCTTGCGTAGGTACCACATCACAATCAACATAATCAGAATATGTAGCAATGCTAAAATGCACACGAACAGTATGTGTTACCTTAACCTTGCCACTATTGTTGAACCATTGGATGTAATAAGGATGAGGATGTGGTCTCGTGGTTAGAGATAGCTTCTCCACCATATCCATGCTAGCCAAGTTGTTGCAACTCCCTCCATCAATAATGACACGAACAGAACGCTCCTTCACAACTCCCTTTGTGTGGAACAAGTTGTGCCTCTGATTTTGCTCAGCCTATGTAACCTGTACACTGAGAACATGTTGAGCAACTAAACTTTCATACCTATCAACATAATCAGCGGCCATGTAGTGTGTCTCTTGTTTTATATCCTCGTCACCCTGTTCTTCACTCACAATGAGAGCCAAAGTCTCCTCATCATAATCACTAGCATATGCATATCCACCATCCTCAGTAACAATCATCACATGCTTGGAAGGGCATTCTCTCGCATAGTGACCTCCACCCTTGCAACAACGACATATAACCTCATGTGTTTACCCTGTGGATGCAATGGATGAAGAAGAGCTATGTGCAGGCCCAGAAGGTGTACTCTTCGCGAAGGGTGGGGCAGGGGCCTGTTTCCTGGTATCTCAGTTGGAGTTAGAGGTTGAAGTAGGTGGTCCTGTAGCAGGACGTGCAGAAGTAGAGGAGGTATGTGGCGTCCATGATGAAGTGTGGCTTGCAGAAAAATTAGTTCTCGCCATGGCCTATCGATCATGCACTTCACGTACAGCTTTGCAAGCAAGATGGAATAAACGAGTGATAGTGTTATACTCCTTATACTCTAGAATAGTCTGAATCTGTCTATTTAATCCACCCATAAAACGTGCAAGCATAGCTTCATTCTCCTCAACAATACCACATCTAATCATGCCAGTTTGTAATTCCTGATAATATTCCTCTACAGAATTTTTTCCTTGTCTTAAACGCTGCAAACTTTGAAGCAATTCACGCTGATAATATGGTGGAACCCAATGATTACGCATAGCAACTTTCAGAGCAGCCCAAGTAGTTGGAATATTAGCATGATGTATTCTACAATGTTCTAACCACCAAACACAAGCAAAACTAGTGAATGAACAAACAGCAGCAGCTACACGTCTATCCTCAGGATATTGTAAGCATGTAAAACGTTGCTCTATTTCTAACTCCCACGTAAGATATATATCAGGAACATATCTACCCTCAAATGTCGGAATATTCAATTTAAGTTTAGGGAGATGGTCATGATCCCGTACCTGAGGGGGGGTGCAGCCCTACCGTTACGGTTGTAGCCATGTGGACGACCTGGAGTGTGTGGTGGTGGTTGCCCCTGGGGCTGATCTGGAGCAACCTCTCCCTCATCATTGTAATCACCATCATAATCCTCAACTTGCTCAACGACAGTAGCAGCAGCAGCCACAGAAGTAGCGACAGTATCAACAATACCCGTATGTTGGACTTGGCCGATAGGCACATGTCACGCTCGTCGTTCGAGAGGGATACGAGCTGCAGGTGGTGGTGGTAGACGGGAAGCACCTCATTGAACTTGGCGTCCATCTTGGTGTCGAATGTCTTCTCCAAACCATCTAGCTTCTCCATAGCCTCTCCAAGGTTGTTCACGAAGTCTTGTACCTGGTCAGCCATCATTTGCTGAAATTTATCATTGAGCGCTTTGTTGGTCATGCTCTCCCGGTCGATCTCGTCGTCTTGTGATCCTAGCATGGTTAGCAGAAATAGGAAACACACAAGAATATGAAACCTACAGACTACTGGGAAGTGGTGGTGGTGGTGGTGGTGTGTCACAAATCCTTCAAGCGAATCTCAAATTCTTACCAGTTCTTACCCAGCAGCAGGCGGTGATCGGTAATCGTTGTAGTCAAAACTCTCAAAGCTTGGATAGAGCGATTGCCAGGTGGTGTCAAACACACGACATAGATATATGTGGAGTTGGGATGGCTTATAATATGGTAACAAAAAGGGTCAGCAATAATCAATTCAGAGATGCAAAGTTGAATAAACGCTCAACAACGGTACTATGTTGGTTCTAGGCTAGACCGTACTAGAGACGCGAGCCTAAAACACCAACAAAATCACGACGCTACACGTAATCAAAAGAAGAGCACACTCCGAAAAAAAATCGTTTTTTTTTGCCTCTATTTTTGCGCTTTTTTTTCTTAGAAAATCACTATAATGTCGAGTGTCTCAAAACTCTTCCCAAGTCGTATAAGCAGGATAGACACACAGAAAAATGACTATTTCTTTTTTCGGGAGCGATTCGGGGGCTGCGGCGACCAAAAATTTTGACAAAAATCACTATGATGGCAAGTGTCTCAAAATGCTCCGGAGAACCTAAAATGAAGATAGGGAAAAAATATTTTCGGCCGAATTTTTTTTGGGCCAAAACATGCTCTGCAAAGCATGCCAGACTCTTTTTTTCCGAGACCTACTCAGGTAGGAAAACACGAATCCAAAATCAAAAAGATCTCGAAAGAAACCTAATAACTACCAAATTCGGATTAGAGGCGGATATTGGGTGGTGATATATGGTTGTTGGAGATAATGATGGTGGGTGGTGATATATGGTAGTGGAGATAATGATGGTGGGTGGTGATATATGGTAGTGGAGATGATGATGGTGGATGGTGATATATGGAAGAGGTGATGATGGTGGTGGTATATGGCAGCGGTGAAGATGATGATGTGGCGGCGTGATAACCTATGAACAGAACTCAAAACTCTAAAGGACTAGACACTAAGACCAGCAACTTGACACGACGATGCAACCACAAATTCAAATAAGCAAACACCAAACAGAAAGTAGACTTTGACGATCCGACTACGAACGTGCGAGACGTCGCGCCTTAGCAATCGCTAAACCAACTTCGAGAGGTTATTGACCATGCCGGAGCATGATCAAACTGACCATGAAGGTCTGTTTCCTGCACGCAAATGAAGAACAAGCAAGAAACTGAGATTGCGATCTAGATATTGCGATTATAAGAGGAAAGGTTTATTGATGAAGTGGGATTATGTGACGCCTTTGTCTGGTCGTGGAACACAAACGAAGAACGCAAAGTTGCAGCTATGGAGAACTTGTAATCTAAACAAAACCCAACCCTAAAACGACGCCCTAAGGGTTGTATATATGGGGGGGATAGAGAGGAATTTTGTGTCCCCTTGGAGTAGGGGTCCGAAACCGACCCTAACTCAGTTTCCCCATACATACGGACTCTAAAAATAGCCTATAATATGGTATTTCGAAATTACATGGGCCTGGCCCAAAAATAAGGTGGTGCAGCATCTATATTAGCCTATGGACGAATTTTATAAAGTGGCATCATGCATATTTCGTCCAAGGCTTCTCGCTCCCATTACGGTGGCTTCAAAGTGCGAAAATCATCACTGCAAGCTCCTTTGTTCTTTCCCGCATACGCACCTTCTTCTCCATGCTTGATCCCACTCCAATGGTCATCCTTCTTGTCCATGCTAGGTCCTTCATTCATAAGTAAAACAAAAGTATCTAATTTAGGCAGCATCATATGTTCATGAACATTAGAAGGGTTTCCAAGAAACAAAAGTACCTGGTAATTCAATTGACGTGCGCGAGCTCTAGTAATTGGTCCTGTATGTATACCAGTTGAGGTTGTGGGTGTAACATTAGTAGAGATGTCCTCATCACTGGAGCTGAAAACTATCGAAGGGGGCTCACCAGGTGTCCACCCTCCACCAGGGTGCGTCAGGTCCCCTAACCACGCCCTGGTGGAGCGTGCCCATACTGGCCCACCTCCGGGGCCCATCTTTTGGTATAAATTTCCAAAAAACCTAAAAAATAGGAGGAGGACTTTCGAGACAAAGCGTCGCCGCCTCGAGGTGGAACTTGCGCAGTAGCACTTTTGCCCTCCGGTGGAGCAATTCCGCTTGGGGAACTTCCCTCCCTGAGGGGGAAATCGAAGCCATCGTCATCACCAACAACCCTATCATCTTGGGAAGGCCATTCTTCATCAACATCTTCAACAGCATCATCTCCTCTCAAACCCTAGTTCATCTCTTGTGTTCAATCTTTGTACCGAAATCTCAGATTGGTACATGTGGGTGACTAGTAGTGTTGATTACCCTATGTAGTTGATTAATATATGGTTTATTTGGTGGAAGATTATATGTTCAGATCTATTATGATATTCAATATATCTCTGATCTTGAGCATGCATATTATGTGTGAGTAGTTACCTTTGTTCTTGAGGTCATGGGAGAAATCATGTTGCAAGTAATCATGTGAATTTGATATGTGTTCGATATTTTGAAGATATGTATGTTGTGATTCCCTTAGTGGTGTCATGTGAACGTCGACTACATGACACTTCACCATCCTTGGGACTAAGAGAATGCATTATGGAGTAGTTATTAGATGATGGGTTGCTAGAGTGACAGAAGCTTAAACCATAGCTCATGCAGTATTTCGTAAGGGGCTGATTTGGGCCCACATGTTTAATGTTATGGTTAGACTTTGTCTTAATACTTTTCTCGTAGTTGCGGATGCATGCGAGGGGGTTAACCATAAGTAGATTGTTAGTTCAAGTAAGAACAACGCCTTAGCATCAGTCCACCCATATGTTAAATTATCGAAGTAATGAACATGAATCAAACCAACATGATAAAAGTGATGAGATGAAATTTCCGTGTACCCTCAAGAACATTTTGCCTATCATAAGAGATAGTTTTGGCATGTCCTTTACCACAAAAGGATTGGGCTACCTTGCTGCACCTTACCTGTCGCTACTGTTACTTGCTTGTTACAAATTACCTTGCTATCAAACTACTTGCTACTTACAATTTCAGTGCCTGCAGAAATTACCTTGCTAAAAACCGCTTATCATTTCCTTCCGCCCCTTGTTGGGTTCGACACTCTTACTTATAGAAAGCACTACGATTGATCCCCTATACTTGTGGGTCATCATTCTTCATTTTGCTCGCATCCTAGTGCACAGTTGCTCAATAAAAAACTATATAAATCAGTTTATATTGAGTGCCAAGTATTGGATAGATCAAATGGTGATTCGGTTTTTGCACCGAAGCACATGTGACAAAACTATAGGGAGGAGTCGTTTGGGTGAGAACTGAGGCAGAATACGCGTGGCCATGTGAGATTGTTGGGGCTGTCGGGTAGTGCAAGAGGAAAAGGAGGTGTGGGAAGAGGGAAGATTCAGATCGCATCGTGTCGCTCGTGTTTCACCCAATTCGAGTTTGACTTGTGGAGTAGCGGTTTAGTGTCGTTGGTCGTATTAGGCATTGCGGGGAAGGAGCGTGGGGTTTGGGAGGCTTCAATTTCATCGTCGCCGCCATAAGGAGAGGAGCGTTGCCGCCTCGCCGGCAAGGGGAAGGAGAAGGGCTGTGAATGGAGTCTCTTGGTGTTAATCGATTCCTTGGATGGGTTGCATGCCTAAACGGGAAACATATTTGTACAGCAATCGGGTTAGCCACAGGCCTTCAAAAATGCCACGAGAGTATCATCCCTTTCGACTCTTCTCCAGGTTGCGATGACTTTTGCGGGGGCAATCGAACGACCAACAACACCTAAGGTACAAAATCTAATGGCTCGGGAGTCTTTTTTTTCTTTTGTAAAAAATGACAAGGTCTGTTATAAAAGTTAACCAGAAGTACAAAGCATCTCAAACATAATAAAAATCATATTGAGATTACGAGACCGTTGAACAACCACTACAGCAGCTAGAACGAGTCGCCTACGCGCCCATGTCGTCGCTCCCCTACCAGAGCCGACTTGGTCTTGTCGATGAAAGCATGAAAGTCTTTGTGCATGTGTCCGTAAGGACCATCGCCCTAGAGCCTTAGTTGTCCCCGTTGAACCTTTGCAATTTGAAACACTTGTCATTAAATCTTGCCACAAGATACGAAACTCTAACCTCATTGTCCAAAGGAGACACAAGAATCTATGACGGAACTCTGTTGACTGCGACCAAATATCGAGTGTCTGATAGCGTGGGAGGCCTCCTAGAGTGTAATATCTCTAAATTGGACGGTTGTGAGCTAAGAAAATAATTTTTGACGAAACTTCTCAACTACTCCCTTCGTCCCATAATGTAGGACGTTTTTTGACACTAGTGTAGTGTCAAAAAACGTCTTACATTTTTGGAACAAAGGGAGTACATTGACAATGAAGTCATAGAAAATATATCCACACTGTAAGAGAACTGATTAAGCACATTAAGAAATATTGAGATAATTATGCTTTTTTATTCTGTGCTTATGATGCTACATTATAATATTCCTTGATTTGTAACATTTTATAATACTATCAAAATGTAATATATACATGTAAATTCTCATATGTTATATAGTTGTATTGTTAGTCGAGACTTGCATAGCACGTGCTTACTAGACGAGAAGACAAGACCATCATTTTTTATTTTTTATTTTGAGGGGAAAAAAGCAAACAAACAAGAGCAAGCCAGGTACCATAGTAGATTCGCTCAGGCCACTCCTTGGCTCTGCGTCACACGCGTTTTTCTGGCCTGCGATTCAATGCGCCGCAGCACGCGATAAGCCTACGGGCTACGGCTCATCTAGGCCGTCCGTTCGTTTCCATTTCAAACCCTCTCGCCCACCAACGGTCGTCTGGCAGCATCTCTCACCCACGGACCCACCATTACTTCTCTCGCAGGCATGTGGGCCAGCGAAACGGTTGGCCCACGGGTCAGCGAGACGCCTCCGCTGCATAAATCCGCACCGGGAACCGTCTCATTTCAGCCACACGCGAACCCTAGGATAGACATGGCCAAGAAAAAGTCCTCCTCCGCCGCCGCCGCCGCCGCCAACGGCAACGGCAGCGGCAACCACGCCGCCGCTGCCGCCAACGGCAATGGCAACGGCAGCCACGCCGCCGCCGCCAACGGTAACGACAGCCACGCTGCCCCGGTGCTGACGCCGGGGATGGAGGAGAAGCGGGACTCATCGCCGGTACGGGACCGGAAGGCGGAGCAGCTCAAGACGCTCAACTCCATGCTCCTCAAGGAGGCGGTCGAGCGGCGCGGCCAGGTGGCGGCGCTCACGGCGCGCCTCGAGGAGATCTCCGCCGATGGCGACGCGCTCGACGCCGCCGAGCGCGCCGTCGCGCAAGCCGCCCTCGCCGCGCCCCTCCGCGCCGCGGCCGACGAGGCATCCGCGCTCCGCGCACGCCTTGCCGCCGTCCAGGACTCGCTCCGGCTCGCGGAATCGAGGGCCGCGCTAGAGACGGGGGCCAAGGACGATGCCAACACGCGCCTCGAGGCGGCCGACGGGGAGAAAGCACGGTTCCTGAAACTTCTCCAGACCAAGGAAGCGGAGGTGGCGTCCATATCCAACAAGGTCGCGAGCCTGTCGGCCATGATGGCAGAGTTGGAGGGCAACAATTCCGAGCTGCTGAGTCAGAATGGCGAACTCATGAAGCAATTGGAGGAGACAAAGGAGGCGGTTCGGGTGGTCTCCTGCCAGAAGGCAGAGGTGGAGAGAAGCTTCCAGGAATTCAAGAAAGAATCTGAGGCGTTCCGGGCGGAAATGGAGGGGAAGTTGAAGGCGAAGGTGGAGGAACTGAAGGTGCTGGGATCCAAGAAGGCGGAGATGGATGCAAGGGTGGCGTCTTTGGAAACAGAGCTTGCATTGTCTGTGACTAAGACAGGGGGGTTAGAGGCTGAAGTGATGGCAAAGAAGAGGGAGCTTGATCTGTTGAAGGGCAAAAGTGATAAGCTCCAATCAGAGGTTGCTGAAGCAGAGAAGAAGCACAGCATGTCTGCAGCAGAGGTTGACAGGCTCAGGATGGAATTGGGTGTGTTGGTGAAGGCAAAGGAGGATGCTTCCAAGGCATTTGATGCTGAGAAGACTGAAATCGTGAAGGAATTGGAGAGCGTCAAGAGGGAGGTGGAGGAAATCCAGGCTGGCAAGGAGGCAGCTGAGGGGGTGACACGTGAGAAGGATGCTCAGACCGTTAAGCTGAGGGCTGAGTTGGAGGAGCTCCATGTTTCCATGTCACAGCTCCAAAAATCATGTGATGAACTTGATACCAAGCTTTCATGCCTGCAGAGCGAGAAGAATTCAGTTCAGAAAGCACTGGATGCTGAGAAGGCTGAAGCAGGGAAGCTGATGTCGAAAATCAAGGCACTGGAGAACTGCAATGGTAAAATGGACAGTGAGATTGGAGAGTTGAGGATGGCATTGAAGGAAAAGAATGGGAAGATCGAAGACCTTACCAATCAGGCTGAGGTCCTGCAGCTCGCAGTGGCTGAAGCGCAGAAGAAGAACAAGGGTGGTATATGGGCATGGGTGTATGCCGCCACCACCACCATGGTGGCCGCAATCTCCCTGATTTATGCTGCCAGGGGCCACTGAAGGAGTGCACTTTTCTTTTTCTTTTTTCTACGTTGATCCTCTATTTGCATGCTAGTATGCCACTCCAAATGGTCAGGTTGCTATCTTAGCTGCATCACATATGATGAATCGGCTGGTACTATGCAATGAAGTCAAATTTTTTGCTTGCATTCTGGTAATATGTTTGTTCTTGTTGCTGTTGATGTTCATGTGTTTTGTCTGTAAAATTCTGTGGCGTGATGATTGCTGGATGTTTTGCTGTCAGTGCAAGCATTAACGGTATATGAGGATTTCCTGTTGCTGTTGTTTTATCATACCGGTTTGCATGATAGACCTTGAGTTGGTAGGATGTTACAGTTGTTACTTGACTAGTACTGGATGTGTTAAGTGTACAAGATGCTTTGTTATAGACTTCTTCCAGTGCTTGGTGATAACTAAACAGAGAGTTGTATTCTCTCATTTTGAATTTGCTACCTTTTGCATTGGCACTGCCTTTGCATCATGAGCAGATATTTGTGCGTCCTGCGCCGATAGCACTAGGACACAAGGATTGCTTTCCAGTTTCCACAGAAATATAGTTTTACAGTAGTGATGATATATTGATAATATAGCACTAGGACACAAGGAGTACTGTTTTAGTTGTCCTGCATTTGTTCATGTATGTAGAGAAATACAAAGAAGGGCCTTTCTCAACCACATGAAAACACTATGAAGAGGGCCAGAAGGGATCTCAACATCACTTCAACTGCATCTTCCTGGGATACGTTGAGGTAAGCTTTGGTGTATTGCTTGAGTGTTGATCATTCATACAGGTTGGAAGATAATTCAAGTTGCCGTAAAAAAAAGATAATTCAAGCGAAGACAATAAGGTCATAATAGACAATAGTGTAATATCAGAATACAGAGGCACGGAACTGTGCTTTGTCTTAAGGATTGCGTTGTGATAATTTACGCGCTGCACTTGATTCAACCGACTACGTGCTCTGTAATGTACAACCAGGGTAGGCAGAATAAACAAACAATATTGCTAAACAATATTACAGCTTATCTTGAGATGATCTATGGCAAAGAAAAAAAGGACGAATTCTGAAGCTGGGAAAGAAAACAGATTATCTTGACATGAAAATTATTATCTGCTCGCTATATTGCTAAACAATGTTTTGTCAGATGGATAACAGTGTACAGCTTGCTTGTTCTGTGCTTACTATATTGCTAAAATTATTCTATGCATGACTGCTACATTGTACAGGATTTCTTCAATTTATGCTGAGAATGGTGCAAATTGAACTTACGATCATATTCTCGTGAAACATTCAGGAAGTTTGCAAACCATTTTAATCCTTTTTTGTTAGAGGGTAAGAGGCTTACAAACTTGCTTCAAAGAAATAGTACCACCGCACTTCTGATCTTGCCATGACTGAAGATATGCAGATGTTTCAGTGCTAAAATGGATTCTAAGAGCAACTTTTAATGCCGCGACCCATTTCGTCCGCCGCCGTCCGTTTGGGTCGGCGCGGACACAAAAGGCGGCCCAACGCGCCGATCTAAACGGACGCGCGTCCGCTTTTCGTCTGCGGGCGACCCATTCCCGGTCCATTTTTAAGCCGGATTTGTGTCGGCGTCGACACGAGACGGACGCGCGCGCGCTCGCCCTCTCCCCTCCCCGGGCCCGCTGGTCGGTGGCACATTGACCTCCCCTCTCCCCCTTCCCAGCCAACAGCAACCCTCGCCCGCCTCCTTCGTCGCTGCCACCGCCGCCTCCACATCCGTCCATTTTGCCGGCGACTCTGCCAGCTGTTGTCGCCTCCACATCCGCCCACCAACGCCGCCCACTCCCCTCGTCACCCACCAACGCCGTTTTGCCACCGGGGAGCAAACTGCTTCCCATCGCCGCTCCCCCCCCCCACCGCAGAGCCGCCCGCGACCAAGGAGCCGCCTCGCCGCCCCGGCCAGACCCGACCGGCACGCTCGTCGGACGCCGGCAGGGCAGCTAGCTGGTCCGTGCCCGCCGCGACTCCCCTCGCCGGCGGTCTACTTCTTCGACGCCCGCAAGATGTTCGACAGTTTGCCAAGGTACGAAATGGACTCCGCCGACGAGTTCTTCCACAATTTCCTTTGCGACTCCGACGATTCGTCGTCCGACGACGAGATATTGGCTGCCGTGTTGGTCCATCACCACCTAAACAGCCAGTGGCCGTTGTTCCGTGGCTCCATTCCGGGCCACCTGTCGGCGTTGAATCGCAACCGAGAGAGTGGGCATTTCCTTCTCTAGAAGGACTACTTTGATACAACAAACCCGTTGTTCAAACATCAAAATTCCGCCGTCGTTTCCGTATGAGTAGGCATGTTTTCAACCGTATTAGAGAGGAAGTGGTCGGCTATGATGACTATTTCGAGTGCAAAGAGGATGCCATCGGCAAGATTGGTTTCTCCTCTTATCAGAAATGCATTGCCGCCATCCGAATGCTTGCATACGGAGTGCCGGGTGATCTCATTGACGAGTACGTACGTATGAGCGAGTCTACATGCCTAGAGTCCCTGTATAAATTCTGCAAGGCTGTTACTGTTGTGTTTGGCCTTGAGTACTTGAGAGAGCCGACAGCTGAAGACACCCCGGTTGTTGGCGATGAATGCCAGAAGGGGCTTCCCAGGGATACTTGGCAGCATAGACTGCATGCACTGGGAGTGGAAGGATTGTCCTTCTGCTTGGCAAGGGCAGTATAAGGGACATGTCAGGGTTTGCACTGTCATACTAGAGGTCTGTTGGGGAACGTCGCATGGGAAACAAAAAATTTCCTACGCACACGCAAGATCTATCCATGGTGATGAGCATCTACGAGAGGGAGAGTGGATCTACATACCCTTGTAGATCGCTAAGCAGGAAGCGTTAAGAAACGCGGTTGGTGTAGTCGAACGTCTTCGCAATCCAAATCGCTGAGCGTCCCGCGATCTCAGCACGATCCGTCCCGCGATCCAATCACGATCCGTTCCGCGAACTCATCACGATCCATCCCGCGATCCAATCATGATCCATCCCGTGAACTTATCACGATTCGTCCCGCGAACTCATCACGATCCGTCTCGCGATCTTGATCACGGTCCTTCCGATCTAGCGCCGAACGGACGGCATCTCCGCGTTCAGCACACGTACAGCTCGATGACGATCTCCGCCTTCTTGATCCAGCAAGAGGGAGCGGAGAGGTAGACGAGTTCACCGGTAGCGTGACGGGGCCGCGGTGATGGTGGTGGAGCAATTGTGGCAGGGCTTCGCCTAAGCACTGCAGAAATCCGATCTAGAGGAGAAACTATGCACTGGAGGAACGGACAGCACGTGGCTAAAAATTCTGTTTAAAAAACCCTAAAACCTCCAGTATATATAAGAGGGAGGGAGGAGAGGACTTGGCGCAAGGGCAAAGCCTCCTTGGGTCGGCCGAAGTGGGGAGGAGAGGAGGACTCCTCCTCCAATCCTAGTAGGACTAGGATTCCTCCCTTTTTTGGCCTTTTTCCACCTTTTTCCCTTCGGGGTTTTCTTCCCAGACGCATGGGCCTTGTGTGGGGCTTCCACCAGCCCAAAAAGGGATGGTATTTATTCTCCCACAGCCCATGTAGCCTCTTGGGTCGAAATACCCCTCCCGATGGTCTCCCGGTACACTACCGATGAGCCCGAAACTTTTCCGGCGACCAAAATAGGACTTCCTATATATGAATATTTGCGTCCGGACCATTCCGGAGCTCCTCGTGACATCCGGGATCTCATCCGGGACTCCAAACAACCTTCGGTCACCATCATACATAACTCTATGTTATCAAAACGTCACCAAACTTTAAGTGTGCAGACCCTGCGGGTTCGAGAACTATGTAGACATGACCGAGACACCTGTACGGCCAATAACCAATAGCGGGACCTAGATGCCCATATTGTTTCCTACATATTCTATGAAGATCTTTATCGGTCGAACCTCTATGTCAAGGATTCAGTTAATCCCGTAAGATGTTTCCTTTGATCTTCGGTATGTTACTTGCCCGAGATTCGATTGTCGATATCTCCATACCTAGTTCAACCTCGTTACCGGCAAGTCTCTTTACTCATTCCGTAATACAAGATCACGTGACTAACACTTAGTCACATTGCTTGCAAGGCTTGTTGTGATGTTGTATTACCGAGTGGGCCCTGAGATACCTCTCCGTCACACGGAGTAACAAATCTCAGTCTTGATCCATGCCAACTCAACAGACACCCTCGGAGATACCTGTAGAGTACCTTTATAGTCACCCAGTTACGTTGTGACGTTTGATACACACAAGGCATTCCTCCGGTGTCAGTGAGTTGCATGATCTCATGGTCATAGGAACATATACTTGACATGCAGAAAACAGTAGCAATAAACTGACACGATCATATGCTACGTTTGTAGTTTGGCTCTTGTCCATCACACCATTCTCCTAATGATGTGATCCCGTTATCAAATGACATCTCATGTCCATGGCTAGGAAACCTGAACCATCTTTGATCAACGAGCTAGTCTATTAGAGGCATACTGGGACATGGTTTTATCTATGTATCCACACATGCATCTAAGTCTCCGATCAATAATATTATAGCATGGATAATAAACGATTATCATGAACAAGGAAATATGATAATAACTAATTTATTATTGCCTTTAGGGCATATTTCCAATAGTCTTCCACTTGCACTAGAGTCAATAATCGAGTTCACATCACCATGTGATACGCATTGTTATGAATCTAACACCCAATGAGTTCTGGGCTCGATCATGCTTTGCATGTGAGAGAGGTCTTATAGTCAACGGGTCTGCGACATTCAGATCCGAGTGTACTTTGCAAATCTCTATGTTAAACCGTAAACACTGCTACCACACTCCACTTGGTACTATTCCAAATGGCTGCTCCACTATACGTATCCAGATTGCTACTACAAGTCATCCGGATTGGTGTTAAAGCTTGCATCGACGTAACTCTTTACGATGAACTCTTTATCATCTCCATAATCGAGAAACATCTCCTTAGTATTTTAGTAACTAAGGATAATCTTGACCGCTGTCCAGTGATCCACTCCTGGATCACTTTTGTACCCCTTGACTGACTCATGGCAAGGCACACACGAGGAGCGGTACATAGCATGGCATAATATAGAGCCTATGGCTAAGGCATAGGGGACGACGTTCATCCTTTCTCTTTCTTCTGCCGTTGTCGAGCTTTGAGTCTCACTCAACTTCACACCTTACAAATCAGGCGATAACTCTTTCTCTGACTGATCCATTTTGAACTCTTTCAAAATCTTGTCAAGGTATGTACTCATTGAAAGTCTCATCTAGCATCTTGATCTATCTCTATAGATCTTGATGTTCAACAATTAGGTAGCTTTATCTAGGTCTTTCTTTGAAAAACTCTTTTCAAACAACCGTTTATGCTTTCCAGAAATTCTACATCATTTCCGAATAGCAATATGTCATCCACATATACTTATGAGAAACTCTATAGTGCTCCCACTCACTTTATTGCAAATACAAGTTTCTCATGAACTTTGTATAGATTTAAAAACTTTGATCACCTTATCAAAGTGTATATTCCAACTCCGAGATGCTTGCTTCAGTCCATAGAAGGATCACTGAAGCTTGCTCACCTTTTAGCATCCTTAGGACTGACAAAACCTTCTGGTTGTATCTCATACAACCTTTCCTTAAGGAAGAAAACGATGTTTTGACATCCATCTGCCAGATTTCATAATTGAAAAATGCAGCAACTGCTAACATAATTCCAACAGACTTTAGCATCGCAAGAGTGAGAAAGTTTCATCTTAGTCAACTCCTTGAACTTGTCGGAAACTTCTTTGCGACAAGTCGAGCTTTATAAATGGTGACATTCACCATCAGCGTCTGTCTTCATTTTAAAGATCCATTTGTACTCAACGACCTGCCATCCAACGAGCAAGTCTACCAAAGTATATACTTGGTTTTCATATATGGATCCTTTCTCGGATTTCATGGCCTCTAACCATTTGTCGAAATCCGGGCCCATCATCGCTTCTCCATAGCTCGTAGGTTCATCGTTGTCCAACAACATGACCTCCAAGACAGGGTTGTCGTACTGCTCAGGAGCAGTACATGTCCTTGTCGACCTACGAGGTTCGATAGTAACTTGATCCGAAGCTTCATGACCATCATCATTAACTTCCTCTTCAACTAATGTAGGCTTCACAGAAACATCTTCCTGCGCTGCGCTACTCTCTGGTTGAACAAAGGTTCAACAACCTCATCAAGTTCTATCTTCCTCCCACTCAATTCTTTCGAGAGAAACTCTTTCTCGAGAAAGGACCCAGTTTTAGCAACAAACATTTTATGCTTGGATCTGAGATAGAAGGTTTACCCAACTGTCTTTAGGGTATTCTATGAAGATGCATTTATCCGCTTTGGGTTCGAGCTCATTAGGTGAAAACCCTTTTTCACATAAGTGTTGCAGCCCCAAACATTAAGAAATGACAGCTTAGGTTTCTATCAAACCATAATTCACATGATGTCATCTCAACGGATTTAGATGGTGCTCTATCTAAAGTGAATGTAGTTGTCTCTAATGCATAACCCCAAAACGATAGTGGTAAAAGGATAAGAGACATCATAATTCGCACCATATCCAATAGAGCACGACTATGACGTTCGGACACACCATCACACTATGGTGTTTCAGGTGGCGTGAGTTGTGAAACAACTTTCACATTGTCTTAAGTTGTATACCGAACTCGTAACTCAGATATTCACCTCCACGATCCTACCGCGGACATTTTATCTTCTTGTCACGATGATCTTAAACTTCACTCTAAATTTGCTTGAACTTTTTCAAATGATTCAGACTTGCGTTTCATTAAGTAAATATACACTATTATCTACTCAAATCATCAGTGAAGGTAAGAAAATAACGATATCCTTCGCATGCTACAAGACTCATTGGATTGCATACATCAACATGTATCATTTCCAATAAATCACTTGCCCGCTCCATCAAACCAGAAAACGGGGTCCTTAGTCATCTTGCCCAAGAGGCATGGTTCGCATGTCTCAACCGATTCAAAATTGAATGAGTCCAAAGATCCATCAGCATGGAGTTTCTTCATGCGCTTTATACCAATATGACATTTAGCGGCAGTGCCACAAGTATGTGGTACTATCATTATTAACTTTGTATCTTTTGGCATCAATGTTATGAACATGTGTATTACTACGATCAAGATTCAACAAACCATTCTTACTCGGTGCATGACCATTGAAGGTATTATTCATGTAAACAGAATAACCATTATTCTTTAACTTAAATGAATAACCATGTTGCAATAAACACAATCTAATCACGTTCATGCTCAACGCAAAACACCAAATAACATTTATTTAGGTTTGTCACTAATCCCGAAGGTAGAGAGAGCGTGCGATGTTGATCACATCAACCTTGGAAATATTTCCAACACACATCGTCACCTCACCCTTAGCTAGTGCTTCGTTTATTCCGTAGCTTTTATTTCGAGTTACTAACATTTAGCAACCGAACCGGTATCCAATACCCAGGTGCTACTAGGAGTACTAGCAAGGTACACATAAATAACACGTATATCAAATATACTTCTGTCGATGTTGCCAGCCTTCTTATCTACTAAGTATCTAGGGTTGCTCCGCTTCAGCGACCGCTCTCCTTATAATCGAAGCACTTAGTCTTGGGTTTGGGTTCAACTTTGGGTTGCTTCACTGGAACAGCAACTGACTTGCTATCCATGAAGTTTTCCCTCCTTGCTCCTGCCCTTCTCGAAACTAGTGGTTTGACTAACCATCAACACTTGACGCTCCTTCTTGATTTCTACCTTCGCGGTGTCAAACATCGTTAACAGCTCAGGGATCATTATTTCTATCCCTGGCATTTTATAGTTCATCACCAAGTTCTAGTAGCTTAGTGACAGTGACTTGGAGAACTATATCAATCACTATCTTATCTGGAAGATCAACTCCCACTCGATTCAAGCGATTGTAGCACCCAAACAATCTGAGCACATGCTCAACGATTGAGCTATTCTCTTTCATATTACAGGCAAAGAATCTTGTTGGAGATCTCATATCTCGCAACACGGACATGAGCTTGAGATCCTAATTTCAGCTCTTAGAACATCTCATATGTTCTGTGACGTTCAAAACGTTTCGGAGCCTCAATTCTAAGCCGTAATGCATGACGCACTAAACTATCAAGTAGTTATCAGAACGTGCCTATCAGATGTTCACAACATCTACAAACAACGCTAGAGGGGTTGGCGCACCGAGCAGTGCATTAAGGACATAAGCCTTCTGTGCAGCAATGAGGACAATCCTCAGATTACGGAGCCAGTCCGCAATATTGCTACCATCATATTTCAACTCTATTTCTCTAGGAACATATAAAAATTCAAGGGAGCTATAGCGTGAGCTAGTAATCTACAACACAGTTTGCAAAGACACTATTGACTATGTTCATGAGTTCAATTAATCATATTACTTAAGAACTCCCACTCAAATTGACATCCCTCCAGTCATTCGAGTGATACATGATCCAAATTCACCAACTCAAGTCCGATCATCACGTGAGTTGAGGTGGTTTCAATGGTGAACATCATCATGTTGATCATATCTACTATATGACTCATGTTCGACCTTTCCGTCTCTTGTGTTCCGAGGCCATGTCTGTACATGCTAGGCTCGTCAAGTTTAACCTGAGTGTTCTACATGTGCAACACTGGCTTGCACCCATTGTATGTGAACATAGAGTCTATCACACCCGATCATCACGTAGTGTCTCAACACGACGAACTTTCGCAACGGTGCACACTCGGGGAGAACACAATTCATCTTGAAATTTAAGTGAGGGATCACCTTATAATGCTACCGTCGTCCTAAGCAAAACAAGGTGCATAAAAGAATTAACATCACATGCAAATCATAAGTGACATGATATGGCCATGAACTTGTGCTTTTGATCTCCATCTTGAAAGCACCGGCATGATCTCCATCGTCACCGGCAAGATACCATGATCTCCATCATCTTGATCTCCATCAACGTGTCTCCATCGGGGTTGTTGCGCCCAACATGCTTCTAATACTATTGCTACCGTTTAGCGATAAAGTAAAGCATTACATAGCGCTTAATGATTGATACGCAGGTCATACAATAATTAAAGACAACCCTATGGCTCCTGCCGATTGCCATACTCATCGACATGCAAGTCGTGATAATCTATACATCACATGATCATCTCATACATCACATATATCACATCATATAATTGGTCATATCATATTATAACATACCCTGCAAAAACAAGTTAGACGTCCTCTAATTGTTGTTGCATGTTTTACGTGGCTGCTACAGGTATCTCAAGAACAATTCTCATCTACGCAAAAACCACAACGGTGATACGCTAGCTGCTTTTCAACCTTCTCAAGGACCGCCTTTGTCGAATCCGATCCAACTAAAGTGAGAGAAACTGGCACCCGCAAGCCATCTATGCAACAAGTTGCGGTTGAGGGAACCGGTCTCTCGTAAGCGTATGAGTAATGTTGGTCCAGGCCGCTTCATCTCACAATACCGCTGAACCAAAACACGACCAAGGGAGGAAGCAATCTAAGCATCAACGCCCACAAACTCTTTGTGTTCTACTCGAGATCTCATCTACACATAGACCTAGCTCATGATGCCACTGTTGAGGAATGTCACATGGGAAACAAAAAAATTCCTACGCACACGCAAGATCTATCCATGGTGATGAGCATCTACGAGAGGGAGAGTGGATCTACATACCCTTGTAGATCGCTAAGCGGGAAGCGTTAAGAAACGCGGTTGGTGTAGTCAAACGTCTTCGCGATCCAAATCGCCGAGCGTCCCGCGATCTCATCACGATCCGTCCCGCGGTCCAATCACGATCCGTCCCGCGAACTTATCATGATCCGTCCCGCGAACTCATCACGTTACGTCTCGCAATCTTGATCACGGTCCTTCCGATCTAGCGTCGAACGAATGGCACCTCCGCGTTCAGCACACGTACAACTCGATGACGATCTCCGCCTTCTTGATCCAGCAAGAGGGAGCGGAGAGGTAGACAAGTTCACCAGCAGCGTGACGGCGCCACGGTGATAGTGGTGGAACAATTCCGGCAGGGCTGCGCCTAAGCACTGCAGAAATCCGATGTAGAGGAGAAACTATGCACTGGAGGAATGGGCAGCACGTGGCTAAAAATTCTGTGCAAAAAACCCTAAAACCTCTAGTATATATAAGAGGGAGGGAGGAGAGGACTTGTCGCAAGGGCAAAGCCTCCTTGGGTCGGCCGAAGTGGGGAGGAGAGGAGGACTCCTCGTCCAATCCTAGTAGGACTAGGATTCCTCCCTTTTTTGGCCTAGGGATGGTATTTACTCTCCCACAGCCCATGTAGCCTCTTGGATCGAAATACCCCTCCCGATGGTCTCTCGGTACACTACCGATGAGCCTGGTACACTACCGATGAGCCCGAAACTTTTCCGGCGACCAAAATAGGACTTCCTATGTATGAATATTTACCTCCGGACCATTTCGGATCTCCTAGTGACATCTGGGATCTCATCCGGGACTCCGAACAACCTTCGGTCACCACCATACATAACTCTATGCTACCGAAACGTCACCAAACCTTAAGTGTGCAGACCCTGCGGGTTCGACAACTATGTAGACATGACCGAGACACCTCTACAGTCAATAACCAATAGCGGGACCTGGATTACCATATTGGTTCCTACATATTCTACGAAGATCTTTATCGGTCGAACCTCTATGTCAAGGATTCAGTTAATCCCGTAAGATGTTTCCTTTGTTCTTCGGTATGTTACTTGCCCGAGATTCGATCATCGGTATATCCATACCTAGTTCAACCTCGTTACCGGCAAGTATCTTTACTCGTTCCGTAATACAAGATCTCGTGACTAACACTTAGTCACATTGCTTGCAAGGCTTGTTGTGATGTTCTATTACTGAGTGGGCCCTGAGATACCTCACGGTCACACGGAGTAACAAATCCCAGTCTTGATCCATGCCAACTCAATAGACACCCTCGGAGATACCTATAGAGTACCTTTATAGTCACCCAGTTATGTTGCGACGTTTGATACACACAAGGCACTCCTCCGGTGTCACTGAGTTGCATGATCTCATGGTCATAGGAACATACACTTGACATGCAGAAAACAGTAGCAATAAACTGACACGATCATATGCTACATTTGTAGTTTGGGTCTTGTCCATCACATCATTCTTCTAATGATGTGATCCCGTTATCAAATGACATCTCATGTCCATGGCTAGGAAACCTTAACCATCTTTAATCAACGAGCTAGTCTATTATAGGCATACTAGGGACATGGTTTGTCTATGTATCCACACATGCATCTAAGTCTTCGATCAATACAATTATAGCATGGATAATAAACGATTATCATGAAAAAGGAAATATGATAATAACTAATTTATTATTGCCTCTAGGGTATATTTCCAACAAGGTCATGGCGTCTCAAGATCTTTGGATCTAGCACTCTTTATTTGGCATGGCTGGATCACACAATGATATCAACGTGCTTCGACGCTCGCCGATGTTTGCTAGGCTTGCCGAAGGCAACAGCCCACCGGTGAACTTTACTGTCAACGGACACAACTACGACAA
Organism: Hordeum marinum; assembly: GCA_022496015.1. Lineage (NCBI taxonomy): Eukaryota > Viridiplantae > Streptophyta > Magnoliopsida > Poales > Poaceae > Hordeum > Hordeum marinum. The sequence goes on along the minus strand of CM039676.1, from coordinate 103,781,095 downwards.
AGGATACTACCTGGGTGACGGTATTGATGGGAGACGTAGTAGTAAATCAAAAGAAATCCTACGATCACCAAGATCTATCCATGGAGAAACCAACAACGAGAGGGGAGAGATTGCATCTTCATACCTTTGAAGATCGCTAAGCGGAAGCGTTACAAGAACGCGGTTCATGGAGTCGTACTCGCAGCGATTCAATTCGCGGTGGATTCCGATCTAAGCGCTGAACAACGGCGCCTCCGCGTTCAACACACGTGCAGCACGGTGACGTCTCCTACGCCTTGATCCAGCAAGGAGGAAGGAGAGGTTAGGGAAGGGCTCCAACAGCAGCACGACGACGTGGTGGTGGTGGAGTAGCAAGGTATTCCGGCACGGCTTCGCCTAAGCGCTGCGAAGGAGGAAGAAGAGAGGTAGGGCTTTGCCGTGAGAGAGAGAGTTCAGAACTGTTCTCAAAAGGCCAAAACCTCAAGTATATATAGGAGGAGGGAGAGGGAGGGCTGGCTTGGACTCTCCTCCAAGGAGGAGAGCTTCGGCCGAATCAAAGGGAGAGTCCACCTCCCACAAGGGAGGTGGATCTCCTCCTTTTCAAACTCCTTTGCCCTTATCTCTACTCCTCCAGCCGCATGGGCCTTTCTAGAAGGTCTTGGACAGCCCAATAAGGGCTGGCACACCTCCTCTAAGGGCCACAAAGTCCTATGGTAGTCACACCCCTCCCGGGGGTCCTCCGGCACCCTCCCGGCACTCCCGGTACAATACCGATGAGCCCGAAAACTTTCCGCTGACCAAAACTGGACTTCCTATATATCAATCTTTACCTCCGGACCATTCCGGAGCTCCTCGTGACGTCCGGGATCTCATCCGGGACTCCGAACAACTTTCGGTAATCACGTATACCATTTCCCTATAACCCTAGCGTCATCGAACCTTAAGTGTGTAAACCCTACGGGTTCGGGAGACACGTGGACATGACCGAGACACTTCTCAGGCCAATAACCAACAGCGGGATCCGGATACCCATGTTGGCTCCCACATGCTCCATGATGATCTCATCGGATGAACCACGATGTCGGGGATTGAATCAATCCCGTATACAATTCCCTTTGTCTATCGGTATGATACTTGCCCGAGATTCGATCGTCGGTATCTCTATACCTTGTTCAATCTCGTTACCGGCAAGTCTCTTTACTCGTTCCAAAATACATCATCCCGTGACTAACTCCTTGGTCACATTGAGCTCATTATGATGATGTCTTACTGAGTGGGCCCAGAGATACCTCTCCTTCACACGGAGTGACAAATCCCAGTCTCGATTCGTGCCAACCCAACAGACACTTTCGGAGATACCCGTAGTGCACCTTTATAGCCACCCAGTTACGTTGTGACGTTTGGCACACCCAAAGCATTCCTACGGTATCTGGGAGTTGCACAATCTCATGGTCTAAGGAAACGATACTTGACATTGAAAAGCTTTAGCAAACGAACTACACGATCTAGTGCTATGCTTAGGATTGGGTCTTGTCCATCACATCATTCTCCAAATGATGTGATCCCGTTATCAACGACATCCAATGTCCATGGTCATGAAACCATGACCATCTATTGATCAACGAGCTAGTCAACTAGAGGCTCACTAGGGACATGTTGTGGTCTATGTATTCACACATGTATTATGGTTTCCGGTTAACAAAATTATAGCATGAACAATAGAAAATTATCATGAACAAGGAAATACAATAATAACCATGCTCACCGGAAAGTTTTTGGGCTCATCGGTAGTGTACCGGGAGTGCCGGGAGGGTGCCGGAGGACCCCCGGGAGGGGTGTGACGACCATAGGACTTCGTGGGCCCTTAGAGGAGGTGTGCCAGCCCTTGTTGGTCTGGCCAAGACCTTCTAGAAAGGCCCATGCGGCTGGAGATAAGGAGATAGGGCAAAGGAGTTTGAAAAAGAGTAGATCCACCTCCCTTGTGGGAGGTGGACTCTTCCCCTAGGGTCGGCCGAACCTCCCTTCCTTGGAGGAGGGGACAAGGAAGCCCTCCCTCTCCCAGCTCCTATATATATGCAAGGGTTTGGGCTGATTTGAGACATGACTTTTCTCTCTCTCGGCGCAGCCCTGCCCTTCCTATTCCTTGTTCTCCATAGCGCTTGGCGAAGCCCTGCCGGAGTCCACGTAGCTCCACCGACACCATGCTGTCGTGCTACCGGAGCTCTCCCTCAACCTCTCCTTCCTCCTTGCTGGATCAAGGCGTAGGAGACATCATCGGGCTGCACGTGTGTTGAACGCGGAGGTGCCGTTATTCGGCGCTGAGATCGGAATCCACCGCGATCTGAATCGTTGCGAGTACGACTCCACCAACCACGTTCTTGTAACGCTTCCGCTTAGCAATCTTCAAAGGTATGAAGATGCAATCTTTACCCACTCGTTGTTGGTTTCTCCATAGATAGATCTTGGTGATACGTAGGAATTTTTTTGATTTACTACTACGTATCCCAACAGTGGCATCATGAGCTAGGTCTATGCGTGGAATCTATGCACGAGTAGAACACAAAGCAGTTGTGGGCGTGGATCTTGTTAATTTGCTTACCACTACTAGTCTTATCTTGATTCGGCGGTATTGCGGGATGAAGCGGCCCGGACTGACTTTACACGTACGCTTACGTGAGACTGGTTCCACCGCCTGACATGCACTTGTTGCATAAGGTGGCTAGCGGGTGTCTGTCTCTCCCACCTTAGTCGGATTGGATTCGATGAAAAGGGACCTTATGAAGGGTAAATAGCAATTTGCATATCACGTTGTGGTTTTGGCATAGGTAAGAAACGTTCTTGCTAGAAACCTATAGCAGCCACGTAAAAACTTGCAACTGCAAATTAGAGGACGTCTAACTTGTTTTTGCAGCATATGCCTTGTGATGTGATATGGCCAGAGAATGTGATGTGATGCATTGTGATGTATGAGATTGATCATGTTCTTGTAATAGGATTCACGACTTGCATGTCGATGAGTATGACAACCGGCAGGAGTCATAGGAGTTGTCTTATTTTATTGTATGATCTGCGTGTCAATCATAAATGCCATGTAATTACTTTACTTTATTGCTAAACGTTAGCCATAGAAGTAGAAGTAATAGTTGGCGAGACAACTTCATGAAGACACAATGATGGAGATCATGGTGTCGTGCCGGTGACAGTGATGATCATGGTGCCCCGAAGATGGAGATCAAGGGAGCAAGATGATATTAGCCATATCATGTCACTATATTGATTGCATGTGATGTTTATCATGTTTACATCTTATTTGCTTAGAACGACGGTAGTAAATAAGATGATCTCTCAATAAAATTTCAAGAAAAGTGTTCACCCTAATTGTGCACCATTGCTAAGGATCGTTGTTTCGAAGCACCACGTGATGATCGGGTGTGATAGGCTCTAACGTTCGCATACAACGGGTGTAAGCCAGATTTACACACGCAATACACTTAGGTTGACTTGACGAGCCTAGCATGTACATACATGGCCTCGGAACACGGAAGACTGAAAGGTCGAACATGAGTCATATAGAAGATACGATCAACATGGAGATGTTCACCATGGATGACTAGTCCATCTCACGTGATGATCGAACACGGGCTAGTTGACATGGATCATGTGTCACTTGGATGACTAGAGAGATGTCTATCTAAGTGGGAGTTCATTAAATAATTTGATTATGTGAACTTAATTATCATGAACTTAGTCTAAAATAGTCTTTACAATCTATATTGTAGATCCAATGGCCAACGCGAATGTCACCCTAAACTTCAACGCGTTCCTAGAGAAAACCAAGCCGAAAGATGATGGAAGCAACTATGCGGACTGGGTTCGTGTCTTGAGGATCATCCTCATAGCTTCCAAGAAATTGTATGCCCTTGATGTACCACTAGGTGACCCACCCCTTCTCCCAGCAGAGCAAGACGTTGCGAACGCTTGGCATTCTCGCTGTGATGATTACTCCCTTGTTCAGTGCGGCATGCTTTACAGTTTAGAACCGGGCTCCAAAAGCGTTTTGAGCAACACGGAGCATATGAGATGTTCCAAGAGCTGAAACTGGTTTTCCAAGCTCATGCCCGGATCGAGAGATATGACGTCTCCGACAAGTTCTTCAGTTGTAAGATAGAGGAGAATAGTTCTGTCAGTGAGCACATCCTCAAGATGTCTGGGCTTCACAACCGCTTGACTCAGCTGGGAGTTAGTCTCCCGGATGACTCGGTCGTTGACAGAATCCTCCAGTCGCTTCCACCTAGATACAAGAGCTTTGTGATGAACTACAACATGCAAGGGATGGAGAAGTCCATTCCTGAGTTGTACTCGATGCTGAAATCAGCAGAGGTCGAGATCAAAAAGGAGCATCAAGTGTTGATGGTGAATAAGACCACTAGTTTCAAGAAAGGCAAGGGTAAGAAGAACTTCAAGAAGGAAGGCAAAGCTGTTGCCGCGCCCGGTAAGCTAGTTGCCGGGAAGAAGAAGAACAAGAATGGACCCAAGCCTGAGACTGGGTGTTTTTATTGCAAGGGTACCGGTCACTGGAAGCGGAACTGCCCCAAGTACTTAGCGCATAAGAAGGATGGCAACGTTAAAGGTATATATGATATACTTGTTATTGATGTGTACCTAACCAGTGCTCATGGTAGCTCCTGGGTATTTGATACCGGTGTAGTTGCTCACATTTGTAACTCCAAGCAGGAGCTGCGAAATAAGCGGAGGCTGACAAAGGACGAGGTGACGATGCGCGTCGGGAATGGTTCCAAGGTCGATGTGATCGTTGTCGGCACGCTACCTCTACATCTACCTTTGGGATTAGTGTTAAACCTTAATAATTGTTATTTAGTACCAGCTTTGAGCATGAACATTGTATCTGGATCTTGCTTAATGTGAGATGGCTACTCATTTAAATCTGAGAATAATGGTTGTTCTATTTATATGAGAGAAATGTTTTATGGTCATGCCCCGCTGGTCAATGGTTTGTTTTTGATGAATCTCGAACGTGATGTTACACATGTCCATAGTGTGAGTACCAAAAAGTGTAAGGTTGATAACGATAGTCCCACTTACATGTGGCACTGCCGCCTTGGTCATATTGGTGTCAAACGCATGAAGAAGCTCCATACTAATGGACTTTTGGAGTCTCTTGATTTCGAATCATTTGGCACGTGTGAACCATGCCTCATGGGCAAGATGACCAAGACTCCGTTCTCTGGAACAATGGAGCGAGCAAATGACTTGTTGCAAATAATACATACCGATGTATGCGGTCCAATGAGTATCGAGGCTCGTGGTGGCTACCGTTATGTTCTCACCCTCACTGATGACTTGAGTAGATATGGGTATGTCTACTTAATGAAACATAAGTCTGAAACTTTTGAAAGGTTCAAGGAATTTCAGAGTGAGGTAGAGAATTAATGTGACAGGAAAATAAAGTGCCTACGATCTGATCGTGGCGGAGAATATTTAAGTCACGAGTTTGGCACGCACCTAGGAAATGTGGAATTGTTTCACAACTCACGCCGCCTGGCACACCTCAGCGAAATGGTGTGTCTGAACGTCGTAATCACACTCTATTAGATATGGTACGATCTATGATGCCTCTTACCGACTTACCGCTATCATTTTGGGGATATGCATTAGAGACTGCCGCATTCACTTTAAATAGGGCACAGTCAAAATCTGTTGAGACGACACCGTATGAATTATGGTTTGGGAAGAAACCTAAGCTGTCGTTTCTAAAAGTTTGGGGATGCGATGCTTATGTGAAGAAACTTCAACCTGAGAAGCTCGAACCCAAAGCGGAAAAGTGTGTCTTCATAGGATATCCCAAAGAGACTATTGGGTATACCTTCTACCTACGATCCGAGGGCAAAGTCTTTGTTGCCAAGAATGGATCCTTTCTCGAGAAAGAGTTTCTCTCGAAAGAAGTAAGTGGGAGGAAAATAGAACTTGATGAGGTAATTGTACCTCCACTCGAACCGGAGAGTAGCACAGCACAGGAAGTTGTTTCTGTGGAGCCTGCACCGGTTGGAGAGGAAGTTAATGATGATGATCATGAAACTTTAGATCAAGTTACTGTTGAACGTTAAAGGTCCACTAGGACATTTTCTGCACCAGAGTGGTATGGCAACCCTGTCCTGGAGATCATGTTGTTGGACAACGGTGAACCTTCGAACTATGAAGAAGCAATGGCGGGCCCGGATTCCAACAAATGGCTTGAGGCCATGAAATCCAAGATAGGATCCATGTATGAGAACAAAGTATGGACTTTGGTGGACTTGCCTGATGATAAGCGAGCCATTGAAAATAAATGGATCTTTAAGAAGAAGACTGACGTGAATGGTATTGTAACCGCCTATAAGGCTCGGCTTGTCGCTAAGGGTTATCGACAAGTTCAAGGAATTGACTACGATGAGACTTTCTCACCCATTGCGATGATGAAGTCTGTCCGAATCATGTTAGCAATTGCCGCATTTTATGATTATGAGATCTGTCAAATGGACGTCAAAACGGCATTCCTTAATGGTTTCCTTTAGGAAGAACTGTATGTGATGCAGCCGGAAGGTTTTGTCGATCCTAAAGATGCTAACAAGGTATGCAAGCTCCAGCGCTCCATCTATGGGCTGGTGCAAGCATCTTGGAGTTGGAACATTCGCTTTAATGAAGTGATTAAACGTTTGGATTTGTAAAGGTTTATGGAGAACCATGTATTTACAAGAAAGTGAGTGGGAGTTATGTAGCATTTCTCATTTTATATGTGGATGACATACTGATAATGAGAAATGATATAGAACTTTTGGAAAGTGTAAAGGCCTACTTGAATAAATGTTTTTCAATGAAGGACCTTGGAGAAGCTGCTTACATATTAGGTATTAAGATCTATAGAGATAGATCGAGACGCCTCATAGGTCTTTCACAAAGCACATACCTTGACAAGATATTGAAGAAGTTCAATATGGATCAGTCCAAGAAGGGGTTCTTGCCTGTGTTACAAGGTGTGAGATTGAGTACGACTCAATGCCCGACCAAGGCAAAGGATAGAGAAGAGATGAGTGTCATCCCCTATGCTTAAGCCATATGCTCTATTATGTATGCCATGCTGTGTACCAGACCTGATGTGAACCTTGCCATAAGTTTGGTAGGGAGGTACCAAAGTGATCCCCGAGCGGAACACTGGACAGCGGTCAAGAATATCCTGAAGTACCTGAAAAGGACAAAGGACATGTTTCTCATATATGAAGGTGCCGAAGAGCTCGTCGTAAAGGGTTACGTCGATGCTAGCTTCGACATAGATCCGGACGACTTCCAGTCGCAAACCGGATACGTGTATATTTTGAACGGAGGGGCACAGCTGGTGCAGCAGCAAAGCGTCGTGGCGGCATCTACATGTGAAGCGGAGTACATAGCTGCTTCGGAAGTAGCAAAGGAAGGAGTCTGGATGAAAGAGTTCATCACCGACCTAGGAGTAATTCCAAGTGCGTCGGGCCCGATGACTCTATTCTGTGACAACACTGGAGCTATTGCCCTTGCGAAGGAGCCCGGGTTTCACAAGAAGACAAGACACATCAAGCGACGCTTCAACTCCATCCGTGATTACATTCAGGAGGGAGATATACATATTTGTAAAGTACATACGGGTCTGAATGTCGCAGATCCATTGACTAAACCTCTCTCACGAGCAAAACATGATCAACACCAGATTGCTATGGGTGTTCGATTCATCACAATGTAACTAGATTATTGACTCTAGTGCAAGTGGGAGACTATTGGAAATATGCCCTAGAGGCAATAATAAAATGGTTATTATTGTATTTCCTTGTTCATGATAATTGTCCATTGTTCATGCTATAATTGTGTTAACCGGAAACCGTAATACATGTGTGAATACATAGACCACAACATGTCCCTAGTGAGCCTCTAGTTGGCTAGCTCGTTGATCAATGGATGGTCACGGTTTCATGACCATGGACATTGGATGTCGTTGATAACGGGGTCACATCATTAGGAGAATGATGTGATGGACAAGACCCAATCCTAAGCATAGCACAAGATCGTGTAGTTCGTTTGCTAAAGCTATTCAATGTCAAGTATCGTTTCCGTAGACCATGAGATTGTGCAACTCCCGGATACTGTAGGAATGCTTTGGGTGTGCCAAACGTCACAACGTAACTGAGTGGCTATAAAGGTGCACTACGGTTATCTCCGAAAGTGTCTGTTGGGTTGGCACGAATCGAGACTGGGATTTGTCACTCCGTGTGACGGAGAGGTATCTCTGGGCCCACTCGGTAAGACATCATCATAATGAGCTCAATGTGACCAAGGAGTTAGTCACGGGATGATGTATTATGGAACGAGTAAAGAGACTTGCCGGTAACGAGATTAAACAAGGTATAGAGATACCGACGATCGAAGCTCGGGCAAGTATCATACCGATAGACAAAGGGAATTGTATACGGGATTGATTGAATCCCCGACATCGTGGTTCATCCGATGAGATCATCGTGGAGCATGTGGGAGCCAACATGGGTATCCAGATTCCGTTGTTGGTTATTGACCGGAGAGGTGTCTCAGTCATGTCTACGTGTCTCCCGAACCCGTAGGGTCTACACACTTAAGGTTCGATGACGCTAGGGTTATAGGGAAATGTTGTACATGGTTACCGAAGGTTGTTAGGAGTCCCGGATGAGATCCCGGACTTCACGAGGAGCTCCGTAATGGTCCGGAGGTAAAGATTGATATATAGGAAGTCCAGTTTTGGTCACCGGAGAGTTTTCGGGCTCATCAGTAGTGTACCGGGAGTGCCGGGAGGGTGACGGAGGACCCCCGGGAGGGGTGTGACGACCATAGGACTTCGTGGGACCTTAGAGGTGGTGTGCCAGCCCTTGTTGGTCTAGCCAAGACCTTCTAGAAAGGCCCATGCGGCTGGAGATAAGGAGATAGGGCAAAGGAGTTTGAAAAAGAGGAGATCCACCTCCCTTGTGGGAGGTGGACTCTTCCCCTAGGGTCGTCCGAACCTCTCTTCCTTGGAGGAGGGGCCAAGGCAGCCTTAACTCTCCCTTCTCTTATATATATGCAAGGGTTTGGGATGATTTGAGACACGACTTCTCTCTCTCTCTCTCGGCGCAGCCCTGCCCTTCCTCTTCCTCATTCTCCGTAGCGCTTGGCGAAGCCCTGCCGGAGTCCACGTAGCTCCACCGTCACCACGCCGTCGTGCTGCCGGAGCTCTCCCTCAACCTCCCCTTCCTCCTTGCTGGATCAAGGCATAGGAGACGTCATTGGGCTGCACGTGTATTGAACGCGGAGGCGCCATTGTTCGGCGCTGAGATCGGAATCCACCGCGATCTGAATCGCTGCGAGTACGACTCCACAAACCGCGTTCTTGTAACGCTTCCGCTTAGCGATCTTCAAAGGTATGAAGATGCAATCTTTCCCCACTCGTTGCTGGTTTCTCCATAGATAGATCTTGGTGATACGTAGGATTTTTTTTGATTTACTACTACGTCTCCCAATAGGGATGACACTCATCTCTTCTCTATCCTTTGCCGTGGTCGGGCATTGAGTCGTACTCAATATCACACCTTGTAACACAGGCAAGAAACCCTTCTTGGACTGATCCATATTGAACTTCTTCAATATCTTTTCATGGTATGTGCTTTGTGAAAGACCTATGAGGCATCTTGATCTATCTCTATAGATCTTAATACCTAATATGTAAGCAGCTTCTCCAAGGTCCTTCATTGAAAAACACTTATTCAAGAAGGCCTTTACACTTTCCAAGAGTTCTATATCATTTCCCATTATCAGTATGTCATCCACATATAATACGAGAAATGCTACAGAGCTCCCACTCACTTTCTTGTAAATACAGGGTTCTCCATAAACCTTTACAAACCCGAACGCTTTAATTACTTCATTAAAGCGAATGTTCCAACTCCAAGATGCTTGCACCAGCCCATAGATGGGGTGTTGGAGCTTGCATGCCTTGTTAGCATCTTTAGGATCGACAAAACCTTCCGGTTGCATCATATACAGTTCTTCCTTGAGGAAGACATTAAGGAATGCCGTTTTGACATCCATTTGCCAGATCTCATAATCATAAACTGCGGCAATTGCTAACATGATTCGGACAGACTTCAGCATCGCTATGGGTGAGAAAGTCTCATCGTAGTCAACTCCTTGAACTTGTCGATAACCCTTAGCGACAAGCCGAGCCTTATAGACGGTCACATTACCATCTGTATTAGTCTTCTTCTTAAAGATCCATTTATTTTCAATGGCTCGCTTATCATCAGGCAAGTCCACCAAAGTCCATACTTTGTTCTCATACATGGATCCTATCTCGGATTTCATGGCTTCAAGCCATTTGTTGGAATCCGGGCCCGCCATCGCTTCTTCATAGTTCGAAGGTTCACCGTTGTCTAACAACATGATCTCTAGGACAGGGTTGTCGTACCACTCTGGTGCGGAACGTGTCCTAGTGGACCTTTGACGTTCAATAGTAACTTGATCTGAAGTTTCATGATCATCATCATTAACTTCCTCTCCAGCCGGTGTAGGCTCCATAGAAACAACTTCCTGTGCTGCGCTACTCTCCGGTTCCAGTGGAGGTACAATTACCTCATCAAGTTCTATTTTCCTCCCACTTACTTCTTTCGAGAGAAACTTTTTCTCGAGAAAGGATCCATTCTTGGCAACAAAGACTTTGCCCTCGAATCGTAGGTAGAAGGTATACCCAATAGACTTTTTGGGATATCCTATGAAGACGCACTTTTCTGCTTTGGGTTCGAGCTTCTCAGGTTGAAGTTTCTTCACATAAGCATCGCATCCCCAAACTTTTAGAAACGACAGCTTAGGTTTATTTCCAAACCATAATTCATACGGTGTCATCTCAACGGATTTTGACAGTGCCCTATTTAAAGTGAATGCGGCAGTCTCTAATGCATACCCCCAAAATGATAGTGGTAATTCGGTAAGAGACATTATAGATCGTACCATATCTAATAGAGTGCGATTACGACATTCAGACACACCATTTCGTTGAGGTGTGCCAGGCGGCGTGAGTTGTGAAACAATTCCATATTTCCTTAGGTGCGTGCCAAAATCGTGACTTAAATATTCTCCGCCACGATCAGATAGTAGGCACTTTATGTTGGAAATATGCCCTAGAGGCAATAATAAATTAGTTATTATCATATTTCCTTGTTCATGATAATCGTTTATTATCCATGCTATAATTGTATTGATCGGAAACTCAGATACATGTGTGGATACATAGACAACACCATGTCCCTAGTATGCCTCTAGTAGACTAGCTCGTTGATCAAAAGATGGTTAAGGTTTCCTAGCCATGGATATGAGATGTCGTTTGATAACGGGATCACATCATTAGGAGAATGATGTGATGGATAAGACCCAAACTACAAACATAGCATATGATCGTGTCAGTTTATTGCTACTGTTTTCTGCATGTCAAGTATATGTTCCTATGACCATGAGATCATGCAACTCATGGATATCGGAGGAGTGCCTTGTGTGTATCAAACGTCGCAACGTAACTGGGTGACTATAAAGGTGCTCTACAGGTATCTCCGATGGTGCCTGTTGAGTTGGCATGGATCGAGACTGGGATTTGTTACTCCGTGTGACGGAGAGGTATCTCAGGGCCCACTCGGTAATACAACATCACAACAAGCCTTGCAAGCAATGTGACTAATTGTTAGTTGCGGGATCTTGTATTACGGAACGAGTAAAGAGACTTGCCGGTAACGAGGTTGAACTAGGTATGGAGATACCGACGATCGAATCTCGGGCAAGTAACATACCGAAGAACAAAGGGAACGTTATACGGGATTAACTGAATCCTTGACATAGAGGTTCGACCGATAAAGATCTTCGTAGAATATGTAGGAACCAATGTGGACGTCCAGGTCCCGCCATTGGTTATTGACCGTAGAGGTGTCTCGGTCATGTCTACATAGTTCTCGAACCCGCAGGGTCTGCACACTTAAGGTTCGGTGACGTTTCGGTAGTGTAGAGTTATGTATGGTGGTGACCGAAGTTTGTTCGGAGTCCCGGATGAGATCCCGGACATCACGAGGAGCTCCGGAATGGTCCGGAGGTAAAGATTCATATATAGGAAGTCCCAGTTTGGTTTCCGGAAAAGTTTCGGGCTCATCGGTAGTGTACCGGGAGTGCCGGTAGTGTACCGGGAGGCCTCCGGGAGGGGTATTTCGACCCCAAGAGGTCCATGGGCTGTGGGAGAATAATAACCAGCCCTTAGTGGGCTGGGAAAACAGCCACAAAGGCCCATGGCGCAGGAGAGAAAGTCCTAAAGCAAAAAGTGGAAAATCAGCCAATAGGAGGCAATCCTACTCCAACTAGGATTGGAGGTGAAGTAGGATTTCTTCCCACCTCCTATTTCGGCCGACCCAAAGGCCTTGGCTGCCTCTCCTCTCCTCTCCTCCTATATATACTAGTGGATTGGGTGGTTTTTGGACAGAATTTCCGGCCACGTGCTACCCGTTTCACCGGTGCACAGTTTCTCCTCTAGATCGGTTTTCCGCAGCGCTTAGGCGAAGCCCTGCCGGAATTGCTCCACCACCATCACCGGAGCGCCGTCACGCTGCCGGTGAACTCTCTCTCCTATCCACCTCCTCTTGCTGGATCAAGACGGTGGAGATCGTCATCAAGCTGCACGTGTGCTGAACGCGGAGGTGCCGTCCGTTCGGCGCTAGATCGGAAGGACCGTGATCGAGATCGCGAGACGGTTCGTGATGAGATCGTGGAACGGATCGTGATGAGTTCGCGGGACAGATCGTGATCAAGATCGTGAGACGGATCGTGATGAGATCGCGGGACGGATCGTGATGAGTTCACGGGACGTATCGTGATTGGATCGCGGGACGGATCGTGATGAGATCGCGGGACGCTCGGCGATTTGGATCGCGAAGATGTTCGACTACACCAACCGCGTTTCTTAACGCTTCCCGCTTAGCGATCTACAAGGGTATGTAGATCCACTCTCCCTCTCGTAGATGCTCATCACCATGGATAGGTTTGCGTGTGCGTAGGAAAATTTTTGTTTCCCATGCGACGTTCCCCAACAGTGGTATCAGAGCCAGGTTGATGGTTCGATGAGATCTCGAGTAGAACACAAAAGGTTTGTGGGCGTTGATGCTTAGATTGCTTCCTCCCTTGGTCGGATTTTGGTTCAGCGGTATTGTGAGATGAAGCGGCCCGGACCAACATTACTCGTACGCTTACGAGAGACCGGTTCCCGCGATGCAACTTGTTGCTTAGCTGGCTTGCGGGTGACAGTTTCTCTTACTCTAGTTGGATCGGATCCGACAAAGGCGGTCCTTGAGAAGGTTGAAAAGCAAACTAGTGTATCACCGTTGTGGTTTTGCGTAGGTGAGAATTGTTCTTGCTAGATACCGTAGCAGCCACGTAAAACATGCAACAACAATTAGAGGACGTCTAACTTGTTTTTGCAGGGTATGTTGTGATATGATATGGCCAATTACATGATGAGATATATGTGATGTATGAGATGATCATGTGATGTATAGATTATCACGACTTGCATGTCGGTGATTACGGCAACCGGCAGGAGCCATAGGGTTGTCTTTAATTATTGTATGACCTGCGTGTCAATCATTAAAGCGCTATGTAATGCTTTACTTTATCGCTACGGTAGCAATAGTAGTAGAAGCATGCAGGGCGTGACAACCCCGATGGCGACACGTTGATGGAGATCATGGTGTCGTGCCGGTGACGATGGAGATCATGCCGGTGTTTCGAAGATGGAGATCTTAAACACAAGTTGATGGCCATATCATGTCACTTATGAATTGCATGAGATGTTAATCCTTTTATGCACCTTGTTTTGCTTAGGACGACGGTAGCATTATAAGGTGATCCCTCACTTAATTTCAAGATAAATTGTGTTCTCCCCAAGTGTGCACCGTTGCGAAAGTTCGTCGTGTTGAGACACCACGTGATGATCGGGTGTGATAGACTCTACGTTCACATACAACGGGTGCAAGACAGATTTGCACATGCGGAACACTCGGGTTAAACTTGACGAGCCTAGCATGTACAGACATGGCCTCGGAACACAAGAGACCGAAAGGTCGAGCATGAGTCATATAGTAGATATGATCAACATAATGATGTTCACCATTGAAGCCACCTCAACTCACGTGATGATCGGACTCGAGTTGGTGAATTTGGATCATGTGACACTCAGATGACCTGAGGGATGTCAATTTGAGTGGGAGTTCTTAAGTAATATGATTAATTGAACTCATTATCATGAACATAGTCAGTAGTGTCTTTGCAAATTATGTTGTAGATTACTAGCTCGCACTGTAGCTCCCGTGTGTTTTTATATGTTCCTAGAGAAATAGAGTTGAAAGATGATGGTAGCAATATTGCGGACTGGGTCCGTGATATGAGGATTGTCCTCATTGCTGCACAGAAGGCTTATGTCCTTAATGCACCGTTCGGTACGCCACCCCCTCTAGCGTCGTCTGTAGATGTTGTGAACATCTGACAGGCACGTTCTGATGACTACTTGATAGTTTAGTGCGTCATGCATTACGACTTAGAATTGAGGCTCCAAGACGTTTTGAACGTCACGGAACATACGAGATGTTCTAAGAGCTGAGATTGTGATCTCAGGCTCGTGCCCGTGTTATGAGATATGAGATCTCAAACAAAGATTCTTTGCTTGCAAGACGAAAGAGAATAGCTCAATAGTTGAGCATGTGCTTAGATTGTCTAGGTGCCACAATCGCTTGAATCGAGTGGGAGTTGATCTTCCAGATAAGATAGTGATTGATATAGTTCTCCAAGTCACTATCACTAAGCTACTAGAACTTGGTGATGAACTATAAATTGCCAGGGATAGAAATGATTCCTGAGCTTCTCGCGATGTTTTGACACCGCGAAGGTAGAAATCAAGAAGGAGCGTCAAGTGTTGATGGTTAATCAAACCACTAGTTTCGAAAAGGGCAAGATCAAGGAGGGAAACTTCATGGATAGCAAGTCAGTTGCTGCTCCAGTGAAGCAACCCAAAGTTGAACTCAAACCCGAGACTAAGTGCTTCTATTATGAGGTGAGAGGTCGCTGAAGCGGAACAACCCTAGATACTTGGTAGATAAGAAGGCTGGCAACATTGATAGAAGTATATTTGATATACGAGTTACTAATGTGTACCTTGCTAGTACTCTTAGTAGCACCTGGGTATTGGATACCGGTTCGGTTGCTAAATGTTAGTAACTCGAAATAAAAGCTACGGAATAAACGGAGAACTAGCTAAGGGTGAGGTGACGATATGTGTTGGAAGTGTTTCCAAGGTTGATGTGATCAACATCGCACGCTCTCTCTACCTTCAGGATTAGTGACGAACCTAAATAAATGTTATTTGGTGTTTTGCGTTGAGCATGAACATGATTAGATCATGTTTATTGCAATACGGTTATTCATTTAAGTTAGAGAATAATGGTTATTCTGTTTACATGAATAATACCTTCAATGGTCATGCACCCAGTGAGAATGGTTTGTTGAAATCTTGATCGTAGTATTACACATGTTCATAACATTGATGTCAAAAGATACAAAGTTAATAATGATAGTACCACATACTTGTGGCACTGCCGCTAAATGTCATATTGGTATAAAGCGCATGTAGAAACTCCATGCTGATGGATATTTGGACTCATTCGATTTCGAATCGGTTGAGACATGCGAACCATGCCTCTTGGGCAAGATGACTAAAGGACCCCGTTGGATGGAGCGGGCAAGTGATTCATTGGAAATGATACATGTTGATGTATGCAATCTAGTGAGTCTTGTAGTGTGCAGTGGATATCGTTATTTTCTTACCTTCACTGATGATTTGAGTAGATATAGTGTATATTTACTTAATGAAACACAAGTCTGAATCGTTTGAAAGGTTCAAGCAAATTCAGAGTGAAGTTTAAAGATCATCGTGACAAGAAGATAAAAATGACTGCGATATGATCGTGGAGGTGAATATCTGAGTCACGAGTTTGGCATACAACTTAAGACAATGTGAAAGTTGTTTCACAACTAAACGCCACCTGGAACACCATAGTGTGATGGTGTGTCCGAACATCATAGTTATGCTCTATTGGACATGGTGCGTGCTATGATGTCTCTTGTCGTTTTACTACTATAATTTTGGGGTTATGCATTAGAGACAACTACATTCACTTTAAATAGGGCACCATCTAAATCCGTTGAGATGACACCATATGAATTATGGTTTGATAGAAACCTAAAGCTGTCATTTCTTGATGTTTGGGGCTGCGAAGCTTGTGTGGAAAATGTTTTCACCTAATGAGCTCAAACCCAAAGCGGACAAATGCATCTTCATAGAATACGCCAAGAACAGTTGGGTATACCTTCTATCTCAGATCCGAGTGCAAAGTGTTTGTTGCTGGAATGGATCCTTTCCTCTGAAAAGGTTTCCCTCGAAAGAATTGAGTGGGAGGAAGATAGAACTTGATGAGGTTATTGAACCTTGTTTCAATCAGAGTAGCGCAGCGCAGAAAGTTGTTTCTGTGAAGCCTATGTTAGTTGAAGAAAGAAGTTAATGATGATGATCATGAAGCTTCGGATCAAGTTACTATCGAACCTCGTAGGTCGACAAGGACGTGTACTGCTCTTGAGTGGTACAACAACCCTGTCTTAAAGGTCATGTTGTTGGACAGCGATGAACCTACGAGCTATGGAGAAGCGATGATGGGCCCGGATTCCGACAAATGGATGAGACCATGAAATCCGAGATAGGATCCATGTATGAAAACCAAGTATAGACTTTGGTAGACTTGCTCGTTGGACGGCAGGTCGTTGAGTACAAATGGATCTTTAAAAATGAAGACAGACGCTGATGGTAAATATCACCATTTGTAAAGCTCGACTTGTTGCAAAGTAGTTTGTGACAAGTTCAAGGAGTTGACTACGATGAGATTTTCTCACTCGTAGTGGTGCTAAAGTCTGTTGGAATTATGTTAGCAGTTGCTGCGTTTTCAATTATGAAATCTGACAGATGGATGTCAAAACATCATTTCCTTAACGGTTTACTTGAGGAAAGGTTGTATGTGATACAACCAGAAGGTTTTGTCAGTCCTAAGGATGCTAAAAGGTGTGCAAGCTTTGGTGATCCTTCCATGGACTGAAGCAAGCATCTCGGAGTTGGAATATACACTTTGATGAGGTGATCAAAGTTTTTGATGTTTATACAAAGTTTACGAGAAACTTGTATTTGCAATGAAGTGAGTGGGAGCACTATAGAGTTTCTGATAAGTATATGTGGTTGACATATTGTTGATCGGAAATAATGTAGAATTTCTGGAAGGCATAAAAGGTTGTTTGAAAAGTGTTTTTCTAAGGAAGACCTGGATAAAGCTACCTAATTGTTGAGCATCAAAATCTATAGAGATAGATCAAGATGCTTGATGAGACTTTCAATGAGTGCATACCTTGACAAGATTTTGAAAGAGTTCAAAATGGATCAGCCAGAGAAATAGTTCTCGTCTGATTTGTAAGGTGTGAAGTTGAGTGAGACTCAAAGCTCGACAACGGCAGAAGAAAGAGAAAGGATGAATGTCGTCCCCTATGCCTTAGCCATAGGCTCTATATTATGCCATGCTATGTACCGCACCTGTGTGTACCTTGCCATGAGTCTGTCAAGGGGTACAAGAGTGGTCCAGGAGTGGATCACTGGACAGCGGTCGGAATTATCCTTAGTAACCAGAGGACTAAGGAAATGTTTCTTGATTATGGAGGTGATAAAGAGTTCGTCGTAAATAGTTACGTCGATGCAAGCTTTAACACCTATCCGGATGACTAGTAGTAGCAATCTGGATACGTATAGTGGAGCAGCCATTTGGAAATAGTACCAAGTGGAGTGTGGTAGCAGTGTTTACGGTTTGACATAGAGATTTGCAAAGTACACACGGATCTGAATATCACAGACCCGTTGACTATAAGACCTCTCTCACATGCAAAGCATGATCGAGCCCCAGAACTCATTGGGTGTTAGATTCATAACAATGCGAATCACATGGTGATGTGAACTAGATTATTGACTCTAGTGCAAGTGGGAGACTGTTGGAAATATGCCCTAGAGGCAATAATAAATTAGTTATTATCATATTTCCTTGTTCATGATAATCGTTTATTATCCATGCTATAATTGTATTGATCGGAAACTCAGATACATGTGTGGATACATAGACAACACCATGTCCCTAGTATGCCTCTAGTAGACTAGCTCGTTGATCAAAAGATGGTTAAGGTTTCCTAGCCATGGATATGAGATGTCGTTTGATAACGGGATCACATCATTAGGAGAATGATGTGATGGATAAGACCCAAACTACAAACATAGCATATGATCGTGTCAGTTTATTGCTACTGTTTTCTGCATGTCAAGTATATGTTCCTATGACCATGAGATCATGCAACTCATGGATATCGGAGGAGTGCCTTGTGTGTATCAAACGTCGCAACGTAACTGGGTGACTATAAAGGTGCTCTACAGGTATCTCCGATGGTGCCTGTTGAGTTGGCATGGATCGAGACTGGGATTTGTTACTCCGTGTGACGGAGAGGTATCTCAGGGCCCACTCGGTAATACAACATCACAACAAGCCTTGCAAGCAATGTGACTAATTGTTAGTTGCGGGATCTTGTATTACGGAACGAGTAAAGAGACTTGCCGGTAACGAGGTTGAACTAGGTATGGAGATACCGACGATCGAATCTCGGGCAAGTAACATACCGAAGAACAAAGGGAACGTTATACGGGATTAACTGAATCCTTGACATAGAGGTTCGACCGATAAAGATCTTCGTAGAATATGTAGGAACCAATGTGGACGTCCAGGTCCCGCCATTGGTTATTGACCGTAGAGGTGTCTCGGTCATGTCTACATAGTTCTCGAACCCGCAGGGTCTGCACACTTAAGGTTCGGTGACGTTTCGGTAGTGTAGAGTTATGTATGGTGGTGACCGAAGTTTGTTCGGAGTCCCGGATGAGATCCCGGACATCACGAGGAGCTCCGGAATGGTCCGGAGGTAAAGATTCATATATAGGAAGTCCCAGTTTGGTTTCCGGAAAAGTTTCGGGCTCATCGGTAGTGTACCGGGAGTGCCGGTAGTGTACCGGGAGGCCTCCGGGAGGGGTATTTCGACCCCAAGAGGTCCATGGGCTGTGGGAGAATAATAACCAGCCCTTAGTGGGCTGGGAAAACAGCCACAAAGGCCCATGGCGCAGGAGAGAAAGTCCTAAAGCAAAAAGTGGAAAATCAGCCAATAGGAGGCAATCCTACTCCAACTAGGATTGGAGGTGAAGTAGGATTTCTTCCCACCTCCTATTTCGGCCGACCCAAAGGCCTTGGCTGCCTCTCCTCTCCTCTCCTCCTATATATACTAGTGGATTGGGTGGTTTTTGGACAGAATTTCCGGCCACGTGCTACCCGTTTCACCGGTGCACAGTTTCTCCTCTAGATCGGTTTTCCGCAGCGCTTAGGCGAAGCCCTGCCGGAATTGCTCCACCACCATCACCGGAGCGCCGTCACGCTGCCGGTGAACTCTCTCTCCTATCCACCTCCTCTTGCTGGATCAAGACGGTGGAGATCGTCATCAAGCTGCACGTGTGCTGAACGCGGAGGTGCCGTCCGTTCGGCGCTAGATCGGAAGGACCGTGATCGAGATCGCGAGACGGTTCGTGATGAGATCGTGGAACGGATCGTGATGAGTTCGTGGGACAGATCGTGATCAAGATCGTGAGACGGATCGTGATGAGATCGCGGGACGGATCGTGATGAGTTCACGGGACGTATCGTGATTGGATCGCGGGACGGATCGTGATGAGATCGCGGGACGCTCGGCGATTTGGATCGCGAAGATGTTCGACTACACCAACCGCGTTTCTTAACGCTTCCCGCTTAGCGATCTACAAGGGTATGTAGATCCACTCTCCCTCTCGTAGATGCTCATCACCATGGATAGGTTTGCGTGTGCGTAGGAAAATTTTTGTTTCCCATGCGACGTTCCCCAACACTTTATTTTTCTGACATGTTGATTCTCTACCTCACTCTGAAATTCCTTGAACCTTTCAAAAGTTTCAGACTTATGTTTCATTAAGTAGACATACCCATATCTACTCAAGTCATCAGTGAGGGTGAGAACATAATGGTAGCCACCACGAGCCTCGACACTCATTGGACCGCATACATCGGTATGTATTATTTCCAACAAGTCAGTTGCTCGCTCCATTGTTCCGGAGAACGGAGTCTTGGTCATCTTGCCCATGAGGCATGGTTCACACGTGTCAAATGATTCGAAATCAAGAGACTCCAAAAGTCCATCAGTATGGAGCTTCTTCATACGTTTGACACCAATATGACCAAGGCGGCAGTGCCACATGTAAGTGGGACTATCGTTGTCAACCTTACACTTTTTGGTACTCACACTATGGACATGTGTAACATCACATTCGAGGTTCATCAAAAATAAACCATTGACCAGCGGGGCATGACCATAAAACATTTCTCTCATATAAATAGAACAACCATTATTCTCGGATTTAAATGAGTAGCCATCTCGCATCAAGCGAGATCCAGATACAATGTTCATGCTCAAAGCTGGTACTAAATAACAATTATTAAGGTTTAACACTAATCCCGAAGGTAGATGTAGAGGTAGCGTGCCGACGGCGATCACATCGACCTTGGAACCATTCCCGACGCGCATCGTCACCTCGTCCTTTGCTAGCCTCCGCTTATTCCGTAGCTCCTGCTTGGAGTTACAAATGTGAGCAACTACACCGGTATCAAATACCCAGGAGCTACTACGAGCGCTGGTTAGGTACACATCAATAACAAGTATATCACATATACCTTTAATGTTGCCGTCCTTCTTATCCGCTAAGTACTTAGGGCAATTCCGCTTCCAGTGACCGGTACCCTTGCAGTAAAAGCACTCAGTCTCAGGCTTGGGTCCATCCTTGTTCTTCTTCTTCCCGGTAACTTGCTCACCGGGCGCGGCAACAGCTTTGCCGTCCTTCTTGAAGTTCTTCTTACCCTTGCCTTTCTTGAAACTAGTGGTCTTATTTACCATCAACGCTTGATGCTCCTTTCTGATCTCGACCTCTGCTGATTTTAGCATCGAGTACAACTCAGGAATGGACTTCTCCATCCCTTGCATGTTGTAGTTCATCACAAAGCTCTTGTAGCTAGGTGGAAGCGACTAGAGGATTCTGTCAATGACCGAGTCATCCGGGAGATTAACTCCCAGCCGAGTCAAGCGGTTGTGTAGCCCATACATCTTGAGGATGTGCTCACTGACAGAACTATTCTCCTCCATCTTAAAGCTGAGGAACTTGTAGGAGACGTCATATCTCTCAACCCGGGCATGAGCTTGGAAAACCGGTTTCAGCTCTTGGAACATCCCATATGCTCCGTGTTGCTCAAATCGCTTATGGAGCCCCGGTTCTAAATTGTAAAGCATGCCGCACTGAACAATGGAGTAATCATCGCAGCGAGAATGCCAAGCGTTCGCAACGTCTTGCTATGCTGGGAGAAGGGTGGGTCACCTAGTGGTGCATCAAGGACATACAATTTCTTTGAAGCTATGAGGATGATCCTCAAGCCACGGACCTAGTCCGCATAGTTGCTTCCATCATCTTTCAGCTTGGTTTTCTCTAGGAACGCGTTGAAATTGAGGGTGACATTCGCATTGGCCATTGGATATACAATATAGATTGTAAGGATAATTTTAGACTAAGTTCATGATAATTAAGTTCACATAATCAAATTATTTAATGAACTCCCACTTAAATAGACATCTCTCTAGTCATCCAAGTGACACATGATCCATGTCAACTAGCCCGTGTCCGACCATCACATGAGACGGACTAGTCATCCATGGTGAACATCTCCATGTTGATCGTATCTTCCATATGACTCATGTTCGACCTTTCGGTCTTCCATGTTTCGAGGCCATGTCTATACATGCTAGGCTCGTCAAGTCAACCTAAGTGTTTCGCGTGTGTAAATCTGGCTTACACCCTTTGTATGCGAACGTTGGAACCTATCACACCCGATCATCACGTGGTGCTTCGGAACAACGATCCTTAGCAACGGTGCACAGTTAGGGTGAAGAATTTTCTTGAAATTTTAGTGAGAGATCATCTTATTGACTATTGTCGTTCTAGGCAAATAAGATTTAAACATGATAAACATCACATGCAATCAATATAGTGACATGATATGGTCATTATCATCTTGCTCCTTTGATCTCCATCTTCGGGGCACCATGATCATCATTGTCACCGGCACGACACCATGATCTCCATCATCATGATCTCCATCACTGTGTCTTCATGAAGTTGTCTCGCTAACTATTACTTCTACTACTATGGCTAATGTTTAGCAATAAAGTAAAGTAATTACATGGCGTTTATGATTGACACGCAGGTCATACAATAAAATAAGACAACTCCTATGGCTCCTGCCGGTTGTCATACTCATCGACATGCAAGTCGTTATTGCTATTACAAGAACATGAGCAATCTCATACATCACAATGCATCACATCACATCCTTTGGCCATATCACATCACAAGGCATATGCTGCAAAAACAAGTTAGACGTCCTCTATTTTGTAGTTGCAAGTTTTTACGTGGCTGCTATAGGTTACTAGCAAGAACGTTTCTTACCTACGTCAAAACCACAACATGATATGCCAATTGCTATTTACCCTTCATAAGGACCCTTTTCATCGAATCCAATCCGACTAAGGTGGGAGAGACAGACACCCGCTAGCCACTTTATGCAACAAGTGCATGTCAGGCGGTGGAACCAGTCTCACGTAAGCATACGTGTAAAGTCGGTCTGGGCCGCTTCATCCCACAATACCGCCGAATCAAGATAAGACTAGTAGTGGTAAGCAAATTAACAAAATCGACGCCTACAACTGCTTTGTGTTCTACTCGTGCATAGATTCTACGCATAGACCTAGCTCATGATGCCACTGATCGGAGACGTAGTAGTAAATCAAAAAAATTCCTACGATCACCAAGATCTATCCATGGAGAAACCAGCAACGAGAGGGGAGAGATTGCATCTTCATACCTTTGAAGATCGCTAAGCGGAAGCGTTACAAGAACGCGGTTGATGGAGTCGTACTCGCACCGATTCAGATCGCGATGGATTCCGATCTAAGCGCCGAACAACGGTGCCTCCACGTTCAACACACGTGCAACCCGGTGACGTCTCCTACGCCTTGATCCAGCAAGGAGGAAGGAGAGGTTAGGGAAGGGCTCCAACAGCAGCACGACGGCGTGGTGGTGGTGGAGTAGCAAGGTATTCCGGCAGGGCTTCGCCTAAGCGCTGCGGAGGAGGAAGAAGAGAGGTAAGGCTTTGCCATGAGAGAGAGAGAGAGAGAGTTCAGAACTGTTCTCAAAAGGCCAAACCTCAAGTATATATAGGAGGAGGGAGAGGGAGGGCTAGCTTGGACTCTCCTCCAAGGAGGAGAGCTTCGGCCGAATCAAAGGGAGAGTCCACCTCCCACAAGGGAGGTGGATCTCCTCCTTTTCAAACTCCTTTGCCCTTATCTCTACTCCTCCAGCCGCATGGGCCTTTCTAGAAGGTCTTGGCCAGCCCAATAAGGGCTGGCACACCTCCTCTAAGGGCCCACAAAGTCCTATGGTCATCACACCCCTCCCGGGAGTCCTCCGGCACCCTCCCGGCACTCCCGGTACAATACCGATGAGCCCGAAAACTTTCCGCTGACCAAAACTGGACTTCCTATATATCAATCTTTACCTCCGAAGCTCCTCGTGACGTCCAGGATCTCATCCGGGACTCTGAACAACTTTCGGTAATCACGTATACCATTTCCCTATAACCCTAGCGTCATCGAACCTAGTGTGTAGACCCTACGGGTTCGGGAGACACGTGGACATGACCGAGACACTTCTCCGACCAATAACCAACAGCGGGATCCGGATACCCATGTTGGCTCCCACATGCTCCACGATGATCTCATCGGATGAACCACGATGTCGGGGATTCAATCAATCCCGTATACAATTCCCTTTGTCTATCGGTATGATACTTGCCCGAGGTTCGATCGTCGATATCTCTATACCTTGTTTAATCTCGTTACCGGCAAGTCTCTTTACTCGTTCTGTAATACATCATCCCGTGACTAACTCCTTGGTCACATTGAGCTCATTATGATGATGTCTTACCGAGTGGGCCCAGAGATACCTCTCCGTCACACGGAGTGACAAATCCCAGTCTCGATTCATGCCAACCCAACAGACACTTTCGGAGATACCCGTAGTGCACCTTTATATCCACCCAGTTACGTTGTGACGTTTGGCACACCCAAAGCATTCGTACGGTATCCGGGAGTTGCACAATCTCATGGTCTAAGGAAACGATACTTGACATTGAAAAGCTTTAGCAAACGAACTACACGATCTAGTGCTATGCTTAGGATTGGGTCTTGTCCATCACATCATTCTCCTAATGATGTGATCCCGTTATCAACGACATCCAATGTCCATGGTCATGAAACCGTGACCATCTGTTAATCAACGAGCTAGTCAACTAGAGGCTCACTAGGGACATGTTGTGGTCTATGTATTCACACATATATTATGGTTTCCGGTTAACACAATTATAGCATGAACAATAGACAATTATCATGAACAAGGAAATACAATAATAACCATTTTATTATTGCCTCTAGGGCATATTTCCAACAGGTATCTATCCTCAGTGGACCACTATTGTCAAGACAATACCCAACCCTATCGGAGAGAAGAGAAAAAGATTTGCCCAAGAGCAAGAGAGTACTAGGAAGGATGTCGAGCGTGTCTTTGGTGTTTTGCAATCTCGATGGGGCATCGTTCGGTATCCTGCTAATACCTGGAGCACGCAGAAAATGTGGGAGGTGATGACTGCTTGTGTGATCATGCACAATATGATCGTAGAAGATGAGCGTTCGAAACGTCTGTACGATCAAGGCTTTCGGTTTCAGGGTGAGAATGTTGTACGTGAGCATGGAGTAGTGGCAACATTTGAACAGCTGACCCAATTTCATGAAGACATGCGTGTTTGGAAAACTCATGTGCAACTGCAAAATGATTTGATTGAGCATATGTGGGCTCATGTTGGCAACCAATAGATGTATTTTCTTTTATTCGTTTGCAAAACTGTGTGAACCATTTTTTATTTGTATCCGGCTTGTAAAACTATAATATTTTATTCGGTAAACTATGTTATTTGACAACATGTTTAAATGCAAATCAATGTAATATTGAGCGGCCAGCCGACACATATGGTTGGTGCGTTGGACGCGTTGCCGACCCAAATCTAAAAGAGGACAGTCGCCGGACGGGCGGCCGACCGAAACGGACAAAAAGCGGATGAAATCGTCAATCGCCGTCCGTTTGGGTCGCCCCATTAAAGTTGTTCTAAACCTCATATTCAATCAAAAAAGGCACTCAACCATCATGATGAATTACTGTCGGAGCAAACATCAAATTGGTGAGCTGAACGATCACATTTGCCAGCAAGAACAAACTTGGGCATTCGCTTAGCGGAAGAACCCCAAGGGCCAGAAAGTACTCTACGGAATCACAACAGTCCAGCGCCATTCATTCAGACTATACAGTACTTGCAGCTCCATGTCATGCAGATTAACAAGACCTTTTCACATTGACAAATCACATGGAGTAATAACGAGAATTAGATTGCTGGTATTCCATTCCAATCTGATCCATCGTCGATGCACCAAACAAATTCTAAAGCATCATCATACTAGAAATACTAGAAACAACTTGCAGTATGAAAATGGCATCATGGGATGAGCAGGGTTATGTGCTCGCTGTATTGCTAAAATGATTGGTCACATGGGTAACATCTGACTGTTGCGGTGCATCTGGATAGTTCGGATGCAGTTGTCTGCAACATTGTACAGGATTACTGGAGGGGGTTGTCTTGGCACCCAAGAAGATTAGCCTGAAACTGCTGAGACAGTGCACACCTTTTCTTAATCTTGGCAAGTTAGGCACGACTGAAGACATACAAACTGACAAAAAAATACTATCTGGAACAACAGGCCAGTACCATTCATATCCAGATTAATAACATCCTTTCGCTTTGATTTGGCATATCACAAGGAGTAATAACAAGAACCAGATTGCTAGCATTCCATTCCAACCAGATTCATCATCGATACACCAACCAGAACATTGACCGAGAACTAATCTAACTATCTAAAGCATCGCCGAGCCCTCAAATCTTCAGTGATGATGCTGGTTTGATCTCCGAGGCTCTAGAACTCCTGGGACGCGGAGCCGATGTCGCCCTTGCCCTTGCTCACCTTCTTGGGGAGCAGCGTCGTGTGGATGTTGGGCAGCACACCACCGGCGGCGATGGTGACCGCGCCCAGAAGCCGGCTCAGCTCCTCGTCGTTGCGGACCGCCAGCTGGATGTGGCGTGGCACGATCCGAGTCTTCTTGTTGTCGCGCGCAGCGTTGCCGGCGAGCTCCAGGACCTGGAGAGAAGAAAGACAGAGAATCGAATAGCCGTGAGGGGATAGAACAGGGAAATGTCCATGGGGAACGAAAGGCGGGGAGAGGGCTGATTTGGTTACCTCGGCGGCGAGGTACTCGAGGACGGCGGAGAGGTAGACGGGGGCGCCGGCACCGACGCGCTGGGCGTACTTGCCGATCTTGAGGTACCTGGCGATGCGGCCGACGGGGAACTGGAGGCCGGCCTTGGAAGACCGCGAGACGGTCTTGGACGCCGCCTTGGCCTTGCCCCTCCCGCCGCCGGCAGAACTCATCTTCTGGTCGCTACGAACGGTGGACGCGCGGATACGGTGGTTGCCGGAGAGATGGCCGGAGTCGGACAGATTGTTGAGGGAGGAATGTGGAGATGGTGTGGGCGCGGGGACGGTGGTGTGGTTATATAGGAGGAGGAGGTGGTGCGTGATTGGTGGGGATGGTTAGGCCTTGGATTGGTGACGTGGAGGGGCCCGATGCCGTCAGATGGAGGAGGTGGAGGCGAAATTTTGGGGTTTGGCGCCGATCGGAGTTTGGAGGGAGAGGGAAAGGTTTGGGCAAGTGAGCACGGGAACTCTCTCGGTTTGGGATGTTTCGTCCTAGATGGGCCCATGTGTCAATGGGCTGTTGACTTACTGTTGTGGCTGGACCATGCGTCAACTGTTTGTTTGTTTTTAGATAATTATTACAGACCCGGTCTTTGACACGGCAGGCCCTCCCAATGCTTGTACCAGTGTTAAGGCTGTCATATAGACAAAAAATCTGATGTGACATGGTATTTAAGAGGAAAGAAATAGGTGTGGTGATCCAGGAAGAAACGGTGTCAAGCGCATGAACCTAGACAAAATAATTAAATGAAAGGAAACCCATCAAATGCATGAAAACTTTAGTACCTAGATCATTAAATAGAGTGTGCTTAGTTACAACAAGTTAAGCACCTATGCATTGAAGACTTTGATTGCTTAACTTTTAAATGTGCTTAGCACCTTATCTTAGCACCAATGCATTGGAAGTAGCCTCACAAGATGGTCCTCAAACTCATCACATGCTCCATTCTAGTCCTCGTACTGTTAAAAAATAATTAGCACATGTTAATCAACGAATAGTCATTAACAAAAGGTGTGACCAATCCGAACAGTCATGTCTCTTCTCTCTATTGTCAACATACACCTGTTTTGAAAGGATGGCTCCAAACAGACATCTTTTTTTTCTCTCTATCTAATGTTAACAGGCACCGTTTTTGGAGGAATGCCTCCGAACAGACATATCTTATTCTCACCTCTTCCAGATGTATATATACTTGTGATCAACAGAAATCACGACTACTTATCCATCCACTCTCTTTAATCTCGTTTTATTCTAAGACGTTATCAGCACTTTGCCCTAATTAGAGCGATTAAGTCATGGAAGAAACACCGACGGCTTCTGTGGCGCTCACGTACAACAATGGATCTGCACTTAGCTCTTCCTTTTGAGAGAAAAAAGGACATCCAAGACGGTAGAACATCGGCAACGCATCGGCGCCGCTCCTTCTCGCCTGAACACTGGTTTTTGAAATTGATCGTTGATGTATCTTATATTCTTAAAAAGTTGATCCCCATTACTATCAATTTTCTCAACATGCACAATGTTCATATCAGCGTTCACGCATGCATGATGTCATGTCATCATGTAGTTTCCAGCTTACAGCGGGCCACGAAGTGACCTCCGTTTTTACAGGCCGAACAACAGTTTTTTCACTCGGTCTCCCTTTCATAGGTGCATCGCTTGAGGCAAAGGAACATCTTACATTTTTAAGAAGTTGATCCTCATTACTACCAATTTTCTCAACATGCACAATGTCCACGTTAGCGTTCACGCATGCATGATGCCATGTCATCATGTAGTTTCCAGCGTACAGCGGGCCACGAAATGACCTCCGTTTTTACAGTTCGAACAACAGTTTTTTCGCTCAGTCTCCCTTTCATAGGTGCATCGCTTGAGGCAAAGGAACATCTTACATTCTTAAGAAGTTGATCCCCACTAATACCAATTTTCTCAACATGCACAATGTCCACATCAACGCTCACACACGATGCCATGTCATCATGTAGTTCCCAGCGTACAACAGGCCACGAAGTGACCTTCGTTTTTACAGGTCGAACAACGGTTTTTTCACTCGGTCTCCCTTCCATAGGTGCATCGCTTGAGGCAAAGGAACATGCAACGAATGTATGCACAGCCTATAGTGTTGTGCTGCAGTTAATTAGGAAAGATAAATAGACCCAAGCGTTTTAGAATGTGGAGCACAAAAAGTAGGTCCAAACTCCAAGAGTTATGGATCTCCATGGTTGTTGTCTTTTCCCCCTCAACCATTCACATAGTCGGAGTTTAAATTGGAGCCTCTCAAGCAACGCGCACGCAACGGAAATAAATGCATCGAGTCCCGAGGGGAAGAACAGATCGCCGACCAACACCAGGAACAGCGGCATCGCGCGGCGATCCCCATGCCGACACCGAGCTCTCCACATTCTTCGTCATGCTGTTGAACGTTGCCCACAGGACCATGCTACCTTGCGACCGCACTAACCACTCGCGGCGCCAAGCCAAGATGATCGTCGCCTCGTTGGGGTGACGACGGTCATTTGCTTCCTGCTCTGGTCGTCGTCGTCAGCCGTTCTCACCGCCATTGCAGATCATCGCCACGAGAGACGGTGGTCCCTTGCTGCTTGCTTCGCACGTCGTCGGCGGCCATCTCAACACCGCTGCAGATCATCGTGGCGGGAGCCGGCGAGCGGCGATCCTTTGCTGCTTGCTCCACACGTTGTCATCAGCTGTCTCACAGCCGTGGGTCCGCCACGGATCATGGTCGCGAGAGACGGAGATCCATTATTGCTTGCTTCAAGCGTTTTTGTTGGTGTCTCACTGGCGCCGCCCATCATCTCCACTGGAGCCGATGATCTCTTGCTGCTTGGTCCGCACACCGTTGGCCGCCGTCTCACCGCTATCATGACTTCCCTGTCCTCGTCATACGTCCGCGATGTTAAGGTCGTGTATGCCGCCCGCTGCCTGACCGAGGCGGGCTCCCATGCTTCTTTCAGATCTTATTCTCAATAGTATATGATACAGAAACTAGACACAATTTTTGTTACCTATATGTTTTACATCTTGCAGATTATGTTCATTCTTCTTTCGACCAGTTATGCAATGCTTTGAACAGGGTGATTATTTTACCAATCCTAAACAATACGACAACTCATGTTCGATGATACAAATTGGTAATTTTGCACACGCCACTTTCATGATGGGTGCACACCTACTATTCATTTATCATAATGTTGCAAAGGTCGGATTACCCCCTTTTTTTTAAAAACACCTACGATCCTTGCAAATGTATATGAGAAATCATGCCATACATGTTGATTGATAGAATTCTAATCTCCAACATAAAATTCTTGCCCAGACTATATCCACACCCCCCTTAACAATCATAATCTTCAACATAAAATTCTTGCCAAGACCATATGCACAACCCCCTTCACAATCACCACATACTGTAAATATAAAACATTCTCATACTTCTAAGTGTCTCAAGGCATACAAAAGTACAAATATTTCATTTACACTTTTTCTGTAAACCAGACCTTACCATACTGTAGATCGTTAGTTTTGTAGAATGTGCAAGTCAGCTTTAGTGCTTTGGCACTTTAGTTTGGATCCTGACCTTTCTTTGAAAAATTATAAAAAATATCCCGTAGCAACGCCATGCATCGGCATGCATGCTGCATCCATAAAGGAAGATTGATCAGAAAACGTTAATTTATTGTCTTCTTGTGATTAGTATCAACAATCTAATGATTATTCTGTTTTCATGTACTCCATCGATGGATCAACCATCTAATAGAAGAGAAGCGGGTGCAGGCGACATCATTTTGAACAGAAAAATCTTCAAACCTGAAGATCAAGCAAGCATTCCGACTAGAAAAAATAGAACAACGTGCAATCCCATCAGCTGCAGCCGCTTCAACCATGGGGAGAAGAACGCGACCATCTGCAAGCAAGCGGCACCCCTCCTGTCAGCGGCACAGAACGCGGTTCGCTCAGGCGCGCGGCGCAGCGACACCCGCATCAGGAGTCGGCAACAAACGACCGACACGCAACGGTGGGCTGATAAGCCACGACGCGACCACCACCCAGTACAAGCATGACGACGCCATCAGGCGTGTGGCGCGGTGCAGTTTTCTCTGGTCAACGGCTGGTGCGCGTAGCGGCCCTGACTCCTTGGCGCCGACGGCGGTTACTCGACGAATGAAATTTGGGAAGAATTCATCTTAGACATTTTTCATGAATTAGCCCTCGTGGACTTACGTATTCACGTGCTGGTCCACGAACTTCTCTGTTAATCCCTACCCTCATTTTAGTTTGCACTATAACCCTCAGGTTATACAGATTGTGTGCGAACGCATATTTGCATCACTGCATAGATGCATGGTTGACCCTTTTTTTGACAGAAAATAAGACGGTTGACCCTTAATTAGGTCTACCCAAACAGTGTAAATAAGATTATACACTGTTTTACATCATTTAAGATACCATTTGAAGTCATTAGATCTTCATATATTGCAAAAGCATATATATAACTTTTGCATCTATATTTATTACCTCAGTAATACTATTGCAATATTTTGCTTGCATGTCAGACCGTGTTCCTTCGGAATTTAGGACACCATTTGTGTCTTTACAAACAATCTCTATGACATGCATTATTAGCACAACAACTATAACTTTGCATAGAAAATAGTTTTTCATGCAATGTTGATATAAGTGTCATACTTAATATGACTAGCCCCAATTTGTATTTGTGAATCACAACGTATTGGTGGCATCTACTACACTATTTGCAGAATACCCATCACAGCTATGAGGTCTATATCTTGTCTTTTAACGAGATGACTATCTTCAAAGTGATTTTCCAAATGTTAATATTATATGTGACTACCTCAAGATATCATAAGGTAATACTAGCATCCAGTGTAAACTCTACAGACTATCCACTATTATTGCAAGGTCTACATCATGTCATTCTGACAGATGATTACCTTCAAAGTGGTTTTTTTTAAATATAGCATAACATAAGGTAATAGATATATGAACATCTAGTGATAAAAGTGAGACTATGTTTTCTATTACCGTGACACTACTAGAAAAAGGCTTATCCCCAATATCTCTACCAGTGGCGCACCATGATGGTGGTGCGCCACAACTATATAGCAGTGGCGCACCAGAATCAGGTGCGTCATTGCTATTTTTTTTACTAATGACGCGCCACATGAGCAGTGCGTCATTGCTATTTTTTTTGGTCCATCCCCCCACCAGACATAGCAATGGCGCACCACACCTAGGTGCGCCACTCCTATATAGCATAGCAGTGGCGCACCTAGGTGTGGTGCGCCATTGCTATGTCTGGTGAGGGTGTGCCTGCGTGTGTGTGTGAGGTTAGTAATGGCGCACCCTCCCTGGTGCGCCATTGCTAGGGTTAGCAATGGCGCACCAGGGAGGGTGCGACATTACTAACGTCTCACACACACAAACAACAAACACACACACACACCCGTGGATCGCCTTTTAGTTTTTTTAAAAAATAAAAAAATGATAAAAGATTCAAAAAAATTCAAAAAAATAGATGCCCATGTGTTATGTGTTCTAGTTGTTAGGAAAATTAACAAACATGAATTTTGATTTTTTTTGCAAAAGGCCGTCGTTTTTCGGTAAAATGGTCGTAACTTTTGCATACGACCTCCGATGAAAAAGTTTTTTATATGAAAAATCATCTACTCGAAAAGTTACATCCAAATTCAACGGGTTATGCCCGTTATCGATTTTATAGAATCCTCAAAAACCTAACAGAAAAAAAGTTACGATGCTTTTAAGATCTGGAGGCAAAAAAATCGAAAAAATGCAAAAAAATAAATAAATTAGCAATGGCACACTAGTGCATGGTGCGCCACTGCTATTTTCCCGCCTTCAAAATTCAAAAAAATACAAAAATAAAAAACAAGTTAGCAATGGCGCACCTTATGAATAATGCGTCACTACTATTTTCCTTCCTTCACAATTAAAAAAAACGAAAAAATAAAAAAATATTAGCAATGGCGCATCAGTGAATAGTGCGCCACTACTATTTTCTCGCCTTCACGATTCAAAAAAATAGCAATGGCGCACCAGTGCATGGTGCGCCGCTTCTAAGTTGGGACAAAAGTTTAAAAGGGCCGGACAGCCACTTACCCCTTCATTCTTCTTCTCCTCTCCTCCTCTCCTCCTCTCCTCCACTCCATCTCCAACTCTCCGGCGACCTCCTCCTCCTCACGGTGCTCCTCCTCCGGTGACCTCCTCCTCACAGTGCTCCTCCTCCGGCGGCCTCCTCCTCCCTCCTCCTCCTCACGGTGCTTCTCCTCCGGTGACCTCCTCCTCACAGTGCTCCTCCTCCGGCGGCCTCCTCCTCCCTCCTCTCCTCCTCACGGTGCTCCTCCTCCGGCGGCCTCCTCCTCCCTCCTCTCCTCCTCACGGTGCTCCTCCTCCGGCGGCCTCCTCCTTCCTCCTCTCCTCCTCACGGTGCTCCCCCTTCCTCTCCTGCTAACGGTCCTCCTCCTCCTTCCTCCTCTCCTCCTTACGGTGCTCCTCCTCACCTCCTCCTCCCTCCTCTCCTCCTCACGGTGCTCCCCCTTCCTCTCCTGATAACGGTCCTCCTCCTCCTTCCTCCTCTCCTCCTTACGGTGCTCCTCCTCTGGCGACCTCCTCCCTCCTCTCCTCCTCACGGTGCTCCTCCTTCTCTCCTGCTCACGGTCCTCCTCCTCCTCTCTGGCGACCTCCTCCTCCCTCCTCTCCTGATCCTCACGGTTTCTCCTCCCTCCTCTCCTCCTCACGATATCTCCTCCCTCCTCCTCTACTTCCGGCCACATGTGGAGCTCCCCCGGCACAAAGAACGTACCAGATCCAGGTCGAGAACGAAATTTGAAAAAATTCAAGCAAAAAAAAACGAGCAAAAAAACAAGCCAAAAAAATGAGCCAGATCCAGATCCAAATTCAAAATTCAAAAATAGCAATGGCGCATGGTGAGGGTTAGACGGTGCGCCACTACTATTTTCCCGCCTTCAAAATTAAAAAAAATCAAAAAAAGTTACCAGTGACGCACCTGTAGCAATAGTAATGGCGCACTACAAGGTGCGCCACTGTTACCTGCAATACTAATGGCGCACCAGAGGTGTGCCATTGTTACCTGCAATACTAATGGCGCACCAAAGGTGTGCCATTAGTATTTGTTACTGGTGGCATGGTAATAGTGGTGCACCTATAGTGCGCCAGTAATGAAAAAAATAGGTGCGCCACTAACAGTCCTTTTTCTAGTAGTGTGAGATCTACACCGCATCCGGTGATTATCTTCATAGTGTTATCCTATATAAATTGAGGCATACACATATGGTTATAAAGCATCAGCTATTATAAAATTTGCTCCTCCGAAGCATTTATTGTTGTTCACAAAAATGATTTACTATCATAGTAAATTCATGCATGATCATTTAAATGTTGAATGGTATTATCTACCAATATCAGTTATTCAAGCCTCATTTTTCTTGAATAAATAGTAGAGAATTACACAAATATACACATACCTTGGTGATTATCTTATTGACAAATCACAAGGCAATGAAGTTTATGTTACGATTTGTGATTATTGTGTCGCCCATCTATCAAGACGGAGACAATAATTTATTGCAACGATCGAGTGTCTCAAACACTGTTGCAAGATCCACATCATATTGTGGTTGTTATTTTCATAGTATCTAACCAATGTTAAACTTACAAATTATATGTTTTGGTTGTGACTCTACAGTCACTCTTTTTCTTAAGAATGAAGCCCAAAACATTACAACAATTCCATCACATGCCCTGTATTGAAGGTTATGCTTTGTCATGATCATGATTGTACTCGATAAGCTATTTTCATCCATATATTTTTACTCTCATAAGTAAACTAAATAAATGCATGAAAAATTCATGCAAAACATGGTACATATGCATTTTATATGTCACCTATGTCACTTAATTCTCAAACTAAGTACATAATGGATGAATATTTATTTGCCTTGAATATTTCCCTTAAGAGAAACACGTTGCCATGAGCACATAGCGAATGATCACCCATTCGTTGCTCGAGGCCTCAAGTCTACCACAACTTACAATTTGGGTAGTTATAAAATCAACTTTAAGTTGAGATTTTGTATTCACATATTTTTCAAATGCACATCGGGTTGAAAAGCCTTTATTACACTTTACATCCTCTTATGATGGTATTGCCATTTCCATACTAAAGAAACATATAAATTCTTACAATCATCAGATTCACCCAATGGGTGCTATACCATTATTTGGAATATTTGCTAGTACTGACAATACTATGCAAGTCAGTGGTCACAAAAAATGAACCACGAGGAACTCAAAGTAAAGTGTAGGCTAAAATAGAACCAAAGACAAAATTACCTCTTAACAGGGAATATATCATTTTCAAATGATCACAAAGACAACTGTCAAGTTTGTCAAATGTGTGGTTATAAAAATATCATACCTATGATTTCTAAACCCTCAAACATATAGTCAAACCACAGCACAAATTTATTAAAAAGGCAAATAAGTTCATTAGGATATTTGAAAATTTGCAAACATACAACCAAAAATTATTCTGGTAAATGATGTTCTCAAATCTTCATCAGAAGGAGAACCAAGAGTATAGTGCAATAAAAGAGTGATCAATTCTTTTGCACCTATGATATGTTTGCGTAATTATTGTTTTCAATAATATGGGAGACCTCATGTAATATCCTGATTATTCCCAAAATATCGTTATCCTATACTTGTACTACTACATGTAGTGTGATGTCCAATATCCTATTTCTTGGACATTACACTTGATAAATTTTATTATATGAATCAACTCATACTCA
This sequence comes from Hordeum marinum, assembly GCA_022496015.1. Taxonomy (NCBI): domain Eukaryota; kingdom Viridiplantae; phylum Streptophyta; class Magnoliopsida; order Poales; family Poaceae; genus Hordeum; species Hordeum marinum. The sequence continues at coordinate 103,745,482 of CM039676.1, read as the reverse complement.
GTTTTGCTGCGTACACAATAATTGTTGGGTAACGCAGCAGAAAAAAAAAATCCCGACCTACGCACCAGCCCAGGACCACTATGGAGACTGCATACAAGGTTTGATCATTTTCGTTACCGACTCATAGCGCAGCGGAAGTAGAGTCAATGACGAACGGCGGTGCAGATCCCCGCAGCTAGGATTTACAACCTCCCAACCGCGAGGATGTGTACCCTCATCTGCCCCTCGGACATTCATAATGGAAGTATGGCCCTTATGTTATTCATAACACCGAACATCAGAAGTTCTCTTATGAACAACCTTATTGCAAGATACCTTATGCAAAGGGCTAGAGTGTGAAACTCTAAATGAATTATGAAAGTAAATACAGAGATAATGTATTATTATCAATATTCATAGCATACGTCTCATTCATAATGGAAGTATGGCCCTTATGTTATTCATAACACCGAACATCATGCGATAGGACAAAGTCCTTCTTGGCACTCTTGAGGACAATCCTCACATTACGTTACCAACCGTAAAGTTTTAACCAGATATTTAACAACTATTCAATTTTAATAGGAAAGGTGGAAACGCGAGCCATTATTCTACAACTATTATGCAAATCACACTTAGACATTGTTCAAAATTAATTGCACTGAGAATTAAAAAAAGTTAATTCTACAGTGCGCTCCCACTCAAATCAATATCTTTCATAATTAATTTTGAGTGATGCAAGACCCAACTTTCAATTCAACGTCAAGGATGTAACCATCTCAAGTGACGAGAATTTCAATTGGTAGGCCAACTTGCCAATCACATCTCTATGTGACTCTTGTTCATCTTTCGATGCGTGTGTTCTGAGCTCATGACTTTCATGCCTGAACGTCAAGACAACCAAGTGATCTCGCTGCGAGGTCTCAACTCACCCGCCTCACACTTCTCTAATTGTTTGTACCCATGTAACCATGTGATACCCCGAAGAGATAGGTGCCGTGACGGTGCTACACTTGGGAGAACACTAACTACTTGATATTTTGTGAGAGATCACCCTAATTAAAAGCGACTACCGCGCAATCAAGAAGGGTGCATCAAGAGGGATAAACATCTCAGGCAATTCATAATAGCATGATATGGTATAGCCCTTTCTGACGGAGAAGTCTTTCATTCCTTCGTCTTCGGCATTCGCGTCGGTGTTCACCTTCGCGAAGATTGTCACCACCTTGTCGATGCACCAAATAATATTGCTATCTCTATAGCTAATAAAATAAGTGCATTACTTAAGGTTGACACGCAGGTCATTAAAGTGACAATCATATGGCTCCAGCCATCATGCCGAATCATGACACGCAGGTCATGTTAATATTACATCATATAGTCATCTCATACATAATCAAATTAATATGAGCATTGCTATACCACATCATATGCACATGCAAACCATCCTGCAAAACCAAGTTAGACGCCTCTAATCGGTTCATGGAAAAACTTGTTTTACGTGGCTTCTAAGGTTTTGAAACAAACCGAATATACCAACGTCCATCATCAAGTATGATAATTCAAGTTGCTAGATTAACTTTCCAGGGTGTATAAAACACGAGATAAAATCTCGAGCCCCATACTAAACTTCGTCATACGCGTGACCCCTGTGCAGATCACATCTGCATTGCCCTTTCATCTGCGAAACATCCATCTTTCTCAACTATGATGGGACCCAAAGAACTGTTAGCACATCGTTGATCTGTCAATCAGCATACTCAGGAGCAGCATGAAAGGATCGCGGATTGCCAGAACTTTGTGAGATTCGACCATTCCGTCAAGATCAGGACTATGCAAATTCAGGGGAAGCAAAAGGAACATCGGGTAGCAGATTACATATGCTACCCGCACAAATAATTTTCAGCAATAGATCTCATCTACTACCTAATTATATTGTGCAACACCCATACATCTCTATGTATTCTAGATCGCAACCTGCATCTACGCATAGCACGGCTCTTGATGCCACTGTTGGGTAACGCAGCAGAAAACGAAAATTTCCCAACTTACGCACCAGCCCAGGACCACTATGGAGACTGCATACAAGGTTTGATCATTTTCGTTACCGACTCGTAGCGCAGCGGAAGTAGAGTCAATGACGAACGGCGGTGCAGATCCCCGCAGCTAGGATTTACAACCTCCCAACCGCGAGGATGTATACCCTCATCTGCCCCTCGGACAGCCCTCCGGGAGACGGTCACACAGTCCCCCGGACGGTGTCGCGGACAGCCCTTCGGGAGGACCTCCAAAACTTGGATTGTCACTCGGACAACCCTTCGGGAGGACCTCCAAAACTCGGACGGTCACACGGACAGCCCTTCGGGAGGCACTCTCGAACTAAGACCGAAACTACGATCTCTCTACAAAGTTGCACACATACGGTGTCATCTACCAGGCAGGGCTTCGCCGTCCAGAACTAGTTCCTGCCGGAACCCAGACAGCCTTTCGGCTCTACGAAACTATTTCGCTGGGAGGGAGAGAAGAAGCCAGATCATGCATGGCACTTGTATGTGAGAAGGGATCAGTTTTGGGCTGCCCCCTCCACCTCTATTTATAGGAGAAGGAGGGGTGGAGGGGCTGAAATTTCAGCCACATCCATCCATGTCATCTCCAAGATATTTTGGAGCAAAAGCCCAAAAAGGTGGCTTTCCAAAAAGTAACCATAAAGCTGATTTCACTATTCACGATGACATTTTTCAGCGTCTGATCGAATTGAAAATATTTACGTGGGCTTAGAACATTTTCAATACCCACTAAAATAATTTTCAACACTTTTCGAAACAATTCCGGTTTAGTGATTTTCATCTGCGAAAAGCATCTGAAGCGGTTCCGGCAGCTCCGGAACATTTCCGGTTTTTCTTCCGGAAAATTCCCAAAAGTTTCCAGAATGATGCTGGCACCCTCCAAGAATTATCACGCATGTGCCGAAACCAATTTGACTTAATGGTATCCCCTGAAACAACTTTTCAGTTTTACCGAAACTGTTCCGGTGTTCTCCGTGCGGAAGTTTTCCGCTGTCCGAAACTTTTCCGTTGTCCGAAACTTTTTCGGTGATTTTCTCTCAAACTCCCTGTCTAGTATTCAGCAGATAGATGACCCTTAAGCGTGTGACCCTATAGGTTCGGTGAAGCATAGACATGACCCGGAACCCCTTCCGATCAATGATCAACATCGGAGCCGTGGACACCCATATTGACCCCTATACCCACACGAATGAATATTCGAGTGAACCTCCAGTTGCCATGTGCTATTCTTGTTGCTTCGCGATATGTTACAAATACCTGAGGTGATACATGTTGGCATCCGCGTGGATCAACAACTTGTCCACTATGCCAGTTACCTTGTTGCCGGTATTGTTCTCTTTTCTCGTTCCAGTGTTCCGGCATCCCCGTGATCAAATCACAAAGTGTCTGGCCAGACGATGGTGGATACCTTAACACCGAGAGGGCCCAGAGATATCTCTCCATCGTCGGAGGAGCAAATCCCAATCTTGAGCTATCAAGTTACTTGACATACTTTTCCATGAACCCGTAAGCCGCCGTAATAGCCACCCATTTACGGATGACGTTTAACAAACCCCAAAGTTCATGAAGCAAGCATGAAGAAACTCAATACTCTCATGGTCTAAGGAATTATGCAAACATTAACTTCTCTATGTTATTTACCATTAACTTATGACGAATGTATCTCATAGCATAACATCATTCCGGGTCGATTCAACACAAATATTCTTCTAACATTGTGCCCTCAAAATTGCCAGCATAGCCATGCCCATGATCAGGAAAACAGGATCATCATGCAATACTTGAGCCAGTCTTAGAGGCCAGACTAGGAATACAATTTATCATTTATTATTCCACACGTGCATATGAGTCTTCCTTCAAGCCTCGTGGTTATTGTAGACTCAAGAACCATAGCAGTTATAGCATGGAACATAAACCTAATTATGAAGAGGGAGATAATCAATAACATTTATTATTGCCTCTAGGGCATATCTCCTACAATAATTTTATAAATCTTACAACATATTTGGCTTTAAGCTTTACAATCCGGGTTTGGGTTGATTAGAAAAATTATTGGCAATTCTGATGGTCACAACTATCCAAGTTATAATATTTCCTAAATCATTAGATTTTATGTGCACCGCACGTGCCATAGAGGAAATAAGTTTTAAGGTCCTCTCATCTTAAGATTCTAAATGAGCCACTCGTTCTTCCTTGAACACATTCACAAGCTATGTGGATTACTTAACCATTATCTGGGATTATTTAGATATTTCATGGTACTCATAGAAACATTTATAAAATGATTTCAAGTGTGTCTCAGTCACACAAAACCATGAATGATATAACTAAATTACTTGCTTGAATTCTCAAAGTAAGAGAAAATTATCCTAAACAAGGGATAAATCCATTTGAATGGACAACTTCGTTGAACTCATTTCACAAGTGTCTGATTATATATAATACTTTATGCACATACCCAGAATGATTTAGTTAAATATATTATCAAAGATAGTGAAATTAATGACATGACCAGACTTATAGAATTGTAATTTACTAGCCTCTTGCTAGATAAATACGGCATTATAGACCATAAGTATGATATAAATCATACCAACTGCATAGCATACTAATTTCCCCTTGTAGTAATTATGTGGAAATCAACAAAGTATTTCCTATCTGCGATAATTAGGTTACATACCGATATCACCACTCCAGCATACATCAATGGGCTCTCACAGAAAGGTCGGTATCTATGTGAGGAATAACAATTTACCCGTCAATCAAAATTATTCATAGCCCGTATGCTGACTATATCGACAATAAGGACATTTCCGATATTAGGGGGAGATAAGTACCAAAAATAATGCCGAGAAATAAATTAGAAATGTTATTGACATTCAGTCCTTATATCCACGTTCTCAAAGAATCTGAACTAGAAGTTTAGAATCACATATTTGCAACACATTACAAATCTGCCACGTACATTTATTGATGAGAAATGTGTCACTCAATTTTATATTCCTGTAGTAAAGCGTTAGAAAGAGTGGAGGTACCTGATAAACCACTCTTCTCCCAAAATGAGAGCAACATGGGAAGGAATTTGACCACATGAGATATCATCTCGCATATGCTTCCACAGAAACCGAGGAAATTAGATCCTCAACCAGTAAATGTAATTTAACATCAAGTTGAAAGACACCTCGCAAGATGCTCATCATCTAAAGCCTGACATAAATGTGCATATATTTTTTGATGTCGGGACATCGAAACACCTTGACTCCATTGTCATAGGAAATCACAAGGAGTTAAAAGGAATAAATACATCTCCGCAAATCTCATCGATTCTCGAGAATCATATAACATAAGTCTACATTTGTCGATATATATTTATTCTCAAAATTGCTAAAACCTTTTGGGCCCTGGACCAAAATCCATGGTAGAGTGCCTCTTGTACTCATATTGGTTCTCATAAAAGGAAACGAATAATGAAGAATAGCACTCACTGAACAAAAGAGTTGTATTTACCACAGTAATACATACTCCTCATAAGTATCTTCATATGGAATACAAATAACTTCTCATTCGTAAACAAAGCAAATGAGGTGGTGAGAAAGTGAGGCTTATAGCAAAAGGGTTCACACAGAGACCCGACATCGATTACAATGTAACATACCATCTTGGTATGAGTGAAATTATGTTTTGATAATAAATATCATTGACAGTAGAAATAATATTATCCATGCGGTTAATGGATGCAATGACTACGTACTCATATGGGTCACTCGTTTCGAAAATTTATAACGAAGTCCCTAAAGTGCTTACAATTCCGAATCCAAAATAAATAACAACATGTATTGTGTAAACCTTCATAAGTCAATCTATGGCTCGAAATAGTCGTGAATCATATGGTACTACCGACTAGATGAGTTCCTTATTCAAAGGATTGCTCAAAGAATGATGATTGTTTATGTGTTAATAAACGAATACCAAATTTTGGTTTCCTTACATCACCTTGGTGTATATCGATGATTTCATCATCAATGTCTCTACAAGACCTAAACATACATAAAATCATCTCAAGACGGAAAATTTGGATCCGACCAAATTTAGCTTAAGGTTACAACTTGAGCCTCAAGAATACATACCAGTCTACATATATCCAAATATATATATGAGAAGTTCAATATGGATATATCAAAACACTAAAAGACATGTATGGTATACTACCTTTCATAAGGTACAAATCCATTCATACCTAGGGGTGCTAATGAAGTGATACTAGGACCCGAAGTTCTGTATCTCACTAATGCCAAAGCACTCATATAATTGCAACTACTCAGGCCTGGCACTATATTTGCTATCTTTATTCCGAGTGAGGGGATATGGTTGATATAAAGAATATCATCTTATATCTGAAGCTTTCAACAAAGGATATTTCCATCAAGAAATAAAATATATGACCATGATATGATGTACTAATATTGGCTCTTTATTTGATCCCAACGACGCCATATCAATGACTGGATTTGCTGGAATAGCCTTCATACAGAAGTCATCTAAATGAACTTTAATGGTTATTTCCACTTATCATCCTGACATAATTGATTTATCCTAAAGCATTGCAAAATAGGCACGGCTTAGCAGAATGGTTAAACACACTCAAAATCATGTGATTGAGATTCATCAGAATCATCACATAACTTGATTTATCAAGATGTTCCGCTTGTGTTACTCAATACCTATAGGTCATATGAAGAGCAATATCAAAAAGCACATTGCTTAAAAATTACTTATCCTCATGGATTATAGAAAAGTGAGGAAATAATTTGCAAACAAAATACGGTGATATTCTAACAGATTATTCACAATGTCATGTTCATGTCAATGGAATTGGTATGAGACATGCTCTATATTTGCAAAGTTCAGGGGGACTAATCTCCCAGATTATAACGTGTAACAATCATTAGATTGCATATATTGTACTCTTTTTCCCTTCATGAGTTTTCCCTAATGGTTTCTCATAAAAGGTTTTTACTGAGACAATATAAACACAAGTTTCCACATATGCCTTATAATTTTCTCCTTATATTTTTCCCCATTGTTTTTTAAAGGAGTTTTCAACGGCATATCAGACCGCACTCTTTTCTTTATGAGTTTTCTTTGAAAGTTTCTCATAACGGTTTAATGAGGCAATATCTTCTCAAAGATTATATGTCATACTTTATATTTTCCCCGTCGGGTTTTTTAAGGGAGTACTCAAGACATGCTTTTTGTTTCTAAACTCAACAATGAGTTTTCTCCTTCTTCAAAGGTTTTCTTATTTGAGTTATCAAGGAGACAATAATCATTATATGTTGCAGCTTTTCTCCTTATTCTTTTTTTCATTGGGTTTAAAGGAGTTTTAGCAACATATCTACTCTATTCTCCTCATATTTTTCTCGCAGGGTTTTTGGGAAGACTCTCAAGATCATATGAAAGATTTCTCAAGATGGAAGATCTATATATAAGAAGCTTTCAACGATGTAACATTCAAGGAGCGGTGTTGTACAAGGGGGTGTTAGAAAATAATTAGCACATGTTTATTGTTAATTAGCACATGCTAATTAACGAACAATCATTAGCAAAGGGTGTGTCCAACCCCGAACAATCATGTCTTTTCTCTTTCTATTGCCAACAGGCACCTGTTTTGAAGGGATGCCTCCGAAAAGACATCTCTTCTTTTCTCTCTCTCTAATGCCAACATGCACCTTTTTTTTACAGAGATGCCTCCGAACAGACACTCTTATTCCCACCTCTTTCAGGTATATATATTCTTAAGAATCAACATAAATCAGGACTACTCGTCCATTCACTTTCTTTAATCTCGTTTTACTATAACGGATATGTTCCAATACAGTCCTGGAAACGTCTCCCGCCATGCCACGCATGCAACCTGATGCCATGTCAGCATACTGTAGAAACGTGAGTCTCATATGTCAGTGCCGGGAGAAATCAGTCAAAAAAGAGAAATCTAACGCAGTAATGTTCGAGCAAGAGACCGCAGGGCATCTGCGCAACATGAGATTAATGTACAATGCAAATATAAATCAATTTCGTGTATCGCTCCTATTCAAGAACATAAAATTGGCAGGCTTCGGTAGCATAGCATACGTATTTTAAGAAAATATCCAAGCATTTTTTCTGATACATATTGTGTCCTTTTTAAAGTTTTCTTACCATGTTTGTGTTTAGTTTTCCTATTTATTTTTAAATTCACTTTTTCGATGTAAACAATTATAGTTATTATGCATTTTAAATCTTTGATCTATTTACGTTCTTTTGTACCCTGAAGAGGTAAACGACAACATTTCCTAAAATTCATGTGGATTTTAAAAGAGAAATGTAAGGAAATTTTATGTATCTTCATTCACGACCACAAGCACTGAAGCACACACAATTGTTGTGAATCCTTATAGTTTTTTCAAATATACAACTACTAAAAAATTAACAACTTGTATTTTGAATAATGCTTATTGTGGTTTTATAAAATGGTAATTTTTTTACTCAATTATATGCCCAGCTACCGGTTTTCTTATTGTTTTCCTTCAAGTTTGTGTTTTTTTTTGTACTGCATTATGGACATTTTGAAAACTGCATTTACAATTACACTTAAGCATTCTCCAAAACATTCTGAACATTTTTTTCAAATGCATGAACACTTTATTTACCATCCATGGTTATTGTAATTTTATCTTACATTTATTTTGTCAAATGGGAAAAAATTAAACTTAATCGTGAACCCTGAAAATAAATAAAAAAGAAAACCAGTAGAATACGAACGTGATAGTCTCATGGAGAGGTACATGGAGGCGCACTATGTAAACATCTAGCTCAGAAATAAAAGAGGAGCACATTTTTGCTTTGTGGTTAGCTTATGAGCGCTTTGCAATCAGCGACCACATGTCTCTGGTTCAAACATTCCTCTTGCAATTTGTTTTTCTATTTTTTCTCTCTCATGTACTGACATGTGGGTCTCATGCTTCTACTGTAGGCTAGTGTGACACGGGTTGGGTTGCTATGCGTATCATGAGATGTGGAGCACCGCAAGATCGAACCCATCACAACGCACCTTTCCGGTTAAAGATAAACCAATCTAGTTGGTCGAACTAAACCGATATATCAAAGAGAACTAAAAAGCTATAATAATCGTGCAAATAAGAATCCAGAGAAGACTCAAATCTTTTTCACATCGGCATCACTATTGGTGTGGCGGCGTTTGTTCTTGTTGCGTCGCGGCTTGCTGTTTCCATCCCGAGCTTCCGAGGTGTCCGAATCTTCGAGATTATGGCCGCGACGAGCTAGCCAGTTGGCTTCGCCCGCGCAAAAGCGAGTCATGAGTGAGGTGAGGGCGGACATTGTTCTCGATCTATCCTGGCCGAGCTGTCGAGACAACCATTCATCACGGATATTATGCGTGAAAGAGGCTATTGCCTCAGCATCCGGACAATCAACGATCTAGTTCTTTTTAGTTAGGAACCTGTTCCAAAACTGTCTGGCCGATTCGCCTGCCTTTTGGACGACGTGATTAGGTCGGAAGAGTGCGGAGGCCGGACGTAAGTGCCCTAGAAGATAGACCAAAAGGCATCCTCGAGCTCTTCCCAACTTACGATGGAGTTTTCGGGGAGGCTGTTTAGCCAGTGTCGAGCTGACCCTTTAAGCTTTAGCGGTAGGTACTTAATGGCTTGGAGGTCATCTCCCCTAGCCATATGTATGTGGAGAAGAAAATCTTCGATCCAAACGGCGGGGTCTGATGTCCCATCGTACCGTTCGATATTTACGGGTTTAAACCCTTCGGGAAACTCGTGCTGCATAACCTCGTTTGTGAAACACAGTGGATGGGTGACGCCTCTGACCCGGGCTACGTTGTGCCCAAAATCGCCTTCCGGTGCCCGGTATCCTTCCCCGTCTCTATTGTTGTGGTTGAACCAAGGTTGGCGTCCATCCTATCTAGCGGGGGAGTATCCTCTGGATCCATAAATGGATCTAGTGTGACCTGCTTTATAGTTCAGGCCCTGTCGTAAGTCATGCCGATCATTATACCGCAGTGGATCCTTCCCTCTTCTTTGGGGTAACACGGGTATGTATTCGGGATCCTTAGCTGTTATGTCCCGTCCTTGAGGGGGTGATCCGGTTGGACATGTTGAGTGTATCTAGGAGACGTGGGCTCGAGGGCCTCGTCATCGAATTGAGGAAGCACGCGCCGGAGCGGGTAACTTTTGATTTGATTCGTCCGCTCGGTGTTGTACCGTTCTTCAGCTACCAGGACCTCCGTCCATCTGTCATTGATGGTGTCTTGCTCCGGTCAAAGATATCGCTGCTTTTCCTTTAGGCTCCGGGTGGTGGCTAGAAGTTGTCGTCTAAAGCGTTCCTGATCCTACGGATCCTCAGGGATGGTGAAGTCTTCGTCTTCGAGGCTAGCGTCCTCGTCGACAGGTGGAAGATAGTTTTCGTCCTCAGAATCATTGGGATCCTCGGGGTCATCGGGTTTCTCTAGGTCCTCATGTGGTTGCTCTAGGGCTTCGAGGTCGTTGGGATCTATCAGGGTATCATTTCCTCGGTGCCCATGATAGCTCCCCTTCCCTTGTTCGCCTTGGATCGCTTCCGCTGCTTCCGGCACTTGGACGGCTCCTCGTATCTATCTCCGTTTTGCTTGGGTATGTTGTCGTCCTTATCAGCGGGTGTATCCACCATATAAACATCATAAGAGGAGGTGGCTATCCATCGTACCGTATTAATCGGGATCGGGGTGCCGACCTCTTCGTACATGTCCTCCGCTCCACCGAAGGCATAATCTAACATGTTGGTTAAGTCTTCGACAATGGCTACCAAGTGGGTGGTGGGTGGGTAGTGAAATTCCTCATGACCTGATCTCAGACGGATCTGAACATAGGTTGGGTTTAGGTCGTCCACGGTCTCCATTGACTGGACCCGGTCAAGCGCCTCATTTAACATCGAGGGGCTATCCGGGTCAATCTCCCAAAGGTTTTCGGATATAGCCTCCCGGATGTCCGCGATGGACGAGTGTTTGGCAAGGGCCGAATCCGGGTGCTCGGGCATTGAGTCTGGGCCCGAACACAAGGGAGGCTCTCTGACGGAGGGGGAGCCGAGAGCGGGACCGAGCAAGAGACCCGGAGTTAAGGTTTTGGGTTTTTGAACTCATCGGATGAGACCAAGAGCCCAGTGAGGGTCAGATCGCCCCGAGAGTCGGCGGAGAATTCCATATTCTCGAACTTGATTCCTTGATCGGAGGCGAAGCTTCCGATCCAGCCCAGATGGTCGGTCAGATCAGCACACATCATGATGTTGCCGAAGGTGAAATCATGCCTAGGGACATGTCCCCATTGCAGACTTGATCGCTGATGATTAGGCGAGCCATCGACCTTTCTAGCGAACTCACAGCGGAACTCTCAATGAAAGCACGAATGTCGGTGTCGAAACTGGTAGATCTCGGGTAGGGGGTCCGGAGTTGTGGACCTTAGATCGATGGGTAACAGGGGACGAAGGAGACAATGTTTACCCAGGTTTGGGCCCTCGCGAGTAGGTAAAACCCTACGTCCTGCTTGATTATATTGATGTGGATGAGAATTATAGAGTTGATCTACCTGGAGATCGTATGAACTAAACCCCTAGATGAGTCGACTTGTCCTCTACGAATGGGACCCTCTGGTTTATATAGACACCAAGGGTACCTAGGGTTACACATAACCAACCGTCAACAGGGGATAGATATGTAGATACCATCTTCAAAGCTTGGAGGCCACGCCATTCTCCGGAGCTTTCCTTCGTGAACACGGGGTCACCTTATAGTTCGGCCCTCCACAAAGCGGTCAACAAGTCGGCCCATGAGGAATGAGACGATGGCCCGAGGACCCCTTAGTCCCGGACACCCTCACCCACTATCTTGTAAGATTATGAAACTTTTGTGCATGTGGATCATGCAATTTTTTTTATACGATAGCAATATTGTTGAATTTGAATATGATCCTACATGTAACTATTATGAGACAGGTAGATATGGTTGTATAAAATTTCATGTTACTCACTTACCTTTCTTGATATTCAAATTGTTAATGATTTATTCTTCCTACTTGCATATGCTAGACACTTCTTGTATTAATAAATTGTTTTCCTATAAAATGCCTATGTATAGTAAGTATGTTAGATTTAAATGTGCTTGCTACGTGTTTTATGATGCCCTCTTTGTGTTTATATTCTTGTATTTTATGTGAGCATCATTATTATCCCAAGCATATCTTAATGGCTATAAAGAAAGAGCTTGTTCGGAGGCAACGCAATACCTTCTTGGTGTGTTTACATGATTATTGCTATTGTAATGGTCGTGTTTTTATATTGTCTTGGTGTGTTTAAATGATTATTGCTATTGTAATGATCGTGTTTTTATATTTTAATTAGTGTTTGTGCCAAGTAAATCGTTTGGGATTAATTTGGAAGATAGTAAAATTGATACGGTGCAAAAATAGAAACTTCTTTGTCCAGTGAATGTTTTTTCTCTTATTTTACTAAAAAGTCCTTTTGATCTGAAATTTTTACACAGTATTGCCATGCAAATTTCCCAAGTTGTCCTAATTTTTCAGAATTTCCAGAGTTACAGAAGTATGGTGTTTGAACAGATCATTACAAATTGTCTTGTTTTAGACGGATTCTCTTTTTCCTTGCATATTTTGCTAGTTTTGATGATGCTATGGATTGAATCGGGGGGTATAAGTCATGGAGAAGTTATAATGCGGTACCTTATGCAGTAATGAAATATGAATCGATTTATAACAGTACCTAAAGTTTTTGATTTACCTAACATATTAACGAATCTCATGAGTTTTCTGTTTAGTTTTGTGTCATGAAGTTTTCAAGTTTTGGGTGCGATCACGATGGATGAAGGAATAAGGAGCGGTAAGAGCCTAAGATTGGGGATTCCCAAGGCACCCCAAGGTAAAATTATAGGAAGACTCAAGGGTTTAAGCTTGGGTATGCCCCGGAAGGCATCCCCTCTTTCGTCTTCATTCCATCGGTATGTCACTTGGAGCTATATCTTTATTCATCACATGATATGTGTTTTTCTTGGAGAGTCGTGTGTTATGGTTTGCTTTATTTTTAGTTTTCCACAATCACTATTTGTTGTACACTCCTATTTGAGAGATACACGTGTTCATCATGATTTGTTAGAATATTCTATTTGTATCGCTTATATCTTTTGAGCTAAGCAGTTGCTCTAGTGCTTCACTTATATGTTTTAGAGCACGGTGGTGTGTAGATTTTATAGAAATAACTGAACTCCCGTGCTTCACTTAATTTTTTTTTGAGAGTCTAATAAATAGTAATGGTAATTTGCATGGGTTATAAGACTAGTCCAAAAGGATAGGTATTCAAGGAGTGTATAATCAAAACCTTCATGTAGCTCACCATATAAGAGAGATTGTGGGTTAATGATATTGATGTAGTAATATGAAAGGGCATGAGTACATGATTGATAGTTAGTATAAATATCAATAGTTAAAGCATGTCACTTGTTGCTCATCTAAATATTGCTTATGGCATGATGATGATGTGTGAGCATTCGTATTCCTCGTTGAAATCCTAGTGATGTTCGGGTCAGAGGCGGGCGATGGCTAACTCCTCCCAACCTCCTCCCTAGGGGTATGTGGTAGCACTTTGCTTCGAGAGAGCTAATAAGGCTTTGCAATAAGTATATGAGTTCTTTATGACTAATGTGAATCTATGGATGTATGCACACCCACCTTTTGATATATTGCTAGCCTCTTCGGTAGCATGCATTGCCCATTCTCACCTCAAGGATCGGTGTAGATTTCGCTGGTGCATCCAAACCCTGTGATATGATACGCTCTATCACACATAAGCCTCTTATATCTTCCTCAAAACAGACACCATACCTACCTACTATGGCCTTTCCATAGCCATTCCGAGATATATTGCCATGCAACTTCCACCGTTACATCACATGACTTGTGTGTTCATCATTATATTGCTTTGCATGATCGTGTAGCTGATATAGTATTTCACCGTTACAACCACCATTCATCATTGTTTACATGTTATTCTAGGTCATTGCACATCCCGACACTGCCAAAGGCATTCATATAGAGTCATTTATTTTTCATCTGTGAGTTCTTATATAGAGTTGTAAGTAAATAAAAGTGTGATGCTTATAATAAGAACTTGCATGACATCTTTTGTTCTACACTCCCATGATAGTGGGGTCCAAAGGGAAACTAAGGGATATTATGCCTTCCTTTTAATAGAGAGCCCAAACAAAGCATTAACACACGGTGAATACATGAACTCCTCAAACTATGGCCATCACCGAAGATGATCCCAATTTCTGTCACTTTGGGGTCTACGGATCATAGCACATAATGGCTGCATACAACTCATACTTGTGATCTGCATTAGGTTTTTCCCCGAAAAGGAGGGGATGATGCAACACAATATAAACAAGTATTTCCCTCGGTGAGAACCAAGATTATCGAACCAATAGGAGGATCACACAACTACCCGTCTTCAGCGCTTACACACAAAAGAGCACACATTTGCACCCAATGCGGGCAAGAGGGTTGTCAATCCCCTTGAACTTGTTACTTGCAAGCGATAAGTAGTGTAGATGATAGTTGGATAAATATGAAATATAAAATTAATAAAAATTAAATAATGGCAGCAAGGAAATAATAGATATTGTAAATATATTTGTGAATAGACCCCGGGGCCATAGTGTTCGCTAGAGGCTTCTCTCTCGAAGAAAGCATACAGTGGGTAAATAAATTACCATTGCAATTGAAAGAAAAGCGCGTAGTTATGCAATATTTATTCATGGCAATGATCATGCATATATGCATCACATCCATAAACAAGTAGACCAACTTCTGCCTGCACCTACTACTATTACTCCACCCATCGATCACTATCCAGCATGCATCTAGAGTATTAAGTGAAACAAAGTAATGCTTGGAGAATGATGACATGATGTAGACAAAGTAAATCCAATTAATATGAATAAACCCCATCGTTTTACCCTTAGTGACAGCAATACAAATACGTGTCTTGTTCCCTACCTTGTCACTGGGATATAGAGCACCGCGAGATTGAACCCACTACATCAAATCTCCCACTAAAGATAAACCAATCTAGTTGGCCAAACTAAACCGATAGATTGGAGAGAATTATGAAGCTATAACAATCATGCAAATAAAATACCAGCAAATATTCAATATCTTTTCATGAAAAATCTGAACATAAACCCACAATTCATCAGATCCCAACAAACACACTACAAAGAGTGATTACACAAGATATATCACAGCGGGAATCACGGTGATCATGGCAAAGGGCATAGATAGAGAGAGAGCCATCTAGGTACTAACTACGGACCCACATGTCTATGGTGAACTACTCACACATCACCATGGGACCAGGAAGGTTGATGTAGAGGCCCTTCATGGTCGATCCTCCCTCCGGCAGGGCATCGAAATAGGGCCAGATGGGCACACGGTGGAACAGAGACTCGCGGTGGCGAAAAAAGTGTTCCGGGAGGCTCCCTAGGGTTTTGGGGATTAATAATAATTTATAGGCCAGAGAACAACGCCAGAGGGCCGGGGAGGTGGCCCCAAGCCATCATGGCATGACCACCCCCTGAGAATGCCCTGTTAGCTTGGGGGCACCTCGTGTGCCCTTGGGTCTCCCTCCGAAGCTTCAAGGTCTTTATTTTGTCCAGAAAAAATTGTCAAAAAGTTTCAAGTTATTTGGACTTCATTTGGTATGGTATTCCTGAAAAGTCAAAAACATGCAGAAAACAACAACTCACATTTGGCACTGGGTTAATAGATTAGTGCTAAAAAATACGAATCAGGAAATAAATGCCCCAAAAGTATTCTAGAATGGTAATATTATAGCATGGAACAAACAAAAATTATAGATACGTTGGAGACGCATCAACAACCCCAAGCTTAATTTTTGCTCATCCTTGAGTAGGTAAATGATAAAAACAGATTTTTTGATGTGACATGCTACCCAACATGTAATCTCTTTTAGGTATGATAATTGAGAAACATTGAATCAAAAAACATTAACATAGTAATATCCATAAGTATAAAGAACACAATCATCAACTTTCAGAATATACGATCCTTAAAGAATGTTTAACCCTCGTTCATTTTATCATATTAGCATGGCATGGCTCCGTCTTCACCACATAAATAAAAATTTCAAGCACCACATTGTTAAATCACGCAATCGGATCATACTTTTTGACGCACTTCAGCTTTTTATACCTCACCCAATACATGAGCATGAACCATGGACATAGCATATAGGTGGAATACAATATGGTGGTAGATTTCAAAAGACTAAAAAGTGGTGAAGAAAGTATCGCATCAGCTAGACGTATCAACAGGCTATGAAGATGCCCATCAATAGATATCAATGTGAGGAGTAGGGATTGTCATGCAACGGATGCACTAGAGCTATAAGTGTATAAAAGCTCATGAAATTAAGTGGGTGTGTATCCAACTTGCTTGCTCGTGAAGACCTCGGACATTTGAGGAAGCCTGTCATTGGAATATACAAACCAATTTCTATAATTAAAAATTCCCACTAGCATATGAAAGTGACAAACACGAGATTTTCTATATCAAAAACAGGGTGCTACTTTAGAGCACAAGTGTGGAAAAAGAGGTAGTAGCACTATCCCTTCTCTATTTTCTCTCATTTATTTTTTATTTTCTTTTTCTTTTTCTCCTTTTCTCTCTTTTTCCTTTCCCTTTTATTTGTTTTCTTCCTTTTTTCTTTCTTTTTCTCCTTTTTTTCTTTTATTTTTCGTCTGGAGTCTCATGTCGACGTGTGGGGGAATAATTGTCTCCATCATCCTTTCGTCGCTAAGAAAGTGCCCTAATAATGAAAAGCATCACACTTTTATTTGCTTACACTCGATATGAAAACCTACTAAACAATATGACTCTATATGAATGTCTGTGGCAGTGTATCAGGATGTGCAATGATCTAGCATAACATGTAAACGATGATGAATGGTAGCTTTGCCACAAATACTATGCCAGCTACATGATCATGCAAAGCAATATGACAATGAGTATACTAGTCATATGATGTAACGGTGGAAGTTGCAGGGCAATATATCTGGGAATGGCTATGGAAATGCCATGATAGGTAGGTATGTTAGTTGTTTCAAGGAAGAGATAATGAGGCTTATGTGCAATAGAACGTATCATGCCACGGGGTTTGGATGCACCTACGAAGTTTGCATCGATCCTCAAGGTGAGAATGGGCAATGCATAGTACCTAAGAGGCTAGAAAATATGGAAAGGTGAGAGTACATACATCCATGGATTCACATTAGTCATAAAGAACTCACATACTTATTGCAAAGTTTTATTAGCTCTCTCGAAGCAAAGTACTATTTGCATGCCCCTATGGAGGATGTTGGAAGGAGTGAACCATTGCGTGCCTCTGACCTAAACAACACTAGGATTTCAACGAGGAATAAGAATGCTCACACATGCATCATCACCGTGCCATAACCAATATTTAGATGAACAACAATTTAACATCCTTTGACTATCGATATTCCTACTAACCAACAACCATGCACTCATGCCCTTTCATATTAGCACATCAATATTATTAACCCACAATTTCTCTTTTATGTGCTACGTGTGGTTTTGATTATGCACTCTGTGAATAATTATTATTTTTGGAATAGTCTTATAACCCATGCGAATTACCACCACTATCTATTAACTCTCAATCAAATTTAAGCGGGGAACGAGAGTGTAATTATTTTTATAAAATCTATATGCCATCGTGCTCTAGAAGATATAAGTGAAGCACTAGAGCAACTGCTTACCTCAAAAGATATAAGTGAAGCACATAGAGTATTGTAACAAATCATGGTAAACATGTCTCTCTCTAAAGTAGGTGCGTCCACAAAATAATTAATGTGAAAACTAAAACAAAATCAAACTTAAACACAAGATGCTCCAAACAAAACTCATAGCATGTGATCAATAAAAATGTAGCTCCAAGTGACATACCGATGGATTGAGACGAAAGAGGGGATGCCTTCAAGGGCATCCCCAAGCTTAGACGCTTGAATCTTCATAGAATTTGACTTGGGGTGCCTTTGGCATCCCCAATCTTAGGATCTTTCCGCTCATTATTCCTTCATCCATTGTGATAACATCCAAAACTTGAAAACTTCAACACACAAAACTCAATAAAAACCTTCACGAGATCCGTTAGTATAATAATCATATCAAATACTTTAGGTACTGTCATAAATTGATTCATATTTTATTATTGCATAAGGTATTGTATTCTAACATATCCATGGCTTATACCCCCCTATACAATCCATAGCATCATCAAAACAAGCAAACTATGCAAGCAAAAACAGAATCTGTCTAAAATAGAACAATTTGTAATGATCCATAGAGAAACTATACTTATGTAAGTCCCAAGATTATAAAAATTAGGAAAACCTGGGAATTTGTATACAAATATTTTGTAAAAACATCCATATCAAAAAGATGTTCCGGAAAAATCATAGAAACTCTGCACTGGCCGCAAAAAAAACTGTTTTTGCACCGTATCAATTCTACTTATCATGCATGTCGTCCCAAAGGCTTTACTTGGCACAAACACTAATTATAACATAAAAAACACAATTATTTCATTAGAAACAATCATGTTATCTCACACAAACAGAAAGTAAAAAACAAGAAAATAAGATAACTATTTGATTGCCCCCCAACAAGCACTATTGTTTTACGCCCCTAGCTAGGCATAATGCATATGATCAAGTGTTGTCATCTTTTACGTCAAGCTCCTCAATCACACAACCATGTTTACTAAAAGGAGGAGTCTTGATGATAGGATCTTTGATCAAGATTATAAAATTGGGATGCACGCTAATGATCTTAAGATCCTCATTTCTTTTAACATGAGTGATACTAGTATTCTCGGGGACATGCATAGCTTTAGAATTCTTTCCTTGAGAGGTACTAGCATTAGTTTTTTATGGGGTGAAAGCGGAACACATTTTATCAAAGATTTCCTCTATTTTATCTATTTTACCAAAACCTTTCTCTACGTGCTCATTAATAGTTGTATATTTCTCCTTTAATATTTTCAAAGCAATTCCTACCTTTGACCCAAATTGAGTGATATGATTATGAACCTTTTTATCCAACTCCTCAATTTGTTCTTTAGTGGACATTTTATTTTTAATAATGTCAAGCCTTTGCATAACATGTTCCAAGGTCAAAGTAGTTTCATTACTAATGAGAAGTGGTGAACCAACTAAATTTTCCATGGCTTTGAAAGCATCTGAAGTGTGTCTCATTAAGAAATTACCACTGTCATAGTATCAAAAACGAACCTATACCAAGTAGTAATACCCACATAAAAGTTACGAAGCAAGATATCGGGTGATTGCTTATGAGTTGATTTATTTTGAGCATTGCAAATCCTATGTGAATCATCTCTCAAACTTTCTTGTCCCCTTTGTTTAAAATTAAGCACCTCATTCTCCGGATTAAAGGGAACAAAGGAAAAACTAGGCATAACAACAAGCAAACAAGTAAACTAGCAAAGATAAACATTTTCGTTAGAGGCTTCTCTCTCTAAGAAAGCATACAATCCGTAAACAAATTACTACTGGGCAGTTAATAGAAAAGCACATAGTTATACAATATTTATTCATGATAATGATCATGCATATTGGCATCATGTCCATAAAAAAGTAGACCGATTCCTGCCTGCATCTACTACTATTACTCCGCCCATCAATCGCTATCCAGCATGCATCTAGAGTATTAAGTGAAACATAGTAATGCTTGGAGAATGATGACATGATGTAGACAAAGTAAATCCAATAATATGAATAAACCCCGTCGTTTTACCCTTAGTGTAAGAAATACAAATACGTGTCTTGTCCACTACTATGCCACCGGGATATATAGCACCACAAGATTGAACCCACTACAACGCACCTCTCGCACCGAAGACAATCCAATCTAGTTAGCCAAACTAAACCGATAGATTGGAGAGAATTACGAAGCTATAAAAATCATGGAAATAAAATGCTAGCAAGGCATAATGCATATGATCAAGTGTTGTCATCCTTGGTGTCAAGCTCCTCGATCACACAACCATGTCTCATAAAAGGAGGAGGCTTGGTGATAGGATCTTTTATCAAGCTAATAATTTTTGTATGCACACTAATCACCTTAAGATCCTCATTTATTTTAATAGGAGCGATACTAGTATTCTTGGGGACATACATAACTTTAGATTTTTTTTCCTTGAGAGGTACTAGCATTAGATTTGGATGGGGTAAAAGCGGAACCCATTTTATCAAAGACTTCCTCTATTTTATCAATTCTACCAAATCCTTGATCTACCCGCTCATTAATGGTTGTATCTTTCTCCTTTAGTGTTGTCAATGTAATTCCTACCTTTGATCCAAATTGAGTGATATAATTATGAATATTCTTATCCAACTCCTCAAGTTGTTCCTTAGTGGCCATTTTATTTTCAATAATATCAAGCCTTTGCATAACATGTTCCAAGGTCAAAGTACTTTCATTAATAATTAGAGGTGGTGATCGATGACGTAACTAAATTTTCCATAGCTTTGAAAGCATCCAAAGTGCGACTCATTAAGAAATTACCACCGATAATAGTATCAAGTACAAACCTATACCATGTAGTGATACCCACATAAAAGTTACGAAGCAAGATATTGGGTGATTGCTTATGAGTTGATTTATTTGGAGCATTGCAAATCCTATGCCAAGCATGTCTAAACTTTATCCCCCCCCCCCCTTTGTTTAAAATTAAGCACCTCATTCTCGAGAGTAAAGGGAACAAAGGAATAACTAGTCATAGCAACAAGCAAAGATAAATAACTTTTTATTTTTTATTTTATAGAAAGCAAAATATAATGAAAAATAAAAAGTAGAACAAGTGAATGCTAATTTGGGCAAAGGTACTTGATAGTAAGTTGATGATACTCCCGACAACGGCGCTAGAAATCCTTCCTGATACTCGTGATCTGCGTTGGGTTTTCCCCGAAGAGGAGGGGATGATGCAACACATTATACATAAGTATTTCCCCCACTGAGAACCAAGGTTATCGAACCAATAGGAGGATCACACAACTCCCGTCTTCGGCGCCTACACACAAAAGAGCAAACACTTGCACCCAACGCGGGCAAGAGGGTTGTCACCCCACTTGAACTCATTACTTGCAAGCAAATTAGTAGTGTAGATGATAGTTGAATAAACATAAATTGCAAAATAAATAAATGGTAAATAATGAATAGACCCGAGGCCATAGTGTTCGCTAGAGGCTTCTCTCTCGAAGAAGGCATACAATGGGTAAAAAAATATTGTTGGGCAATTGATAGAAAAGCGCATAGTTATGCAATATTTATTCATGACAATGATCATGTATATAGGCATCACGTCCATAAACAAGTAGACCAACTCCTGCCTGCATCTACTACTATTACTCCACTTTGAGAGCACTTATACCGTTGCCTCTCTAGGTATTAAGTTCATAACAAACAGAGTAATGCTTGGAGAATAATGGCATGATGTAGACAAAGTAAGTCCAATTAATATGAATGAAACCATCATTTTATCCTTAGTGACAACAATACAAATACATGTCTTATCCCCTACTTTGTCACTAGGATATATAGCACCGCAAGATTTAACCCACTACAACGCACCTCTCCCATTGAAGATAAAACAATATAGTTGGCCAAACTAAACCGATAGATTGGAGAGAATTACGAAGCTATAAAAATCACGCAAATAAGAATCAAATAAGAATTCAGAGAATACTTATATTTTTTTCATGAATAATCCGAACATAAACCCACAATTCATCGGACACCAACAAACACACCGCAAAGAGTGATTACATAAGATAGATCATCGTGGGAATCGCGGTGATCATGGCAAAAAAACATAGAGAGAGATAACCATCTAGGTACTGACTATGTTCCATTAGGTTTGTGGTGAACTACTCACACATCACCATGGGAGCAGCAAAGTTGTTGTAGAGGCTCTCCGTGATCGATCCCTCCTCCGACAGGGCACCGGAACAGGGCTCTAGATGGGCACACATCGGAACAGAGACTTGCGGTGGCGGAAAAAGTGTTCTGAGAGGCTCTCCAGGGTTTTTGGGAATAATATGAATTTATAGGCCAGAGAACAACGCTAGAGGGCCCGGGAAGTAGTCCCAAGCCATCAGGGCAAGGGCACCCCCCTGGACGAGCCCTGTTGGCCTGGGGTCACCTCGTGTGGCCCCTAGCCTCCTTCAGAAGCTTTATCTCCTTATTTTTCCCAAAAAAAACATCCAAAGGTTTTGGGGTATTTGGACTTCGTTGGTATGGTATTCACGAAAAGAAAAAACATGTAGAAAAAAGCAGTTGTCACTTGGCACTGGATTAATAGTTTAGTGCTTAAAATTAATATGAATCTACAAATAAATGCCCCAAAAGTATCCTAGAATGATAATATCATAGCATGGAACAATCAAAAATTATAGATACATTGGAGACGTATCATGAAGTTATGGTGGAGGCCTAGACAAAGATGTCAAAGTGATAAAAAAATTAAGGAGTCAAACAGTGGTTAAACAAATATGAGGACCTTGGGCATGTCGATAGCTTCCGAATGAGCCACAGAACACCCAAATCGGAGTTTGGAGCGAAATGTTATGGCTAAAACGGTGGAATGGGGCAGTGCTGAAATCCGTGCACTGTCTCTGGTTAGGCCGGAAGTTCTGGGGGGTACCAGAAGTTTTGGGGGTCGCAACAAAGGTTTGGGGGAGACCCAGGAATATTGGTGGAAACTTTCTATTTTGGCTAGAAGTTTCGGGGTAGGGCCGAAAGTTCCGGGGTAGGGCCGAAAGTTCCGGGGGTCGCAAAAACACTCCCGGAATGAACCCTGGTTTCCAAATCTAAGAACCAGGGTGTAAAAACTCGATTTTGTGGGTCAAAATTGATGGGGAAAAGGAAATTTTGGGGGGATTTCATGGAGTAATATCTAGATCCACTTGCAAAACACGAATTCCATGGATCAAAATCAAGAGAATCTCACAAGAAGCAACCAAATGCAAAAAAAATGGTGAAGCTATTTTTGGTGGGGATTTTCGAATTGGGACAAAAATAAACAAAATTAGGCTAGAAAACGAAGGGGAGGACTCCAAATTCGGGAGAACCTGTCTTTGATCCAAGATGATAAAGGGCCAAGCCCTAGATGTAGATCCTTCACGAATTAGAGGGGGAGATCCCGAAGAACGCAAAGAACACGGAGATGAATGGGGAGAAATCACAAGAAGAAACACTCAAGAACAAGCCCAATCACACATCCGCTAGACTCACACATACACAAGATCCACAAAGATACAAGAACAAAAAAGGGAAGAAGGATACATGGTAGAGTACATCCCAAATCCCATGGGGAGATGGGGCCTTGAAATCCCGTAGGATCTTCCCTATGAGAGGGGCCTTGACACCCATTTGGATCTTCTCACACATAGGCCACATCCATGAAGGAGGTAAGTGGAACGAGCAATGCTCAACTAACTACGAGCTAAACCATTGCTAACCCTAAAACGAAGGTGGGAGATGAGTATTTATAGTCTACGTGGGGGAAAGAGGTACATGGGCCTCAGCCCGAGTGGCTGCACACATGCATGTTGGAACTTTCGGGCTAGGCCAGATGGTCCAGGGGCCGGCAGTTCTGGCCAGGTTCCAGGTTTATCCGAGAGTTTGCACACTCCGAGACGGCTTCAGTGCAAGGAGGCCGGAAGTTCCGGGCTGGCCGGAAGGTATGGAGTCCGGAGGTTCTGGGTAAGAGGTTGGAAGTTCCTGGCCTTTCATAAGCTCGTCCTCGCTTCTTCTTCCTTCTCTTCCAAGCTTCCCTTGCGGATGGTGTAGGCATATCTTGAGCTTGGACTCCTTCTCAATGAATGTGTAGCGCCACTCACACCTATGCATGCACACGAGAGAAGGGTCAAGTAGTATACCATCCTCGAAGGGCACACGTAGACACGTGTAAAGGAGACGATTCACCTTTATATGCATGAGGTAAATATCGCACATGTCACTTGGCAAAGGAGTTCTTGACATGGCGATGTTTGTAGGATGCTCCGCATCAAAATGCTAGCAGTCTCCAGGTTCTCCTTTCTCCTCCTTTCAAGAAAGGTACCGAGCCTTCCAAAACCCTCTCCCAAATTCCTTGCGGTCAACCTCTCCTCTCTCTTCCCCAGCGACCGTTGGAGTTTAGTTGGGCGAAGATCCCTCCCATTGTGTATCTCTTGTCTCAATTAGGGTCTCAATAGATCATGTTGGCTTCGAGTATGCACACATGGAGATCACACACGTTGAAGATATTTACGAGAGAGCCTCTAGGTCCACATCAAATCATATCTCGCCATGTCCCAAACAAATATGTGCGGCGACCGCCGGTTGGTCACTCCATTCTATAAAAACAAGTATCGAAACATGGTTAAATTCTTTTTTTGAGAGTTGAGCGATGGCCCTTCCACTCGACACCGTCGGATCACTAAGGCCGACTTTCGTCTCTACTCGACGGGTGAGTCTTGCAGTCAAGCTCCCTTCTGCCTTTGCACTCGAGGACCAATGCCCATCTGGCCCGAGGAAACCTTTGCATGCCTCTGTTACCTTTTGGGAGGCCTACACCCCATAGAAACTGTCTACTTGAGACTGTCCCTTAGCCCGCGGGTCCGACACAAGGTTAGAATCCGAGCTCTTCCAGAGTGGTATCTCACTGATGGCTCGCCCCCCAGAAGGGGACCTTCCTCGCCTTCCACCTAAGCTGCGCAGGAAAGGCCCAAAGAAGTATAATAAATTCTTTTAGTTAAAAATAGTGGCTTGGGTATACCTTATTTTTATCAATCATAAAGACTAATGCATGTTTCATTCGTTGATCTCTCCTTTTGTATTTTGACTCAAAACAAGTTATTTTGCACATACGTCCTGACATCGTATCGACCGGCTACCTGACACCGCACTCGAGTCTCCACCAGCAGGTACGCACCTTTAAGCTGTTGATTTCTCCTTATATTTTTTCATTGGGATTTAAAGGAGTTTTGTATGGCAGTTCAGATGCACTCTTTTTGTTTATGCGTCTTCTCTCAACGATTTTCGTAATTGTTATTAATAAGGGATTATCCTTTTAAGATCACATGCGGTACTTCTTAGTTTTCCGTCATCGAGGCTTTTTAAGGTAAGCATACAAAGCACATTTATTGTTCTTTAAAGTCATCAACTGGTTTTTGTTGGGAGACGTAGTAGTAAATCAAAATTTTCCTACGTGTTCACCAAGATCTATCTATGGAGAAACCAACAACGAGCGAGGGAAGAGTGCATCTTCATACCTTTGAAGATCGCTAAGCGGAAGCGTTGCAAGAACGCGGTTGGTGGAGTCGTACTCGCAGCGATTCGG
Source organism: Hordeum marinum (assembly GCA_022496015.1). Classification (NCBI taxonomy): domain Eukaryota; kingdom Viridiplantae; phylum Streptophyta; class Magnoliopsida; order Poales; family Poaceae; genus Hordeum; species Hordeum marinum. Next base: position 103,719,887 of record CM039676.1, on the reverse strand, counting down.
ATCACGATGGATTCCGATCTTAGCGCCGAACAATGGCGCCTCCGCGTTCAACACACGCGCAACCCGATGACGTCTACTATGCCTTGATCCAGCAAGGGGGAAGGATAGGTTGAGGGAGAGCTCCGGCAGAACGACGACGTGGTGACGATGGAGCTGCGTGGTCTCCGGCAGGGCTTCGCCAAGCACTACGGAGAACGAGGAGAACGAGGAGTAGGGCTGCGCCGAGAGGGGAAGAGAGTCATGTCTCAAACAGCCCCAAGGGCTCGACTATATATAGGAGGAGAGGGAGGAGGGTGCCCACCCCTAGGGTTCAAACCCTAGGTGGTGCGGCAGCCCCTAGATGGGATCTGGTCGACGGCCAAGAGGGAGGGGAGAGGGGTGCGGCTGCCCTAGCCGCCCTAGGGTGGGCCTAGGGCCCATCTGGGCTAGGCTTTGCCCCTTCTCTCCTTTGCTATGCCTTGGGCCAGGTGGGAGGGGCGCACCAGCCCACCTAGGGGCTGGTTCCCTCCACCTTCGGCCCATGCAGCCCTCCGGGGCCCGTGGCCCCTCCCGATGGACCCCTAGAACCCTTCCGGTGGTCCCGGTACGTTACCGGTGACGCCCAAAACATTTCCGGTAACCAAAACCTCACTTCCTATATATCAATCTTTGTCTCTGGACCATTCTGGAACTCCTCGTGATGACCGGGATCTCATACGGGACTCCGAACTACCTTCGGTAACCACGTACACTATTTCCCTATAACCCTAGCGTCATCGAACCTTAAGTGTGTAGACCTTACGGGTTCGGGAGACACATAGACATGACCGAGACACCTCTCCGGTGAATAACCAACAGCGGGATCTGGATACCCATGTTGGCTCCCACATGCTCCACGATGATCTCATCGGATGAACCACGATGTTGGGGATTCAATCAATCCCGTATACAATTCCCTTTGTCTATCGGTATGATACTTGCCCGAGATTCGATCATCGGTATCCCTATACCTTGTTCAATCTTGTTACCGGCAAGTCTCTTTACTCGTTCCGTAACACATCATCCCGTGGCTAACTCCTTAGTCACTTTGAGCTCGTTACGATGATGTTCGAGTGGGCCCAGAGATACCTCTCCATCACACGGAGTGACAAATCCCAGTCTCGATTCGTGCCAACCCAACAGACACTTTCGGAGATACCCGTAGTGCACCTTTATAGCCATCCAGTTACGTTGTGATGTTTGGCACACCCAAAGTATTACTACGGTATCCGGGATTTGCACAATCTCATGGTCTAAGGAAACAATACTTGACATTAGAAAAGCTTTAGCAGACGAACTACACGATCTTGTGCTACGCTTAGGATTTGGTCTTGTCCATCACATCATTCTCCTAATGATGTGATCCCGTTATCAACGACATCCAATGTCCATGGTCATGAAACCGTGACCATCTATTGATCAACGAGCTAGCCAACTAGAGGCTCACTAGGGACACGTTGTGGTCTATGTATTCACATATGCATTATGGTTTCGGGTTAACACAATCATAGCATGAACAATAGACAATCATCATGAACAAGGAAATACAATAATAACCATTTTATTATTGTCTCTAGGGCATATTTCCAATAGTTTTTTCCTTCTTCAAAAGTTTTTCTCATATGAACTATGAGAAGACAATACTCATTACATGTTGCATCATTTCTCGTTTATTAGTACTTTCTAACTTGGTTTAAAGGAGTGTTAACAACTGTTTCCACAAGGTTTTTGTGGAAGACTTTCAATAGTTAAAGGATGTGTCAAGATAATAAATATATCCAAAAAAGGGCGTTGTACAAGGAAGGGTGTTAGGAATAGATTAGATGCTAATTAATCAAACCAATTAGAATTAAGTTATTTGTTACTCCTACAGTTTCTAAATATAAGTCTTTTTAGAGGTTTCACTAAAAGAGTACATATGAATATATATAGACATACTTTAGAGTGTATATTCACTTATTTTGCTTCGTATGTAGTCCCCTAGTGAAATATCTAAAAAGACTTATATTTAAGAACGGAGGGAATAGTAGTCATGTACTTTCTTAGCTCCTAAGTAACTATGGAATTCATTGACTCTTAAGCAACTATGTGTTCCTGCAACCACAGGCGGAGCTCCCAGTAGGGCGAGGTTGGACGCTCGCCCTACCTTGATTTTTTTATTTTTAAGTATACCTTATGCGTACAAGTCAGATTGACTGCTGGAAAAGCAAAACTTGCTAAAAAACCGCTCTTCCCCGTGGTGTTGGGCTTTTGGTCAGCATGCAAGTCAGGCTGCTTCCTTCGGTCTACTTACACTTGAATCGTGTTACTGTGTACGTGGTTCTTTCGTTCCTGACCCCGAGTCGACCAACACGGCAACACCAACCATAGCAGGAGTGGCCAGCCGACCACGGAGTAGCGCGTGTTCCTAGCAGCCAGCAGTAGCGCCCATGGGGACGAGGGGTGGTGCCGTCGTAGCCAGCAGGCGGCACGTGAGGCCGGCGACCAGCAATAGCGACATCCGGCGAGGGCGAATCATGGCGGAGCTCTGATCCTCGGCCTTGGGAATCCGGTGAGGGTGAATCATCGCGAAGCTCTGATCCTCGGCCTTGGCAACGTAGCCGTGCAAGCTAGCTCAGATGCGCTCCATGCGGCCATCAACGTTGGCTACAACGATGTCTTGAAGCTGCTACATGGAAAGCCTTCCTTAATGTTCGTCCTTGTCGACCTTGTCGACGGATAAGAAGAGGAAAGAGCTAGAAATTTCTTTGAAATTTATTGTCATTTTCATAAAAATGAGTTTGCAATCTACAATGCAACGATTTGTTGTGATATTTTCGTGTGATAAATTGCAGTTTTCATAAGATATCTTGAGACAGTTTGCAATCACAGCAGTTCTAGTCCCAATACAAATATGAAAAACTACAATTTACTACCTCTGTAAAATAATATAAAAACTTTTAAATCACTAATTATTTTTTAAAGGAGGAAGTATTTTAGTTTTCATCGAATTTTTTATACACTTTGAAGTTTGCCACACCTTAAACTTTTTTCGTCCTCTGCCACTGCATGCAACCCGTGTACTTTCGCCCGGTATAAGTTGTTCATCTTTATTTTCAATGTAGACTAATAGACTAATGGATCTCTCGTTCATTATTGACTCTCATTCTTTACGTTTTTTTGAGCATCATTCTTTACTTTTTTACTTTATAAACAAAGACAATTAGTTATTTGCACGTATCGTCCTGGCAGCGTATCCACCGGACCCGGCATCGCATTCGAGTCTCCACCAGCAGGTCCGCACCGGGAAGACAAAGAAATTAGAACCTCACGTGACACGGAAGCAGAACCAACACGACACGCGTTACCATTACGAGCATGGCCACGTGAGGCCCACTCGTTTCCCGTGCGCTCCACAAGCACCATCTGGCGCCACACACACCGCCTGCCTGCTTTCCCCTCCCCTACCCAAATCCTCACTCCACTCGCCCCGCCCCGCCCCGCCCAGCCAGATCTTTCTAGAACCTTCCGCAACCCTAGGGCCCCAGCGAGAGGGCACTGCCTCTGCCGCCGCCATGGCCCCCAACCCCGCCGCAATCGCCCTCCTGGCCGCCCTCGACGGCAATCTCCGCCTCCTCAAGAGTAAGCGCCGTCGGCTTTTGCCGCTGTCCCCTCTTCTATCTAGTGTCCAATGAAATGATTTTTGATACCGCCGCCCCCTATTGTCCCGGACACTCTCGTGTAATGCTTTTGTAGCGTGGTCGAATCTGATGTCCTCTCCGGCTAGTCTCTGAAAAAATCGGGCGTTAATTCCTTCGGCTTTGTTCTGCAAGTTAGGCAGTAACCACCAATTTTTTTGAGACTGCATGGATAGATAACTTCCGTATCTAGATGGATCTGGAGCATCAGACGTGCAAACATCTTCCTAGTCCAGCACGCTCCTCAGAATTTTCACCATTGCGCCAGTATTTGATTTTTTGCTGCATCTGCAATTTCTCCATGCTAGAAATGTCCAAAAAGATGGATTTGCGGCAAACAAAGGACCCCAAAGGGCTAAACGCACTCCATTTCGCTGCAAATAAGGGGTCTCTGGAGATTTGCAAGTTCCTGGTGGAGGAAGTGGGGGTCGATGTCAACTCGGTATCAAGTGTAGGTAAAATCTCTGGACCAGTAACAGGAGGCGTTGCCTATATTTGTACTCAGTACTGAAATGCCGCATTCTCCTTGTAGGTGCGACGCCGATGTTTTACGCTGCACTCAAGGGAAATGTTCAGGTTGCCAGGTATCTTCTCGATCATGGCAGCGATCCGGCAAAACCCAGTGAGAGGGGCTTAACGCCGCTGCACAATGCAGCAGAGCATGGTGCGTTCCTCATTCTTCAGTTCACTTAAGTCTCTCAAATAGATGGAAGGCTTACAGGATAGTAAAAGCTTACAAGTGTTTTTTTATACTATGTAGAGGCTCCTTCTCTGCTTAACTTGGCGTTCATTATATATTTGTTGTGCCTCTAGGTCATTGTGAGATTGTAAGACTGTTGCTGTCCAAAGGAGTTGACGTGGATGTTATCAATTACCGAGGGACACCATTGCACATGACTGCTGCAAAGGGTCAGCATCAGGCCATGAAAATTCTGCTGGAGCATGGTGCTGATGTAAGCTGTTGAGTTCTCACCTAACTGCATTGCATGCACAGTTGTAAAATGCAAAATAAAATGCGAAAAATTAGTTACCTTTAGCTTGAGGATGAAATAGTCCGCTCTGGAGATGCATCAGAATACTTGGTGGACATAATTTTAATTATTAATTGGCGATTCATTTGCCTTTACAGCCCAACAGAGTAGTCAATCATATCTTCTCACCGCTAATGATGGCATGCTGTGGGAACTCCTTGGAATGCATGAAGCTACTGATTGAGGTCCGCTTACTTGTCTACCAATTTAACATATTTATGTTTGACTAGTCAATTATGTCAACATCTAAACAATTGTTTGGAGCAGAATGCAAGTTAAATGTGCAAATCCTGTCTCTAAAGCTACCTTCGCATTTTGTATTTTCAATCAATAGGCTGGTGCTGATGTGAATGGTAATAGTACCACTGGACCAACTCCTTTAACGGGGGCAGTTGATGATGGCTCAACTGAATTCGTCAAGTTCTTGCTAGAGGCTGGAGCTGACCCTAACATTCCTAACCAGGTAAAATAGCTGCGGTTTTGGTGCTTCTGTTTAGCTATTTTAATGCTTTCATGCTCGCAGTCTCGCCTCCCCTCCAGACCTATGGCTACATGGTAATCTATTATGCTATTACTAATCTATCCCGAGCGAAAAATCGTGTTGTATACTCACTATAGACTGACCATGCATCAAACATCGTGCCACCAGTGTGTATGATCTGAACCTACCGGTCTGGCGATTTTAGCGAGTGCCACCATTACTCTGAGCCTAACAGAATCACGACATTCGCTGAAACTTCAGAATGACGTTGCTACATCTCCCAATTTTGTTAGCTTCAAAATTCTAAGTCTAATACTTCCATCAGGCTGAATTGATGAATAACTAATTTTTATGATTTTTTGCCGGCATAACATAGCACATAGAACTAGGGTGAATAGTGCCTGCCTTCCAATTCATGACTTTGATCATCTACGAAATTCCTTTTTCATAATGTTAAATCTTCCATTTTCTATGCTGTATTGTATTACATCTTCTGATTTTTTTTCCAACATAGCACGGGGATATTCCAATCAAGAGAGCCGCAGTCCGTGGTCAACGCGAACTTGTTGAGCTTCTGTTTCCTAGGACCAACCCAATTCCATCTGTGCCAGATTGGAGTGTCGATGGGATAATTACAACTATGAAATCTCCACATACCAGGGTGCAGGTATGTATGCGATTTGTTACTTGATTGTAGGATAAATTTTAATTTCCTATTTAGATTGGAGTGACTCATGATGCTCTTATAGATGCATTCTCCTTGAAAAGACAACCCACTGTGCAAATACTCATGACCTGTATATACATGGTTGCATCCATGGTTTATTTCTGTGACCCCCTTATCTATGTGTTCTTTGCTCTTGATTTATTTCTGCTTTGACAACATATCCTTGAATATATGGTAATTGACAAACGGTAATATTGCTTATATTGTAGCTCCCATGTTCTCTCTCCAAGCCTGTATGCTTTTGATAATGAATAATGGTAGAAAGATTGAAGTCACTACATCTGTACCGGCATTGGGAAGCCATTGAACCCACAGTTTTAGGTTACTCTGCTGGCATTTGAATGGAGGATGTTACAACTTAACTGAATTTTCCATTGAAGTTTGTGTCAGCATTTTTTTAATTAGCAAATTGCTCACAAACTTCAGTGGTGCTTGTCATGCGGGCACTTCCTCCATCCAAGTCTGCAGAATTGACAGAGAAAATACATCATGATTATTATTTTAGGAAATTTGACCAAGGAGTGCATTTTCAGCTGTAGCACTTACCGTGCTGCCTGCATCAGTCACATTCTCTATGCCTTTAAAGTTTAACCAAACATGCCTCTCTGTTCAGGATAGAGCTTCTGCGGAAGAACGGAAAGCTGATTTGAAGTCACAAGGGAAGGAAGCATTTGCAAAGAAGGACTACTTTACAGCAATGTACTACTATGGACTGGTAAGTGACTAAGTGCATGAACTAAATAACTTGTTTGGAACAATGCAAAAGAAGTTCAAAAGAAACAGTAGTTCTAGAACATCAGGTTCAGGATTGAAACTGTTGTAACTTCAGATTTCCATGTAGCAGCACAATTTGTTTGCTTAATGAGAGTTCGTAAGATTGACTGATGATTTATGGTTTATGTTGAAATGTTTGTAAAGGCATGGGTGTCTTACATCAGGATCAGAGAATAGAGTAACTACATTCCATCTAGGGTTGACCAATAGTTAACACCTCATCTTATGACACCTTTTTTTTTTCTCAAGCCTGACGAGTGCTTTTTTGTGATTTTCTTACACTGGAACCAATGCAAATGCAACAGTGCTCCGGAAAGCCTGTTAGATCCAGTTGTCATTGCATGAAATAATCATGCGAAGCTGACCACATGCTTGCCGGTTGCAAATGTAGGTGATGGAGATAGACCCACTTGATGCCACCCTGTTTGCCAACCGGAGCGTCTGCTGGCTGCGGATGCGAGAAGGGGACAGAGCTTTGGCAGACGCTCAACGGTGCAAAATGCTGTGCCCTGGTTGGTCGAAGTCATGGTACCGAGAGGGCTCAGCTCTCAGTTTCATGGAGGTATATTTGGTGTATCAAATCATTTCAATCTGGTTCAGTCTCTCGACCTGTGTCTCACTTCCTCTCATGGCGTCCCTCCATTTACAGGATTACCAAGGGGCAGTTGATGCGTTCCAGGAGGCGCTGAGACTTGACCCTGAGAGCAGTGAGATCAAGAAGATGTTAAGGTAACGATGCCCCTGAATCTTGTATCATTGCCCCTCTTTGAATCTTGTTCCAGTTTTGAGATTTTCCGATGTTGTTTTGACGCCTTCCATTCTCGCAACTTGCAGTGAGGCCAAAAGCAAGGCTACTCGCTCTGTCTAAGAGTAGAACCCGCTATGGAGCTGACATATAAGCAAGTGCCTGTATCCTACATACCTGTGATCATCCTATCTTTTCACCGGCTACTAATCTACTACCAGGCCTGCTTGTATAGCAGCCGTTGACAAGCTAGCTACTTCCGAACTGCGCTCGAGGGCGGCCGCGGAGCTTCAACTGGAATAAGAGGAATCAAATATATTGTACTATGTCTTAGCAGTGAAGAAAAATGAGTTGTTAGATGCACCAATAATATATAGTTCATGATGATCTTTTACCTGGCCAGCATGAAAATCCCTTGCAAGTTAAAATCCCCTCCAGTCACCTTGGGTTGGGGATTAACCAAACATAGCCTGAGATGGTTTCATAACTCGCTTATGTATGCATCACCCCAAGCCGCACGATGTTAAGAGAAGAAATGCATTCCATTACCAAATATCACTACTTTCAGAACCTTGAGCAACGGCGCTAGGGTAATCGGTTTGATGCCAAAAATTGACATTGCCAATATTTTAGCAAGTCATTTGGCAAAACGAAAAGCTGCCAAAAATTGATAACTTCTTTAGAGATGGGCATGGAACAACCAAAAGTTGCACAAAATGGACAACCTTTTTACAGACGGACATACCAATTGGTAGCCAAACAATCGCAGCCAACGTTTTAGAGTTGACAGCATTTTCTTTTGAGAAGTCACTTGCCAACAATATTTTTTGGTTTTTTGAGAAACTGGCACCAATTTAATTAGGCTCTTAAGTCTTAACCCCAGCTGCTCGCAGGCCTCGTTTGGTTGGGCCGGGTCGGCGCTCAACCGTATGGGCCAACTCGACACGGTTTGTTTCTCAGGCCAGCGATAAATTGCCTTATTTCTTTTGAATAGCGGTAAATTGCCTTTCATTTTACGCGGATCGATGTTTTCCCTGGCTCATCCCATCCGAAACCAAAGTTCTGTCGGAGACAAAATTCTAGTCCCAACCCGTTGGAATTATCTCACACGAATCAATCTCTCTTGCTACGACCTATCTCTCTTGGGTGAATCTATATATCGCATGCTGCGAGCGGAAAGAGGGCCTCGTTCACGACGTAGAGTTGATTCACAAAGAAAACAGTTAGTCTCGAGTTTGGTCGCTAGCTTCCAACTAACTTTGTGCAAGATTTGCTTCCTTTTTCCCTTTTGTTTCATTCATTTCTTATTCACACATTTATTTATAATATTTATTAAGTTTTCGATTTCCCCCTTTTTTCTACTTACTGTTTTTCATTTTTTTTGGAAATGCAAGACGATTTGTATGAAATTCTTGATTTTTTTGAAGCAGACAATGAATATTTTCAAAAGATACGATTAACATTCTGAAAATATACAATGAACATTCTTTCAATATGCGTAGAACATTTTTTCACATACAATGAAGCATAAAACAATAAGCGATTTTTTATATGAACAAATACTGAATGTTTCATGAATATCAAGATGGACATTTTTCAAAAACATGGTAAACATTTTTGAAGTATATGATAAAAAATTTGCAATACATATGGACCTTTTCTTAATACAGTATGAATATGATAACAGATTGTAATACATGATTGACCTTTCTTAATACACGATGAACTTTTGTTACGTGCATGATGCACTTTTATTTAATACCTGGAGACCATTGTTAATACATAATAACCACTTCTAATACACAAAAACCATTTTAGTACCCCAATGAACATATGGTAAACATTGTTGAAATAAACAATAATCTTTTCTTAATACATGGTAAATATTTTAAATACACGATAACATTTGTTGATACACGACGAACATTTTTCTTAAAGTATGAAGAGACTTCTTCATAAACAACAAACTTTTTTGAGACGCAACATGGTTTTCTAATATAAGTGAACATTTGTTAATATGCAATGAACATTTTTAAAAATACATGATAAATATTTTGTACAATACCCATTTTTTAGACACGACAAGCCATTTTAAAAACACAACAAACATGTTTTAATAGACGATGAAAACCATAAGAAAGTAAAAAAGGAAACTGAAAAGGAAAAAACCCATTAATACAAAAGAAAGAAAATAAACAAAAACTGAAAAAAGGATTAATGAAAAGGTAGAAAAAAACCAAAACATGAAGAAGGAACGAAAACAGAAAAACAGCCAAAAAATAAAAAACAAAAAACTGGAAGAAGATAGTTGAGAAGACCCGGTTAAACCGGTTCATGAAATAACGTGGATCCATTTCTGCAACCTTTCCCGTTACTGGGCCGGCCCACTCGCGGATGGTAGGCGACATATAGCTCCAGCGACCTCTTTTGTGTTTGAACAGAAACATGGCCCCAAGGACCGGGAAGGATTCACGAATATTCAACGGCGATAATACAACCGAAGACATATACTCAAGTTATTTTTTACAAACCAACCCTTAAAATATCCAAGAAGGACCTTAACTCGAGAAGTTACAATCACACTTGGGTATAAATAGAAGATTCTGCTCACTTTCAATCTTGACGCGAGGGCGCTAACACTTGGGCGGCCAACTCACCACCACTCCATCTCCATCGAGCGCTAGAAGAAGAGACAGAGGACTCCAAACATGAACTGCACCGCCTCTCATTTGGCCGCAAACCGGGAGGCTCCGGTACCACATGGCGAAGTAGCGGGCCATGGCGATAGCCGATGGCGGACGGAAATGTGTGGGTGATTCAAGGGTGTCTCGGGTGGTGGGAGAAAGAGGTAGCCCCCCCATTATATACAAGAACATATCACACATTGTACCCACAATGAATCCACCTAGCACCCCCAACAACCACCCGACAGCGCCACCCAACAGTACGGGCGCACCAGACTTGCAAGGACATCCATGCAACACTCACTCTTTGACCCGGTTGCACATGTCTGACCGACGCGCACATAACGACACCTGACCAGATGGGCACACCCGACTTGCTAGGCATGCTTCAGTCATGCGAGCCTGACATCCGCGTGCGTCCGATTCACGCGAGAAAACCTGCCCGACGAGGGCCAAAGATGCTGACAGGCGGACCCAACTCGTCCATTGAGTATGCGGCAACGCATGAGAGGGCACACACACGGTCGCGACGAAAACCATCACTCAAAGATGTCCCGGGGTGAAAGGATCAATATGGTTGACTAGAGAAGGGGGGGGGGGTTGTGAATAGGCAACTACCAATTTTTAGCTTTTCTTAACATATTAGGTTTAGCAACAAATAAATTATCTAGATATGCAACTAGGTGAACAACCTATATATGATGCTAGCAACAACAAAAACAACAAAAACAACAAAAAGCAAGCAAAGGATACAACACAAGTAAAGCTTGCACAAAGTAAAGGTAAGAAATAACCACAAGTGGAATCGGTGGAGACGAGGATGTGTTACTGAAGTTCCTTCCCTTTGAGGGGACATACATCTTCATTGAAGCGGTATGAAGGCACAATGATCCCTCAGATGTCACTAGGGCCACCATATTCTCCTCACACCCTCACACAATGCGAGATGTCATGATTTCACTAGTGGTGACCTTGAAGGCGGCGACCGAACCTTTAAAAACAAGGTGGGGGCAATCTCCACAACTTAATAGGAGGCTCCCAACACCACCATGAAGCTTCACCACAATGGATTGTGGCTTCGAAGTGATCTCTTCCATCTAGGGTGCTCAAACACCCTAGAGTGACAAAATCCACACAAGAAAGTATGGGGGAATCAAGTTTCCTTTCGAGGAAGTGTAGATCTAGATCTCCTCCTTCAATCCCTAGCAAATCAACAATTTTGAGTGGCTAGGAAAAGAGATGGGGCAAGAAAGCTTCAAGGGCATTAATGGCGAAGAGAGAGAGATGCAAGAGTTAAGAAGGTAGGTGGAAGAACCACCCCCTTTTATAGTGCCCCCCAAATCCAACCGTTACAACTATTTTTACACTGCAGGGGATCAACCGCTCTGTGCATCAATACAATCGGTACACACGGGTATCCTACAGAAAACCCTAGCGAGTGGTACAACCGGTGGCATGGGCGGTAGTACCGGTTGCAACCAAGAACCAGAACAACCGCTCCACCACTTCTCAACCACCGCTTTGAAACAGAGAGGAGTCACCCTCGAGCGATGGTTGTGGTGGTGGTTGCTCTGGTGCAACCGCTAGGACCGAGCACGGGAGGTGGCTAAGTCGAGCGGTACAACCGCTCCGGCCGCTGGTAGTACCAGTCAAAACAGGCTGACCGAAACAACCGGCTCATGACCACCCAAGAACCGCTCCATAACAGAACCCACTCCGATGGTAGAGCGGTACTCGGCCGATACAAACGCCTGAAGCCACTCACCAGGATTGGCCAGATCAATACAACTGCCCGGAGGCAGAGGTACAACCACCGGCAAAAATTTGGGACCATCAACCCTAGGGTATCATCCCTAGGGCAATAGTTTTACTGGATGTACCAGTCCAGCGGTACAACCGCTCGGACCAGCAATACAACCGCTAGGGTGTAAAAACCACTAAACAAAGAGGGTGTGAGGACGTATTGTTGGAAATATGCCCTAGAGGCAATAATAAAATGGTTATTATTATATTTCCTTGTTCATGATAATCATTTATTATCCATGCTATAATTGTATTGATTGGAAACTCAATTGCATGTGTGGATACATAGACAACACTGTCTCTCTAGTATGCCTCTAGTAGACTAGCTCGTTGATCAAAGATGGTCAAGGTTTCCTAGCCATAGACATGAGATGTCATTTGATAACGGGATCACATCATTAGGGGAATGATGTGATGGACAAGACCCAAACTATAAACATAGCATATGATCGTGTTAGTTTATTGCTATAGTTTTCTGCATGTCAATTATCTGTTCCTATGACCATGAGATCATGCAACTCACTGACACCGGAGGAATACCTTGTGTGTATCAAATGTCACAATGTAACTGGGTGACTATAAATATGCTCTACATGTATCTCCGAAGGTGTCTGTTGAGTGGGCATGGATCAAGACTGGGATTTGTTACTCTATGTGGCAGAGAGTTATCTCGGGGCCCACTCGGTAATATAACATCACAACAAGCCTTGCAAGCAATGTGACTAAAGTGTTAGCCACGGGATCTTGTATTACAGAACGAGTAAAGAGACTTGCCAGTAACGATATTGAACTAGGTATAGAGATACCGACGATCGAATCTCGGGCAAGTAACATACTGAAGCACAAAGGGAACAACATATGAGATTAACTGAATCCTTGACACAGAGGTTCAAACGATAAAGATCTTCATAGATTATGTAGGAACTAATATGGGCATCTGGGTCCCGCTATTGGTTATTGACCATAGAGGTGTCTCGGTCATGTCTACATAGTTCTCGAACCCGCAGGGTCTGCACACTTAACATTTGGTGACGTTTCAGTAGTATTGAGTTATGTATGTTGGTGACCGAAGGTTGTTCGGAGTCTTGGATGAGATCCAGGACATCACGAGGAGCTCCGTAATGGTCCGGAGGTAAAGATTTATATATAGGAAAGTGGTGTTTGAACTCCGGAAAGGTTTCGGGGGTCCACCAAGTGGGGCCACCACACCCCAAGAGGTCCACGTGGGCCTTAGGGTGGCGCACCAGCCCATGGTGGGCTGGGCTGCCAGCCCAAGAGGGCCTATGCGGCTGGACTTGTGGGAAAAGGAAAACCCAAGTGGGGAAGGGAAGGAGTCCTACTTGGAGTAGGATTGGAGGTGGACTCCTCCACCTCCACCTCCTTTCGACCGACTCCTAGGAGGAGCCCTAGGGCGGCCAGCCCCTCCCCTCCCTCCTATATATACTAGAGGGGAGAGAGGGCAGCCATACCAAACACATAGCCACGATGCAACCCTCTCTCCCCATAGATCAAATCCTCTAGTTTCCGGCGGTGCTTAGGCAAAGCCCTGCCGGAATAGTTGTTGGGGAACGTCGCATGGGAAAGAAATTTTTTCCTACGCACACGCAAACCTATCCATGGTGATGAGCATCTACGAGAGGGAGAGTGGATCTACGTACCCTTGTAGATCGCTAAGCGGGAAGCGTTAAGAAACGCGGTTGGTGTAGTCGAACTTCTTCGTGATCCAAATCGCCGAGCGTTCCGCGATCTAATCACGAACCGTCCCGCGAACCAATCACGAACCGTCCCGCGATCTCGTCACGATCCGTCCCGCGATCCGATCACGAACGTCCCGTGGCCTTGATCACGATCCTTCCGATCTAGTACCGAACGGACGACACCTCCGCGTTCAGCACACGTGCAGCTTGATGACGATCTCCACCGTCTTGATCTAGCAAGAGGAGGCGGAGAGGAGGAAGAGTTCTCCGGTAGCGTGACGGCGCTCTGGCGATGGTGGTGGAGCTATTCCGACAGGGCTTCGCCTAAGCACTGCAGAAAACCGATCTAGAGGAGAAGCTATGCACTAGAGGAACGAGTGGCACGTGACTGAAAATCTTGTGCCAAAACCCTAAAATCCTCTAGTATATATAGGAGGAGAGGAGGAGGAGGCTTGGCTGCCAAAAAGGTAGCCCTTGGGTCAGCCAAACCAAGGAGGGAGGAGCCCTCCTCCTCCACTCCTAGTAGGATTAGGACTCCTTCCTTATTTGGCCCTTTTTAGTGCCTTTTTCCACCTTTTTCCTTTTGGTATTTTCTTCCCAGCCTCATGGGCTTTGTGTAGGACTTCCACAAGCCCACTAAGGGCTGGTATTCATCCTCCTACAGCCCATAAATCCTCTTGGGTCGAAATACCCCTCCCGGTGGTCTCCCGGTACACTACCGACACTCCCGGTACACTACCGATGAGCCCGGAACTTTTCCGGCGACCAAACTGGGACTTCCTATATATGAATCTTTACCTCCGGACCATTCTGGAGCTCCTCGTGATGTCTGGGATCTCATCCGAGACTCCGAACAACCTTCGGTTACCACCATACATAACTCTGCACTACCGAAACGTCACCGAACCTTAAGTGTGCAGACCCTGCGGGTTCGAGAACTATGTAGACATGACCGAGACACCTCTACGGCCAATAACCAATGGCGGGACCTGGATGTCCACATTGGTTCCTACATATTCTACGAAGATCTTCATCGGTCGAACCTCTATGTCAAGGATTCAATCAATCCCGTATAACGTTCCCTTTGTTCTTCGGTATGTTACTTGCCCGAGATTCGATCGTCGGTATCTCCATACCTAGTTCAACCTTGTTACCGACAAGTCTCTTTACTCGTTCTGTAATGCAAGATCCCGTGGCTAACATATTTGTCACATTGCTTGCAAGGCTTGTTGTGATGTTGCATTACCGAGTGGGCCCTGAGATACCTCTCCGTCACACGGAGTAACAAATCCTAGTCTTTATCCATGCCAACTCAACAGACACCTTCGGAGATACCTGTAGTTCACCTTTATAGTCACCCAGTTACGTTGCGACGTTTGATACACACAAAGTATCCCTCCGGTGTCAGTGAGTTGCATGATCTCATGGTCATAGGAACATATACTTGACATGCGGAAAACAGCAGCAATAAATTGACACGATCATATGCTACGTTTGTAATTTGGGTCTTGTCCATCACATCATTCTCCCAATGATGTGATCCCATTATCAAATGACATATCATGTCCATGGCTAGGAAACCTTAACCATCCTTTGATCAACGAGCTAGTCTATTAGAGGCATACTAGGGACATGGTTTTGTCTATGTATCCACACATGCATTTAAGTCTCCGATCAATACAATTATAGCAT
Organism: Hordeum marinum; assembly: GCA_022496015.1. Taxonomy (NCBI): domain Eukaryota; kingdom Viridiplantae; phylum Streptophyta; class Magnoliopsida; order Poales; family Poaceae; genus Hordeum; species Hordeum marinum. Next base: position 103,704,558 of record CM039676.1, on the reverse strand, counting down.
GGATAATAAACGATTATCATGAACAAGGAAATATGATAATAACTAATTCATTATTGCCTCTAGGGCATATTTCCAACAGTCTCCCACTTGCACTAGAGTCAATAATCTAGTTCACATCACCATGTGATTCGCATTGTTATGAATCTAACACCCAATGAGTTCTGGAGTTCGATCATGCTTTGCATGTGAGAGAGGTCTTATAGTCAACGGGTCTGTAACATTCAAATCCGTGTGTACTTTGTAAATCTATGTCAAACCGTAAACACTGCTACCACACTCCACTTGGTACTTTACCAAATGGCTGCTCCACTATACGTATCCAGATTGCTACTACGAGCCATCCAGATTGGTGTTTAAAGCTTGCATCGACGTAACTCTTTACGACGAACTCTCTATTACCTCCATAATCGAGAAACATCTCCTTAGTCCTCTGGTTACTAAGAATAATTTTGACCGCTGTCCAGTGATCCACTCCTGGACCACTCTAGTACCCCTTGACAGACTCATGGCAAGGCACACACAGGTGCGGTACACAGCATGGCATACTACACAGAGCCTATGGCTAAGGCATAGGGGACGACGTTCGTATTTTCTCTTTCTTCTACCGTTGTCGAGCTTTGAGTCTTACTCAACTTCACACCTTTATAAATCAGGCGAGAACTCTTTCTCTGACTGATCCATTTTGAACTCTTTCAAAATCTTGTCAAGGTATGTATTTATTGAAAGTCTCATCAAGCATCTTGATCTATCTCTATAGATTTTGATGCTCAACAATTAGGTAGCTTTATCCAGGTCTTCCTTTGAAAATCACTTTTCAAACAACCATTTATGCTTTCCAGAAATCCTACATTATTTCCGATCAACAATATGTCATCCACATATACTTATCAGAAATTCTATAGTGCTCCCACTCACTTTATTGTAAATACAAGTTTCTCATAAACTTTGCATAGACTCAAAACTTTGATCACCTCATCAAAGTGCATATTCCAACTCCGAGATGCTTGCTTCAGTCCATAGAAGGATCACTAAAGCTTGTACACCTTTTAGCATCCTTAGGACTGACAAAACCTTCTGGTTGTATCACATACAACCTTTCCTCAAGTAAAACCATTAAGGAAACGATGTTTTGACATCCATCTGCCAGATTTCATAATTGAAAAATGCAGCAACTGCTAACATATTTCCAACAGACTTTAGCATCGCTACGAGTGAGAAAGTCTCATCGCAGTCAACTCCTTGAACTTGTCACAAACAACTTTGCAACAAGTCAAGCTTTTACAAATGGTGATAATTACCATCAATGTCTGTCTTCATTTTAAAGATCCATTTGTACTCAACGACCTGCCGTCCAACGAGCAAGTCTACCAAAGTCTATACTTGGTTTTCATACATGGATTCTATCTCGGATTTCATGGCCTCCAACCATTTGTCGGAATCCGAGCCCATCATCGCTTCTCCATAGCTCGTAGGTTCATCGTTGTCCAACAACATGACCTCCAAGACAGGGTTGTCGTACCGCTTAGGAACATTACACATCCTTGTCAACCTACGAAGTTTGATAGTAACTTGATCCTGAAGCTTCATGATCATCATCATTAACTTCCTCTTCAACTAACGTAGGCTTCACAGAAACAACATTCTGCGCTGCGCTACTCTCTGGTTGAACAAAGGTTTAACAACCTCATAAGGTTCTATCTTCCTCCCACTCAATTCTTTCGAGAGAAACTTTTCCTCGAGAAAGGATCCGTTTTAGTAACAAACACTTTGCACTTGGATCTGAGATAGAAGGTTCACCCAACTGATCTTAGGGTATTCTATGAAGATGCATTTGTCCGCCTTGGGTTCGACCTCATTAGGTGAAAACATTTTCCACACAAGTGTCGCGGCCCCAAATATTAAGACATGACAGCTTAGGTTTCTATCAAACCATAATTCACACGGTGTCATCTCAACGGATTTAGATGGTGCCCTATTTAAAGTGAATGTAGTTGTCTCTAATGCATAACCCCAAAATTATAGTAGTAAAACGATAAGAGACATCATAGCACGCACCATGTCCAATAGAGCATAACTATGATGTTCGGACACACCATCACACTATGGTGTTCCAGGTGGCGTTTAGTTGTGAAACAACTTTCACATTGTCTTAAGTTGTATGCCAAACTCGTGACTCAGATATTCACCTCCACGATCATATCGCAGTCATTTTTATCTTCTTGTCACGATGATCTTAAACTTCACTCTGAATTTGCTTGAACCTTTCAAACGATTCAGACTTGTGTTTCATTAAGTAAATATACACTATATCTACTCAAATCATCAGTGAAGGTAAGAAAATAACGATATCCACTGCACGCTACAAGACTCACTAGATTGCATACATCAACATGTATCATTTCCAATGAATCACTTGCCTGCTCCATCCAACGGGGTCCTTTAGTCATCTTGCCCAAGAGGCATGGTTCGCATGTCTCAACCGATTCGAAATCGAATGAGTCCAAGTATCCATCAGCATGGAGTTTCTTCATGCGCTTTATATCAATATGACATTTTGCGACAGTGCCACAAGTATGTGGTAATATCATTATTTAACTTTGTATCTTTTGACATCAATGTTATGAACATGTGTATTACTACGATCAAGATTTCAACAAACCATTCTCACTGGGTGCATGACCATTCAAGGTATTATTCATGTAAACAGAATAACCATTATTCTCTGACTTAAATGAATAACTGTATTGCAACAAACATGATCTAATCATGTTCATGCTCAACGCAAAACACCAAATAACATTTATTTAGGTTCGTCACTAATCCTAAAGGTAGAGAGAGCGTGCGATGTTGATCACATCAACCTTGGAAACATTTCCAACACACATCATCACCTCACCCTTAGCTAGTTATCCGTTTATTCCGTAGCTTTTATTTCGAGTTACTAACATTTAGCAACCAAACCGGTATCCAATACCCAGGTGCTACTAGGAGTACTAGAAAGGTACACATCAATAACTCGTATATCAAATATACTTCTGTCGATGTTGCCAGCCTTCTTATCTACCAAGTATCTAGGGTTGTTCCACTTCAGCGACCTCTCACCTCATAATAGAAGCACTTAGTCTCGGGTTTGAGTTCAACTTTGGGTTGCTTCACTGGAGCAGCAACTGACTTGCTATCTATGAAGTTTCCCTCCTTGCTCTTGCCCTTTTCGAAACTAGTGGTTTGATTAACCATCAACACTTGACGCTCCTTCTTGATTTCTACCTTCCGGTGTCAAACATCGCGAATAGCTCAGGGATCAATACTTCTATCCCTGGTGTTTTATAGTTCATCACTAAGTTCTAGTAGCTTTAGTGACAGTGACTTGCAGAACTATATCAATCACTATCTTATCTGGAAGATCAATTCCCACTTAATTCAAGCGATTGTAGTACCCAGACAATCTGAGTACATGCTCAACGGTTGAGCTATTCTCCTTCATCTTACAGGCAAAGAATCTTGTTGGAGATCTCATACCTCGCAACACAGGCACGAGCCTGAGATCACAATATATGGTCCTAGAACATCTCATATGTTCCGTGACGTTCAAAACATTTCGGAGCCTCAATTCTAAGCCGTAGTGCATGACGCACTAAACTATCAAGTAGTCATCGAAATGTGCCTGTCAGATGTTCACAACATCTACAGACGACGCTAGAGAGGGTGGCGCACCGAGCGGTGCATTAAGGACATAAGCCTTCTGTGCAGCAATGAGGACAATCCTCAGATCACGGACCCAGTCCGCAATATTGCTACCAACATCTTTCAACTCTATTTCTCTAGGAACATATAAAAATTTAAGGGAGCTACAGAGTGAGCTAGTAATCTACAACATAATTTGCAAAGACACTATTGACTATGTTCATGATAATGAGTTCAATTAATCATATTACTTAAGAACTCCCACTCAAATTGACATCCCTCCGATCATTCGAGTGATACATGATCCAAATGCACCAACTCAAGTCCGATCATCACGTGAGTTGAGGTGGCTGCAATGGTGAACATCATTATGTTGATCATATCTACTATATGACTCATGTTCGACCTTTCGGTCTCTTGTGTTCCAAGGCCATGTCTGTACATGCTAGGCTCGTCAAGTTTAACCCGAGCGTTCTGCACGTGCAAATCTGGCTTGCACCCGTTGTATGTGAACGTAGAGTCTATCACACCCGATCATCACGTGGTGTCTCAACACGACGAACTTTCGCAACGGTGCACACTCGGGAAGAACACAATTTATCTTGAAATTAAGCGAGGGATCACCTTATAATGCTACCGTCGTCCTAGGCAAAACAAGGTGCATAAAAAGGATTAACATCACATGCAAATCATAAGTGACATGATATGGCCATGAACTTGTGTTTAAGATCTCCATCTTCAAAACACCGGCATGATCTCCATTGTCACCGGCACAACACCATGATCTCCATCATCTTGATCTCCATCAATGTGCTGCCATTGGGGTTGTGGCGCCAGCCCTGCTTCTACTTCTATTGCTACCGCTTAGCGATAAAGTAAAGCATTACATAGCGCTTAATGATTGACACGCAGGTCATACAATAATTAAAGACAACCCTATGGCTCCTTCCGGTTGCTGTACTCATCGACGTGCAAGTCGTGAAATTCTATACATCACATGATCATCTCATACATCACATATATCACATCATGTAATTGGCCATATCACATCACAACATACCCTGCAAAAACAAGTTAGACGTCCTCTAATTGTTGTTGCATGTTTTACGTGGCTGCTACGGGTATCTAGCAAGAACGATTCTCATACGCATAAACCACAATGGTGATACACTAGTTTGCTTTTCAACCTTCTCAAGAACCGCCTTTGTCGAATCCGATCCAACTAAAGTAGGAGAAACTGACACCCGCTAGCCATCTGTTGCAACAAGTGCAGTTGAGGGAACCGGTCTCTCGTAAGCGTACGAGTAAGGTTGGTCCGGGCCGCTTCATTCCACAATACCGCTGAACCAAAACACGACCAAGGGAGGAAGCAATCTAAGCATCAACGCCCACAAACCTTTTGTGTTCTACTCGAGATCTCATCGAACCATCAACCTAGCTCATGATGCCACTGTTGGGGAACGTCGCATGGGAAACAAAATTTTTCCTATGCACATGCAAACCTATCCATGGTGATGAGCATCTACGAGAGGGAGAGTGGATCTATGTACCCTTGTAGATCGCTAAGCGGGAAGCGTTAAGAAACGCGGTTGGTGTAGTCGAACTTCTTCGTGATCCAAATCGCCGAGCGTCCCGCGATCTAATCACGAACCGTCCCGCGAACCAATCACGAACCGTCCCGCGATCTCATCACGATCCGTCCCGCGATCCGATCACGAACGTCCCGTGGCCTTGATCACGATCCTTCCGATCTAGTACCGAACGGACGACACCTCCGCGTTCAGCACACGTGCAGCTTGATGACGATCTCCACTGTCTTGATCCAGCAAGAGGAGGCGGAGAGGAGGAAGAGTTCTACGGCAGCGTGACGGCGCTCCGGCGATGGTGGTGGAGCTATTCCGACAGGGCTTCGCCTAAGCACTACAGAAAACCGATCTAGAGGAGAAGCTATGCACTAGAGGAACGAGTGGCACGTGGCTGAAAATCTTGTGCCAAAACCCTAAAATACTCTAGTATATATAGGAGGAGAGGAGGAGGAGGCTTGGCTGCCAAAAAGGCAGCCCTTGGGTCGGCCAAACCAAGGAGGGAGGAGTCCTCCTCCACCACTCCTAGTAGGATTAGGACTCCTTCCTTATTTGGCCCTTTTTAGTGCCTTTTTCCACCTTTTTCCTTTTGGTATTTTCTTCCCAGCCTCATGGGCTTTGTGTAGGACTTCCACCAGCCCACTAAGGGCTGGTATTCATCCTCCTACAGCCCATAAAGCCTCTTGGGTCGAAATACCCCTCCCGGTGGTCTCCCGGTACACTACCGACACTCCCGGTACACTACCGATGAGCCCGGAACTTTTCTGGCGACCAAACTGGGACTTCCTATATATGAATCTTTACCTCTGGACCATTCCAGAGCTCCTCGTGACGTCCGGGATCTCATCCGGGACTCCGAACAACCTTCGGTCACCACCATACATAACTCTGCACTACCGAAACGTCACCGAACCTTAAGTGTGCAGACCCTGCGGGTTCGAGAACTTTGTAGACATGACCGAGACACCTCTACAGCCAATAACCAATGGCGGGACCTGGACGTCCACATTGGTTCCTACATATTCTATGAAGATCTTCATTGGTCGAACCTCTATGTCAAGGATTCAATCAATCCTGTATAACGTTCCCTTTGTTCTTCGGTATGTTACTTGCCCGAGATTTGATCGTCGGTATCTCCATACCTAGTTCAACCTCGTTACCGGAAAGTCTCTTTACTCGTTCCGTAATGCAAGATCCCGTGGCTGACATATTAGTCACATTGCTTGCAAGGCTTGTTGTGATGTTGCATTACCGAGTGGGCCCTGAGATACCTCTCCGTCACACGGAGTAACAAATCCTAGTCTTTATCCATGCCAACTCAGCAGACACCTTCGGAGATACCTGTAGTGCACCTTTATAGTCACCCAGTTACGTTGCGACGTTTGATACACACAAAGTATCCCCCCGGTGTCAGTGAGTTGCATGATCTCATGGTCATAGGAGCATATACTTGACATGCGGAAAACAGCAGCAATAAACTGACACGATCATATGCTACGTTTGTAATTTGGGTCTTGTCCATCACATCATTCTCCCAATGATGTGATCCCGTTATCAAATGACATATCATGTCCATGGCTAGGAAACCTTAACCATCCTTTGATCAACGAGCTAGTCTATTAGAGGCATACTAGGGACATGGTTTTGTCTATGTATCCACACATGCATTTAAGTCTCCGATCAATACAATTATAGCATGGATAATAAACGATTATCATGAACAAGGAAATATGATAATAACTAATTTATTATTGCCTCTAGGGCATATTTCCAACAATAGTTCCACCACCACCGTCGCCGTGCCGTCGCGCTGCCGGAGAACTCATCTACCTCTCCACTCCTTCTTGATGGATCAAGAAGGCGGAGATCGTCATTGAGCTGTACGTGTGCTAAACACGGAGGTGCCACCCGTTCGGCGCTAGATCATGATTGGATTGCGGGACGGCTAGCGATTTGGATTGCGAAGACGTTCGAGTACATCAACCCCGTTTTTTAACGCTTCTCTCTTAGCGATCTACAAGGGTATATAAATCCCCTCTCCCCTCTCGTAGATGCTCATCACCATGGATAGATATTGCGCATGCGTAGGAATTTTTTCGTTTCCCATGCAATGTTTCCCAATAGTGGCATCATGATCTAGGTCTATGTGTAGATGAGATCACGAGTAGAACACAAAGGAGTTTGTGGGCATTGATGCTCAGATTGCTTCCTACCTTGGTCTTTTCTTTATTCGGCGGTGTTGTGGGATGAAGCGGCCCAGACCAACCTTACCCGTACGCTTACGAGAGACTAGTTCCATCGACTGACATGTGACTTTGTTGCATAAAGATGGCTGGCGGGTGTCTGTCTCTCCTACTCTAGTTGGATCGGATTCGACTAAGGCGGTCCTTGAGAACGTTGAATAGCGATTTGTGTATCACCGTTGTGGTTTTTGCGTAGGTGAGAATTGTTCTTTCTAGATACCTGTAGCAGCCACGTAAAACATGCAACAAAAATTAGAGGACATCTAACTTGTTTTTGCAGGGTATGTTGTGATATAATATGGCCAATTACATGATGCGATATATGTGATGTATGAGATGATCATGTTTTTTATAGAATATCACGACTTGCATGTCGATGAGTAGGGCAACCGGCAAGAGCCATAGGGATGTCTTTAATTATTTTCACCATTTTGCTTTACTTTATTGCTATGAGTTAGCAATAGTCGTAGAAGCAACAGTTGGCGCGACAACCTCATGGTGACACGTTGATGGAGATCATGGTGTTGTGCCAGTGATGATGGAGATCATGCCGGTGCTTTGGAGATGGAGATTAAAAGCACAAGTTCATGGCCATATCATGTCACTTATGATTTGCATGTGATGTTAATCCTTTTATGCACCTTGTTTTGCTTAGGACGATGGTAGCATTATAAGGTGATCCCTCACTAAAATTTCAAGATAAAATTGTGTTCTCCCCGAGTGTGCACCACTGCGAAAGTTCGTCGTGTCGAGACACCACGTGAAGATCAGGTGTGATAGAATCTACATTCACATACAGCGGGTGCAAGCCAGTGTTGCACGTGCAAAACACTCGGGTTAAACTTGACGAGCCTAGCATGTGTAGACATGGCCTCGGAACACAAGAGACCGAAAGGTCGAACATGAGTCATATAGTAGATATGATCAACATGATGATGTTCACCATTGAAACCACCTCAACTCACGTGATGATCTGACTTGAGTTGGTGAATTTGGATCATGTATCACTCGGGTGGCCGGAGGGATGTCAATTTGAGTGGGAGTTTTTAAGTAATTTTATTAACTAAACTCATTATCTTGAAAAATAGTCTTAGTAACCTTTGCATATTTATGTTGTAGATCAATGGCTCGCGCTGTAGTTCCCCTGAATTTTAGTGCGTTCCTAGAGAAAGACAAGTTGAAAGATGATGGAAGTAATTTGTAGACTGGGCCCTTAATCTGAGGATTATCCTCACGGCTTCCCAGAAGGCTTATGTCCTTGATGCTCCCGTGTCGTCCGAAGATGTTAAGAACGCTTGTGAGGCACGTTCTGGAGATTACTCAATAGTTCAATGTGCAATGTTGTATGGCTTAGAACCGCGACGTCAAAGATTTTTGAACGTCATGGAGCATATGAGATGTTCTAGGAGTTGAAGTTTATCTTTGAGAACAATGCCCGGATCGAGAGGTATGAGACCTCTGATAAGTTCTATGCTTGCAAGATGGATGAGAACGAGTTTGTTAGTGAACATATACTCAGAATTTCTGGGTATTTGAACCGTCTGGCTGAGTTAGGGAAGGCGATCACTAACAGAATTCTTCATCAATGCCTCCTAGCTACAAGAGCTTCGTGATGAACTATAACATGCACGGGATGAACAAGTTAGTCGCCAAGTTGTTTGCGATGCTAAAAATCGCTGAGTCTGAAATCCAGAAAGAGCATCAAGTGTTGATGGCCAATAAAACCACTAGTTTCAAGAAGAATGTCAAGGGAAATAAGGGTAACTCCAAGAAGAGTGGTAAAGTAGTTGCCTCTTCCGTGAAGAAACCCAAGGCTGGACCCAAGCCAGAAACCGAGTTCTTTCATTGCAAGGGAACTGGTCACTGGAAGCAGAACTGCCCCAAGTATCTGGCCAACAAGAAGGCGGCCAACACCAAACAAGTTATATATGATATACATGTTATTGATGTGTACCTTACTAGCTCTCATTGTAGTGCCTGGGTATTTGATACCGGTTTAGTTGCTCACATTTGCAACTCAAAGCAGGACCTATGAAATAGACGGAGGCTAGCTAAGGATGAAGTGACGATGCGCGTGGGAAATGGTTCCAAGGTTGATGTGATCGCCGTCGGCACGCTCGCTCTTTAACTACCATCGGGATTAGTGATGAACCTGAATAATTGTTATTTAGTGCCTGCGTTAAGCATGAACATTATATCTGGATCTTGTTTATTGCGAGATGGTTACTCATTTAAATATGAGAATAATGGTTGTTCTATTTATATGAGTAATATCTTTTATGGTCATGCACCCAATGTGAGGGGTTTATTCCTACTGAATCTTGATAGTGATGATACACATGTTCATAGCATTGATGCCAAAAGATGTAGAGTTGATAATGATAGTACCACTTTCTTGTGGCACTTCTGCTTAGGTCATGTTGGTGTAAAACACATGAAGAAGCTCGATGCTGATGGAATTTTGGAGTCACTTGATTTCGAATCACTTGACACATGTGAACCATGCCTCATAAGCAAGATGACTAAAACCTCATTCTCTGGAACAATGGAACGGGAATGTGACTTGTTGGAAATCATACATGCTGATGTGTGCGATCCAATGAGCATTGAGGCGTGCAGTGGATGTCGTTACTTTCTCACCTTCACTGATGACTTAAGTAGATATGGGTATATTTACTTAATGAAGCACAAGTCCGAAATGTTTGAAAAGTTCAAGCAATTTCAGAGTGAAGTTGAGAATCATCGTAACAAGAAGATTAAATTCCTACGATCTGATCAAGGAGGAGAATATCTAAGTTATGAGTTTGGCTGTCACTTAAGACAGTGTGGAATTGTTTCACAATTGACTCCGTCTGGAACACCATAGCGTAATGGTGTGTCTGAACGTCGCAATCGAACCTTGTTGGATATGGTGCGATCTATGACGTGTCTTGCCGATTTGCCACTATAGTTTTGGGGTTATGCATTAGAGAAGCTGCATTCACTTTAAATAGGGCACCATCGAAATCCATTGAGACGACGCCATATGAACTGTGGTTTGGCAAGAATCCAAAGTTGTCATTTCTTAAAGTTTAGGGATGAGATGCTTATGTCAAAAAGCTTCAGCCTAAAAAGCTAGAACCCAAAGGGGAGAAATGCGTCTTCATAGGATACCCAAAAGAGACAGTTGGGTATACCTTCTATCTCAGATCCGAAGGCAAAGTGTTTGTCGCTAAAAATAGAGCATTTCTTGAGGAAGAGTTTCTCTCGAAAGAATTGAGTGGGAGGAAGATAGAACTTGATGAGGTTGGTGAACCTTTATTTCAACTACAGAGTAGCGCAGCGCAGAAAGATGTTTCTGTGGAGAAGAGGAAGTTAATGATGATGATCATGAAGCTTCAGATCAAGTTACTATCGAACCTCGTAGGTCGACAAGGGCGCGTACTGCTCTTGAGTGGTACGGCAACCCTGTCTTACAGGTCATGTTATTGGACAACGGTGAACCTACGAGTTATGGAGAAGCAATGATGGGCCCGGATTTCTAGAAATGGTTAGGGGCCATGAAATCGGAGATGGGATCCATGTATGAAAACAAAGTATGGACTTTGGAAGTATTACCTGAAGGGCGTAAGTCCATTAAGAACAAATGGATCTTTAAGAAGAAGACGAACGCGGACGGTAATGTCACCATCTATAAAGCTCGACTTGTGGCAAAGGGTTTTTCACAAGTTCAAGGAGTTGACTACAATGAAACTTTCTCACCCGTAGCGATGATTAAGTCCGTCAGAATCATGTTAGCAATAGCTGCAATTTTTGACCATGAAATTTGGCAAATGGATGTCAAAACACCGTTCCTTAACGGTTTCCTTAAGGAAGAGTTGTATATGATGCAACCGGATAGTTTTGTCGATCCAGAGAATGCTAACAAAGTTTGCAAACTCTAGCGATCCATTTATGGATTGGTGCAAGCATCTCGGAGTTGGAATCTTTGCTTTGATGAGGTGATCAACGTGTTTGGGTTTATACAAGTTTATGGAGAAGCTTGTATTTACAAGAAAGTGAGTGGGAGCTCTATAGCATTTCTAGTGTTATATGTGGATGACATATTGCTGATTGGAAACAATATAGAAATGCTGGAAAGCGTGAGGAATATTTGAACAAGAGTTTTTCAATGAAGGACCTAGGAGAAGCTGCTTTCATATTAGGCATCAAGATCTATAGAGATAGATCGAGATGCTTAATAGGACTTTCACAAAGCACATACATTGACAAAGTTTTGAAGAAGTTCAAAATGGATCAGTCCAAGAAGGGGTTCTTGCCTGTATTGCAAGGTGTGAATTTGAGTAAGACTCAATGCCCAGTGTCTGTAGAATATAGAGAGAAGATGAGTGTCATCCCCTATGCTTGAGACATATGCTCTATCATCTATGCAATGCTATGAACAAGACCCGATGTCAGCCTTGCCATAAGTTTATCTAGAAGGTTTCAAAGTGATCCAGGAGTGGAGCACTGGACGATGGTCAAGAATATCCTTAAGTACCTGAAAAGGACTAAGGAAATGTTTCTAGTTTATGGAGGTGATCAAGAGCTCGTCGTAAAGGGTTATGTCGATGCAAGCTTTGACACTGATCCGGATGACTCTAAGTCTCAAACTAGACATGTATTTATTCTTAATGGGGGGAGCGGTAAGCTGGTGCAGTTCCAAGCAAAGCGTGGTAGCTGATTCTACATGCGAAGCGGAGTATATCGCTGCCTCGGAGGCGGCGAGGGAAGGTGTCTGGATGAAGGAGTTCATGACAGATCTTGGAGTAGCGCCCAATGCACTGAATCCAATGACTCTGTTATGTGACAACACTGGTGCCATTGCTCTCGCCAAGGAACCAAGGTTTCACAAGAGGACCAGACACATAAAGATACGCTTATATTCCATCCGCGATTACATCAAGGGGGAGGACATAAATATTTGCAAAGTGCACATGGATCTGAATGTCGCAGACCCGTTGACTAAACCACTTCCAAGGCCTAAACATGATCAACACTAGAACTGTATGGGTGTTAGATTCATTACAATGTAAATCACATAGTGATGTGAACTAGATTATTGACTCTAGTGCAAGTGGGAGACTGTTGGAAATATGCCCTAGAGGAAATAATAAAATGGTTATTATTATATTTCCTTGTTCATGATAATCATTTATTATTCATGCTACAATTGTATTGATTGGAAACTCAGTTGCATGTGTGGATACATAGACAACACTTTGTCCCTAGTATGCCTCTAGTAGACTAGCTCGTTGATAAAAAATGGTCAAGGTTTCCTGGACATAGACATGAGATGTCATTTGATAACGGGATCACATCATTAGGGGAATGATGTGATGGACAAGACCCAAACTATAAACATAGCATATGATCGTGTCAGTTTATTGCTATAGTTTTCTACATGTCAAGTATCTGTTCCTATGACCATGAGATCATGCAACTCACTGACACCGGAGGAATACCTTGTGTGTATCAAACGTCGCAACATAATTGGGTGACTATAAATATGCTGTACATGTATCTCCGAAGGTTTCTGTTGAGTGGGCATGGATCAAGACTAGGATTTGTTACTCCGTGTGATGGAGAGGTATCTTGAGGCGCACTTGGTAATACAACATCGCAACAAGCCTTGCAAGCAGTGTGACTAAAGTGTTAGCCACAGGATCTTGTATTACAGAACGAGTAAAGAGACTTGCCAGTAACGAGATTGAACTAAACCTGGGCATGCACCAGGCCGGGCTGGGCTTTTGGCCGGGCTTTGGAAAGCCCGAACCAAAAATCTCAGGCCCGAGCCCGGCCCGGCCTGGCCAAAAAATGCAACAAACAGGCCCGAGCCCGGCCCGAACGGACTAAAAAGGGGATTTTCGGACCGGGCCGGGCCGGGCCTACGTCTAAAATGGCAATTTTGATAAGCCCAAGCCCGGCCCGAATTGCTGCCCAGGCTTGGAAACCAGGCCCGAACCCGGCCCGAACCTAAAGCCCGGCCCGACCTGGCCCGGGTTTTTCGGGCCGGGCTCGGGCCAGGTCACCGAGCTGGGTTGCCCATGCCCAGATCTAGATTGAACTAGGTATAGAGATACCGACGTTTGAATCTCGGGCAAGTAACATACCGAAGAACAAAGGGAACATCATACAAGATTAACTAAATCCTTGACATAGAGGTTCAACCGATAAAGATCTTCATAGAATATGTAGGAACCAATATGGGCATCCAGGTCCCGCTATTGGTTATTGACCGTAAGGTGTCTCGGTCATGTCTACATAGTTCTCGAACCCACAGGGTCTGCACACTTAACACTCGGTGACGTTTCAGTAGTATTGAGTTATGTATGTTGGTGAACGAAGGTTGTTCTAAGTCCCGGATGAGATCTAAGACATTGCAAGGAGCTTTGGAATGGTTTGAAGGTAAAGATTCATATATAGGAAAGTGGCGTTTGAACTCCGGAAAGGTTTCGGGCATTTCCGGCAGTGTACCGGGAGCGACGAATGGGTTCTGGGGGTGCACCGAGTGGGGCCACCATACCTCAAGAGGGCCACATGGGACTTAGGGTGGCGCACCAGCCCCTGGTGGGCTGGGCAGCCAGCCCAAGAGGGCCTATGCATCTGGACTTGTGGGAAAAGGAAAACCCAAGTGGGGAAGGGAAGGAGTCCTACTTGGAGTAGGATTGGAGGTGGACTCCTCCACCTCCACCTCCTTTCGGCCGACTCCTAGGAGGATCCCTAGGAAGGCCAACACCTCCCCTCCCTCCTATATATACTATAGGGGAGATAGGGCACGCATACAAAAGACATAGCCATGGTGCATCCCTCTCTCCCCGATAGATCAAATCCTCCAGTTTCCGGCGGTGCTTAGGCGAAGCCCTGCCGGAATAGTTCCACCACAACCACTGCCGCACCGTCGCGCTGCCGGAGAACTCATCTACCTCTCTGATCCCTCTTGCTGGATCAAGAAGGCGGAGATCGTCATCGAGCTATACGTGTGCTGAACGCGGAGGTGCCATCCGTTCGATGCTAGATCGTGATTGGATCGCCGGACGACTAGTGATTTGGATAGCAAAGACGTTCAACTACATCAACCGCATTTCTTAACGCTTCCCGCTTAGCGATCTACAAGGGTATGTAGATCCACTCTCCCTCTCATAGATGCTCATCACCATGGATAGATCTTGCGTGTGCGTAGGAATTTTTTTGTTTCCCATGCAACATTTCCCAACATGTCTCTCTCAGAGAACGAAAGGTAGCGGTGGGTGAAAATAGATGTGTACGTGTATTGATTCACCCAAAACCTTCCGATGAGGATTCCCTCTTAATAGTATGGGTTTCTTATGACCAAATAAATAAACACATAGAGAACACCGTCTTTGATATTTTTTGTCCGGAGGGAATGCCTAATCGTCTTGTACCAAACAAAATGTACCTGAAGAACTGGGCACACGATTAGACCATAAGGTGAGTTGTTATCATCACCAAAACACTAAGGTAGGAAATGCCCTAACAATCTCCTCCTTTTTGGTGGATGATGACAACTACACAATTTGCATTGGGGGGTCTAGAAAATAAAAAACGGAGCTCCCCCTCGATGCGTGCACCATTGTGATTTGCTTTTGGAATACACGGTGCTCACATAAGGGACATAGATCCCGTTGATTTTATAGACGGGCCAGGGAGTACAAATGAATTGAATAGACAACAACATGCATTCGTACACGATAAGAAGTAGAGCAAAAATGAAGGGAAACAATGATACTCAAGCTCTACTAATATAAGTGACAAGATAGATAACTAAGATAAAATGGGATCGCATGGCTCATACCATGCACAAGGTCTCCACACACGATAAGTTCACAAACCATCTTAAGGCAAATAAAAGATTAACTGAAAGAAGCAAACCAAATAACCACACCCATGGAAATCCCGACCTAATAGAACTCTCTTCCCCTTTGGAATCAAGACACCAAAAAGGTAAAGAGCGATGCTAATGCCCCACAACTCAGTAGTCCTCCTCTGACTCCACAATCTCCTCTGGATCATCACCATTGTACTCCTCGTCGTCCTCCGTAATATCATCATCATCAGCAGCACTAGAGGTGGAGGTAGTAGGATGACTCGAGGCCTCATCATCCGTCCAAGTGCTATGCTCAAAGATCCACTTGTCCTCAGGAGTGATGATCTTCTCAAAACCACTATCAGTCTTAAGGTTGAGAGCCCGCATAATTTGAATCTGTCTATGCCTGGCCAGCTTCTCGTTAACATGGGCTTCATAAAGCTTCTTCTGGACATGGGACTGTAGGAAGAAGGTATTATTGACCTTATCAGTGAGCTTGGTGACCTATGAGGGCTTGGCCCCGACCTCAAGCTCAAAGTCACTATCGCTGGAAGTGGCAAAAACATCCTTAGGAAGATCAACAAGAAAGCGAGGTTCAACATGCTTCTTCTTCTTGAGTTGCTTGATCTCATGCATCGTGAGGTTATTAGGAGAAGAAAGAGGCTCTCCAGGCCTATGAACTTCCCAGACAGAGTTCACAAAGCACATAATAAATGGGAGCATAAATGCGGACCTTCTAGAAAATGACCATGCTATACATCTCCTCCCACAACTACTTGGACACATCAAAAGTAGCACGAGAGCCTACTTCGGTCTTCATTGCCACAAGAAAATCCATCAGATAGCCACATATCTCATCCCGATTCCCAACCTTGGGCAAAAGGACACTGCGGAAAACACGAGGCATGATATCATAAAACTTCTCCAAATCCTTGGAATCGCCAAGCACTCCACGCCCTGTAATGTACAAGGGGGCAAGCTCGTCCTCATCCATGGAGGTGGCACGGTCGTGAGGACGGATGCCACCACTCTCGGTGAGACTGGTATCATCGTAACCAAGAGCATTGCAGAAATGCTTCCAAGGAACCTGAAAGAACTCATCACGACATATGATGGATAGATGACGGGTCACATTAGTGCCGAATGAATTGTGGCATAGAACTGATGAATAAGTTGCACATCAATGTCATAGTTGATACACATTAGCTTGATCAAGTCATACTCCGCACGTAGCGCTAATGCCTCACCAAAGTAACCCATATTGCTCCTCCAGTGATCAAGATCAATGGTCTACTACTTGGCCTACTTGTTCTTGTGATGCTAAAAAAGCTCATGCACAATCCTCATTTGCATCTCATTTCTGAATTGAATGGTGGTCCACCTCGGAGCAACGGAGACCTCATAGGGATTCTGAACGCAAAACTTTTCCCAATCCTGTTGTTTCCATCTATGCATAGGTAAAGCCGCCTTTTGCTTGGCAGCTACAGACTTCTCACGATGGGTCGGCTTAGAGGGAATCACCACTTCATCTTCTTCAGTGTCATCAGTGCGCTTGCATCTACGGGCTCGCTTGAGCAAAGCAAGAGCCACATCCACCTACACACAGACGAGAAGCACACAAGAGAACCTAGAAAAGATGAGAGGATTGTACGCAAAAATAGAGGAATATATTGTTTGTGAATCAGAGAATAAAACAGTGCTACAAAATTCAAAGAAGCCTGTTGAACCAGTCTTCCAGCCGGTGGTACCGTTGAGGTAGTTGTACTGCTGTAACATGCGGTTGTATCGCTATTTGTAGACAACGCCACTCGTGGAAGTGCAGGAACACCCCGGATTTGAACCCGGTAGCAATGCTCTACATTCTAAGCATGCACAAGCAGTATGAGGTAGTATAGAGATCTCTTCCACCCAATAGTTTAGCCAAAAACACGTGAAATCAAGTAATGCCCTAACAATGGTGGATCCAAGGATTGGATCCAAGGGAGAATAAGAACGAGGCATTACCGGAATCCATGGGAAGAGATTGGAGAGGAGGGGGCCTCCACAGAGCAAATCTCGAGAGACCCATAGATCTGAGGCGCCAGAGGGCACTCCGGGGCAAAGGATACGGCGACCGATGACTAGGGTAGGAGAGGAGGTTGGGAACAAAGGGGAAAAAGAATGCCCCTTCGGCCCGACCCTTTAAATATCTGCCCTGACCGCTAAGCGATTGTACCGCTCGAACGAGCGGTTGTACCGCCTACTGCCTTAGGGTTACGGGCAGTACTACCATAGCCGGGGAGGCCGCAGTAATACCTCCTATAACCATGCGATAGTACCGGCCAGATGCACAGGCGAGGTAGTTAGTGGTAGAACCACCGGAGCTACCCTGGTTGTATTGCTGGGACGATACATCCGAGTGGCTGAGCGGTTGAACTACCAGAACCATCGGTTGTACCGCCCAATCACAGTCACCAACGTCAAGATAATTTTGCGTACAAATGGAATAAGATGGTTTATTGGAAGAGTAGGTCTTGGGATGGAGACAAGGCACTGAAATATGGTGAAGTAAGCTCCAAGATTGCAAGAAGAAAACAAGAAAGGCCAATACTTGGAGGTTACAGACACCCATGACCTAAGAATCTAGTAAGAGTGAATAAGATACAAAAGAGACCAAATAAAAAAAGGCCCTCTAAAGAAAGTTCCTCACTAAGAGGTGGTGGTGGTGGCCAAAGCCACCTATGTTTGAGTCAATTGGTATGGCACCGCGAAGATTTTAACTTTGGGCCCATGACCAACACTCGCCTTTGAAGCACAAGTACAATAAAAATGGCTAATGCAAAAGAATTTATGCATAATGGGGGGAGGTAGAGTTCATTGAGATAACAACACTCCCCCTATATTCATGCCTACATCTAAACAAGACACAATGATGAGTGTGGTAGGGTGTGCAATAATCAAGCCACATTGCTCGAATCAATGATATTTAGCTCATTACTTAACTCGCAAAATCTTGCTTCATCTAATGGCTTCGTGAAAATATATGCAAGTTGTTCATGAGTATTGAGATAAATAAGGTCAATCTCCCTAGGCTTGACGTGCTTCCGGATGAAATGATGACGAATCTCAGTATGCTTCATCTTGCAATGTTGAACCGGGTTGTTTGAGATCTTGATTGCACTTTCATTGTCACTGAAAAGAGGCACTTTTTCACAAATGACACCGTAATCCTTTAAATTTGGCCTCATCCAAAGTAACTATGGACAACAAATTGCGGTGTCTACATACTCGACCTCAGTGGAAAAGAGATAATCACAGTTTTGTTTCTTCGAAGATCAACTTACCAAAGAGCAACCAATGAATTGACACCCTCCGTAAGTTGACTTCCTATCCACACGGTCTCCCGCCCAATCCGAGTCTGAATATCCCATGAGATAAAATGAAGCATCTTTGGGGTACCATGAGCCAAAGTTTGGGGTATGAGCTAAATATCTAAAGATTTGCTTGACTGTCACATAGTGACTTTCCATAGGTGCCACTTGAAATCATGCACAAATTCCCACACTCAACATAATATTTGGTCTAGATGCACAAAGGTGAAGGAAGGATCCAATCATCGAGTGATATACCTTTTGATCCACGACTTTATCATTGGGATCTATGTCAAGATGGCACTTGAGTTGCATTGGGGTCTTGGCCGGCTTGACATCATCCAACTTGAACCTCTTGAGCATGTCTTGAGTGTATTTTGCTTGGTTGATGAAGGTTCCTTATATTTGTTGTTTAACTTCAATCCGAGGAAGAACTTCAACTCTCCCATCACAGACATCTCACACTCTTCGGTCATTAGTGCGGCAAACTGTAACAGCCCGGGACCGACGCTCCAAAAGATTCCCCTTTTATTTCCGTTCTCGCGTGTGTTTCGTTTGGATGTTGAATTCATCATCGCACCATTCGCATCATCTGCATGGCATCATCACTCGTTTTCGAAAACTTCCATCCATTCATAGCTGCCGGTTCTCTCCGTTCGTGTCATCGACCGTTTCGAGACCAACCACACATGCACGGGCCCGTGACATCATTTAAAAAAATAACGTTTTTAAGGCGCCATAAAATATTCTTGGATCATGTCGAAAGTTGCGTGCGGTCTTGTTACATTGTAGGTAGACCACCTGCCAAGTTTCGCCGCAGTCAGAGTTTGTTTGATACCCGAGTGGTCAACCATAGCAGCGCGGTCACCGGTTATTCGTTGGACGTTTTCGTTTTATAAAACTTATGTCACGGGCCGCCATCTCATTCTCTCCTCAGCCCACACCCCTCTCCACAGGCCACTAGCCCACCTAACCTATCCCCATGACCGGAGCCGTCTGATCTCGATCGGAGGGCTCGAATCGGTGCAAAAACTGCTAACCCTAGCCCCTAATTGCTATAAATAGAGTCCCATCCCTGCCTAATTGAAAAAACAATAGTTCTCCTCATTTTCCGTGCGTCCCCAACCCCCAGCCGCCACCTAGCCACAACCTCCTCTCTCCCACCGCGTAGGCCTGCCAAACTCAGATCCCGCCCGCCCCGGGCCCGATTCGGGTCAAGCCGCTGCCGCTGCCCGTACACCGTGCGCACCCGCCGCCCCGCAGTCCTCGTGCCGGTGCCCCGGCCGCGCAGGAGCTCGCCTGCGCTTGGTCCCGCATCCAACCCCGCCACCGACCTTCGCCTCGGCGTCTCGCCGACTTGCCGCCTCTAGAAGCTCCGGCCGCCACCGGCGGTCTCCTGCAGAAGATCCGCCCCACCATGGGAGCCGTAAGGTGCAGGTCGCATCCGCGCCGCGTGAGATCCCCGTCGGCCCCAATCCATTGCCGGTACTTGCCCTGCCACTGCAGCCCCATCCCTGGCCGTGGTGCCATCGGATCCGGCGGTCCCCTACCCATCGCCGCCTCCTCCGACCGCTGTCGCCGCCACCGCTATGGCTCGGCTCGGGATCGAGCAAAGGTGTTGCTCGTCCCGCTGCCCTAGCCACTCGTGGACCGGCCCAGCTGCGCCCCACCGCCAGCCCAACATCGGCCCCTCACCGACCTGGGCCGAAGCCCATGGGTGAGCTCCCCGCGCGCTCTTTTGCTACGTCTCGCCCGTGCACCGTTTAGTTATCTTGCGCCCATGTGCTACTGTTGGACCTCTAGTCAGATTCGTCCCGTTACCTTTTTTTTCTGTTAACGAATTTGCCAATTATCCAGAGAATAATTAAATTGCAGAAAAACCCTTGTAGTTCATGCATTTAATAACTTTCAAACCGTGCATCATATGTAAAAACTTAAAATATGAAAAATGACTAGAATTTCGTGTAGATTCACAATATCCAACACTTACATGTGATAAAAATGTTTAACTTGCTGTTTTCATGTAATTTGCATAAATGGCATGTTAGAATGATTTATTTCATAACTAATAAACCATAGGTCCGATAAAAATGACCAACATATGTAACTTGTCTAGAAAAATGAGTAGAATCACATGCCACACTTTATCCATGTTTAATAATATAAAATTGTGTTAGGAAAGATCTGCACCAAATTCATATTATGCTTATGAGGACGTTTTGGAAATACTATAAGTGGTTTCCGGCCTCATTTAAGATGCCTAGATGTTGTAGTTGTTTGTGCTTCACCGTTTGCCGTGTCTAACAATATTTAATGTTGAGTACCTAAACGGGAGTGAACTAAATAATTCGAATGTGGAGTTTTGTCAATATGCAACTCGTTGCATATTGAACTTCACTTAATATGTAGTAGTTGTTTGTTGTGCTTGCCATGCCATGCGTTGCATATTAAGCCGAATTTGCATCATATTTGTTTGCGCATCATGTCATGCATATGTTGTGGTGTACCATGTGTTGATTGTTGTTTTCGGATTGTTCCTTACTGATAGAGTCCGAAAGCGTTCGGAGTGTGAGGATTCGTTCGACTATGTTGGCTCGTCTTCTTGATGGACTCGTTCTTCTTCCAAGCGGGATCTCAGGCAAGATGAGACATTTCCCTGGATACCACTACTATCATTGCCATGCTAGATGTCTCATTTTTTATAGCTATGTCACGCTACCTACCACTTGTTTGTCAAGCCTCCCAACGTTGCCATGAAAAGCCTCTAACCCCTCCACATCCCAGCAAACCTTTGTTTGGCTATGTTACCGCTTGCTTAGCCCTTCTTATAGCGCTTCTAGCTGCAGGTGCAATTGCTTCCATGTGTCAACATGGGCATTCTTTTGTTATCACAATATTATTGCTATTTAATTTAATGCACATATATACTTGGTAAAAGGTGGAAGGCTTGGCCTTTTGCTCGATGTTTTGGTCCACTTTTGCCGCCCCTAGTTACTTGTGAACCGGTGTTATGTTCCATAATTGAGCGCTCCTAACATGGTCGGGGTTGTTATGGGGACCCCCTTGATTTTCTTTTTGGGATAAAACTTATATGGCAAGGCCCAACATTGGTTTTACCATTTGCCAACCTAATAAAACTTGCATAGGGACTTTCTGGACCCCGCGGATCTTTAATCAACAACCCGGGCCAGTGCTCCTCATGAGTGTTGGTCCACCTACCTAGCAGTCGGCGGTGCCACCTCGGGGCAACTCGAGGTATTTTCAGGCTACCGTCCACTTCGCATAGACAGATGATGCCCGTGGATAGAGAGCGCATGGCTCTAAATGTGGATATGGCTCACCGGGAGGCCTTGCTAGATTTATTTTACCTTTCTCGAACATCTTGAGTGAGGAATTCTGATTTTTCTTTGGGCTATCTCGAGGTGGCAGATTTCCTATGGAATTGCCTAGGAAGATCACGAGATCCATGGTCGAGGTTATTCCCGCTGCGTGTGGTTAATTTGTGATGGATGAGTTGGAGCACCTCTGCAGGGTTAAGTCTTTTGAAAAGCCGTGCCCGTGGTTATGTGGCAAACTTGGATATTTTTTAACACCCTGTCATAGCAAACTTGAAGTAAACTCTAATAAAATACACCAACCGTGTGCGTAACTGAGACAGATCTCTTCTCGTGAGTCCTTATCTGAGAGAGAACACGGTGATGTTATGTTTGGCGTAAGTAGGTGTTCATGATTAGTTAGTGATCATTACTAGTTCACGTCCGTTATGCGTAGACCACCATACTTTACTTTATGTATTCGTAAGCTAGTCACTCAAATAAATGCTTAGTCGCTTGCTACAGCCTCACCACTTAACCATACCTCACTCATTGAGCTTTAATAGTCTTGATACCCTTGTAAATGAGATTGCTGAGTCCCCGTGGCTCACAGATTACTACAACAACACTTGCAGGTATAGGTAATGCAGTGCTTTCACGTGAGAACGATGCTTGTTTGATTTGGAGTTCTTCTTCTTCTTCTTCTTCTTCTTCTTCTTTGATCTAGGATGGGTTCTAGGCGGAAGCTTGGGATAGCAAGGATGGATGTCATTTTGTCGTTTGTTTTCGTCCATAGTCGGACCCTGCTCTTCTGTATGATGTTTGAATATGGTATTGTATTGATGTGATATTGATGTAGCTTGTGGCGAGTGTAAGCCAATTCCATATACTCATCTCTTTTGTACATGTACTTGTATTGATATCCATTCTTGCACCGTTTGCTATGTCTAACAGTATTTAATATTGATGAGTACCTAAATGGTAGTGAACTAAATAATTCGAACGTGGAGTTTTGTCAATATGCAACTCGTTGCATATTGAACTTCACTTAATATGTAGTAGTTGTTTGTTGTGCTTGCCATGCCATGTGTTGCATATTAAACCGGACATGCATCATATTTGTTTGCGCATCATGTCATGCATATGTTGTGGTGTACCGTGTGTTGATTGTTGTTTTCGGATTATTCCTTCTTGATAGTGTCCGAAAGCGTTCGGAGTGTGAGGATTCGTTTGACTACGTTGGCTCGTCTTATTCATGGACTCGTTCTTCTTCCAAGCGGGATCTCAGGCAAGATGAGACATTTCCCTGGATACCACTACTATCATTGCCATGCTAGATGTATCGTTTTTCTATCGCTATGTCACTCTACCTACCACTTGTTTGTCAAGCCTCCCAACATTGCCATGAAAAGCCTCTAACCCCTCCACATCCCAGCAAACCTTTGTTTGGCTATGTTACTATTGGAAATATGCCCTAGAGGCAATAATAAATTAGTTATTATCATATTTCCTTGTTCATGATAATCGTTTATTATCCATGCTATAATTGTATTGATTGGAGACTTAAATGCATGTGTGGATACATAGACAAAACTATGTCCCTAGTATGCCTCTAATGGACTAGCTCGTTGATCAAAGGATGGCTAAGGTTTCCTAGCCATGGACATGAGATGTCATTTGATAACGGGATCACATCATTAGGAGAATGATGTGATGGATAAGACCCAAACTACAAACATAGCATATGATCGTGTCAGTTTATTGCTACTGTTTTCTGCATGTCAAGTATATGTTCCTATGACCATGAGATCATGCAACTCACGGATATCGGAGGAGTGCCTTGTGTGTATCAAACGTCGCAACGTAAATGGGTGACTATAAAGGTGCTCTACAGGTATCTCCGATGGTGTCTGTTGAGTTGGCATGGATCGAGACTGGGATTTGTTACTCCGTGTGACGGAGAGGTATCTCAGGGCCCACTCGGTAATACAACATCACAACAAGCCTTGCAAGCAATGTGGCTAAGTGTTAGTCACGGGATCTTGTATTACGAAACGAGTAAAGAGACTTTCCGGTAACGAGATTGAACTAGGTATGGAGATACCGACGATCGAATCTCGGGCAAGTAACATACCGAAGAACAAAGGGAATGTTATACGGGATTAACTGAATCCTTGACATAGAGGTTCGACCGATAAAAGATCTTCATAGAATATGTAGGAACCAATGTGGAAATCCAGGTCCCGCCATTGGTTATTGGCCATAGAGGTGTCTCGGTCATGTCTACATAGTTCTCGAACCCGCAGGGTCTGCACACTTAAGGTTCAGTGACGTTTCGGTAGTGTAGAGTTATGTATGGTGGTGACCGAAGGTTGTTCGGAGTCCCGGATGAGATCCCGGACGTCACGAGGAGCTCTGGAATGGTCCATAGGTAAAGATTCATATATAGGAAGTCCCAGTTTGGTCGCCGGAAAAGTTTCGGGCTCATCGGTAGTGTACCGGGAGTGCCGGTAGTGTACTGGGAGTGCCGGTAGTGTACCGGGAGGCCTCCGGGAGGGGTATTTCGACCCCAAGAGGTCCATGGGATGTGGGAGAATAATAACCAGCCCTTTGTGGGCTGGGAAAACAGCCACAAAGGCCCATGGCGCAGGAGAGAAAGTCCTAAAGCAAAAAGTGGAAAATCAGCCAATAGGAGGCAATCCTACTCCATCTAGGATTGGAGGTGAAGTAGGATTGCTTCCCACCTCCTATTTCGGCCGACCCAAAGGCCTTGTCTGCCTCTCCTCTCCTCTCCTCCTATATATACTAGTGGATTGGGTGGTTTTTGGACAGAATTTCCGGCCACGTGCTACCCGTTCCACCGGTGCATAGTTTCTCCTCTAGATCGTAGTTCCGAAGTGCTTAGGCGAAGCCCTGTCGGAATTTCTCCACCACCATCACCGGAGCGCCGTCACGCTGCCGGTGAACTCTCTCTCCTCTCCACCTCCTCTTGCTGGATCAAGACGGTGGAGATCGTCATCAAGCTGCACGTGTGCTGAACGCGGAGGTGCCGTCCGTTCGGCGCTAGATCGGAAGAACCGTGATCGAGATCGCGAGACGGTTCGTGATGAGATCGCAGGACGGATCGTGATGAGTTCGCAGGACAGATCGTGATCAAGATCGTGAGACGGATCGTGATGAGATCGCGGGACGGATTGTGATGGGATCGCGGGATGGATCGTGATGAGATCGCGGGACGCTCGGCGATTTGGATCGCGAAGATGTTCGACTACACCAACCGCGTTTCTTAACGCTTCTCGCTTAGCGATCTACAAGGGTATGTAGATCCACTCTCCCTCTCGTAGATGCTCATCACCATGGATAGGTTTGCGTGTGCGTAGGAAATTTTTTGTTTCCCATGCGACGTTCCCCAACAGTTACCACTTGCTCAGCCCTTCTTATAGCGTTTCTAGCTACAGGTGCAATTGCTTCCATGTGTCAACATGGGCATTCTTTTGTCATCACAATATTATTGCTATTTAATTTAATGCACATATATACTTGGTAAAAGGTGGAAGGATTGGCCTTTTGCTCAGTGTTTTGTTCTACTTTTGCCGCCCCTAGTTACTTGTGAACCGGTGTTATGTTCCATAATTGAGCGCTCCTAACATGCTCAGGGTTGTTATGGGGACCCCCTTGATTTTATTTTTGGGATAAAACTTATATGGCAAGGCCCAACATTGGTTTTACCATTTGCCAACCTAATAAAACTTGCATAGGGACTTTCCGGACCCCGCGGATCTTTAATCAACAACCCGGGCCAGTGCTCCTCATGAGTGTTGGTCCACCTACCTAGCAGTCGGCGGTGCCACCTCGGGGCAACTCGAGGTATTTTCAGGCTACCGTCCACTTTGCACAGACAGATGATGCCCATAGATAGAGAGCGCATGGCTCTAAATGTGGATATGGCTCACCGGGAGGCCTTGCTAGATTTATTTTACCTTTCTCGAACATCTTGAGTGAGGAATTCCGATTTTTCTTTGGGCTATCTCGAGGTGGTGGATTTCCTGAATTGCCTAGGAAGATCACGAGATCCGTGGTCGAGGTTATTCCCGCTACGTGTGGTTAATTTGTGATGGATGAGTTGGAGCACCCCTGCAGGGTTAAATCTTTCGGAAAGCCATGCCCGCAGTTATGTGGCAAACTTGGATATTTTGTTTAATACCCGGTCATAGCAAACTTGAAGTAAACTCTAATAAAATACACCAACCGTGTGCCTAACCGTGAATGTCTCTTCTCGTGTGTCCTTATCCGAGAGAGAACATGGTGGGGTTATGTTTGGCATAAGTAGGTGTTCAGGATTAGTTAGTGATCATTACTAGTTCACATCCGTTATGCGTAGATCACCATACTTTACTTTCTGTATTCATAAGTTAGCCACTCAAATAAATGCTTAGTCACTTGCTGTAGCCTCACCACTTAACCATACCTCACCCACTGAGATTTAATAGTCTTGATACCCTTGGAAATGAGATTGCTGAGTCCCTGTGGCTCACAAATTACTACAACAACAGTTGCAGGTACAGGTAATGCGATGCTTTCATGTGAGAGCGATGCTTGTTTGATTTGGAGTTCTTCTTCTTCTTCTTCTTCTTCTTCTTCTTCTTCTTCTTCGATCTAGGATGGATTCCAGGCGACCGCCTAGGATAGCAAGGATGGATGTCATTTTGTCGTTTGTTTTCATCAATAGTCGGACCCTGCTCTTCTGTATTATGTTTGAAAATATTATTGTATTGATGTGATATTGATGTAGCTTGTGGCGAGTGTAAGCCAATTCCATATACTCATCTCTTCTGTACATGTACTTGTAATGATATCCATTCTTGCAACACGACGAGATGTGCTCCTATCCCTGTCGAGGCCCTCGAGCCAAAATAAGGATAGGGTCGCATCTTGGGAGTGACACAAACTCATCATTGAAAGCTTTGTTAGGAGAACCAAATATAATATCATTAGCATATATGTTGCATATGAACAAGTCCCCTATAACGCTTTTCGGCAAAAGATTGGGATCATTTTCCCAGTTTCAAACCCATGGTCTTGCAACAACTTGGTAATGTGCTCATACCATGCACATGGGGCTTTTTTAAGGCAATAGAGTGCCTTATCAAGCTTGTATACATGATTGGGGAACTTGGGATCCTCGAACCCGGGCGGTTGCTTGACATATACCAAGTCCTTAAGGGGACCATTAAGAAATGCACTCTTCACATCCATTTGTTGCAATTTGAAATCACAATGAGATGCATATGCAAGCAACATGTGAATAGGTTCAAGGAAAGGAAGGGAGCAAATGTTTCACAATAGTCGACACCCTCAACATGGGAGTAGCCTTGTGCTGCCAATCTTGCCTTCTTGCGAGTGATCACACCATTCACATATTGCTTGTTCTTGAAGATCCTTTTGGTTCCAATGATATTGTGATTATACTTTGGTCTTGGCACCAATTTCCACACCTTGTTGCGCTCGAAGTTGTTGAGTTCATCATGCATGGCTTCAAGCCAATCCGTATCCTCGAGCGCCTCTTGTACCTTTAGGGATTCAATACAAGAAACAAGCATGTGATGCTCACAAAAGTTTACGAATTGTTTACGAGTGGTTACCCCTTTACTCAAGATCCTGTAGAAATTCTACAAAACATGTTGATTATCTTTGGAGGCTACTTTGGCGGCACAATGCTCCCAAATTTCCTCCAAGGAAGGTTTGGGAGCCATATTAACAATATCTTGAGCGCCGTCTTGAGATTTCTCTTGATCTTGAACTTGTTCTTGATCTTGAGCTTGCTCGGAGTCATGAACTCGACCTTAGGCATCACTTGGTGAAGCACTGATGTCTACTACACAACTTTCTTCTTGTAGGCTCGTGTTGGGCCTCCAAGCGCAGAGTTTTGTAGGACAGTAGAAATTTTCCCTCAAGTGGATGACCTAAGGTTTATCAATCCGTAGGAGGCATAGGATGAAGATGGTCTCTCTCAAACAACCGTGCAACCAAATAACAAAGAGTCTCTTGTGTCCCCGACACACCAAATACAATGTTAAATTGTATATGTGCACTAGTTCGGCGAAGAGATGGTGATACAAGTGTAATATGGATGGTGGATATAGGTTTTTGTAATCTGAAAATATAAAAACAGCAAGATAACTAATGATAAAAGTGAGCAAAAACGGTATTGCAATGATTGAAAACAAGGCCTAGGGTTCATACTTTCAGTAGTGCAAGTTCTCTCAACAATACTAACATAGTTAAATCCTATGTAAATCTCTCATGCACGACAAAGAGTTCACTCCAAAGTCACAAATAGCAGAGAAATAACGAAGAAATTATTGTAGGGTACGAAACCACCTCAAAGTTATCTTTTCCGATCAATCTTATGAGCTATCCCTATAAGTGTCACGAACAACCCTAGAGTTCGTACTAAAATAACACCTTAAGATACACATCAACCAAAACCCTAATGTCACCTAGATACCTGAATGTCACCACGAGTACCCATGGGCTTGATTTTGCGATATGCATCACACAATTTCAGATTCATCATGTTCAATTCAACACAAAGAACTTCAAAGAGTGCCCCAAAGTTTCTACCGGAGATTCAAGACGAAAACATGTGCCAACCCCTATGCATAGATTCCCAAGGTCACGGAACCCGCAAGTTGATCACCAAAACATACATCAAGTGGATCAATAGAACATCCCATTGTCGCCACAGATATCCCATCACAAGACATACATAAAGTGTTGTCAAATCCTTAAAGACTCAATCCGGTAAGAAAACTTCAAAGGGAAAACTCAATTCATCACAAGAAGATAGAGAGGGGAAAACTCCATATGATTCATCTATATCACTATAGGTGGAATAGAATATGGTGGTTGTGGAGAATATGAAAAGAAGGAGATAGTCTCACACTAACTAGGCGTATCAACGGGATATGGAGATGCCCATCAATAGATAGCAATGTGAGTGAATAGGGATTGCCATGCAACGGATGCACTAGAGCTATAAGTGTATGAAAGCTCAAAAAGTAACTAAGTGGGTGTGCATCCAACTCGCTTGCTCACGAAGACCTAGGGCAATTTGAGGAAGCCCTTCATTAGAATATACAAGCCAAGTTCTATAATGAAAAATTCCCACTCGTATATGAAAGTGACAATATAGGAGACTCTCTATATGAAAAACATGGTGCCACTCTGAAGCACAAGTGTGGCAAAGGATAGTAGCATTGCCCCTTTTCTCTTTTCTCTCATTTTTTATCTTTTCTTTTCTTTTTTGGTGGTCATGTTTGGCCTCGTTTTTTTATTTGGGCTTCTCTAGCCTCTTTTATTTTTGTAAAGTCCGGAGACTCATCCCAACTTGTCAGGGAATCATAGCTTCCATCATCCTTTCCTCACATGGGACAATGCTCTATTAATTATGATCATCACACTTTTATTTACTTACAACTCAAGAATTACAACTCGATACTTAGAACAAAATATGACTCTATATGAATGCCTACGGCGGTGTACCGGGATGTGCAATTATCTAGCATAGCAAATGGCATAAAAAACGGACAAGCCATGAAAACATCATGCTAGCTATCTTACGATCATGCAAAGCAATATGAAAATGATGGTGCGTGTCATAATAAACGGAACGGCGGAAGTTGCATGGCAATATATCTTGGAATGGCTATGGAAATGCCATAATAGGTAGGTATGGTGGCTGTTTTGAGGAAGGATATATTGTGGGTTTAATGCACCAGCGAAAGTTGCATGGTACTAGAGAGGCTAGCAAAAGTGGAAGGGTGAGAGTGCGTATAATCCATGGACTCACATTAGTCATAAAGAACTCACATACTTATTGCAAAAGTCTATTAGTCATCGAAGCAAAGTATTAGATGCATGCCTCCAAGGGACAGGTTGGTAGGAGTAAACCATCGCGCTCTCCCGACCCTCACACAAAGGCTGACAATTAATAAACAAATCATACTCCGACTTTCTAACATAACGGTTCACCATACGTGCATGCTACGGGAATCACAAACCTTTACATAAGTATTTTTACCCATTCACAATTAATTCCTAACATGAATCTTAATGTTACCATCTTTATATCTCAAAACTTTATGCAAGGAATCAAACTTCTCATAGTATTCAATGCACTTTATATGAAAGTTTTTATTATATCCCTCTAGGATGCCCATTATATTAGGACTATTCATAACCTAAGAAAATTACCATGCTGTTTAGAGACTATCAAAATAATATATGTGAAGCACGAGAGTTCATCAATTTCTATAAAATGAAACCACCGCCGTGCTCTACAAAGATATAAGTGAAGCACTAGAGCAAACTGACAAACTACTCCAAATAGATATAAGTGAAGATCAGTGAGTAGGTAAACAATTAAGTAGCTATGTGAGGACTTTATATATCTCTCTCAATAAAGATTTTAAGATCTTAGTATTTTATTTAAACATCAAGCAAAATAAATATAACACTCCAAGAATAGGACACATCATGTGAACGAATAAAAATTTAAGCTCAACATAGGCTAATCGATAGTTGATGAAGAGGGGTGGGATGCGTAACATCCCCAAGCTTAGATGCTTGGTAGTTCTTGAAATATTTACTTGGGTTGCCTTGGGAACCCCCAAGCTTGAGCTTTTGTATCTTGTTTAATCCTCTCATATCCCGGTTTCACCTATTCTCAAAAACTTCATCCACACAAAACTCAAAAAGAACTCGTGAGATAGGTTAGTACACATAAGAACAAATCAACACTTCATGTACTGCAAAGAAAAGTTGCACAATAATTTTCAAACTTTAGGTACTATATAATATCATTTCCACAATTTATATCTACCAATATAGGCTATGGAAACTATAGGATAAGTAGATAACAAAACTGTGACAACAATCTGTCTAAATAGAACAGTCTGTAGCAATTTATTAAACCAGTGTACTTATGTAACTCAAAAAATTATGAAAATTTAGTAAATTCTATATAATTTATATTAAAATACTGTGTAAAAGTTTCAGAAACTTTCCATGTTCCAGTAAAATAAGAAAATACAAACACTACAACAGAAGTTTCTTTTTTTACCCAGCAAATATCAAAACATGCAATGCAAGAATCCTAAGGCAATTCTTGAAAATTTTTATTGAAAAACAAGATTATAAATAACACCTAACAGAGAACAAAAAAAATAAAATGATGCTCAAAGAAAAACTCATATTATGTGACAAATAAAAATATAGCTCCAAGTGAGATATACCGATAGTGTTGAAGACGAAAGAGGGGATGCCTTTCGGGGCATCCCCAAGCTTAGGCGCTTGAATATTCCTTGGATATTACATTGGGGGTGCCTTGGGAATCCCCAAGCTTAGGTTCTTGTAACTCCTTATTCTCCTCATATCGATGTCTCACCCAAAACTTGAAAACTTCAATCACACAAAACTTAACGGAACTTTGTGAGAAGGGTTAGTGTAATAAAGATAGATCATTCACTTAGGTACTGTCAAGACAAAATTCACAATTGTTCCCACATGATACCTACTGTATTCCAGCATTCCCAAAATTTATATTACTCAATATAAGCTATAGTAACACTTGAAACAAGCAAAGTATGCATGCAAAACAGAATCTGTCAAAAACATAATAGTCTGTAAAGCTCTGAATGATCACCAAACTTCCCTGATTCTAAAAATTCTGAAAAATTAGGACATATCACAGAATTTGCATATAAATTTTGTGTAAAATTTCAGAATTTTTTGAATCTCCAGTAAAATCATATAATGGACGCACAACTTTCTGTTTTCGCATAGAATCAAACAAGCAAGTATCCACACTATCCCAAAGGCTTTACTTGGCACTTTATTGAAATAAAAGACACAAAACATGATTACTATAGTATATTATGTTGGGGAACGTTGCATGGGAAACAAAAATTTCCTACGCACACGCAAGATCTATCCATGGTGACGAGCATCTACGAGAGGGAGAGTGAATCTACATACCCTTGTAGATCGCTAAGCGGAAGCGATAAGAAACGCGGTTGATGTAGTCGAACGTCTTCACGATCCAATCAAAATCCATTCCGTGATCTCATCATGAGCCATCCCACGATCCCATGGTGGTCCTTCCGATCGAGTTCCGAACGGACGGCACCTCCGCGTTCAACACACGTACAGCTCGATGATAATCTGTGCCTTCTTGATCCAGCAAGAGGGAGCGGAGAGGTAGATGATTTCTCCGGCAGCATGACGGCGCGGCGGCAGTGGTGGTGGAGATGATACGATAGGGCTTCGCCAAGCACTACAGAATCAATCTATAGGAGAAACATATCTAGAGGAAGAATAGGGCAGCACGTGGCAATTAGGGTTATGGGCTGCCCTCAAAATCCCTCAACATATATAGGAGGAAGGGGAGAGGAGGCAACCTTGGCCCCTACTCCAAGTAGGTTCGGCCGAACCAAACAAGGGAGTGAATCCACCTCCCACAAGGGATGTGGGATCCTATTAGGACTCCTTCCTAATTTGGATTTTCCTTCCCTTCTTTGGGGTTTTTCCTTTCCCACTCTTTCATAACCGCATGGGTCTTGTAGAGCTGGTTTGAGCAGTCCACTAAGGGCTGGTGCAACTCCCCTCAGGCCCATGTGGCCTCCCAGCGTGGGTGGCCCCTCCCGATGGCCCTCCGGCACTCCCGGTACACTACCGGAAATACCCGAAACTTTTCCGGTGGCCAAAAAAAGACTTACTGTATATCAATCTTTACCTCTGGACCATTCTGGAGCTCCTTGTGATGTCCGGGATCTAATCCGGGAGTCCGAACAACCTTCGGTCACCAACATACATAACTCAACTATACCAAAACGTCACCGAACCTTAAGTGTGCAGACCCTGCGGGTTCGAGAACTATGCAGACATGATTGAGACACCTCTATGGTCAATAACCAATAGCGGGACCTGGATGCCCATATTGGTTCCTACATATTCTACGAAGATATTTATTGGTCGAACCTCTATGTCAAGGATTCAGATAATCCCATATGATGTTCCCTTTGTTCTTCGGTATGTTACTTGCCCGAGATTCGATCGTCGGTATCTCTATACCTAGTTCAATCTCGTTACCGGCAAATCTCTTTACTTGTTCCGTAAGACAAGATCCCGTGGCTAACACTTAGTCACATTGTTTGCAAGGCTTATTGTGATGTTGTATTACCGAGTGGGCCCTGAGATACCTCTCCATCACACGGAGTAACAAATCCCAGTCTTGATCCATGCCAATCCAACAGACACCCTCAGAGATACCTGTAGAGCACCTTTATAGTCACCTAGTTACATTGCGACGTTTGATACACACAAGGTACTCCTCCAGTGTCAGTGAGTTGCATGATATCAAGGTCATAGGAACAGATACTTGACATGCAGAAAATTGTAGCAATAAACTGACATGGTCATATGCTATGTTTATAGTTTGCGTCTTGTCCATCACATCATTCTCCTAATGATGTGATCCCGTTATCAAATGACATCTCATGTCCATGTCTAGGAAACCTTAACCATCTTTGGTCAATGAGCTAGTCCATCAGAGGCATACTAGGGACATGGTGTTGTCTATGTATCCACACATGTATCTGAGTTTCCGATCAATACAATTATAGCATGGATAGTAAACGATTATCATGAACAAGGAAATATGATAATAACTAATTTATTATTGCCTCTAGGGCATATTTCCAACAGTCTCCCACTTGCACTAGAGTCAGTAATCTAGTTCACATCACCATGTGATTCACATTGTTATGAATCTAACACCCAATGAGTTCTGGGGCTCGATCATGCTTTGCATGTGAGCGAGGTCTTTTAGTCAATGGGTCTGCGATATTCAGATTCATGTGTACTTTGCAAATCTCTGTGTTATACTATAAACACCGCTACCACACTACACTTGGAACTATTCCAAATGGCTGCTCCACTATACGTATCCGGATTGCTACTAAGAGTCATCCGGATTGGTGTTAAAGCTTGCATCGACGTAACTCTTTACGACGAACTCTTTATCACCTCCATAATCGAGAAACATCTCCTTAGTCCTCTAGTTACTAAGGATAATTTTGACCGCTGTCCAGTGATCCACTCCTGGATCACTCTTGTACCCCTTGACATACTCATGGCAAGGCACACACCAGGTGCGGTACACAACATGGCATAATATAGAGCCTATGGCTAAGGCATAGGGGACGACCTTCATCCTTTCTCTTTCTTCTGTCGTGGTCAGCCTTTGAGTCTCACTCAACTTCACACCTTACAAATCAGGGAAGAACTCTTTCTTTGACTGATCCAATTTGAACTCTTTCAAAATCTTGTCAAGGTATGTACTCATTGATAGTCTCATCAGGCGTCTTGATCTATCTCTATAGATCTCGATGCTCAATATTCAAGTAGCTTTATCCAGGTCCCCCTTTGAAAAACTCCTTTCAAACAACCCTTTATGCTTTCCAGAAATTCTACATCATTTCTGATCAACAATATGTCATCCACATATGCTTATCAGAAATTCTATAG
Organism: Hordeum marinum; assembly: GCA_022496015.1. NCBI lineage: Eukaryota > Viridiplantae > Streptophyta > Magnoliopsida > Poales > Poaceae > Hordeum > Hordeum marinum. The sequence continues at coordinate 103,669,950 of CM039676.1, read as the reverse complement.
TGCTCCCACTCACTTTATTGTAAATACAAGTTTCTCATAAACTTTGTATAAACTCAAAAACTTTGATCACCTCATCAAAACGTATATTCCAACTCCGAGATCCTGGCTCCAGCCCTTAGATGGATTGGTGGAGCTTGCATACATTTTAGCATCCTTAGGAGTGACAAAACGTTCCGGTTGTATCACATACAACCTTTCCTCACGGAAACCGTTAAGGAAACTATGTTTTGACATCCGTCTACCAGATTTCCTAATTGAAAAACCGCAGCAATTACTAACATAATTCCAACAGACTTTAGCATCGCTACGAGTGAGAAAGTCTCATCGCAGTCAACTCCTTGAACTTGTCAGAAACTTCTTTGCGACAAGTCGAGCTTTATAAATGGTGACATTTACCATCGGCATCTGTCTTCATCTCAAAGGTCCATTTGTACTTAATGACCTACCGTCCAACGAGCAAGTCAACCAAAGTCTATACTTGGTTTTCATACATGGATCATTTCTCAGATTGCATGGACTCTAACCATTTGTCGGAATCTGGGCCCATCATCGCTTCTCCATAGCTCGTAGGTTCATCATTGTCCAACAACATGACCTCCAAGACATGGTTTCCATACCACTCAGGAGCAGTACACGTCCTTGTCGACCTACGAGGTTCGATAGTAACTTGATATGAAGCTTCATGATCATCATCATTAACTTCCTCTTCAACTAACGTAGGCTCAACAGAAACATTTTTCTACGCTGCGCTACTCTCTGGTTGAAACAAAGGTTCAACAACCTCATCAAGTTCTATCTCCTCCCACTAAATTCTTTCGAGAGAAACTCTTTCTCGAGAAAGGACCCGTTTTAGCAAGAAACACTTTGTGCTCAGATTTGAGATAGAAGGTATACCCAATTTTTCTTAGGGTATTCCATGAAGATACATTTGTTCGCTTTGGGTCCTAGCTCATTAGGTGAAAACCCTTTTTCACATAAGCGTCGCAGCCCCAAACATTAAGAAATGACAGCTTAGGTTTCTATCAAACCATAATTCATATGGTGTCATCTCAACGGATTAAGATGGTGCCCTATTTAAAGTGAATGTAGTTGTCTCTAATGCATAACCCCAAAACGATAGTGGAAAAATGATAAGAGACATCATAGTACACACCATATCCAATAGAGCATGACTATGACGTTCGAACACACCATCACACCATGGTGTTCTAGGTGGCGTGAGTTGTGAAACAACTTTCACATTGTCTAAAGGTGTATGCCAAACTCGTAACTCAGATATTCACCTCCACGATCATATCGTACACATTTTTATCTTTTTGTCATGATGATTTTAAACTTCACTCTAAATTTGTTTGAACTTTTCAAATGTTTCAGACTTGTGTTTCATTAAGCAAATATACTCATATATACTTAATTCATCAGTGAAGGTAAGAAAATAACGATATCCACTGCACACTACAACACTCATTGGACCGTATACATCAGCATGTATCATTTCCAATAAGTAACTTGCCCGTTCCATCAAGCCAGAAAACGGGGTTTTAGTCATCTTTCCCATGAGGCATGGTCTGCAGGTCTCAACCGATTCAAAATCGAAAGATTCCAAAGATCCATTAACATGGAGTTTCTTCATGTGCTTTACACTAATATGACATTCAACAGTAGTGCCACAAGTGTGTGGTACTATCATTATTAACTTTTTATCTTTTGGCATCTATTTTATGAACATGTGTACTACTACGATCAAGATTCAACAATCCATTCATTGGGTGCATGACCATTGAAGGTATTATTCATGTAAATAGAATAACCATTATTCTTTGACTTAAATGAATAACCATATTGCAATAAATACAATCCAATCACGTTCATGCTCAACGCAAACACCAAATAACATTTATCTAGGTTCGTCACTAATCCCGAAGGTAGAGAGAGCGTGCGATGTTGATGACATCAACCTTGGAAAAATTTCCAACACACATCATTACCTCACCCTTAGCTAGTCTCTGTTTATTCCGTAGCTTTTATTTTGAGTTACTAACATTTAGCAACCAAACTGGTATCCAATACCCAACTGCTACTAGGAGTACTAGCAAGGTACACATCAATAACACATATATCAAATATACTTCTGTTGATGTTGCCAGCCTTCTTATCTACCAAGTATCTAAGGTTGTTCCGCTTCAGCGACCGTTCCCCTCATAATATAAGCACTTAGTCTCGGGTTTGGGTTCAACTTTGGGTTTCTTCACTGGAGTAGCAACCGACTTGCCATCCATGAAGTTTCCCTCCTAGCCCTTGCCCTTCTTGAAACTGGTGGTTTCACTAACCATCAACACTTGATGCTCCTTCTTGATTTCTACCTTCGCGATGTCAAACATTGCAAATAGCTCAGGGATCATTATTTCCATCCCTGGCATTTTATAGTTCATCACGAAGCTCTGGTAGCTTAGTGACAGTGATTTGGATAACTATATCAATCACTATCTTATCTGGAAGATCAACTCCCACTGGATTCAAGCGATTGTAGTACCCAGACAATCTAAGCACATGCTCAACGATTAAGCTATTCTCCTTCATCTTGCAGGCAAAGAATCTTGTTGGATATCTCATATCTCACAACACGGGCACGAGCCTGAGATCCCAATTTCAGCTCTTAGAACATCTCATATGTTCTATGACGTTCAAAACATTTTGGAGCCTCAATTCTAAGCCTTAATGCATGACGCACTAAACTATCAAGTAGTCATAGAAACATGCCTGTCAGATGTTCACAACATCTACAGACGAAGCTAGAGGGGGTGGCGCACTGAGCGATGCATTAAGGACATAAGACTTCTCTTCAGCAATGAGGACAATCCTTAGATCACGGACCCAGTCCGCAATATTGCTACCATCATCTTTCAACTCTCTTTCTATAGGAACATATAAAAATTCAAGGGAGCTACAGCGTAATCTACAACATAATTTGCAAAGACACTACTGACTATGTTCATGATAATGAGTTCAATTAATCATATTACCTAAGAACTCCCACTAAAATTGACATCCCTCCGGTCATTCGAGTGATACATGATCCAAATTCACCAACTCAAGTCCAATCATCACGTGAGTTGAGGTGGTTTCAATGGTGAACATCATCATGTTGATCATATCTACTGTATGACTCATGTTCGACCTTTTAGTCTCTTGTGTTTTGAGGCCATATCTGTACATGCTAGGCTCGTCAAGTTTAACCCGAGTGTTATGTATGTGCAACACTTGCTAGCACCCATTGTATGTGAACGTAGAGTCTATCACACCCGATCATCACGTGGTGTCTCGACACGACGAACTTTCGCAACGATGCACACTCGGGGAGAACACAATTTATCTTGAAATTTAAGTGAGGGATCACCTTATAATTCTACCGTTGTCCTAAGCAAAACAAGGTGCATAAAAGGATTAACATCACGTGCAAATCATAAGTGACATGATATGGATATGAATTTGTGCTTTTGATCTCCATCTATAAAGCGCCGGCATGATCTCCATTGTCACCGGCATGACACCATGATCTCCATCAACGTGTCGCCATCGGGGTTGTCATGCCCACCATGCTTATACTAATATTGCTACCGCTTAGTGATAAAGTAAAGCATTACATAGCGCTTAATGATTGACACGCAGGTCATACAATAATTAAAGACAACCCCAATGGCTCCTGCCGGTTGCCGTACTCATCGACATGCAAGTCGTGATATTCTATACAATACATGATAATCTCATACATCACATATACCTCATCATGTAATTGTCCATATCACATCACAACATACCTTGCAAAAACAAGTTAGATGTCCTCTAACTGTTGTTGCAAGTTTTAGGTGGCTGCTATGGGTATCTAGCAACAACAATTCTCACCTACGCAAAACCACAAAGGTGATACATAAGTTTCTTTTCAACCTTCTCAAGGACCGCCTTTGTCGAATCCGATACAACTAAAGTAGGAGAAACAGACACCCGCCAGCCATATTTGTGCAACGAAGTTACACATCAGTCGATGGAACCGGTCTCTCGTAAGCGTACGAGTAAGGTTGGTCCGGGCCGCTTCATCCCACAATACCGCTGAACCAAAACACGACAAAGGGAGGAAGCAATATAAGCATCAACACCCACAAAATCCTTTGTGTTCTACTCGAGATCTCATCTACACATATACCTAGCTCTGATACCACTGTTGGGGAACGTTGCATGGGAAACAAAAAATTTCGTACGCACACGCAAGATCTATCCATGGTGATGAGCATCTACGAGAGGGAGAGTGAATCTACATACCCTTGCAGATCGCTAAGCGAAAGGGTTAAGAAATGCGGTTGATGTAGTCAAACGTCTTCACGACCCAATCACGATCCGTCCCGCAATCTCATCATGAGCCGTACCGCGATCCCATCATGGTCCTTTCGATCTAGTGCCCAACGGAAGGGACCTCCGCATTTAGCACACGTACAGCTCAATGAAGATCTCCGCCTTCTTAATCCAGCAAGAGGGAGCGGAGAGGTAGATGAGTTCTCCAGCATTGTGACGGCACGGTGGCGGTGGTGGTGGAGCTGATCCGGCAGGGCTTCGCCAAGCACTACAGAATTAATCTATAGGAGAAACATATCTAGAGGAAGAAGAGGGCAACACGTGGCAATTAGGGTTAGGGGCTGCCCTCAAAATCCCTCAATATATAAGTGGAAGGGGAGAGGAGGAAGCCTTGGCCCCTACTCCAAGTAGGTTCGGCCGAACCAAACAAGGGAGGGAATCCACCTCCCACAAGGGAGGTGGGATCCTATTAGGACTCCTTCCTAATTTGGATTTTCCTTCCCTTCTTTGGGGTTTTTCCTTTCCCACTATTTCCTAGTCGCATGGGCCTTGTAGGGATGGTTTGACCAGACCACTAAGGGCTGGTTCAACACCCCTCAGGCCCATGTGGCCTCCCGGCATGGGTGGCCCCTCCGATGGCCCTCCGGCACTCCCGGTACACTACCGGAAATACCCAAAACTTTTCCGGTGGCCAAAACTAGGCTTCCTATATATCAATCTTTACCTCCGGACCATTCCGGAGCTTCTCGTGATGTCCGGGATCTCATCTGGGACTCCGAACAACCTTTGGTCACCAACATACATAACTCAACTATACCAAAACGTCACCGAACCTTAAGTGTGCAGACCCTGCGGGTTCGAGAACTATGCAGACATGACCGAGACACCTCTATGGTCAATAACCAATAGCGGGACCTAGATGCCCATATTGGTTCCTACATATTCTATGAAGATCTTTATCGGCCGAACCTCTATGTCAAGGATTCAAATAATCCCGTATGATGTTCCCTTTGTTCTTCGGTATGTTACTTGCCCGAGATTTGATCGTCGGTATCTCTATACCTAGTTCAATCTCGTTACCGGCAAGTCTCTTTACTCGTTCCGTAAGACAAGATCCCTTCGCTAACACTTAGTCACATTGCTTGCAAGGCTTATTGTGATGCTTGATCCATGCCAACCCAACAGACACCCTCAGAGATACCTGTAGAGCACCTTTATAGTCACCCAGTTACGTTGCGACGTTTGATAAACATGGAATGAATACTTCATAATTTATAGATACGATGGATACATATCAAGCATCATCATCATGAGGTTGATCTTGCCCCTGATCTTGTTCATTTGGTTGAGGGCCTTAACACTGTTCTTCAGAAGCATGTGGGTGTTGCGTTGGTGATGGTTACGCTTGAGTAGACCATTTTCCTTCTGGTTCGGCCACAAGGGTTTCCTCAACAGGTAGGAAGTGTCACACACCCATTATTCTTATGGATTGGGGAGGAATTTCACCACCTACATCACAAACACCACTTTGCTCCACTTGGGAGTCATTATTTTCATCAATCTCCATGTTACGCGTCTCCTCGATGAGTCCATTGGACTTGTTGAGGACACGGTAAGCATGAGAGTTTGTAGTATAACCAACAAATATGCCATCTCAAGCTCTAGGTTCAAATTTAGACAAACATACACCTTTCTTGACAAGGAAACACTTATAACCAAACACACGGAAGTACTTGGGGTTGGGCTTGTTACCGGTAAGTATCTCATATGGTGTCTTGTTCAAGCCTTTGCGGAGGTAGAACCGATTAGATGCATGACATGCGTTGTTGATGGAATGGCCCAAAATTTATACGGAGATTTGAATTCCGCCATCATGGTCCTTGCCACATCCATCAACGTCCGGTTCTTCCTCTCCGCAATACCATTCTGTTGAGGGGTATATGGTGCAGAGTATTGATGCTTGATCCCCTCATCATTGAGAAACTCATACAAGGTATAGTTCTTGAACTATGTGACCTTGTCACATCTAATCATCAATATATTGGCCTCATGTTGATGTTGAACTTCATTTGCAAAGTTGATGATGGTTTGTTAGGTTTCACTATTCCTCCCGAAGAAGTATACCTAAGTATATCTTGAGTATTTTCATCCCCAAGACTATAAAAGGACGGGGGACTAAAGAAATCCATGTGAAGGAGCTCCAAGGGCCTCTTCGAGTAGATGGGAGTCGTGGGTCGGTGAGCCGTCTCATGTAGTTTTCCTTTGATACAAGCACTACAAGCACGCTCTTTGGCAAAACTCACATTTGTTAGTCCATGAACGTGATCCCCTTTGAGGAGACTTTGCAAAGATCTCATATTGACATGGGCTAGCCGGCAATGCCAGAGCCATCCCATATCAACTCTAGCCATTAGGCAAGTCACGGTCTTAGTGGTTTGCTTCGAAAAGTTAACCACATAAAGACCATTTTCGACATGCCCAACAAAGGCTACTTTAAGAGTCTTTCTCGATAAAAGGGCCATGATATCAATACCAAAGAATTTAGCAAAGCCCATGAGTGCAAGTTGACGTACGGAAAGTAAATTGTATGCAAGGGTCTCAACAAGCATGAATTTCTCAATGGTTAAATCCATAGAGATCACCACCTTTCGAAGACCCAATACCTTTGAAATTGTATCATTACCACATTGTACTTGAGTGTCCAAGGATGAGTTAGTTTGAACGTCCACCACCAAGTCCTTGCTTTTGGTCATATGATTAGTTGCTACACTATTCAGCAACCATGAACCTCCTCCAGAAGCAAACTCCTACAATAGATCAATGCTTGGATTTAGGTACTCATTCTTTGATGGGTCCTTTTATGTTAGTAACAAGGGTCTTAGGAACCCCAATAGACCATTCAATGTACTCATAAGAAGAATCAACAAATTTGGCATAAACATGCCCATCACTAGCACGACGTAAAACATAAGAGGGGTTAAAGTCGTCGACTTTGTTGGAATGGGTGGTCTTTCCCTTCTTGGCATTACCACCCACAACCTTGTCCTTCTTCTTCTCATGAGTATCATCCCCCGCTTTGACAAAGGTTTCCTTGAGCAGGAGATATTTCTTGGTAATGGAAATTTTCTTCTTCTTAGACTTGGGTGCAAACCCAGTCCCTTCCTCTGCCACAACTTCCTTTTGATTTCTAAAAGGGTCATTGAGGTTCTTCTCACCTTGGATACATGTCACAAGGCCTTTCTCAAGTTGCTCTTTTAACTTGTCATTTTCCTCCACAAGGTGCACATGCTCATAACAAGGGTTAGCAACATGTGCACTATCAATTAACAAAAATGAGGACACATAGCTATTTCTTTAGTAAGTTTTACTTGGAGTTGATCATGAGACTCCTTAAGAGAATCATGAGCATTCTCCAAAGCCTTGCAAGCCTTGTCAAGTGTGTCATACTCTTCCTTGAGTCTATCATGGTCAAACCCAAGTGCAACCTTGTCGGATTTGAACACATGATTAAGAACAAGAGCATGATCATGATCATTTCGTAATTTAGCAGGGTCATCGTTGTGTGACTCCTGAAGAGTCAAATGAAGATCTCGCTCTTCCTCAGGAGCAATGGAAGGATCCACAATTTCATCGACATAGTCATGACTATGCCCATCCAATTTAGAGATGATTTCCTCATGAGACTCAATGAGATCACTAGCCTCACCAAGTTGTTCCAAGAAAGCAACAAAGTGCTTCTTGGTCTGTCCCTTCGAGTTTACCGATGAACTTGTCAAACTCATTCTCATCAACTTTCACCTCCTCATGTTCATCCACACAATCCAATAAAGAAGGAGTAGTAGTAATGTATGTTTTGATGTTGGAGGTTACCTATGTTGGGGCACGTTGCATGGGAAACAAAAATTTTCCTACGCACATGAAGATCTATCCATGGTGATGATCATCTACGAGAGGGAGAGTGGATCTACATACCCTTGTAGATCGCTAAGCGGGAAGCATTAAGAAACGCAGTTGGTGTAGTCGAACGTCTTCGCGATCCAAATCGCCGTGCGTCCTGCGATCCAATCACGATCCGTCCCACGATCCAATCATGATCTATCCCGCGATCCGATCACGATCCGTCCCACGAACTTGATCACGATCTGTCTCACAAACTTGATCACGATCCTTCCGATCTAGCACCGAACGGACGACACCTCCGCGTTCAGCACACGTACAGCTTGATGACGATCTCCACCGTCTTGATCCAGCAAGAAGGAGTGGATAGGAAGAAGAGTTCTCTGGTAGCCTGATGGTGCTCCGGCGATGGCGGTGGAGCAATTCCGGCAGGGCTTCGCCTAAGCACTGCAGAAAACCGATCTAGAGGAGAAACTGTGCACTGGAGGAACGGGTAGCACGTGGCTGAAAATCTTGTGCAAAAACCCTCAATACCACCAGTATATATAGGAGGAGAGGAGGACAGGAGGCAGCTTGGACTCCAAGGCCGAACTAGGAGAGGAGGAGTCCACCTCCTCCACTCCTAGTAGGATTAGGATTCATTCTTTTTTTTCCTTTTTGCCTTTTCCCACCTTTTTCCTTTTGGGTTTTCTTCTCCAGCCACATGGGCCTTGTGTGGGAGTTTCCACCAGCCCACTAAGGGCTGATATTCACTCTCCCACAGCCCATGAAGCCTCTTGGGTCGAAATACCCCTCCCGGAGGTCTCCTGGTAAACTACCGGCACTCCCGGTACACTACCGATAAGCCCAGAACTTTTTCGGCGACCAAAATAGGACTTCCTATATATGAATCTTTACCTCCAAACCATTCCGGAGATCCTCGTGACGTCCAGGATCTCATTCGAGACTCCGAACAAAGTTCGGTCACCACCATACATAACTCTATACTACCAAAACGACACCAAACCTTAAGTGTGCAGACCCTGCGGGTTCGAGAACTACGTAGACATGACCAAGACACCTCTACGGTCAATAACCAATGGCGGGACCTAGATGTCCACATTGGTTCCTACATATTATACGAAGATCTTTATTGGTCGAACCTCTATGTCAAGGATTCAATTAATCCCGTATGATGTTCCCTTTGTTCTTCGATATGTTACTTGCCCGAGATTCGATCGTCGGTATCTCCATACCTAGTTCAACCTCGTCAATGGCAAGTCTCTTTACTCGTTCCGTAATACAAGATCCCGTGACCAACACTTAGTCACATTGCTTTCCAGGCTTATTGTGATGTTGTATTACCGAGTGGGCCCTGAGATACTTCTCCGTCACACGGAGTAACAAATCCAAGTCTTGATCCATGCCAACTCAACAGACACCCTTAGAGACACCTGTAAAGCACCTTTATAGTCACCCAGTTACGTTGCAACATTTGATACACACAAGGTACTCCTCCGATATCTGTGAGTTGCATGATCTCATGGTCATAGGAACATATACTTGACATGCAGAAAATAGTAGCAATAAACTGACATGATCATAAGCTACGTTTGTAGTTTGGGTCTTGTCCATCACATCATTCTCCTAATGATGTGATCCTGTTATCAAATGACATCTCATGTCCATGGCTAGGAAACCTTAACCATCTTTCAATCAACGAGCTAGTTCACTAGAGGCATACTAGGGACATTGTGTTTGTCTATGTATCCACACATGTATCCATGTTTCCAATTAATACAATTATAGCATGGATAATAAACAATTATCATGAACAAGGAAATACAATAATAAACACTTTATTTATTGCCTCTAGGGCATATTTCCAACAACCTATTGATACCTTTGGCCATGTGGAAGTTGGCAATGCTGTTTTCGTTGGGAGAGTCAAAGAGAGACACCTTGGTTGGGGAAGAAGTTGCAATGGCTATAGTGGACATCACCATTCCTTCACCACTTTCATCTTCATCATCATCATAATCAGATATGTACTTTTCGTGTGCCACTAACACCTTTGAAGGCACCTTCTTGGTGAATTTATTCTTGTTGGGGAAGGACTTGGCCTTGTCTTTGCGAATGAGCTTGCCACCATTGTATTCCCTCTTATCATACGGGAAATCCCCAATGAAGTGACTCACATTGCCACAATTATAGCAAGTCCTCACACATTGCTTGCTTTCCGAGCCACTTGAGTTGTTCTTGGATAAGTTGGGCCTTGAGTTTCTCTTGTTGCCCCAAAATTGCCTTGATGCAAGATCCATGTGCTTTCGGTATGCATATTTGGTGTCTTAGAGGCAACCCTCCTCTTCTTCATCTTCTTCTTCTTCCGGAATTGACTTGGCCTTCAAAGCAAGGTTGGGTGAGGCTTTCTATGACCGTTGGATACGAGCTAGAGCATCATCGGCGGTCTTGTTCAAGATGTTCATAGCAATAAATTCATCCAACACATCACTCAAGGACAAGGTGTGGAAGTACGGTCTTTGATGGATCACAGAGGACATGGCCTTGTTGAATGGCATGATAGCCTTGAGAAACTTATGCTTGATCCAATTATCATTCTTATCCTTACTCCCATGATCTTGAAGGGAGACTACAAGAGTTGTCAATCTCCGATAGAGCTCAGGAGGGTCCTCATATTCATTCATCACAAACTCATCGGCCTCATCTAGAACCGCCTCAAAGTTGGACTGTTGAATACTCGAGATTCCCTTATATAAAGAGAAAATACGTTCCCAACATTCCTTTGCACGAATAAAAGGATGAAAGTGAGTTAGATCTTCAGGGGCACTACGGTTGAACAAGGCGGAGTGGTTGTATTGATTGTCCGCCTCTTCTCTTGGAGTGAGATTGTTTGGATCATGCGAGTAGTAACCTTGCTCATTTATTCTCCAAAGATTGGTTGAGCTGTGATTCAAATGGGACTTGATACAAAAAACCCAATTAGCGAATGATACGTCCATTTTGCATCATGTTTTACTACTGTTATTTATAATGTTTTATGCATAATAATGCTTTGGGTAGTAATTCTAATGCCTTTTTTCTCACAATGTGCAAGGTTTACATTGAGAGGGAGAATGCCGGCAACTGGAATACATCACCTTGAGAAAGCATGCCAGAGATACCTATTCTGCACAACTCCAATGAAGCTAAAAATTTACGGAGATTTTTTATACATTAAATAAAAAATACTGGAGATGGAAACTCCCGAAGGGGGCCACCAGGTGGCCACGCCCCACCAGGGCGCGGGTGCCACCCCTGGCGCACCCTGGTGGAGCGTGGGCACCCAGGCCCACCTCCAGAGCTCCCCTTCTGGTATAAAATCCTAAAAAACCCTAAAAAATATAGGGAGGACTTTTGGGATGAAGCGCCACCGCCTAGAGGCGGAACTTGGGCAGGAGCACTTTTGCCCTCCGGCATTCCGCCAGGGGAACTTCCCTCCCAGAGGGGGAAATCGAAGGCATCGTCATCACCAACAACCCTCTTATCTCGCGGAGGCCATTCTTCATCAACATCTTCAACAACACCATCTCCTATAAAACCCTAGTGCATCTCTTGTGTTCAATCTTTGTATCGGAACCTTAGATTGGTACCCGTGGGTGACTAGTAGTGTTGATTACCTTGCGTAGTTGATTACTATATGGTTTATTTGGTGGAAGATCATATGTTCAGATCCATTATGCTATTTAGTACCCCTCTGATCTTGAGCTTGAATATTATTTGTGAGTAGTTACCTTTGTTCTTAAAGTCACGAGAGAATTCATGTTTCAAGTAATCATGTGAAGTCGACATATGTTTGATATTTTGATGATATATATGTTGTGGTTCCCTTAGTGGTGTCATGTGAACGTCGACTACATGACACTTCACCATCATTGGGCCTAAGGGAATGCATTTTGTAGTAGTTATTAGATGATGGGTTGCTAGAGTAATAGAAGCTTAAACACTAGTTTATGCGCTACTTCGTAAGGGGCTGATTTGGGTCCACATGTTTAATGCTATGGCTAGAATTTGTCTTAATATTTTTCTTGTAGTTGCGGATGCTTGCGAGGGGGTTAATCATAAGTAGGTTGTTAGTTCAAGTAATAACATCACCTTAGCACCGGTCCACCCACATATCAAATTATCAAAGTAGCGAACATGAATCAAACCAACATGATGAAAGTGACTAGATGAAATTCTCGTGTACCCTCAAGAACGCTTTGCTCATCATAAGAGATACTTTTGGCCTGTCCTTTGCCACAAAAGGATTGGGCTACCTTTCTACACCTTACCTATTGTTACCGTTACTTCCTCGTTACAAATTACCTTGCTATCAAAACAATTGCTACTTACAATTTCAGTGCTTTCGGAAATTACCTTGCTGAAAACCGCTTACCATTTCCTTCTGCTCCTCGTTCGGTTTGACACTCTTACTTATCTAAAGGACTACGATTGATCACCTATACTTGTGGGTCATCAAGACTCTTTTCTAGCGCCCGTTTCCTGGGAGTGAAGAGCTCTTGGTAAGTGGAAATTGGTATGGAAGAACTTATACTACATGCTGAAATTTATTGTCACTTGTTACTATGGAAAGTAATCCTTTGAGGGGTTTGTTCGGGCTATCTTCACCTCGATCAAAACCACAATTAGTTGCCCCTCAACCTATAGCACCTACTGAAATTACTGGTTATGAAATGCCTTCGGGTATGTTAGAACAACTACTATCTAGTCCTTATGCAGGAGATGGAACTAAACTTCCTGAAGAGCACATAATACACGTGGAAGAAATTTGTGGACTATTTCAGCTTGCAGGTTTACCCGGAGATGAAGTTAATAAGAAGGTTTTCCCTTTATCTTTGAAGGTAAAAGCATTGACATGGTATAGGCTATGTGATGATATTGGATCATGGAACTGGAATCGTTTGAAATTGGAATTCCACCAAACGTTTTATCCTATGCATCTAGTTCATCGTGATCGGAACTTTATATATAATTGTTGGCCTCGTGAAGGAGAAAGTATCGCTCTAGCTTGGGGGAGGCTTAAGTCAATGTTATAATCATGCCCCAACCATGATATTCCGAGACACGTTATTATTCAAAAAAATTATGCTCGGCTTTCTCATAATGATCAAACCATGCTCGATACTTCTTGTACTGGTTCTTTAATGAGGAAGACTATTGAATTCAAGTGGATTTATTGGAAAGAATTAAACACAACTCTAAAGATTGGGAACTCGACGAAGGTAATGAGTCAGGCAGTAAGCTTGAATTTGATTGTGTTAAAACTTTTATGAATATTGATGCTTTTCACAAGTTTAGCACTAAATATGGACTTGACTCTGAGATAGTAGCCTCTTTTTGTGAATCATTTGATGCTCATGTTTATCTCCCTAAATAGAAGTGGTTTAAATATCACCCCTATTAAACAAGAAATTGAATAACCGGTCATTGCTAAAGAAGAAACTATTATTTACACTGTTGATCCAGCTGTACCTACTACTTACATTGAGAAACCACCTTTCCCTCTTAGGATAAAGGAACATGCTCAGGTATCAACTGTGGTTCACAAAAGTAATATTAGATCACCTAAGCCCTCTAAACAAAATAAAGTGGAACCTAGTGTTGTTATGGTTAAAGATCTCTTGGTAGAAAGTATTGATGTGCATGTCATTTACTTCTGTGATGAAGCTGCTAGAATTCCTAAACCCGATAAAAAAGACAAACATAGACCTGTAGTTGGCTTGTCTGTTGTCTCAGTTGAAATAGGAGATCATTATTATCATGGCTTATGTGATGTGGGTGCTAGTGTGAGTGCTATTCCTTTTACCTTGTATCAAGAAATTATGAATGACATAGTGCTACCTCTTGAGCTTGCGATGGTTTTCCCTTGAAGAGGAAAGGGTGATGCAGCGAAGTAGATAAGTATTTCTCTTAGTTGTCCAGAACCAAGGTATCAATCCACTAGGAGGAACAAGCAAGTCACCAATGGTTGCACCTACACAAACAATCAAACTCTTGCACCCAACGCTATAAAGGGGTTGTCAATCCCTTCACGATTATTTGCAAGGATTAGATCCAATAGAGATAGATGTAACAAGTGCGGAAAGTAAAAGATAAATAATTGGCAACAAAGTATAGATCTGAAAATATAAGATGGAAAATAGACCCGGGGCCATAGGTTTCACTAGAGGCTTCTCTCTTGAAGGAAAATATCATGGTGGGTAAACAAATTACTGTCAAGCAATTGATAGAAAAGCGAATAATCATGTATTTATCCAAGGCAATGATCAAGCATATAGGCATCATGTCCGTGCCATGTAGACCGAAATGATTCTGCATATACTACTATTACTCCACACAGCCATCGACTCCTGCCTACATCTTGAGTATTAAGTTCATGAAGAACAGAGTAACACATTAAGAAAGATGACATGATGTAGAGGGATAAACTCAAGAAATATGATGAAAACCCCATCTTGTTACCCTTGATGGCAACAATACAATATGTGCCTCGCTACCCCTACTATGTCACTGCGTGAGGACACCGCAAGATTGAACCCAAAACCAAGCACTTCTCCCATTGCAAGAATTACCAATCTAGTTAGCCAAACCAAACCGATAACTCGAAGAGACTTGCAAGGATATGAAATCATGCATATAATAAATCATAGGAGACTCAAATAAGATTCATGGATAATCTTAACATAAACTCACAATTTCACCGGATCTTGACAAACACACCACAAAAGAGGATTACATCGGATAGATCTCCATGAAGATCATGAAGACCATGGTATTGAAGATCAAAGAGAGAGAATAAGCCACCTAGATACTAGATATCGACCCGTAGGTCTGTGGTGGACTACTCACGCATCATTGGAGGGGCAATGGAGTTGATGTAGATGCCCTCCTTGATCGAAACCCCCTCCGGCAGATTACCGGAAAAGGCTCCAAGATTGGATGTCTCGGGAACGGAGGCTTCCGGCGACAGAAAAGTATTTTCGTGGCTCTTTTCGATATTGGGGGAATATTTGGGTATTTATAGGCCACAGAATAGGGTTAGGAGACCTGCCAGGAGGTGACAAGCCTGCTATGTGCGGCCAGGGGGGCGCCTAGCAGGCTTGTGGCACCTTGGCTCCTCCCCTGACGTACACTCCAAGCTTGGATGACTTGTTTCCTTCCAGAAAAATTCCTTCCACAGGTTTTATTCTGTTTGGACTCTGTTTAATATTCCATATATGCAACACTCAAAAACAAGGAAAAAACAGAAACTGACACTTGGCTCTAGATTAATAGGTTAGTCCCAAAAATAATATAAAATAGCATATTAATGCATATTAAACATCCAAAACAGATAATATAATAGCATGCCATCATCAAAAATTATAGATACGTTGGAGACGTATTAACATCCCCAAGATTAATTCCTGCTCATCCTCGAGTAGGTAAATGATAAAAACAGAATTGATGTGGAGTGCGACCTAACATATTTATCCAAGTAATATTCTTTATTGTGGCATGAATATTCAGATCTGTAAGACTCAAAACAAAAGCTTAATATTTATATAGAAACAATAAAATTTCAAGCATACTAGCAAAGCAATTGTATCTCTTCAAAATATAATGGAAAAATAAAGTTATCCCTACAATATCATATGGTCTGGCTATGCTCCATCTTCCCCACACAAAGTATTTATATCATGCACAACCCCAATGAAAAGTCAAGCAATTCTTTTCACACCTTTATTTTCTCAAACTTTTTCAACTCTCACGCAATACATGAGCGCGAGCCATGTATATAACACTATAGGTGGAATAGAATATGGTGGAGGTTGTCAAGGAAAGGGAGAAGATATTCTCACATTAACTAGGCGTATCAACGGGCTATGGAGATGCCCATCAATGGATATCAATGTGAGTGAGTAGGGATTGCCATGCAACAGATGCACCAGAGCTATAAGTGTATGAAAGCTCAAAAGGAAACTAAGTGGACGTGCATCATGAAGAAAAATTCCATTAGCTATATGAAAGTGACAAAATAGGAGACTCTCTAACATGAAGATCATGGTGCTACTTTGAAGCACAAGTGTGGAAAAAGGTAGTAGAAATGTCCCTTCTCTCTTTTCTCTAATTTTTTGTGGGCATCTAAGGCCTCTTTTATTCATTTTTTATTTGGGCTTCGCTGGCCTCTTTTATTTTTCATAAAGTCTGGAATCTCATCCCAACTTGTGAGGGAATCATAGATTCCATCATCCTTTCTTCACATGGGACATGCTCTAATAATGATAATCATAACACTTTTATTTACTTACAACTCAAAAGAAAATTACAACTCGATACCTATGACAAAATATGACTCTATATGCAATATGGAAGTGATGGTGCAAGCCATAAAACGAAATGGTGGAAGTTGCATGGCAATATATCTCAGAATGGCTATGGAAATGCCATAATACGTAGGTATGGTGGCTGTTTTGAGGAAAGATATATGGTGGCTGTTTTTATAAAGGTATATGGTGGCTATTTTGAGGAAGCAGTTTGTTGCACCGGCGAAAGTTGCGCGGTACTAGAAAGGCTAGCAAAAGTGGAAGGGTGAGAGTGCGTATAATCCGTGGACTCAACATTGGTCATAAAGAAGTCACATACTTATTGCAAAATTCTATTAGTCATTGAAGCAAAGCATTAAACACATGCTCCTAGGGGGGAGGTTGGTAGGATTTAACCATCGCGCACCCCCGACCCTCACACAAAGGTCGACAATCTGTAAACAAGTCATGCTCCGACTTCCTTACATAATGGTTCACCATACGTGCATGCTACGGGAATCCAAAAACTTTACACAAGTATTTTTACCAAATCACAATTTTCTTCCTAACATGTCTCTTAACATTACCATCTTTATGCAAGGAATCAAACTTCTCATAAATACTCAATGCACTTAATATGGAAGTTTTATTATATCCCTTTTGGATGCCTATCATATTATGACTAAATTCATAACCTAGACCAATTACCATGATGTTTTAGAAAATCCCGAAATAATATAAGTGAGGTAAGAGAGTTCAAGTATTTCTATAAAAAATGAAAACATCACTGTGCTCTAAAAGATATAATTGAAGCACATAGAGCAAATTGCCCAATTCAAAAGATATAAGTTAAGCACATAGAGTATTCTAATAAATTCACGATTCAGCGTGTCTCTCTCAAAAGATGTGTGCATCAAGGATGATTGTGGAAAACTAACAAGCAAAGGCTCATATCATACAATACGCTTCACGCAAAACACATATCATGTGGTGAATAAAAATATAGCCTCAAGTAAATTTACCGATGGACTGAAGACGAAAGAGGGGATGCCTTTCGGGGCATACCCAAGCTTATGCTCTTTGGCATCCTTGAATATGACTTGGTGTGCCTTGGGAATCCGCAAGCTTAGGTTCTTTCCACTCCTTATTCCATAGTCCATCAATTTTTTATCCAAACTTGAAAACTTCACAACACAAAACTTAACAGAAAACTCGTGAGATCTGTTAGTATAAGAAAATAAATCACCACTTTAGGTACTTTTGTGAGCTCATTATTTATTTATATTGGTGTTATACCTACAATAATCTAACTTCTCCATGGCTCATACCACATGATACAACCCATAGATTCATCAAAATAGGCAAACAACTCAAAGAAAACAAGATCTGTCAAAAACAGAATAGTTTGTAGAAATCTGGAAACTTTGTATACTTCTGTAACTCAAAAAATTCTGAAAAATTAGGAAAACCTGTAAAATTTTTATATAAATCTTGTGTAAAATTTCATATCAATTAGACTCTCTTAAAAAATTAGAAAATTCCTAGACTGAGGCAAAATTTTCTGTTTTTCAGCAAGATCAAATCAACAACTACCATAGATCACTCCAAAGGTTATAATTGGATCAAACACTAATAAAAACACCAAAACAAAATTACTACAGAAGTAATAATGTGGGAACACTAAAAAAAGAAGCAAAAACAGAACACAAAATTAAATTGGGTTGCCTCCCAACAAGCGCTATTGTTTAATGCCCCTAGCTAGGCACAACACAATAGATCTAGGTATTGTCATCTTTGGTATGAAATACAAAAGTAGCTTTCAAAATAGAGTCATAAGGCAATCTTATTTCCTTTCTAGGAAAGTGTTCCATGCCTTTCCTTAATGGTAATTGAAATCTAATGTTTACTTCTTTCATGTCAATAATTGCACCAATAGTTCTAAGGAAAGGTCTACCAAGAATAATAGGGCATGTAGGATTGCAATCTATATCAAGAACAATGAAATCTACGGGCACATAATTGTTATTTGCAACAATAAGAACATCATTAATCCTTCCCATAGGTTTCTTAATAGTGGAATCCAGAAGACGCAAATTTAGAGAGCAATCATCAAGATCATGATAACCTAGCACATCACATAAAGTTTTCGGAATCGTGGAAACACTAGCACCCAAATCACACAGAGCATGGCACTCATAATATTTGATTCTAATCTTAATAGTAGGTTCCCACTAATCATGGAGCTTTCTAGGAATAGAAACTTCTAGCTCAAGTTTTTCTTCAAAAGATTTCATCATAGCATCAACTATATGTTTAGTAAAAGCCTTATTTTGACTATAAGCATGAGGAGAATTCAAAATGGATTCATCGCTATGATAATTAAAGTCCTTATTTAATACAATCAATCAAAGAAATACAGTCAATCAAAGATCAACTATGATAATTAAAGTCCTTGAAATCCAAAAGAGTGGGTTCATCGCTATTTAAAGTTTTGACCTCTTCAATCCTATTTTTATCAATTTTAGCATTAAGATCTATAGACTCCGAATCATTGGGACGCCTTTTAACTAAAGTTGGCTTATCTATAGTCCCATCATTATCGAGATTTATATTGGAAAACAAATATTCAATAGGAGTCACACCAATCACTTTAATCTTCATCATTATTATTGCCAGAAAACACTTTTTCAAGCCATTCACGCTTAGCACGAATCCTAGCAATTATTTCCTTACTTTAATCAGTAGAAATTCTCATAGCTTTTAAAGACTCACCAATATCATGCTTGGGTGGAGTATATCTAACTTTCAAAGAATCAATCTCAAGAGAAATTCTATAAACGTTCCTAGCCAAATCATCAATCTTAGGCACTTTTTCTTCAATAGACGCATTAATTTTTTATGCAAACCAATAAAATATTTAACAATATTTTCAAGATCGGAGGGCATCTTATTATAATTTCCAGAAGAATTGTTATAGGAATTACCATAATTATTAGAGGAATTACTAGGAAACATCCTAGGGTTGAAATTACCTCTATATGCATTGTTACCAAAATTGTTCCTACCAACAAAATTCACATCCATAGATTCATTATTATTTCCAATCAAAGAAGACAAAGGCATATCATTAGGATCAATAGGATCACTCTTACCAGCAAACAATTTCATCAATTCATCCATCTTTTCACTCAAAGTATTTACTTCTTCAATAGCATGCACCTTTTTACTAGTAGGGATCTTTCGGTATTCCATTGAGAGTAGTTTGTCATGATATTATCTAGGAGTTTAGTAGCTTCTCCTAATGTGATTTCCATAAAAGTACCACCCGCGGCAGAATCTAAAAGATTTCTAGATGCAAAATTCAATCCCGCATAGAAAATTTATATAATCATCCATAAACTCAAACCATGTGCAGGACAATTCCTAATCATTAATTCCATCCTCTCCCAAGATTGTGCAACATGGTCATGATCAAGTTGCTTAAAATTTATTATATCGTTCCTAAGGGAGATGATCTTAGCGAGCGGAAAGTACTTGGAAATAAAAGCATCTTTACACTTATTCCATGAAACAATACTATTTTTACGCAAATATGAAAACCAAGTTTTAGCACGATCTCGTAGCGAGAACGGAAATAGCTTCAATTTAACAATATCATTGTCCACATCTTTCTTCTTTTGCATATCACACAATTCAATGAAAGTATTTAGATGGGATGCAACATCTTCACTAGGAAGGCCGGAAAATTGTTCTTTCATAACAAGATTTACCAAGGCAGCATTGATTTCATAAGATTCCGTGCTAGTGGCAGGAGCAATAGGAGTACTAATAAAATCATTATTATTAGTATTGGAAAAGTCACACAACTTGGTATTCTCAGACATCGTGACAAAGCAAGCAGTCAAGCACATGAGCAAAAGAAAGGCAAACGAAAGAAGGGCGAATAAAAAGGCAAAACTTTTTGGTATTTTTTGAAAATCGTTTTAGAAGTGGGGGAGAGGAAAACGAGAGGAAAATGGCAAATAAAGTAAATGCAAGAGATGAGTTTGTAATGGGTACTTGGTAGGCTTGATGTGTATCCTCCCCGGCAACGGTGCCAGAAATCCTTCTTGTACTTCTTGAGCTTTCGTTGGTTTTCCCTTGAAGAGGAAAGGGTGATGCAACAAAGTAGATAAGTATTTCTCTCAGTTGTTGAGAACCAAGGTATCAATCCAGTAGGAGGAACAAGCAAGTCACCAATAGATGCACCTACACAAACAATCAAACACTTGCACCCAACGCTATAAAGGGGTTATCAATCCCTTCACGGTTGCTTGCAAGGATTAGATCTAATAGAGATAGATTGGAAAGATTGCGAGAAGTAAAAGGTAAATAAATTACAGAAAGGTATTTTTTTGGTATTTTTGGTATATAGATCTGAAAATATATGATGGAAAATAGACCCGGGGGCCATTGGTTTCACTAGAGGCTTCTCTCTTGAAGGCAAATATCATGGTGGGTAAACAAATTACTATCAAGCAATGGATAGAAAGCGAATAATCATGTAGTTATCCAAGGCAATGATCATGCATATAGGCATCATGTCCGTGACAAGTAGACCAAAATGATTATGCATCTACTACTATCATTCCACACATCGACCGACTCCTGCCTGCATATAGAGTATTAAGTTCATGAAGAACAGAGTAACGCATTAAGAAAGATGTCATGATGTAGAGGGATAAACTCAAGCAATATGATGAAAACCCCATCTTGTTACCCTTGATGGCAACAATACAATACGTGCCTCGCTACCCCTACTATGTCACTGGGTGAGGACACCGCAAGATTGAGACCAAAACCAAGCACTTCTTCCATTGCAAGAATTACCAATCTAGTTGGCCAAACCTAACCGATAACTCGAAGAGACTTGCAAGGATATGAAATCATGCATATAAGAAATCAGAGGACATTCAAATAAGATTCATGGATACTCTGAACATAAACTCACAATTCATCGGATCTTGACAAACACACCACAAAACAGGATTACATCAGACAGATCTCCATGAAGATCATGAAGAACATGGTATTGAAGATCAAAGAGAGAGAAGAAGCTATCTAGATACTACCTATGGACCCGTAGGTCTGTGGTGGACTACTCACGCATCATCAGAGGGGCAATGGAGTTGAGGTAGATGCCCTTCGTGACCGAAACCCCCTCGGGCAGATTACCAGAAAAGGCTCCAAGATTGGATCTCTCGGGAACAGAGGCTTCTGGTGGTGGAAAAGTATTTTCGTGGCTCTTTTTGATGTTGGGGGAATATTTGGGTATTTATAGGTCACAGAATAGGGTTAGGAGACCTGTCAGGAGGCGACAAGCCTGCTAGGCGCGGACTGGGGGCCCGCGCCTAGCAGGCTTGTGGTGCCCTGGCTCCTCCCCTGATGTGCAGTCCAAAGCTTGGATGACTTGTTTCCTTCAAGAAAAATTCCGTCCGCAAGTTTTATTCCGTTTGGACTTCATTTAATATTCCATATCTGCAAAACTCAAAAACAAGGAAAAACATAAACTGCCACTTGGCTCTATATTAATAGGTTAGCCCCCAAAATAATATAAAATAGCATATTAATGCATATAAAACATCCAAAAAAGATAATATAATAGCATGTCATCATCAAAAATTATAGATACATTGGAGACGTATCACATAGCTGTTGGAAATATGCCCTAGAGGCAATAATAAATTAGTTATTATCATATTTCCTTGCTCATGATAATCATTTATTATTCATGCTATAATTGTATTGATCAGAAACTCACATACATGTGTGGATATATAGACAACACCATGTCCCTAGTATGCCTCTAATAGACTAGCTCGTTGATGAAAGATGGTCAAGGTTTCCTAGCCATGGACATGAGATGTCATTTGATAACAGGATCACATCATTAGGAGAATGATGTGATGGACAAGACCCAAACTATAAACATAGCATATGACCGTGTCAGTTTATTGCTATAGTTTTCTGCATGTCAAGTATCTGTTTCTATGACCATGAGATCATGCAACTCACTGACACCGGAGGAGTACCTTGTGTGTATCAAACGTCGCAATATAACTGGGTGACTGTAAAGGTGCTCTATAGGTATCTCCGAGGGTGTCTATTGAGTTGGCATGGATCAAGACTGGGATTTGTTACTCCATATGACGGAGAGGTATCTCAGGGCCCACTCAATAATACAACATCACAACAAGCCTTCCAAGCAATATTACTAAGTGTTAGCCACGGGATCTTGTATTACAGAACGAGTAAAGAGACTTGTCAGTAACGAGACTGAACTAGGTATAGAGATATCGACGATCGAATCTCGGGCAAGTAACATACCGAAGAACAAAGGGAACTACATATGGGATTAACTGAATCCTTGACATAGTGGTTCCATCGGTAAATATCTTCGTAGAATATGTAGGAACCAATATGGTCATCTAGGTCCTGCTATTGGTTATTGATCGTAGAGGTGTCTCGGTCGTGTCTACATAGTTCTCGAACCCGCAGGGTCTGCACTAAGGTTTGGTGACGTTTCAGTAGTGCAGAGTTATGTATGGTCATGACCGAAGGTTTTTAGGAGTCTCGGATGATATCCCGGACGTCACGAGGAGTTCCAAAATGGTCTGGAGGTAAAGATTGATATATAGGAAGTCCTATTTTGGTCACTGGAAAAGTTTCGGGCTCATTGGTAGTGTACAATGAATGCCGTGAGGGGTACGAGGGACCATCGGAAGGGGTGTCTCGACCCAAAGGGCCACATGGGCTGTGGGAGGAGTCAAGCCAGCCCTTAGTGGGCTGGACGATCCCCCACTAAGGCCCATGCGGCTAGAGGTGGGAAAAACCCAAAGGTGGAGAGGTGGAAAGGGTTTCCAAGTGGAAAGGAGGAATCCTACTTCTAATAGGATTGGAGTAGGATTCCTCCACCTCCAATTTCGACCAAACCTTGAGGGTTTGAGTCTGCCTCCTCCCCTCCCCCCACCTATATATACTATAGGATTTAGAGGGAAGAGCTAACCCTAATTGCCACGTGCTCCCTCTAATCTAGATCAGTTTTCTCCTCTAGTCTAGTTCGGCGGTGCTTAGGCAAAGCCCTGCTGGAATAGTTCCACCACCATTGCCGCCACGTCGTAGCATTGCCGGAGAACTCGTCTACCTCTCCACTCCCTCTTGCTGGATCAACAAGGCGGATATCGTCATTGAGCTGTACGTGTGCTGAATGCGGAGGTGTCGTCCGTTCGGCGCTAGATCGGAAGGACCACGACTGGATCGCGGGACGGATCATGATTGGATCGCGAGACAGATCGTGAAGGGATCACATGACGGATCATGATTCGATCGTGGGACGAATCGTGATGGGATCGCAGGACGCTCGGCGATTTGGATCACGAAGACGTTCGAGTACATCAACTCCGTTTCTTA
This sequence comes from Hordeum marinum, assembly GCA_022496015.1. Lineage (NCBI taxonomy): Eukaryota > Viridiplantae > Streptophyta > Magnoliopsida > Poales > Poaceae > Hordeum > Hordeum marinum. The sequence goes on along the minus strand of CM039676.1, from coordinate 103,645,933 downwards.
ACGATTCCCGCTTAGAGATCTACAAGGGTATGTAGATCTAGTCTCCCTCTTGTATATGCTCATCACCATGGTTGGATCTTGCGTTTGCGTGGGGAATTTTTTTGTTTCCCATGCAACGTTTCCCAACAGTGGCATCATGAGCTAGGTCTATGTGCAGATGATATCTCGAGTAGAACACAAAGGTGTTTGTGGGCGTTGATGCTTATATTGCTTCCTCCCTTGGTCGTGTTTTGGTTCAGCGGTATTGTGGGATGAAGCGGCCCGGACCAACCTTACTCGTATGCTTATGAGAGACCAGTTCCATCGACTGACGTGTAACTTTGTTTCACAAAGATGGCTAGCGGGTGTCTGTTTCTCCTACTTTAGTTGGATCGGATTCGACAAAGGCGGTCCTTGAGAACGATGAAAAGCAACTTATGTATCACTATTGTGGTTTTTGCGTAGGTGAGGATTTTTCTTGCTAGATAACCGTAGCAGCCACATAAAACTTGCAACAACAATTAGACGACGTCTAACTTGTTTTTTCAGGGTATGTTGTGATGTGATATGGCCAATTACATGATGAGATATATGTGATGTACGAGATGATCATGTATTGTATAGAATATCATGACTTGCATGTCGATGAGTATGGCAACTGGCATGAGCCATAGGGTTGTCTTTAATTATTGTATGACCTGCGTGCCAATCATTAAGCGCTATGTAATGCTTTACTTTATCACTAAGCGGTAGCAATAGTAGTAGAAGCATGGTGGGCGCGACAACCCTGATGGTGACACATTGATGGAGATCAAGATGATGAAGATCATGGTGTCATGCCAGTGACGATGGAGATCATGTCGGTGCTTTAAGGATGGAGATCAAAAGCACAAGTTCATGGCCATATCATGTCACTTATGATTTGCATATGATGTCAATCCTTTTATGCACCTTGCTTTGCTTAGGACGACGGTAGCATTATAAGATGATCTCTCACTAAAATTTCAAGATCAATTGTGTTCTCCCCGAGTGTTCACCGTTGTGAAAGTTTGTCGTGTCGAGACACCACGTGATGATCGGGTGTGATAGACTCTACGTTCACATACAATGGGTGCAAGCCAGTGTTGCACGTGCAGAACACTTGGGTTAAACTTGACGAGCCTAGAATGTACATACATGGCCTCGGAACACAAGAGACCGAAAGGTCCAACATGAGTCATATAGTAGATATGATCAACATGATGATGTTCACCACTGAAACCACCTCAACTCACGTGATGATCAGACTTGAGTTGGTGAATTTGGATCATGTATCACTCAAACGACCGAAGGGATGTCAATTTGAGTGGGAGTTCTTAACTAATATGATTAATTGAACTCATTATCATGAACATAGTCAGTAGTATCTTCGCAAATTATGTTGTAGCTCACGCTGTAGCTCCCTAGAATTTTTATATGTTCCTAGATAAATAGAGTTGAAAGATGATGGTAGCAATATTGCCGACTCGGTCCATGATCTGAGGATTGTCCTCATTGCTGCACAGAAGGCTTATGTCCTTAATGCACCGCTCGGTGCGCCACCCCCTCTAGCGTCGTCTGTAGATGTTGTGAACATCTGACAGGCACGTTTCGATGACTACTTGATAATTTAGTGCGTCATGCATTACGGCTTAGAATTGAGGCTCCAAAACGTTTTGAACTTCACAGAACGTATGAGATATTCTAAGAGCTGAAATTGGGATCTCAGGCTCGTGCCCGTGTTGGGATATATGAGATCTCCAACAAGATTCTTTGCGTGCAAGACGATGGAGAATAGCTCAATCGTTGAGCATGTGCTCAGATTGTCTGGGTGCTACAATCGCTTGAATCAAGTGGGAGTTGATCTTCCAGATAAGATAGTGATTGATAAAGTTCTCCAAGTCACTATCATTAATCTACTAGAACTTCGTGATGAACTATAATTATGCCAGGGATGGAAATGATGAGCTATTCGCAATGTTTGACACCACGAAGGTAGATATCAAGAAGAAGCATCAAGTGTTGATGGTTAGTAAAACCACTAGTTTCGAAAAGGGAAAGGGTAAGGAGGGAAACTTCATGGATGGCAAGTCAGTTGCTACTCTAGTGAAGCAACCCAAAGTTGAACCGAAACCCGAGACTAAGTTCTTCTATTATGAGGAGAGCGGTCACTAAAGCGGAACAACCCTAGATAGCTGGTAGTTAAGAAGGCTGGCAACATCGACTGAAGTGTATTTGATATACGTGTTATTGATGTGTACCTTGATAGTACTCCTAGTAGCACCTGGGTATTGGATACCGGTTCGATTGCTAAATGTTAGCAACTCGAAATAAAAGCTACGGAATAAACGGAGACTAGCTAAGGGTGAGGTGACGATGTGTCTTGGATACATTTCCAAGGTTGATGTGATCAACATCGCACGCTCTCTCTACTTTCGGGATTAGTGACGAACCTAAATGTTATTTAGTGTTTGCATTGAGCATGAATGTGATTAGATCGTATTTATTGCAATACGGTTATTCATTTAAGTGAGAGAATAATGGTTATTCTGTTTACATGAATAATACCTTCAATGGTCATGCACCCAATGAGAATGGATTGTTGAATCTTGATCGTAGTAATACACATGTTCATAACATAGATGCCAAAAGATACACAGTTAATAACGATAGTACCACATACTTGTGGCACTGCCGCTAAATGTCATATTGGTGTAAAGCGCATCAAGAAACTCCATGTTGATGGATCTTTGGACTCATTCGATTTTGAATTGGTTGAGACATGCGAACCATGACTCATGGGTAACATGACTCAAACCTAGTTTTCCCGCTTGATGGAATGGGCAAGTGACTTATTGGAAATGATACATGTTGATGTATACATTCCAATGAGTGTTGTAGCGTGCGGTGGATATCGTTATTTTCTTACCTTCACTTATGATTTGAGTAGATATAATGTATATTTACTTAATGAAACACAAGTCTGAATCGTTTGAAAAGTTCAAACAAAATCAGAGTGAAGTTTGAGATCATTGTGACAAGAAGATAAGATGTCTACGATATGATCGTGGAGATGAATATCCGAGTTACGAGTTTGGTATACAACTTAAGACAATGTGGAAGTTGTTTCGCAACTCACGCCACCTGGAACAACATAGTGTGATGGTGTGTCCGAATGTCGTAGTCGTGCTCTATTGGATATGGTGCGAACTAGGATGTCTCTTACCAATTTTCCACTATCGTTTTTGGGTTATGCATTAGAGACAACTACATTCACTTTAAAAGGGGCACCATCTAAGTCCATTGAGATGACACCATATGAATTTTGGTTTGGCGGAAACCTAATCTGTCATTTCTAAATGTTTGGGGCTACGACGCTTATGTGAAAAAGGGGGTTTCACCTAATGAGCTCAAACCCAAAGCGGACAAATGCATCTTCATACAATACCCTAATGTAACAGTTGGGTAAACCTTCTATCTTAGATCCAAGCACAAAGTGTTGTTGCTAAAACGGGTCCTTTCTCGAGAAAGAGTTTCTCTCAAAAGAATTGAGTGGGAGGAAGATAGAACTTGATGAGGTTGTTGAACCTTTGTTTCAACCAGAGAGTAGCGCAACGCAGAAAGATGTTTCTATGAAGCCTACGTTAGTTGAAGAGGAAGTTTATGATGATGATCATGAAGCTTCGGATCAAGCTACTATCGAACCTCATAGGCCGACAAGGACGCATACTGCTCCTGAGTGGTATGACAACCCTGTATTAGAGGTCATGTTGTTAGAAAACGATGAACCTACGAGCTATGGAGAAGCGATGATGGGCCTGGATTCCGATAAATGGTTAGAGGCCATGAAATCCGAGAAAGGATCCATGTATGAAAACCAAGTATGGACTTTGGTAGACTTGCCCATTGAACGACAGGTCATTGAATACAAATGGACCTTTAAGATAAAGACAAACGCTGATGGTGAATGTCATCATTAGTAAAGCTCGACTTGTCACAAAGAAGTTTCTACCAAGTTCAAGGAGTTGACTGCGATGAGACTTTCTCACTCATAGCAATGCTAAATTCTGTTGGAATTATGTTAGAATTCACTGCATTTTTTCAATTATGAAATCTAGCAGATGGATGTCAAAACATCGTTTCTTTCCTTGAGGAAAGGTTGTATGAGATACAACTAGAAGGTTTTGTCAGTCCTATGGAGCAAGCATCTTGGAGTTGGAATATACACTTTGGTGAGGTGATCAAAGTTTTTGAGTCTATACAAATTTTATGAGAAACTTATATTTACAATAAAGTGAGTGGGAGCACTATAGAATTTTTGATAAGCATATGGGATGACATATTGTTGATCGGAAATGATGTAGAATTTCTAGAACGCATAAAGGGTTGTTTGAAAAGAGTGTTTCAAAGGAAGACCTTGATAAAGCTACTTAATTGTTGGGCATCGAGATCTATAGAGATAGATCAAGACGCCTGATGAGACTTTCAATGAGTACATACCTTGACAAGATTTTGAAAGAGTTCAAAATGGATAAGTCAAAGAAAGAGTTCTTGCCTGATTTGTAAGGTGTGAAGTTGAGTGAGACTCAAAGCTCGACCACGGCAGAAGAAAGAGAAAGGACGAAGGTCGTCCCCTATGCCTTAGACATAGGCTCTATATTATGCCATGTTGTGTACCGCACCTGGTGTATGCCTTGCAATGAGTCTGTCAAGGGGTACAAGAGTGATCCAGGAGTGGATCACTGGACATCGGTCAAAATTATCCTTAGTAACCAGAGGACTAAGGAAACATTTCTCGATAATGGAGGTGATGAAGAGTTCATCGTAAAGGGTTACGTCGATGCAAGCTTTAACACCAATCCAGATGATTCTTAGTAGCAATCTGGATACGTATAGCGGAGTAGCCATTTGGAATAGCTCCAAGTGGAGCATGGTAGCAGTGTCTATAGTATGACATGGAGATTTACAAAGTACACACAGATCTGAATGTCGCAAACCCATTAACTATAACCTCTTTCACATGCAAAACATGATCGAACCCCAGAACTCATTGGGTGTGAGATTCATAGCAAATCACATAGCGATGTGAGCTAGATTATTGACTATAGTGCAAGTGGGAGACTATTGGAAATATGCCCTTGAGGAAATAATAATTTAGTTATTATCATATTTCCTTGTTCATGATAATCGTTTATTATCCATGCTATAATTGTATTGATCGGAAACTCACATACATGTGTGGATATATAGACAACACCATGTCCCTAGTATGCCTCTAATAGACTAGCTCGTTGATAAAAGATGGTCAAGGTTTCCTAGCCATGGACATGAGATGTCATTTGATAACGGGATCACATCATTAGGAGAATGATGTGATGGACAAGACCCAAACTATAAACATAGCATATGATCGTGTCAGTTTATTGCTATAGTTTTCTGCATGTCAAGTATCTGTTTCTATGACCATGAGATCATGCAACTCACTGACACTGGAGGAGTACCTTGTGTGTATCAAACGTCGCAACGTAACTGGGTGACTATAAAGGTGCTCTACACGTATCTCCGAGGGTATTTATTGAGTTGGCATGGATCAAGACTGGGATTTGTTACTCCGTGTGACGGAGAGGTATCTCAGGGCCCACTCAATAATACAACATCACAACAAGACTTGCAAGCAATGTGACTAAGTGTTAGCCACAGGAACTTGTATTACGGAACGAGTAAAGAGACTTGCCGGTAACGAGATTGAACTAGGTATAGATATACCGACGATCGAATCTCGGGCAAGTAACATACCGAAGAACAAAGGGAACTGCGTACTGGATTAACTGAATCCTTGACATAGAGGTTCAACCGATAAAGATCTTCGTAGAATATGTAGGAACCAATATGGTCATCCAGGTCCCACTATTGGTTATCGACCGTAGAGGTGTCTCTGTCATGTCTACATAGTTATCGCACCCGTAGGGTCTGCACACTTAAGGTTCGGTGACATTTCGGTAGTACATAGTTATGTATGGTCATGACCTAAGGTTGTTTGGAGTCCCGCATGAGATCCCGGACGTCACGAGGAGCTCCAGAATGGTCCGGAGTTAAAGATTTATATATAGGAAGTCCTATTTCATTCACCGGAAAAGTTTCGTTCTCATCGGTAGTGTACCGGGAGTGCCGGGTGGGGTACCGGGGACCATCAGGAGGGGTGTCTCGACCCAAAGGGCCTCATGGGCTATGGGAGGAGTCAATCCAGACCTTAGTGGGCTGGCCTAGCCCCCGCTAAGGCCCATGTGTCAAGGGGTGGGAAAAACCCAAAGGTGGAGAGGTGGAAAGAGTTTCCAAGTGGAAAGGAGGAATCTTACTCCTAATAGGATTGGAGTAGGACTCCTCCACCTCCAATTTCGACCAAACCTTGAGGGTTTGAGGCTTCCTCCCCTCCCTCCCTCCCTCCTATATATACTAGAGTATTTAGAGGGAAGAGCTAACCCTAATTGCCACATGCTCCCTCTAATTCATCTAGATCGGTTTTCTCCTCTAGTCTAGTTCGGCGGTGCTTAGGCGAAGCCCTGCCAGAATAGTTGCACCACCATTGCCTCCACGCTGTCGCGTTGCCGGAGAACTCATCTACCTCTCCACTCCCTCTTGCTGGATCAAGAAGGCGGAGATCGTTATCGAGCTGTACGTGTGCTAAACGCGGAGGTGTCGTCCGTTCGGCGCTAGATCGAAAGGACTACGACTGGATCGCGGGGCGGATCTTGATTGGATCGCGAGACGTATCATGATGGGATCACAGGACGGATCGTGATTCGATCACGGGACGGATCATGATGGTATCATGGGACACTCGGCGATTTGGATCGCGAAGACGTTCGACTACATCAACCGCGTTTCTTAACGCTTCCCACTTAGCGATCTACAAGGGTATGTAGATCCACTCTCCCTCTTGTAGATGTTCATCACCATGGTTAGATGTTGCGTGTGCGTAGGAATTTTTTTGTTTCCCATGCAACGTTCCCCAACAATAGCACCCGCTGAAATAGAAGATATTGATGTTACTATTAAACTTGCTAATAGAGACACCATCACACCACTTGGGATTGTTAGAGATGTTGAAATCTTGTGTGGGATAAAATATCCTACTGATTTTCTATTTCTTGGTTCCCCACAAGATGACTTTTGTCCCATTATCTTTGGCAGACCTTTCTTGAACACTGTTAATGCTAAGATAGATTGTAAAAAAGAAACTTACAGTGTTGAGTTTGGTGATGTGCCTCATGAGTTTATTTTTTCCAAGTTTAGTAGACAACCTCGTGATAGACACTTACCTAGTAAGGATGAAATAATTGGTCTTGCTTCTATTGCCGTTCCTCCTACTGATCCAGTAGAACAATATTTGCTAGACCACGAAAATGATATGCACTTCCCTAAAAGAAATGAAATAGATAAAATTTTCTTTGAACAACAACCTCTACTGAAACACAATTTGCCTACTAAAACTCTTGAAGGTCCTCCTCCACCTAAAGGTGATCCTGTGTTTGAACTAAAACAATTGCGTGACACTTTGAAGTATGCTTATCTTGATGAGAAAAAGATATATCCTGTTATTATCAGTGCTAACCTTTCAGAACATGAAGAAGAAAAATTATTCAAAATTCCGAGGAAGCACCAGGATGCTATTGGATATACTCTTGATGATCTTAAGGGCAGTAGTCCCACTCTATGTGAGCACAAGATTAATATGGAACCTGATGCTAAACCCGTTGTTGATCACCAACTATGATTGAATCCTAAGATGAAAGAAGTGGTAAGAACTGAAATATTAAAGCTTTTGGAAGCAGGTATAATCTATCCCATAGCTCATAGTAGATGGGCGAGTCCCGTTCATTGTGTCCCTAAGAAAGGAGGTATTACTCTTGTTCCTAATTATAAAAATGAGCTTATTCCACAAAGAATTGTTACTAGCTATAGGAGGATAATTGATTTTAGAAAATCAAATAAAGCTCCTAGAAAAGATCATTACCCTTTGCCTTTTATTGATCAAATGCTTGAAAGGTTATCTAAGCGCACACACTTTTGTTACCTAGATGGATATTCTGGTTTCTCTCAAATACCTGTGTCACAATCTGATCAAGAGAAAACCAACTTTACTTGTCCTTTTGGAACCTATGCTTATAGACGTATGCCTTTTGGTTTATGCAATGCACTTGCTACCTTTCAAAAATGTATGACTGCTATATTCTATGATTTTCGTGAAAATATTGTGGAGGTTTTCATGGATGATTTTTCCGTTTACGAAACTTCTTTTGGTGATTTCTTAAGCAACCTTGATCGAGTTTTGTAGAGATGTGAACAAACTAATCTCGTCTTGAATTGGGAGAAGTTCCACTTTATGGTTAATGAAGGTATTGTCTTGGGGCATAAGGTCTCCGAGCGAGGTATTGAGATGGATCAAGCTAAAGTTGATGCAATTGAGAAAATGCCATGTCCTAAAGATATCAAAGGTATTCAAAGTTTCCTTGGTCATGCTAGTCTCTATAGGAGGTTTATTACGGACTTCTCAAAAATTTCTAGGCATCTTAATAATCTTTTGCAAAAGGATATTCCCTTTGTTTTTGATGATGATTGCATAGAAGCCTTTGAAACACTAAAGAAAGCCTTAACCATTGCAACTATTGTTCAACCACCTGATTGGAAGTTGCCTTTTGAAATTATGTGTGATGCTACTGATTATGCTGTTGGTGCTATTCTAGGATAAAGAGTTGATAAGAAATTAAATGTTATCCATTATGCTAGAAAAACTGCAGACAGTGCCCAAAGAAATTATGCCACTACTGAAAAAGAATTTTTAGCAGTCATGTTTGCTTGTGATAAATTCAGACCTTACATTTTTTATTCCAAAGTCACTGTTCACACTGATCATGCTGCTATAAAATATCTTATGGAAAAGAAAGATGCTAAACCTAGACTCATTAGGTGGATTCTCTTGCTTCAGGAATTTGATTTAGATATCGTTGATAGGAAAGGAGCTGAGAACCCCCTAGCTGATAACTTGTCTAGGTTAGAAAATATTCTTGATGACCCACTACCTATTGATGATAGTTTCCCTGATGAACAACTAGATGCAATAAATGTCTCTCAAAACACTCCATGGAATGTTGATTATGCTAATTACATCATTGCTAAATATATTCCACCTAGTTCCACATACCAACAAAAGAAAAAAAATTCTTCTATGACGTGAGATATTACTTTTGGGATGACCCACGTCTTTATAGAGAAGGAGTAGATGGTATTATTAGACGTTGTGTACCTGAGCATGAACAGGAACAAATCCTACGTAAATGTCATTCCGAAGCTTGTGGAGGGCATCATGCTGGAGATAGAACTGCTCACAAGGTATTACAATATGTTTTTTATTGGTTTGCACTCTTCAAGGATGCCCGTAAGTTTGTCTTGTCTTGTGATGGATGTCAAAGAATTGGTAATATCGGTAAGCGTCAAGAAATGCCTATGAGTTATTCACTTGTTGTTGAACCATTTGACGTTTGGGGTTTTGATTATATGGGACCTTTGTTAGAAATATGCCCTAGAGGCAATAAATAAAGTGTTTATTATTATATTTCCTTGTTCATGATAATCGTTTATTATCCATGCTATAATTGTATTGATTGGAAACACATTACATGTGTGGGTAAATAGAAAACACTTTATCCCTAGTATGCCTCTAGTGAACTAGCTCGTTGATCAAAGATGGTCAAGGTTTCCTAGCCATTGACATGTGATGTCATTTGATAATGGGGTCACATCGTTAGGATGATGATGTGATGGACAAGACCCAAACTACAAACGTAGCATATGATCGTGTCAGTTTATTGCTACTGTTTTCTGCATGTCAAGTATATGTTCCTATGACCATACACCGAAAGAGTGCCTTGTGTGTATCAAATGTCGCAACGTAACTAGGTGACTATAAAGGTGCTCTACAGGTATCTCCGAAGGTGTCTGTTGAGTTGGCATGGATCAAGAGTGGGATTTGTTACTCCGTGCACGGAGAGGTATCTCATGGCCCACTCGGTAATACAACATCACATTAAGCCTTGCAAGCAATGTGACTAAGTGTTGGTCACGAGATCTTGTATTACGGAACGAGTAAAGAGACTTGTCGATAACGAGGTTGAACTAGGTATGGAGATACCGACGATCGAATCTCGGGCAAGTAACATACCTAAGAACAAAGGGAACATCATACGGGATTAACTAAATCCTTGGCATAGAGGTTCGACCGATAAAGATCTTCGTAGAATGTGTAGGAACCAATATGGACATCTAGGTCCTGCTATTGGTTATTGACCGTAGAGGTGTCTTGGTCATGTCTACATAGTTCTCGAACCCGCAGGGTCTGCACACTTAAGGTTTGGTGACGTTTCAGTAGTATAGAGTTATGTATGGTGGTGACCGAAGGTTGTTCGGAGTCCCGGATGAGATCCCGGACGTCACGAGGAGCTCTGTAATGGTCCGGAGGTAAAGATTGGAAGTCCTATTTTGGTCACCGGAAAAGTTTCGGGCTCATCGGTAGTGTACCGGGAGTGCTGGTAGTGTACCGGGAGACCATCGGGAGGGGTATTTCGAGCCAAGAGGCTACATGGGCTGTGGGAGGATGAATACCAGCCCTTAGTGGGCTGGAGGAAGTCCCACAAAGGTCCCATGCGTCTGGGAAGAAAAAGCCCAAAAGGAAAAAGGTGGAAAAGGGCAAAAGGGCTAAATTAGGAAGGAGTCCTAATCCTACTAGGAGTGGAGGAGGAGGACTCCTCCCTCCTGGTTCGGCTGACCCAAGGGCTGGATCCTTGAGAGCCAAGCCTCCTCCTCCTCTCCTCCTATATATACTAGAGGGTTTTAGGGTTTTGGCACACGATTTTCAGCCACGTGCTACCCGTTCCTCCAGTGCATAGTTTCTCCTCAAGATCGGATTTCTGAAGTGCTTAGACGAAGCCCTGCCGAAATAGCTCCACCACCATCACCGGAGCGCCGTCATGCTGATAGGACTTGAGTTGGTGAATTTGTATCATGTGACACTCAGATGACCTGAGGGATGTCAATTTGAGTGGAAGATTTAGTAATTTGATTAACTAAACTCATTATCTTGAACAATAGTCTAAGTAACCTTTGCATATTTATGTTGTAGATCAATGGCTCGCATAGTAGCACCCCTGAATTTTAATGCGTTCCTAGAGAAAGCTAAGTTGAAAGATGATGGGAGTAACTTTGTTGACTAGGCCCGTAATCTGAGGATTATCCTCACGGCTTCGCAAAATCATATGTCCTTGATGCACCGCTTGGTGACCAATCAGAAGACATGTCGTTCGAAGACGTTAAGAATGCTTGGGAGGCACGTTCTGGAGATTACTCAATAGTTCAGTGTGCAATATTGTATGGCTTAGAACCGGGACTTCAAAGACGTTTTGAACGTCATGGAGCATATGAGATGTTCTAGGATTTGAAGTTTATCTTTCAGAAGAATGCCCGAATCGAGAGGTATGAGACCTCCGATAAGTTCTATGCTTGCAAAATGGAGGAGAATGGTTCTATCAGTGAACATATACTCAGAATGTCTGGGTATTCGACTCGTCTAGCGGAGTTGGGAATTGCCCTTCCGCCAGAGGCGATCACTGACAGAGTTCTTCAATCACTGCCACCTAGTTACAAGAGTTTTGTGATGAACTATAACATGCACGGGATGAACAACACAGTCGCCGAGCTGTTTGCAATGCTAAAAGTCGCTGAGGCTGAAATCCAGAGAGAACATCAAGTGTTGATTGTCAATAAAACCACTAGTTTCAAGAAGAATGGCAAGGGCAAGGGCAAGAAGGGTAAAACCAAGAAGGACCCAAGCCAGGAACTGAATGCTTTCATTGCAAGGGAACTGGTCACTAGAAGCGGAACTGCCCCGAGTACCTGGCTGACAACAAGGCGGCCAACGACTAACAAGGTATATATGATATACATGTTATTGATGTGTACCTTACTAGCTCCCGTTGTAGTGCCTGGGTATTTGATACCGGTTCGGTTGCTCACATTTGCAACTCAAAACAGGAACTACGGAATAGACGAAGGCTAGCAAAGGATGAAGTGACGATGCGCGTGGGAAATGGTTCCAAGGTTGATGTGATCGCCGTCGGCATGCTCTCTCTTCAATTACCATCGGGATTAGTGATGAACCTGAATAATTGTTATTTAGTGCCTGCATTAAGCATGAACATTATATCCGGATCTTGTTTATTGCGAGACGGTTACTCATTTAAATCAGAGAATAAAGGTTGTTCTATTTATATGAGTAATATCTTTTATGGTCATGCACCCAATGTGAGGGGTTTATTCATATTGAATCTTGATAGTGATGACACACATGTTCATAACATTGATGCCAAAAGATGTAGAGTTGATAATGATAGTACCAATTTCTTGTGGCACTGCCGTTTAGGTCATATTGGTGTAAAACGCATGAGGAAGCTCCATGCTGATGGACTTTTGGAGTCACTTGATTTTGAATCACTTGACACATGTGAACCATGCCTCATGGGCAAGATGACTAAAACTCCGTTCTCTGGAACAATCGAACGGGCGAGTGACTTATTGGAAATCATACATACTGATGTGTGCGGTCCAATGAATGTTACAACGCGTGGTGGATATCGTTATTTTCTCACCTTCACTGATGACTTAAGTAGATATGGGTATATTTACTTAATGAAACACAAGTCTAAAACGTTTGAAAAGTTCAAGCAATTTTAGAGTGAAGTTGAGAATCATCGTACCAAGAAGATTAAATTCCTGCGATCTGATCGAGGAGGTGAATATCTGAGTTATGAGTTTGGCAGTCACTTCAGACAGTGTGGAATTGTTTCATAGTTGACACCGCCTGGAACACCACAACGTAATGGTGTGTCCGAACATCGTAATCGAACCTTATTAGATATGGTACGTTCTATGATGGCTCTTGCTGATATGCCACTATCGTTTTGGGGTTATGCATTAGAGACAACAGCATTCACTTTAAATAGGGCACCATCGAAATCCGTTGAGACGACGCCATATGAACTATGGTTTGGCAAGAGGCCAAAGTTGTCGTTTCTTAAAGTTTGGGGATGCGATGCTTATGTCAAAAAGCTTTAGCCTGAAAAGCTGGAACCCAAAGCGGAAAATGCATCTACATAGGATACCTGAAAGAGACAGTCGGGTATGCCTTCTATCTCAGATCCGAAGGCAAAGTGTTTGTCGCTAAGAACGGAACATTTCTTGAGAAAGAGTTTCTCTCGAAAGAATTGAGTGGGAGGAAAATAGAGCTTGATGAGGTTCTTGAACCTTTACTTCAACCAGAAAGTAGCGCAGCGCAGAAAGATGTTTCTGTGGAACCTACAACGGTAGAAGAGGAAGTTAATGATGATGATCATGAAGCTTCGGATCAAGCTACTATTGAACCTCGTAGGTCGACAAGGGCGCGTACTACTCCTGAGTGGTACGACAACCCTGTCTTGGAGGTCATGTTGTTGGACAACAAAGAACCTACGAGCTATGGAGGAGCGGTGATGGGCCCGGATTTCGAGAAATGGTTAGAGGCCATGAAATCCGAGATGGGATCCATGTATGAAAACAAAGTATGGACTTTGGAAGTATTACCTGAAGGGCGAAAGGCCATTCAGAACAAATGGATCTTTAAGAAGAAGACGGACGCGGACGTTAATGTCACCGTCTATAAAGCTCGACTTGTGGCAAAGGGTTTTTCACAAGTTCAAGGAGTTGACTACGATGAGACATTCTCACCCGTAGCAATGCTTAAGTCTGTCAGAATCATGTTGGCAATAGCTTCTTATTTCAATTATGAAATTTGGCAGATGGATGTCAAAACTGCGTTCCTCAACGGTTTCCTTGAGGAAGAGTTGTATATGATGCAACCAGAAGGTTTTGTCGATCCAGAGAATGCTGACAAAGTTTGCAAACTCCAGCGATCCACTAATGGGCTGGTGCAAGCATCTCGGAGTTGGAATAAGCGCTTTGATGAGGTTATCAAAGCGTTTGAGTTTATACAAGTTTATGGAGAAGCTTGTATTTACAATAAAGTGAGTGGGAGCTCTATAACGTTTCTAATATTATATGTGGATGACATATTGCTGATTGGAAACAATATAGAAATGCTGGAAAGCGTGAAGGAATATTTGAACAAGAGTTTTTCAATGAAGGACCTAGGAGAAGCTGCTTTCATATTAGGCATTAAGATCTATAGAGATAGATCGAGACGCTTAATAGCACTTTCATAGAGCACATACCTTGATAAAGTTTTGAAGAAGTTCAAAATGGATCAGTCCAAAAGGGGTTCTTGCCTGTGTTACAAGGTGTGAAGTTGAGTAAGACTCAATGCCTAGTGACTGCAAAAGATAGAGAAAAGATGAGTGTCATCCCCTATGCTTCAGCCATAGGCTCTATCATGTATGCAATGCTCTGCACAAGACCCGATGTCAGCCTTGCCATAAGTATGGCCGGAAGGTTTCAAAGTGATCCTGGAATGGAACACTGGGCAGCGGTCAAGAATATCCTTAAGTACCTGAAAAGGACTAAGGAAATGTTTCTCGTTTATGGAGGTGATGAAGAGCTCGTCGTAAAGGGTTACGTCGATGCAAGCTTTGACACTGATCCGGATGACTCTAAGTCACAAACCGGATACGTATTTATTCTCAACAGGGGAGCGGTAAGCTGGTGCAGTTCCAAGCAAAGCGTGGTAGCCGATTCTACATGCAAAGCGGAGTACATCGTAGCCTCGGAGGAGACGAAGGAAGGTGTCTAGATGAAGCAGTTCATGACAGATCTTGGAGTAGTGCCCAGTGCACTCAATCCAATGAACCTGTTCTATGACAACACTGGTGCCATTGCTCTGGCCAAGGAACCAAGGTTTCACAAGAAGACCAGACACATAAAGCGACGCTTCAACTCTATCCGTGATTACATCGAGGAGAAGGACATAAATATTTGCAAAGTGCACACGGATCCAAATGTTGCAGACCCATTGACTAAACCTCTTCCAAGGGCTAAACATGATCAACACCAGAACTGGATGGGTGTTCGATTCATTACAATATAAATCACATAGTGATGTGAACTAGATTATTGACTCTAGTGCAAGTGGGAGACTGTTGGAAATATGCCCTAGAGGCAATAAATAAAGTGTATATTATTATATTTCCTTGTTCATGATAATCATTTATTCTGCATGCTATAATTGTATTGATTGGAAACACATTACATGTGTGGGTAAATAGACAACAGTTTGTCCCTAGTATGCCTCTCGTGAACTAGCTCGTTAATCAAAGATGGTCAAGGTTTCCTAGCCATTGACATGTGATGTCATTTGATAACGGGGTCACATCATTAGGAGAATGATGTGATGGACAAGACCCAAACTACAAACGTAGCATATGATCATGTTAGTTTATTGCTACTGTTTTCTACATGTCATGTATATGTTCCTATGGCCATGAGATCATGTAACTCACGGACACTGGAAGAGTGCCTTGTGTGTATCAAACGTCGCAACGTAACTAGGTGACTATAAAGGTGCTCTACAGGTATCTCCGAAGGTGTCTGTTGAGTTGGCATGGATCAAGACTGGGATTTGTTACTCCGTGTGACGGAGAGGTATCTC
The DNA here is from genome assembly GCA_022496015.1 of Hordeum marinum. Classification (NCBI taxonomy): domain Eukaryota; kingdom Viridiplantae; phylum Streptophyta; class Magnoliopsida; order Poales; family Poaceae; genus Hordeum; species Hordeum marinum. Next base: position 103,630,251 of record CM039676.1, on the reverse strand, counting down.
AGGGCCCAATCGATAATACAACATCACAATAAGCCTTGCCAGCAATGTGACTAAGTGTTGGTCAGGGGATCTTGTATAAAGGAACGAGTAAAGAGACTTTCCGATAATGAGGTTGAACTAGGTATGGAGATACTGACGATTGAACCTCAGGCAAGTAACATACCGAAGAACAAAGGGAAGATCATACGGGATTAACTGAATCCTTCGCATAGAGGTTCGACCGATAAAGATCTTCGTAGAATATGTAGGAACCAATATGGACATCCAGGTCCCGCTATTGGTTATTGACCATAGAGGTGTCTCGGTCATGTCTACATAGTTCTCGAACCCGCAGGGTCTGCACACTTAAGGTTTGGTGACGTTTCGGTAGTATAGAGTTATGTATGGTGGTGACCGAATGTTGTGCGGAGTCCTGGATGAGATCCCGGACGTCACGAGGAGCTCCGTAATGGTCTAGAGATAAAGATTGATATATAGAAAGTCCTATTTTGGTCGCCTGAAAAGTTTCGGGCTCATCGGTAGTGTACCGGGAGTGCCGGTAGTGTACCGGGAGATCATCGGGAGGGGTATTTCGACCCAAGAGGCTACATGGGCTGTGGGAGGATGAATACCAGCCCTTAGTGGGATGGAGGAGTCCAAGGTGGAAAAGGGCAAAAGGGCTAAATTTGGAAGGAGTCCTAATCCTACACCAAATGGTGGTGGAGCTATTCCGGCACGGCTTCGCCTAAGCACTGCAGAAATCCGATCTAGAGGAGAAACTATGCACTGGAGGAACGGGTAGCACGTGGCTGAAAATTCTGTGCCAAAACCCTAAAATCCTCTAGTATATATAGTAGGAGAGGAGGAGGAGGCTTGGCTCCCAAGGATCCAGCCCTTGGGTCGGCCGAACCAGGAGGGAGGAGTCCTCCTCCTCCACTCCTAGTAGGATTAGGACTCCTTCCCAATTTAGACCTTTTACCTTTTTCCACCTTTTTTCCCTTTGGGCTTTTTCTTCCCAGCCGCATGGGCCATTTGTGGGACTTCCTCCAGCCTACTAAGGGCTGGTATTCATCCTCCCATAGCCCATTTAGCCTCTTGGGTCGAAATATCCCTCCCGATGGTCTCCCGGTACACTCCCGGCACTCTCGGTACACTACCGATAAGCCCGAAGCTTTTCTGGCGACCAAAACAGGACTTCCTATATATCAATCTTTACCTCCAGACCATTTCGGAGCTCCTCGTGACGTCCAGGATCTCATCCGGGACTCCGAAAAACCTTCGGTCACCACCATACATAACTCTATACTACCATAACGTCACCAAACCTTAAGTGTGCAGACCCTGCGGGTTCGAGAACTATGTAGACATGACCGAGACACCTCTACGGTCAATAACCAATAGCGGGACCTGGATGCCCATATTGGTTCCTACATATTCTACGAAGATCTTTATCGGTCGAACCTCTATTACAAGGATTCAGTTAATCCCGTATGATGTTCCCTTTGTACTTCGGTATGTTAATTGCTCGAGATTCGATCGTCGATATCTCCATACCTAGTTCAACCTCGTTACCGGCAAGTCTCTTTACTCGTTCCGTAATACAAGATCCTGTGACCAACACTTAGTCACATTGCTTGCAAGGCTTATTGTGATTTTGAATTACCGAGTGGGCCCTGAGATACCTCTCCGTCACACGGAGTAACAAATCCCAGTCTTGATCCATGCCAACCCAACAGACACCCTCGAAGATACCTGTAGAGTACCTTTATAGTCACCCAGTTACATTGCGATGTTTGATACACACAAGGCACTCCTCCGGTGTCAGTGAGTTGCATGATCTCATGGTCATAGGAACAGATACTTGACATGCAAAAAACAGTAGCAGCAAACTGACACAATCATATGCTACGTTTGTAGTTTGGGTCTTGTGCATCACACCATTCTCGTAATGATGTGATCCTGTTATCAAATGAAATCTCATGTCCATGGCTAGGAAACCTTAACCATCTTTAATCAATGAGCTAGTCTATTAGAGGCATACTAGGGACATGGTTTTGTCTATGTATCCACACATGCATCTAAGTCTCCGGTCAATACAATTATAGCATGGATAATAAACGATTATCATGAACAAGGAAATATGATAATAACTAATTTATTATTGCCTCTAGGGCATATTTCCAACACTTTCTTGAGAGTCAAATCTATGATCTCCAAAATCAGGTTTTTGAATATGAAGCGAGATTTAAGGGTATGAGTTTAGCTGCCAATTGCAGGACTCCAGGGACTCGTGCATCAACTTTTGATGGTGAACCCTTGCCCTGGAAGCCGGAGGGCAAACCTACTACCGCTCCATCACCACCACCTTCATCATGACCACCACCAAAGGAGACCTAAGTACACGGGTATGGGCACTCCCCTTGGCTTGAGCCAAGGTTGGGGGAGGTGCCCCGGTATCATATCACCACCACATTTATCTTTGCTTTTCTTATTTCGATCCTTAGATTTTTCATGATTTAGTTGAAAAAAAGTTTAATGTGATCTATTTTCGAGTGTTAGTTTCGTGATCTATCTATCTATGTAATCGAGTGAGAGTTATATAATTAAGTTTAGTTTGAGCCTTTGCCCCTTCACTTTCTTGCTGCAATCATGATAAAAGAAAATAAATGAGAAAAATATCATATGCTAATCTTATGGTGAGTAATGACATCACAATAAAGAAAAGTATAAATGGTAAAAAAATTGGAGATTGGCAAACATAGAATTAGTCAATGATGCAATTCATTAAAGAATAGATTAGGGAAGAGAAGATTCACATGAAAATACACTATCATGACATCTTTTATGATTGTGAGCCCCCCTTAAATATTATATGCCAAAATTGTTGATGTTGGACAAGGAAGACAACGTAATGATTTATGCTTGTTCATATTCACATAGAAGTTATATTGTTATAGATCCTTTAACATGTGGTGCTTGCCCAATATCTTTGCTAGCCAAAAAATTCCGCACTAAGTAGAGATACTACTTGTGTATCCAAAAACCCAAAACCCAAACTCATACTTGAGAGTCCACCATACCTACTTATGGATTGAATAAGATCCTTCAAGTAAGTTTTCATTGGTGCATCAAGGCAATAAAAATTGCTTCTAAAAGTGTTGGATCAGTTAGTGTAAGAGAAAATTGAGCATTGCACGAACTTGTGATGGCAAAGAAATAAAAGCGGCGGACTACATAATAAAGGTTGCTATCACAAGAGGCAATGCAATGTGACGTTCTTTTGCGCTAAGGGATTTGGCATACAAATTAAAAGGAATAATTGTATTTTTGCCCTTAGTTGTGTCACCATCGACAAGAATACCCCTAGTTTCCGAAAATACGCGGTCATGCCCACATCACTTTGCTCGTCTTGTGCTTTTGCCCTTTGACCGTTTGACTACCATTTTGAAAACTTCATAACTATTTCATACTAACTCAGAAAAATGCAAATAAGATATTAAAATGTTCAGAAACACATCACCTATATGTGCATGTCATTTGCAGTCATGACAAAAGTGTTGGAAAGTCCCCATCACCTATATGAGCTAAAACTGATATGGAGACTTCCCAACAATTTTCTCATGAATGCAAATGTCATACACATATAGGTGATGTATTTTCGAACATTTTGATATCTTATTTGTATTTTTTTGAGTTAGTATGAAATAGTTATGAAGTTTTCAAAATGATAGTCAAACGGTCAAAGGGCAAAAGCACAAGATGAGCAAAGTGATGTGGGCATGAACGTGTGTTTTCCAAAATTAGGGGTATTCCTCTCGATGGTGGCACAACTAAGGGCTCAAATACAATTATCCCAAATTAAAAAGCGCATGACAACCTCTGCTTCCTTCTGCGAAGAGCCTATATTTTACTTTTATGTACTTACTTTTATGCAAGAGTCAAAGTATTTCTCCTATTCCTTTTTTTCTCCTTTGGCAAGCATCATGTGGTGAGGAAAGATCTAGGCGCATATGACCAGTTGGATATGAGTGAGCATGAGTTATTATTGTTGACATCACCCTTGAGGTGAATATGTTGGGAGGCAAATTATAAGGCCCTATCTTTCTATGTGTCCGGTTGAAACTTTTTGTCCATGGGTATGCTGCGAGTGTTAGCAATAATAGAAGACTAAATGATGGTTGAGTATGTGGACTTGCCAAAAGGCTCCTACATGAGACCCTTCCTGAAAATATGATGAATTGTAGTTGCAAGTTTACTCAGAACACAATTTGTTGGTTTCCAATAAGGTTTATGCTTTATATTTCCACGTTGTGATGAATTGTTACTTGCCCATAAGAAGTTATATGATGCTGTTATGAAATAAAAGTTTTATGATAAAGTTTTATGTTAGTTTTTCTTGTTATAATAATAATCATGATGCTACTATGTCCGTATTTTTTTTATCGAGACCTCTCTCTCAAACCATGTGGGCATGATCTTCGATATCGGCTTTCGCTTGAGGACAAGCGAGGTCTAAGCTTGGGGGAGTTGATACGTCCATTTTGCATCATGTTTTACTACTATTATTTATAATGTTTTTGTTCATAATAATGCTTTGGGGAGTAATTATAATGCCTTTTCTCTCACAATTTGCAAGGTTTACATCAAGAGGGAAAATGCCGGCAACTAGAATTCAGCACCCTGAAAAAGCACGTCAGAGATACCTATTCTGCACAACTCCCATGAATATGAAAATTTACAAAGATTTTTTATACATTAAATAAAAATATTGGAGCTGGAAACTGTCGGAGGGGGCTACCAGGTGGCCACGCCCCACGAGTGCACGGGTGCCACCCTTGGCGCACCCTGGTGGAGCGTGGGCACCCAGGCCCACCTCCGGATCTCCCCTTCTGGTATAAAACCCTAAAAAAGCCAAAAAATAGAAGGAGGACTTTCGGGACGAAGCATCGCTGCCTCAAGGCGGAACTTGGGCAGGAGCACTTTTGCCCTCCGGCGGAGCGATTCCGTTGGGGGAACTTCCCTCTCGGAGGGGGAAATCGAAGCCATCGTCATCACCAACAACCCTCTCATCTTGGGGAGGACATTCTTCATCAACATCTTCAACATCACCATCTCCTCTGAAACCCTAGTTCATCTCTTGTGTTCAATCTTTGTACCGGAACCTCAGATTGGTACCTATGGGTGACTAGTAGTGTTGATTACCTTGCGTAGTTGATTACTATATGGTTTATTTGGTGGAAGATCATATGTTCAGGTACATTATGCTATTTAATACCCCTCTGATCTTGAGCATGAATATTATTTGTGAGTATTTACCTTTGTTCTTGAGGTCACGGGAGAAGTCATTTACACAAGTAATCATGTGAAGTTGATATGTGTTCGATATCTGGATGATATGTATGTTGTGATTACCTTAGTGGTGTCATGTGAACATCGACTACATGACACTTCACCATACTTGGGACTAAGGGAATGCATTGTGGAGTAGTTATTAGATGATGGGTTGCTAGAGTGACAGAAGCTTAAACCTAGTTATGCGCTACTTCGTAAGGGGCTGATTTAGGTCCACATGTTTAATGCTATGGTTAGACTTTGTCTTAATACTTTTCTCATAGTTACGGATGCTTGCGAGGGGGTTAATCATAAGTAGGTTGTTAGTTCAAGTAAGAACAACCAAAGTTGTCAGAATCGCGATTCTGAATCGGATCGGAGCTCCATTGCCTGGATCATGAATCGTAGAATCTTAACTATCAGGATCGTAGAAACTTAGATTCTATGAGAAAAATCGTAGAACCGAAGGGGCTGGTTTGGATCGTAGGATCGTAAGATTCTAAGACTTGAGTCGCGATTCTGACAACTTTGAGAACAACACCTTAGCACTGGTCAACCCACATATCAAATTATGAAAGTAGTGAACACGAATCAAACCAACATGATGAAAGTGAGTAGATGAAATTCCCGCGTACCCTCAAGAATGCTTTGCTCATCATAAGAGGTACTTTTGGCCTGTGGTTTGCCACAAAAGGATTGGGCTACCTTGATGCACCTTACTTATTGTTACCGTTTCTTGCTCGTTACAAATTACCTTTCTATCAAAACACTTGCTACTTACAATTTCAGTGCTTGCAGAAATTACCTTGCTGAAACCGCTTATCATTTCCTTCTGCTCCTCGCTGGGTTCAACACTCTTACTTATCAAAAGGACTACGATTGATCCCTTGTACTTGTGGGTCATCAACGAAATCATTTTTCACAAGTTTTGGAGGAGGACATAGGTTGTTAATATGAGGTGTGTGTATTGGTCCTCTCCTCCGTAGACCAGGGGAGTAGGAATCGAGAGATCTTGTTCACTCTCTCAGCCTCGGGTAAGTCATCAACCCTATCACCGTCATTAATATGGTTGAGTAGAGGAGAGGTGAGTAGAGGGGAGGTGAATAGGCAACTGCCAAATTTTAGATTTTCTTAACAAATTAGGCTTAGCAACAAATAGGTTGTCTAGATATGCAACTAGGTGAACAACCTATATATGATGCTAGCAACAACAACAACAACAACAAGCAAAGTATACAACACACGTAAAGCTTGCACGAAGTAAAGATAAGAAATAACCACAAGTGGAACCGGCAGAGACGAGGATGTGTTACCGAAGTTTCTTCCCTTTGAGGGGAAGTACGTCTCCGTTGGAGCGGTGCAGAGGCACAATGCTACCCAAGAAGCCACTAGGGCCACCGTATTCTCCTCACGCCCTCAGACAATGCGAGATCCTGGGATTCCACTAGTGGTACCCTTGAAGGCGATAACCAAACCTTTACAAACAAGGTTGGGGCAATCTCCTCAACTTAATGGGAGTCTCTCAACACCACCACAGCTTCACCACAATGAATTATGGCTTCGAGGTGACATGTTTCGTCTAGGGTGCTCAAACACCCAAGAGTAACAAAATCCACACAAGAAAGTATGGGGGAATCAAGTTTCCTTTGGTGGAAGTGTAGATCTAGATCTCCTCCTTCAATCCCTAGCAAATCGACAAGTTTGAGTGTCTAGGAAGAGAGATCGGGCAAGAAATCTTGAAGGGCATTAATGGTGGAGAGAGAGGCAAGAGGTAAGAAGGTAGGTGGAAGAACCACCCCCTTTATAGTGTCCCCCAAATCCAGCCGTTACAACCATTTTTACACTACATCGGTACAACCGCTTTGTGCACCAGTACAACAGGTACACACGGGTATCTTGTAGAAAACCCTAGTGAGCGGTACAACCGATGGCGTGGGCGGTAGTATCGGTTGCAACCTAGAACCGGAACAACCGCTCCACCACCGCTCAACCACCGCTTGGAAATATAGACGAGTCACCCTCGAGTGATGGTTGAGGCGATGGTTGCTCTGGTGCAGTCGCTAGGACCGAGCATGGGAGGTGGCTAAGTCCCGAGCGGTATAACCACTCCGAACATCGGTTGTACCTGTCAAAGCTGGCTGACCAGAACAACTGGCCCATGACCGCCCAAGAACCGCTCCACAACAGAACCCAGTCCGGTGGTAGAGCGGTACTGGGCCAGTACAACCGCCTGAAGCCACTCACCAGGATTGGCTAGATCTTGAGCGGTAGAACCGCTTGGAGGCAGCGGTACAACCGTTGGCGACAACCTAGGAGCAGCAACCCCAGGATATCAGTCCTGGGGCTGTAGTTGCACCGGACATACCGGTCCAGTGGTACAACCGCTAGGGTGTAAAACCCATGAAGAGAGAGAGTGTTAAGACCTCTCTATCAGAGAATGAAAGGTAAGGCGGTGGATAAAAAGAGATGTGTACATATTGATTCACCCAAAACCTTCCCATGGCGATTCTTTTTTAATAGTACGGGTTTCCTGCGAACAAAGAAATAAACACATAGAGAACACCGTCTTCGATCTTTTTCGTCCAGAGAGAATGTCTAACCATCTTGTACCAAACAAAATGTACCTGAAGAACTTGGCACACGATTAGACCATAAAGTGAGTTGTCATCATCAACAAAACACTAAGACATGAAATGCGCTAACACCGGGCTCACCCGTCATGGAACCCCGCGTCAACACGTCCGGGTGCGAGGCATCCTCACAGATCGGACGGTCCGGAGATCCCCATGGAGGCATTTGCGTGACACCTCGTTGCAACGGACAATGCAGAGGGCACTCTTGCCCGCGGAGGCTCCTAGGAGGTGGGTACTCCGACATCCTTTATATGCACAATTCAGTTGTTGTAGTGGTTTCTTGTGCATTTTTCCAATTTAAACTAGGTCATGCATTATTTTCGTTACATGCACATATTTGATGCATTTGACGAATCTATAATTAAAGAAATCTATGTGTAACGATAGAGGTGTTTGTCGCTTTTGTCGCCTGGTTTTTAGGTTTGATCCCACAAATAAGGAGCTAATAAAACACCTCAAATCCAAAGTTAGGGACAATGAGATAAAGATCCGACCCTCTGATTGATCGTTTTATACCATCCATAGCCGTCAAACAAGGAATATGTTACCCATCCTCGGAACCTTTGGGGTTAGGCATAGGTAAAGATTGCTTACTTTATACGTGCGCAATGATCACTCAAACTGTTATTTGCTGCATGTGGTTATGAGCTTTGCAGGTGTAACAATGGACGACCTGTGCAAAATTTCTTCTTCTTTCTAAGGCGTATCCCACTGGAGCGAGGAAGCGCCACAAGATGTGCAGAGCCCGACGTAAGCAAGGCGACACAAGACCGACACTATAATGGCATTGAAAGTCAATGGTCAACAGATGGGGTGAAAATAAATCTTGGTGTTATACACCGGGTTCGGTGACAAGGGGAAGATGACCAAATGGGTGATGCACAAATAGCACCTTGGCAACGACGAGAAGGAGGGAGAGATAGTCACCAACAAGATGTAATAACAGGTGGAGAGGCCAAAAAGAGAAGGCGCGAGCCTTGTGTATAAACCTGTATAAATCTCTGTTTTATTATTTTCATGAGACCACACTTCATATATGTAATATATGAAGTAAGTATTCCTTGTTAGGAGTTAAGGAAATGGGTGAGACTTGGATTTTGTTCGACACAAAGCCCGAGAAAAATGGTTTAGTAATATTCACTACTACTTTCAGTTTAAAAAATAAGTAGATTTTCGATAAGAAGTTCCATATAGTTTGACGACCTTCTCAATTGCGTTTGACCCCTGCACCGTGGGCTGTCTGCTCGATTGTGTGGCGTCCGGGAAGCCTACTCTAACTTAAAAGCTACCCGGGCTTCTCTGCTATAAATCCTACCCGTACAATCCTTTTCCTCTCACACACATTCACCGGGTGCCGCACACCATCGCACCTCCGACCGTGATGGGCAACAAGACGGACGGCAAGAAGACACGGGTGTGGTAGCTGCTAGCCGGCTACCGCTCCGACTAGATGCCATCGCACTGGGACACAGGACACTAGATCCCGGGGGAGCATGGTGTCTAGTTCACATCGGCTATCCATGTTGACATATAAATGTATCATCTAGTCTTTTTTATGTGATCGGTCTTTTGGTTGCATTGGTTAGATCATGCACTTCTACCTGGTATGAGAGTCAAGAAGTTTTGAGTTCAAGACCTGACTGACGTAATTAAATTGCATCCCACTTTTCGGTCCACGCTTAGGCCTGGGAAAACCACACATGAGGAAGAGTGTTGACGTATAAATGTATCGCGTGGTTTTTTTCATGAGATCGGTCTTTTGGTTACACTGGCTAGAGCATGCACTTCTACGATCCAACTGTCTAAGTGTCATCCGTATTTCGTGTGAATTATGTTTGTATTTGTGTCTCATCCTTTTCAAATGGGGGAAATTTAGGTGACGGTGCATATTTGATGCCGTCCATTTGATGATCGGTGTTGGAGTTGCCCATTGCACTTCGGATTTGGTGCATCGCATCGTCAGTTTTGTAGGCTAGCTATTGTTTTGCACTAGTACTATACTCCTACTAGCTAGGCAGTAGCCTTTGTGTGTATTACGTGTGATGCGCGGTGGATAGTGTCTCTGTACTGGCGATGGCCAACTAATTCCGTTGCTCGGAGCGCTCGAGCGGGCAAGGTAGCTAGAGGTTCGCTGTTACCCATAGCTGGAGCGGCGCGCGTTTGCACCCAACCAAGGTCCGCCACGCAAACCGTCACCGGTTCGGTAGTCGACGACACAATCGGACGGCTAGCTGAGCTCCGCTGCGCTTTCTACTTGGGACCTCACCGCACTGGCCGGGATGAATGCCGGCGGGCGCACGCTGCGGCCGGGCTTTAAGCCTTTAATAAGCGCACACAGACGCAGCCTCGCCACACACCCATAAGCTCAGCTCCCATTATTCTCACCTGCCGATCGCTATCCGTCCTCTCTCGCGACCGTCACGCGCGTCATCCTACGTACGCCGGCTTAGCTAGAGCTAGCTCGATGACCAGACCAGCGCCGTCGCTGTCGCCGCTGCTCCTGCTGGTCGTGCTGGTCGGCGCGCTGGCCGGCGGAGGCGAGGCGGCGCTGCTGAAGGCGCACTTCTACAGGCCCAGCTGCCCCGCGGCGGAGGCGGTGGTGCGCGACATCGTGCTGGCCCGCGTTGCCGCCGACCCCGCCGCGCTGCCCGCGAGGCTGCTCCGCCTCTTCTTCCACGACTGTTTCGTCAGGGTACGTACGTGACAACCGGTAGTAGCGTTCACGCACGCACGCGCACGCTCTGCGCGTGCATGGTTGACGGACGCCGTGCTGATTGGTGTGCGTAGGGGTGCGACGCGTCGCTACTGATCGACTCGACGACGGGCAACACCGCGGAGAAGGACGCTGCGCCGAACGGGTCGCTGGGCGGCTTCGACGTCATCGACACCGCCAAGGCTGTGCTGGAGGCCGTCTGCCCCGGCGTCGTCTCCTGCGCCGACATCGTCGCGCTCGCTGCAAGGGACGCCATCTCCTTCCAGGTCGGTCAGTCGATCGTGCTTGCACCAGTCAATTATAAAGTACATGCATGTACGGCTGATTAACTAAATGGAATACGCAAGAGTTGACGCTTGTGCGCTGCATGCATATGATATGCAGTTCGGTCGTGACCTGTGGGACGTGCAGCTCGGGCGGCGCGACGGCGTCATGTCGAGCGCATCGGAGGTGCTGTCCGACATACCCTCGCCGTCGGATAACTTCACCGTGCTTGAGGCCAAATTCGCCAGCAAGGGCCTCGACGTCAAGGACCTCGTCATCCTCTCGGGTACGTACATGCCATCTATCACTGTTTTTTTTTTAGTTTTTAACTAAACTAAAAGAAAACTCGTGGTGTACTAATGGCCACCTGCGCCATAAACCGGAACCGTGTGCGCCGCATTGTCAGAATCTAAGATCGTTCTCTACTGCTATTATTAGACGAAACAAACATAGTATTGGAGCCAAAGAGGTTTTTAGTTACACTCCCATGTCACATCTGATGACACTGTTTCTGCAAAAAAAAAAGAGATTCCGACGCGCCATCGGAGAGTGCCCACAGTGCACAGTCGCTACACCGGGGCGACGGCGACCTCTCGCTGATGGGCACGAGAGAGTGGCCACAGTGCACAGTCGCTCCACCGGGGCGACGGCGACTGGCCGGCCGGCCGGTAGCCATTGCCTGGACATGACATGAGTGATGATGCATCGATCGATCGTCGGCGGACCGGCGGGCACGGGTCCGTCTGTTTGTTGGCGAGTGCGCGCCCGCGTGGTGAGCATGCACGCCGCAATAGACGGTGCACATGCACGTATGGCAAGTGTGGGTAAGTAGCTAGGGATCGAAAGGGACGGAGCAACCACCGGGCAAGCATGCATGGGTGCGTGCGTCCATGCATGTGACGACCGAGCCGGTCGATGCATGGCCGAGTCCGCCGGCCATTCATGGCCGCCCGTTGCCGATAAGCTAGTTAGCCGAAAGAAACCCAGCCTAAGGATAGCTGCTATACGGCCCTTTCGGGCTAAAAAATAAGACTGGTTACTACTGTATTACTTCTACCTTTTTTAAAGGAAAAGGCGATCGCCCAACTTTAGATAAAACAAAGTATAGGACAAAGCAAGTCATACAACCACGATGGTGCAGAAGTTCCAACAACATAACCTCAAGAAGTATGTTGTTGGAACTCTTTTAGATTATGTTGTTAGAACAATCAGTTATCGGAAGGTTTACTGAAAAAATACGCGCAATAGTAAACTTATTACGGGTAGTCCATAACGACGAGGCAATAGGAGGAAAAGCAACCCAACGGAGCCGTCAGGTACCTGAGTAAACAAAGTTCAATCAATATGTCCTGGCAACAGTGTGTTCTTTTCTATAATGTGTCCATGTTTTCCCGAGAACATCGAAATGGCAAGGTGCTCTTGTTTCCATTTATAAAGAGAGATAAAACGATCAGTTTACAAGGAAATCCGTCTGAACCGAAAACCGCACATGAGTGCCGAATTTTCTGAAGGAATTTGCAGTTCCGGTGGAAAGTGTGTTTTTGGGCTGCAGACTGTGACGTCATAAGTGTGAGATGCCAATGGGACTTCCGCGGACTTGACAAGTGTGGCAAACGTATGCTGTTTCAATCATATTGTCTGATCGACACGCGTGTATGCACTTCCAAAAATCCTAATAATATGTCATACGATTCATCAATAATAACGAACAGCTGACTTCTGTAAGAAGCCTATTTTGAAACTTATTAAGAAATCTAAAAGGAAGCATTAACAATATGCTTGCATGGCAATAATGCTTATGAAAGTCCATTTGTCATGGCCAAAGTCAAAAGCAAACTCGATCTAAGTTTTGCCCTTTCCACTAAAAGACCCATGCATGCACGTGCCCTGTTCAATCAGGCAGCAAAACTAAGTGGACGGTGTCTCATCAAGGAATTATCACTTGATCTATCTAGTACGTACTGCCAACCAAAGCAGGCGAGATGCATGTCATGCATGCATGCATGCGCGTGAATTAATGCAGCTGGTACAGCTACATGTGATGCACTTGACAACACTCCTAGTTAGTGCATGCCTTAGTGGTGGTTACCATTAACTACCAACTACCAGCACTCCTAACCAACAGCATATCAAATCCAAGCAGCTGTGGTGCAAGAGATTGGATTCTATTTGGATATCCATCATTGGTTAAGTGCTGTGGGCTCTTCATCTATGGCACACAGTTCAGTGAAGTGTAGTCCCAACAAGAGTGTGAACTGTTTCTAATTGATGTAGTGACGTAGTAGTCCCAATTGCCAAATGCCACAAAGTGAGCTGTTTGGACCATATAATAGCCGTGTGCCCCGTTTAGATTGCACCACCTGAACAGCTAGCATGTGCTTGCTAGCACACAATGCTCAAAGTGGATCCATGTTGTTCTTTAGTATAAAGTTATACTAAAATTAAGACACTTATTTTAGAACGGAAGGACTATATGACATGTACATTCGTGCATATTTGAGAAAAAACAATGAACCCATGCAAATACTACTTGAGTCAAGAAAGTCCATCATTGTTCTTCTTATTTGCCTAGAGAAATTTGGTGTTTCTAGAGGTCGGGTGTTGTTTTGGGGATTGGTCCAGTTGTTTCATGTATAAGGCCTTTTTCAGTGCTTTAGGGTGTATGTGATGAACATATCACTGTTGGAGAACGTTGCATGGGAAACAAAAAATTTCCTACGTACACGCAAGATCTATTCATGGTGATGAGCATCTACGAGAGGGAGAGTGGATCTACATACCCTTGTAGATCGCTGAGCGGGAAGCATTAAGAAACATGGTTGATGTAGTCGAACGTCTTTGCGATCCAAATCGTCGAGCATCCCGTGATCCCATCACGATCCGTCCCGCGATCCAATCACGATCTGTCCCGCGATCTCATCACGATCCGTCCCGTGATCCAATCACGAATCGTCTCACGATCTTGATCACGGTCCTTCCGATCTAGCGCCGAACGGACGGCACCTCCACGTTCAGCACACGTACAACTCGATGACGATCTCCGTCTTGTTGATCCAGCAAGAGGGAGCGGAGAGGTAGACGAGTTCTCTGGTAGCGCGACGGCGTGGTGGCGGTGGCGGTGAACTAATCCTGCAGGGCTTCGCCTAAGTACCGCAGAACTAATCTAGAGGAGAAACAGATCTAGAGAAGAAGAGGGCAGCACGTGGCAATTAGGGTTAGCTATTCCCTCTAAATCCTCTAGTATATATAGGAGGGAGGGAGGGGAGGAGGCAGCCTCAAACCCTTAAGGGTTGGCCAAAATTGGAGGTGGAGGAGTCCTACTCCAATCCTATTAGGAGTAGGATTCCTCCTTTCCACTTGGAAACTCTTTCCATCTCTCCACCTTTGGATTTTTTCCTTATCAAACCTCATGGGCTTTGGTGGAGGCTTTGGCCAGCCCACTAGGGGCTGGTTTGTCTCCTCCCACAGCCCATGAGGCCCCTCGGGGCGTGACACTCCTCCTGATGGTCCTCCGGTACCCTCCGGCAGTCCCGATACACTACCGATGAGCCCGAAACTTTTTCGGTAACCAAAACAGGACTTCCTATATATCAATCTTTACCTTTGGACCATTCCGGAGCTCCTCGTGACATCCGGGATCTCATTCGGGACTCCAAACAACCTTCGGTTACCACCATACATAACTCTATACTACCGAAACGTCACTGAACCTTAAGTGTGCAGACCCTGCGGGTTTGAGAACTATGTAGACATGACCGAGACACCTCTACGGTCAATAACCAATAGCGGGACCTGGATGTCCATATTGGTTCCTACATATTCTACGAAGATCTTTATCGGTCGAACCTCTATGTCAAGGATTCATTTAATCCCGTATGTTGTTCCCTTTGTTCTTCGGTATGTTACTTGCCGAGATTCGATCGTCGGTATCTGTATACCTAGTTCAACCTCGTTACCGGAAAGTCTCTTTACTCGTTCCGTAATACAATATCCCATGGCTAACACTTAGTCACATTGCTTGACAGGCTTATTGTGATGTTGTATTACCGAGTGGGCCCTAAGATACCTCTCCGTCACATGGAGTAACAAATCCCAGTCTTGATCCATGCCAACCCAACAGACACCCTCAGAGATACCTGTAGAGTACCTTTATAGTCACCTGGTTACGTTGCAACGTTTGGTACACACAAGGCACCCCTCCGGTGTCAGTGAGTTGCATGATCTCATGGTCAGAGGAACAAATACTTGACATGCAGAAAAGAGTACCAATAAACTGACACGATCATATGCTACGTTTGTAGTTTGGGTCTTGTCCATCACATCATTCTCCTAATGATGTGATCCCGTTATCAAATGACATATCATGTCCATTGCTAGGAAACCTTGACCCTCTTTGATCAACGAGCTAGTCTATTAGAGGCATACTAGGGACACGGTGTTGTCTATGTATCCACACATGTATCTAAGTTTCTGATCAATACAACTATAGCATGGATAATAAACGATTATCATGAGCAAGAAAATATGATAATAACCAATTTATTATTGCCTCTAGGGCATATTTCCAACAGTCTCCCACTTGCACTAGAGTCAATAATCTAGTTCACATCACCATGTGATTCGCATTGTTATGAATCTAACACCCAATGAGTTCTGGGGCTCGATCATGCTTTGCATGTGAGAGAGGTCTTTTAGTCAATCGGGTTTGCAACATTCAGATCCGTGTGTACTTTGCAAATCTCTATGTTATACTGTAGACACCGCTACCACACTCCACTTGGAGCTATTCCAAATGGCTGCTCCATTATACGTATCCGGATTTCTACTAAGAGTCATCTGGATTGGTGTTAAAGCTTGCATCGACGTAACTCTTTACGACGAACTCTTTATCACCTCCATAATCGAGAAAACATTTCCTTAGTCTTTTAGTTACTAAGGATAATCTTGACCGCTGTCTAGTGATCCACTCCCGGATCACTCTTGTACCCCTTGACGGACTAATGGCAAGGTACGCACAGGTGCGGTACACAGCATGTCATACTATATAGAGCCTATGGCTAAGGCATAGGGGACGACGTTCGTCCTTTCGCTTTCTTCTACCTTTGTCGAGCTTTGAGTCTCAGTCAACACCTTACAAATCAGGCGAGAACTCTTTCTCTGACTGATCCATTTTGAACTCTCTCAAAATCTTGTCAAGGTATGCACTAATTGAAAGTCTCATCAAGCATCTTGATCTATCTCTATAGATCTTGATGCTCAACAATTAGGTAGCTTTATCCAGGTCTTCCTTTGAAAAACTCCTTTCATACAACCCTTTATGCTTTCCAGAAATTCTACATAGTTTCCGATCAACAATATGTCAACCACATATACTTATCAGAAACTCTATAGTGCTCCCACTCACTTTATTGTAAATACAAGTTTCTCATAAAGTTTGTATAGACTCAAAAACTTTGATCACTTCATCAAAGTGTATATTCCAACTCCGAGATGCTTACTTCAGTCCATAGAAGGATCACTGAAGCTTGCTCACCTTTTAGCATCCTTAGGACTGACAAAACCTTCTGGTTGTATCACATACAACCTTTCCTCAAGTAAACCGTTAAGGAAACGATGTTTTGACATCCATCTGCCAGATTTCATAATTGAAAAATGCAGCAACTGCTAACATAATTCCAACAGACTTTAGCATCGCTACGAGCGAGAAAGTCTCATCGCAGTCAACTCCTTGAACTTGTCGTAAACTACTTTGCAACAAGTCGAGCTTTATAAATGGTGACATTTACCATCAGTGTATGTCTTCATCTTAAAGGTCCATTTGTACTTGACGACCTGTCGTCCAACGAGTAAGTCTACCAAAGTCTATACTTGGTTTTCATACATGGATCCTTTCTCGGATTTCATGGCCTCTAACCATTTGTCGGAATCTGGGCCCATCATTGCTTCTCCATAGCTCGTAGGTTCATCGTTGTCCAACAACATGACCTCTAAGAGAGGGTTGTCGTACCACTCAGGAGCAGTACACGTCCTTGTCGACCTACGAGGTTCGATAGTAACTTGATCCGAAGCTTCACGATCATCATCATTAACTTCCTTTTCAACTAACGTAGGCTTTGCAGAAACATCTTCCCGCGCTGCGCTACTCTCTCGTTGAAACAAAGGTTCAACATCCTCATCAAGTTCTATCTTCCTCCCACTCAATTCTTTCGAGAGAAACATTTCCTCGAGAAAGGACCCAGTTTTAGCAACAAACATTTTATGCTTGGATCTGAGATAGAAGGTTCACCCAACTATTCTTAGGGTATTCTATGAAGATGCATTTGCCCGCTTTGGGTTCGAGCTGATTAGGTGAAAACATTTTCCCACACAAGCGTCGCAGCCCCAAACATTAAGAAATGGTAGCTTAGGTTTCTATCAAACCATAATTCACACGGTGTCATCTCAACGGATTTAGATGGTGCCCTATTTAAAGTGAATGTTGTTGTCTCTAATGCATAACCCCAAAACTATAGTGGCAAATCGATAAGAGACATCATAGTTCGCACCATATCCAATAGAGCATAACTACGACGTTCGGACACACCATCACACTATGGTGTTCCAAGTGGCGTGAGTTGTGAAACAACTTTCACATCGTCTAAAGTTGTATGCCAAACTCGTAACTCAGACATTCACCTCCACGATCACATCACAGACATTTTTATCTTCTTGTCACGATGATCTTAAAATTCACTCTGAATTTGCTTGAACTTTTCAAAAGATTCAGACTTGTGTTTCATTAAGTAAATATACACTATATCTACTCAAATCATCAGTGAAGGTAAGAAAATAATGATATCCACCGCACGCTACAAGACTCATTGGATTGCATACATCAACATGTATTATTTCCAATAAATCACTTGCTCGCTCCATTAAACCGAAAACGGGGTCCTTAGTCATCTTTCCCACGAGGCATGGTTCGCATGTCTCAACCAATTCGAAATCGAATGAGTCCAAAGATTCATCAGCATGGAGTTTCTTCATGCGATTTATACCAATATGACATTTAGCGGCAGTGCCACAAGTATGTGGTACTATCATTACTAACTTTGTATCTTTTTGCATCAATGTTATGAACATGTGTATTACTACGATCAAGATTCAACAAACCATTCTCACTGGGTGCATGACCATTGAAGGTATTATTCATGTAAACAGAATAACCATTATTATCTAACTTAAATGAATAACCGTGTTGCAATAACACGATCTAATCACGTTCATGCTCAACGCAAAACACCAAATAACATTTATTTAGGTTTGTCACTAATCCCGAAGGTAGAGAGAGTGTGCGATGTTGATCACATCAACCTTGGAAACATTTACAACAGACGTCGTCACCTCACCCTTAGCTAGTTCTCCGTTTATGCCATAGCTTTTACTTCGAGTTACTAACATTTAGCAACCGAACCGGTATCCAATAGCCAGGTGCTACTAGGAGTACTAGCAAGGTACACATCAATAACACGTATATCAAATATACTTATGTCGATGTTGCCAGCCTTCTTATCTACCAAGTATCTAGGGTTGTTCCACTTCAGCGACCGTTCTCCTCATAATAGAAGCACTTAGTCTCAGGTTTGGGTTCAACTTTGGGTTGCTTCACTAGAGCAACAACTGATTTTCCATCCATGAAGTTTCCCTCCTTGCCCCTTCCCTTCTCGAAACTAGTGGTTTTACTAACCATCAACACTTGATGCTCCTTCTTGATTTCTACCTTCGCGGTGTCAAACATCGCGAACAACTCAGGGATCATCATTTCCATCCTTGGCATTTTATAGTTCATCACCAAGTTCTAGTAGCTTAGTGACAGTAACTTGGAGAACTATATCAATCACTATCTTATCTGGAAGATCAACTCCCACTCGATTCAAGCGATTGTAGCACCCAAACAATCTGAGCACATGCTTAATGATTGAGCTATTCTCTTTCATCTTGCAGGCAAAGAATCTTGTTGGAGATCTCATATCTCACAACACGGGCACGAGCCTAAGATCCTAATTTCAGATCTTAGAACATCTCATATGTTCCGTGACGTTCAAAATATTTTGGAGCCTCAATTCTAAGCCGTAATGCATGACACACTAAACTATCAAGTAGTCATCAGAATGTGCCTGTCAGATGTTCACAACATCTATAGACGACGCTAGAGGGCTTGGCGCATCGAGTGGTGCATTAAGGACATACGCCTTCTGTGCAGCAATGAGGACAATCCTCAGATCACGGACCCAGTCCGCAATATTGCTACCATCATCTTTCAACTCTATTTCTCTAGGAACATATATATATTCAAGGGAGCTACAATGCGAGCAATTAATCTACAACATAATTTGCAAAGGCACTACTGACTATGTTCATGATAATGAGTTCAATTAATCGTATTACTGAAGAAGTCCCACTCAATTTGACATCCCTCCGGTCATTCGAGTGATACATGATCCAAATTCACCAACTCAAGTCCGATCATCAGGTGAGTTGAGGTGGTTTCAATGGTGAACATCATCATGTTGATCATATCTACTATATGACTCATGTTCGACCTTTCGGACTCTTGTGTTCCGAGGCCATGTCTGTACATGCTAGGATCGTCAAGTTTAACCCGAGTGTTCTGGATGTGCAACACTGGCTTGCACCCGTTGTATGTGAACGTAGAGTCTATCACACCCGATCATCACGTGGTGTCTCGACACAACAAACTTTCGCATCATCACGTGGGAGAACACAACTTATCTTGAAATTAAGTGAGGGATCACCTTATAATGCTACCGTCATCCTAACCAAAACAAGGTGCATAAAAGGATTAACATCACATGCAAATCATAAGTGACATGATATGACCATGAACTTGTGCTTTTGATCTCCATCTTGAAAGCACCGGCATGATCTCCATCGTCACCGGCATGACACCATGATCTCCATCATCTTGATCTCCATCAACGTGTCGCCATCGGGGTTGTCGCACCCACCATGCTTCTACTACAATTGCTACCGTTTATCGATAAAGTAAAGCATTACATAATGCTTAATGATTGACACGCAGGTCATACAATAATTAAAGACAACCTTATGGCTCCTGCCGGTTGCCGTACTCATCGACATGCAAGTCGTTATATTCTATACAAAACATGATCATCTCATACATCACATATATCTCATCATGTAATTGGCCATATCACATCACAACATACCCTGCAAAAACAAGTTAAGACATCCTCTAATTGTTGTTGCATGTTTTACGTGGCTGCTATGGGTATCTAGCAAGAACAATACTCACCTACGCATAAACCACAATGGTGATACATATGTTGCTTTTCAACCTTCTCAAGGACCGCCTTTGTCGAATCTGATCCAACTAAAGTAGGAGAAACAGGCACCCGCTAGCCATCTTTGTGCAACGAAGTTACACGTCAGTCAATGGAACCGGTATCTCGTAAGCGTACGAGTAATGTTGGTCCGGGCCGCTTCATCCCACAATACCGCTGAACCAAAACACGACCAAGGGAGGAAGCAATCTAAGCATCAACACCCACAACCTCTTTGTGTTCTACTCGAGATCTCATCTACACATAGACCTATCTCATGATGCTACTGTTGGTGAACGTTGCATGGGAAACAAAAATTTTCCTACGCACACACAATATCTATCCATGGTGATGAGCATCTATGAGAGGGAGAGTGGATCTACATACCCTTGTAGATCGCTAAGCGGGGAGCATTAAGGAACGTGGTTGATGTAGTCGAACGTCTTCGCGATCCAAATCGCCGAGCGTCCCGTGATCCCATCACGATCCGTCCCGCGATCCAATCACGACCTGTCCCGTGATCTCATCACGATCCGTCTTGCGATCCAATCACGAATCGTCTCACGATCTTGATCACGGTCCTTCCAATCTAGCGCCGAACGGACGACACCTCCGCGTTCAGCACACGTACATCTTGATGACGATCTCCGCCTTCTTGATCCACAAGAGGGAGCGGAGAGGTAGACGAGTTCTCCGGTAGTGCGACGGCATGGTGGCTGTGGCGGTGAACTAATCCTGTAGGGCTTCGCCTAAGTACCGTAGAACTAATCTAGAGGAGAAACAGATCTAGAGAAGAAGAGGGCAGCACGTGGAAATTAGGGTTAGCTATTCCCTCTAAATCCTCTAGTATATATAGGAGGGAGGGAGGGGAGGAGGCAGCCTCAAACTCTCAAGGTTTGACCGAAATTGGAGATGGAGGAGTCCTACTCCAATCCTATTAGGAGTAGGATTCCTCCTTTCCACTTAGAAACTCTTTCCACCTCTCCACCTTTGGATTTTTTCCTGCTCAAACCTCATGGTATTTAGTGGAGGCTTCAGACAGCCCACTAGGTGATGGTTTGTCTCCTCCCACAGCCCATGAGACCCCTCGAGGCGTGACACTCCTCCCGATGGTCCCCCCGGTACCCTCCCAGCACTCCCGGTACACTACCGATGAGCCCGAAACGTTTCCGGTGACCAAAACAGGACTTCCTATATATCAATCTTTACCTCCGGACCATTCCGGAGCTCCTCGTGATGTCCAGGATCTCATCTGGGACTCCGAACAACCTTCGGTCACCACCATACATAACTCTATACTACTGAAACATCATTGAACCTTAAGTATGTAGACCCTGCGGGTTCAAGAACTATGTAGACATGACCGAGACACCTCTACGGTCAATAACCAATAGTGGGACCTGGATGCCCATATTGGTTCCTACATATTCTACGAAGATCTTTATCGATCGAACCTCTATGTCAAGGATTCAGTTAATCCCGTATGTTGTTCCCTTTGTTCTTCGATATGTTACTTGCCCGAGATTCGATCATCGGTATCTGTATACCTAGTTCAACCTCGTTACCGACAAGTCTCTTTACTCGTTGCGTAATAGAAGATCCCGTGGCTAACACTTAGTCATATTGCTTGCAAGGCTTATTGTGATGTTGTACTACCGAGTGGGCCCTGAGATACCTCTCCGTCACATGGAGTAATAAATCCCAGTCTTGATCCATGCCAACCCAACAGACACCCTTGGAGATACCTGTAGAGTACCTTTATAGTCACCCAGTTACGTTGTGACGGTTGATACACACAAGGCACGCCTCCGGTGTCAGTGAGTTGCATGATCTCATGGTCATAGGAACAAATACTTGACATGCAGAAAACAGTAGCAATAAACTGACATGATCATATGCTACGTTTGTAGTTTGGGTCTTGTCCGTCACATTATTCTCCTAATGATGTGATCCCGTTATCAAATGACATCTCATGTCCATGGCTAGGAAACCTTGACCATCTTTGATCAATGAGCTAGACTATTAGAGGCATACTAGGGACACGGTGTTGTCTATGTATCCACACATGTATCTAATTTTCCGATCAATACAATTATAGCATGGATAATAAACGATTATCATGAGCAAGGAAATATGATAATAACCATTTTATTATTGCCTCTAGGGCATATTTCCAATAGTCACATAAGCAAAAAATGAGTCTCTGTCTGCACCATAACATTTGTCAGTTTTTTGTTAGGAGAGAGAGTCTAGTGTGGAGAAGCGGTTGCATGCATGCCAATATATTCTCTCTCATGTGAATTTTTGGATGATCTATATGTTTTGAATCAAAAATTCATTTTTGTGTTTTTTGTATATTTGAATTTGTAACGAGAAGACCTTCACAACAAGATCAATCATGGATACATGTGAATTAGTTTACAAAAACAATTTCACAAATTTTATTGTTTCACTTGTACTTGATACTAGTTTTAATGAAATTGTTGGTTCAAAATTTCTAAAAAAACCAATCAATTTGTAAAATGTACGTCAAGAACTGATATCGCTTTTACGTATCAATTAAAATGTTTTTGTGAATAATGAATTTTGTTTCTTGGAAGAGTCAAACCAGTTTTAGATATTTGAAGTCGAGCGAAATTATTATTTTCAGAATGAGTGAAATGAGTTTCTTTGACATTATAGAAATTAGTTTTTTTCAAACGAACAAAATTTATTCATTTTTAATTAGTGAAATCTGTTTATTGAAAAGAGGATATTTCTTAAAGAGTGAAATATGGTTTTAAAATGAGTCAAATTTGGTTTCTTAAATTAGTGTAATTAGCCTTTAAGGTTAGTGAAAGTAGTTTTTAACGTGTGAATCAGTTTTTGAAACGAGTGAAACTATTTTTTAAATGAGTAAATAATTTTTTTAAATGAGTGAAATCATTTTTTTCACTTGTATCAAAAACTAATTTCAGGTATTCCAAATTATTTCACTTATTTTAAAAACTATAGTTTCACTTATTTTTAGGAAATCCACCCATTTCAATGACTGAATTCACTTATTTCAAAACTCTGATTTCACTCAATTTAGAAAAATAATTTCACTCGGTTCAAAAAACAACTCCCCCTCATTTCGAAAACTGATTTCACTCACTAGAAAAAATTAGTTTGACTCATTAAATGAAAATGATTCAACATACTTCACTCATTTTTTAAAAAGATCACCCATTTGAGAAAACTGGATTTCATTCATATAAAAATACATATTTCACTCATTTCAAGAAAGTATTTTTCACAACCGTCAACATCATACATTGAAGTAAGCAGATTTACAAAAAGCAGGTTCACATATCGAAATAGATTGAGTGAAATAAGTGCATTAAAACATTGAAATTATGTTTGATATATATCCAAGATAAATCTTGTTTAAAAGGTTTTACCGCTACAAGTTCAAATACATACAAAACCCAGTAACAAAATTTATTTATATTAGCTAAGGTGGAATAAAAAAGATGATTTGTTGTGTTAGAGAGAAGAGAGAGTGGGCTGTCATATTTCTGCCATGCTTGCATGTAGGGAGAGAGATGAAGAGATGAGATGTGTGTCTGGCCTGCGTTGATTTGATATAATCCTTTGATACATATGAGTGGGCTGGAATACATGCATATACTAAAGAGTTGCATGAATCAAAAGTAAATAGTTAGTAGATTTTTCACCATTACGTTGCTCCGCTGTTAGAAACCACTTTGCGTTGGCTAGAGTCAAACTACGACAATTTGATGAACCAACTGTATTCCACACTTGTGAGTGTAAAGAATACACTTATAAGACTATATAGAGCACCCCTAGGAAAAAAATAATTTGTAATCACCTAAAAAGTGTATGTACTGAAATATAATAAATTTTTACTCGAAAGTGTCCTTCAGTAGTAAAATGCAAAAAAACTAGTAAAAAAAATCAAAACATGAGTTTTTTTGACAAACTTTGTGGAATGTTTCACTTGCATCCAAAGTTTCATTATGGAATGACATTCATGGAAGTCCAGACACACAAAAAAACATGTGTTCCAAAATGCTTTCAAAAAACATTTTTAGATCATGGATTTTGTTTTGTTTTTTATGTGCAGAGAAGTAGGAATGCTTTTTGTCATGAAACTTTCCACACAGCTGAACCAATCAAAAATGTTTGTGACAACAGCCAAAAATAATAATCAGAATTTTCGATTTTCTTTACATATTTTTTTCATTTTACCGTTCATGGAGAAACTTATTTTTTGAAGTTATGTTCATGGAGAAACTTCTTTTTTGAAGCTATGTTCATGGAGAAACTGCACATCTAATTTTAGTGGCAAAACTTTTAACTCCAATATGTTGCCATCCAGGCGCGCACACCATCGGCGTCGGCCACTGCAACCTCTTCGGCAGCCGCCTCTTCAGCTCCACCACCACCGGTGTCGCCCCCGCCACCGATCCGACCCTCAACGCCGCCTACGCCACTCAGCTGCGCGCCGTGTGTGGGTCGCCCTCCAACAACGTCACCGTCGTGCCTATGGACCCCGGCAGCCCCGCCCGGTTCGACTCTCACTACTACGTCAACCTCAAGCTCGGTCGTGGCCTGTTCCGCTCCGACGCCGAACTGCTCGCCGACCGCCGCGCCGCCGGCATGATCCACGCGCTGACCAAGGAAGGGTACTTCCTGCAGGAGTTCAAGAACGCCGTGCGCAAGATGGGCCGCGTCGGCGTGCTCACCGGCGGGCAGGGAGAGATCAGGAGAAACTGCAGGGCCGTCAACTCATGAACTGATTGATTGGTACATGACTTCATATACGCTGTGATGTTTTGGTGATAATTAGTTATGATTAGTTTGTTTGTGTTTATATCCTGGGTGTTGACATGAGCGCTGTAATGAATAATCAGGCCGGTTATTGTTGAACACGAAGGCTATGGATTATTGGGTTGCATAATTCATTTATTTTTGAGGTTTTGAATTGCATAATTTGTATATGAGCTGAAAAGAGAAATGAGATTTTCCTTGGGTGGTTACGTATTTCAAGTAAATACAAGCATCATTTTCCGACATTGATTTTTTTAGTTCTTATTATTTAACGAACAATCTGGCCATTCGATTGTTTTCGACAAAAGATGGTTTTGTTTTTCCGATAAAAACTTATGATTTATTCATTAACTGTCAAAGCAGTATACATAACATCAAAGCTAATAAAAAAAAGTATATTCAGGCCACAAAGCAACGACTACAAACATTGAAGCGAACCGAAGACGCACTACAGTCATCGTCTCTCCCTCATTGGACTTGGACAAACCTTGTTATAGTAGATAGTCGGAAAGTCGTTGGCTAAGGTCCCGTAGGGCCATTGCACCAGAACAACAACCATCTCTGTTGAAGAGAAATGTAGATTGGAAGGACCCAACATGTACACACACGAACGCAGACGAATGAAGTCTAGATCCAACGAAGACAACCATCGAACGAGTTCCGCGAGATCCGTCGGAGACACAACCCCACACGTCCTCCAATAATGCTAGACGCACCGCAGGGACGAGAGCCAGCCAACTAGGCTAGGAGAACCTGATTCCATCTTCAGAGAGCCTACCGCCTTATCCATCAGAACATGACACAACGATAAAAAAAACTCTGGAAAACATTTAGAAATGGAGATCTGTCACCGACAATGCCCGAGATCCACCACACCTCCATTGCCCTAAAGACACAGGAGGCGGATGGGGATCAATGGTGGCGTTGACGGAAGGCAGGGGACCCTATCGCTTGGTCATGGAATGCAAGAAACACATGGTAGTGTATCACCTTTGATGTATGTATTCCATAAAATTATCGTCCCAACAAAGAGAGGGGGAGAGTATTTATGAGAAACGTTTCTGTCACACATGAGGTGTCATAGCTCTTATGTGAAATAACTACTTGTAATTCTGCAGAACCTATTAGCGTTCCTTGAGTCAAATAAATCAAGTGGTAAATATGATGAGATGGTTGCAATGGGAATAATAATGAATTTGAAGTAAAGAACATAAATCAAAAGACTAAACGTAGAAGTGTTTGAGATTAGGCGTGGACAAATTTCAAGTGTGTCAATTCAACGGTAGTTCCAGTTACAGGGGCGACATGCTTACAAAGGTGGCTCATTTCATTCCATTAAGGACAATGTACCATGCCAATCAACTTGCTCAGCTCTACATGTCCAGGTTTGTTAGTCTACATGGACTACCCAAAACCATCCCTTCAGACCAAGGGTCTTGGTTTACCTCAACATTCCGGTCACAACTTCACAAAGCATTGGGAACCACCTTGAAACATAGTACGACCTACCACCAACAAACGAATGGGGAAACATAAAGGGTAAATCAAATCTTGGAAGACATGTTGCGAGCCCGCGTATTGGTATATGAATCCAAATGGGAAGACAGCAATGGTTATCAAACCAGTCTCAAGATGTCACCATTTGAGGCACTGTATGGACGGAAGTGCCGCACCCCCAGTTACGAAAATGCATCGCACCACCAGCAAAGCAGACAAACATGACATGACTAGAGCTTGCTAAATACTTGACTTATGAAGAGAAATCCTTAAGGATTTCGAATGAAATGGATACGGTCACTCGTAGCAAGGTTATAATTTTTTTCAAGGTGTAGTGGGAATGTCACACTGAGGATGAAGCCTCCTTGGGAAGAGAGGATTTCTTAAGGACAACATATCCATATTTGTTTTCTGAGCAACCGATTCTCGAGGACGAGATTCATCCTAAGGGGGGCAGGTTTCTGACATCTTGATTTTTTACTATTATTTGGATTTATCAAAGGATTTTGTTTGGAATTTGAATTTCCTATAAACACTTTTGGACTTGTCACTTGTACTTATGTTTGATGTTCTTCCAAGTGAACCCTAGCATCTTGAAAACCTACTTAAACCTCACATCTCTCTCAAATCTTGCCATGGCATAATTTTCCTACTAAGAAAATATTCATTTTTCTTGCTCAGAAAATTCCAAATAAATTTCCTAATATTCTTTGGATCATGCCTTATCTTCACATGAAATATCCCATGGTCATGTTGGAATTTTCAGCTAAGGAAATTATTTTTGTTTCTGGACAAAAAGGGCACTTTGTGAAACAAGTGTGATTATCCTTGATCCAATTGAGCTGAATTTTTTACCACATGTCGACCTTCCTAGCAGAAGCTTAACTACCAAATTTCACCATCTAACTCTCTGTAGTTTTTCCCTAGCTTGCTCAAAAAGATTCTGTCCAGAAACTTTCATCCATGCTCATGTCTTGTACATTGATCTTTGTGTGATTCTGAGAGCTCCCAACAAAGTTGCTTTGGAGGGACAACATGCTAGACATGCCCTGGCATTGAAAAGTCTCGCGTATACTAGAGCACGCGGTGACCAGGTGGTGGCAAGGTGTTCGACATGCAGATGGCATGCTTTGGGCATCGGGACCCTTTGCCACCATCCATTCGCTCCCCACACGCCACCATAGCAAGCCCGCGCCGCACAACACCCTCCCCTGCGTCCACCTAGATCCTCCCGGGACTCCTCCGTCGCTAGCAGGCCGGATGCCGAACATGGCGGAAGCAGTACCGGGTGGAATAGTGTGCTTGCATGCATCGCCTCCTTCCACTACTGTGATGCAGCCCTACTCGCGCACTGACACTATTCTTGACGTCGTTCCTGTCATCCCTAAGCCGTGTGTAAGGGCATATTTCTCCCTAAGTGGTTTTGGTGATTGATGACAATGCCTTTGCGGACTAATCGCGTGCATTGAGCATTTCAGATATCTCAGGTCTAGGCACAAGACGATTCAGTGCCCCTCGGAACCTCTCGAAGACGGTTGTTCTCTATGTTTCCTTTCGGTGGATTTGAGTCATAGGAAAGCCGTACTATTAAGAGGGGGTCCGCTTCGAAAAGGTCTGGGTGGAATCAACATGCACACATCTATTCCTTTGCACCACCTTTCCCTCTCTTCAATGGAGCCCCAACTCGTTTTCCTTCACTATGCAAAGTGAAAGCCTGCTGGGTGTGTGAGTTCAGTTGTTAGTGGTAGTAATGCTCAAAGGAGCGGTATTACCGTAGGTGCCAACGGTAGTACCGCTCGGTGGAGCGGTAGTATCGCTGTCTCCTGCTGTGGAACTTCCACCTATGGTAGTAGGCGCGGATGTAATTTTTACATCCTCCCTATTACGGTAGTACCATGATTCTCGTCCGGTACTACAGTGCCGGACTTTTTCACAGTGTTTCCTTCTTTGGAGGTAGGCATAGAAGTAATTTTTTTACTTCCGTGCATCTCCAGTACCTGCCCCTGCCGACCATGCGGTAGTACCGCATGGGCTTGCGGTAGTACCGCTCAGGCGGTTCTACCGCTTGTGGCCTAGTGCTAATGGCCAGGGCAAGTAACTCCCGTGCGAGTGGTAGTACCGCAAGAGGCAGCGGTAGTACCGCAAGCCCTCATGGTAGTACCATGGGCTTTGCGGTAGTACCGCGATGCGCGGGGCTGAGGGTGTGGATAATGGTTGGAACTTGTCCCCCACTATAAAAGGGAGGTCTTCTTCCCCAAGAAGTTCACCTCTTCCTTTCCCAAACTCCATTGTTGCTCAAAGCTCCATTTTAGACCGATCTCTCTCCCTAGCCAATCAAACTTGTTGATTCTCTAGGGATTGGTTGAGCAGGCCCCGATCTACACTTCCACCAAGAGAAATTTGATTCCCCCACTAATCCCTTGCGGATCTTGTTACTCTTGGGTGTTTGAGCACCCTAGATGGTTGAGGTCACCTTGGAGCCACATTCCATTGTGGGGAAGCTTCATGGTGTCGTTGGGAGCCTCCAATTCAGTTGTGGAGATTGCCCCAACCTTGTTTGTAAAGGTTCAGTTGCCGCCTTTAAGGGCACCAATAGTGGAATCATGGCATCTCGCATTGTGTGAGGGCGTGAGGAGAATACGGTGTCCCTAGTGGCTTCTTGGGGAGCATTGTGCCTCCACACCGCTCCAACGGAGACGTACTTCCCCACAAGGGAAGGAACTCCGGTAACACATCCTCGTCTCCACCGGCTCCACTTTTGGTTATCTCGTAGCTCTACTTCTTGCAAGCTTTTATTGTGTTATACCCCTTGCTTGCTTGTGTACTTGTTGTGGTTAGCATCATATAGGTTATTCATCTAGTTGCACATCTAGCCAACTTATTTGATGCTAAGCCTAAATTGTGAAGGAAAAGTTAAAAAGTGTTAGTTGCCTATTCACCCCCCGTCTAGTCAACCATATCGATCCTTTCAATTGGTATCAGAGCCACGTCTCTTTATTAAGGGTTTCACCATCCGAAGAGTATGGCTGGCGAAGAGGTGCGTGTGGGAGAACTTCCCGAGGCCATGGGTGTGAACAAGGTCTCACGCGAGGATTTGAACAAGGCCTTGTCCTTACTCAAATCCTCCATGGCGACCGAGGTTCAATCCATGTTTAAATATTTCCTTAATACTCTTAAAATGTGTATCGATGCGGTGCGAGTGGTCAAACCCACTAACTCGACATCGGATGTCAACTACGGTAAGGAGGGGGCTAGTGCCGACAAAGATAATCATTCTCAAGGAGTTAATGGGTCGAGGAGCTTTACCTCTGTTCCCCCTCCCGTGGTCTATGGAGGACCATTGCACCCACCTCATATAGTTAATCTTGGTCCTCCTCCTAAACTTGTTAAGAATGATTTTGCTAACTGGGGTTTTAGTATCGAGTCTCATTTAGATCACAGCTCAATTCATCTCATGAGAGTCATTGAAGAAGGATACTATCCTCATGATCCACACAATCTTACTCCAAGAGAACAAGCGGATAAACAGCTAAATTCTTCCGCCTTGTTCATACTCCAAGCTGCTATTCCTCCTAAAGACCTACCTCACCTGCGGACCTTCACTGTTGCTAAAGAGTGTTGGGAACACATCATCTCCATGTACAAGGGCAGCTTAAGCATTGAACGGTCAAACTATGAAGTTGTTCTTGATCAGTCATATGAGTTTGTGATGATAGAGGATGAGGAACCGCGTGAGCTCTATAGAAGGGTGACGGCTCTCGCTGTTTCCCTCAAGGATCATGGCAGCAAGGATGTGGATGATAGTTGGATCAAGCATAAGTTCCTGAAGGCCATCATGCCCTACAACAAGGCCATGTCCGCTGTCATCCGTCAAAGACCGGACTTTCACACCTTATCCTCTGGTGATGTGTTGGATGAATTTATTGCAATGAACATCCTGAACACGACAGCTGACAATGCTCTTGCTCGCGTTCAACGGTCAAAGAAGTCCTCTCCAAATCTTGCATTGAAGGCCAAGGTCTGTCAAGATGAAGAAGAAGAAGATGAAGAGGGTTGCCCCGAGGACACCAAATATGCTTATCATGAGCACATGGCTCTTGCGTCCAGACAATTTTGGGGCAATAAGAGGAACACAAGGCCCAACTTCTCCAAGAACAACTCAAATGGGTCAAAGGGTAAGCAACGTGTGAGAACATGCTACAATTGTGGTAATGTGAGTCACTTTGTGGTGGATTGCCCATATGAGAAGAGGGAAGACAATGGTGGCAAGCTCATTCGCAAAGATAAGGCCAAGTCCTTCCCAAACAAAACCAACTTCATTAAGAAGGGCACTCACAAGGTATTGGTGGCTCAAGAAGAGTATGCCTCGGATGATGATGTCGATGACGATGACACAAGCGGTGAAGGAATGGCAATGGCATCCGTGGCAATTGCTTCCTCTACCCCAACAAAGGTGTCACTCTTCAACACCCTAATGAGAACATTGTCGCGAGGTGCCTCATGGCTAAAAGTATCACTAAGGGGTTTGCTTCTAGAGGAACATCATAGTTGCTCGATAGTGGAGCGACAAATCATATGACCAGAAGCAAGGACTTGGTGGTGGACGTTTATCCTGACACATCTATGGCCACCCAAGTATCATTTGGTGATGATGCAATTTCAAAGGTATTGGGTCTTGGCAAGGTGATAGTCTCTCTGGAACTCTCCATAGAGAATGTTATGCTTGTTGAGACCCTCACATACAATTTACTTTCTGTTCATCAACTTGCAAGCATGGGTTTTAGTACCTTATTTGGTATTGACTCTGTGACCCTTTTATGGAGCAAGACTCTTAAAGTAGGTTTTGTTGGGCATGTCAAGAACGGTCTCTATGTGGTGAACTTCTCGGAGCAACCCACTAAGACCGCGACTTGCTTAATGGCTAAAGTTGATGTGGGATGGCCCTGGCATCGCCGGCTAGCCCATGTCAATATGAGATCTTTGCAAAGTCTCCTCAAAGGGGATCACATTCTTGGACTAACAAACGTGAGTTTTGCCAAAGATCGTGCTTGCAGTGCTTGTATTGAAGGAAAGCTACATGAAAAGGCTCATCGTCCAACCACTACAATCTACTCAAAGAGGACCTTAGAGCTCCTTCACATGGATCTCTTTGGGCCTCCATCTTTTGACAATCTTGGTGGAAGAAAATATTCCTTGGTGATTGTGGATGATTACTCGAGATACACTTGGGTATATTTCTTCAAGAAGAAGAGTGAGACCCAACAGACCGTCATCAACTTTGCAAATGAAGTCCAACGTCAACATGAGGCAAAGATTTTGATGATTAGAAGTGACAATGACACTGAGTTCAAGAATTACACCCTAAATGAGTTTCTCGGTGATGAAGGGATAAAGCACCAATATTCCACACCTTACACCCCTCAACAAAATGGTGTTGCAGAGAGGAAGAACCGGACATTGATTTATGCGGCGAGAACCATGATGGTGGAGTTTAAATCTCTGTACAAATTTTGGGCCGAAGCCATCAACACAGTGTGTCATGCATCAAATCAGCTCTATCTTCGCAAAGGCTTGAACAAGACTCCTTATGAGATTCTTACTGGGAACAAGCCCAACCTCAAATACTTCCGGGTGTTTGGTTGTAAGTGTTTCATTCTCAAGAAAGGTGCTCGTTTGTCTAAATTTGAATCTAGAGCCCATGAGGGCATATTTGTTGGTTATGCTGCAAACTCTCATGCTTACCGTGTCCTCAACAAGTCCACGGGACTCATTGAGGAGACGAGTAACGTAGAGTTTGATGAAAATAATGGCTCCCAAGTGGAGCAAAGTGGTCTTTGTGATGTAGGTGATGAAATTCCTCCCCAAGCCATAAGAAGAATGGGTGTGGGATACTTCCTACACGTTGAGGAACCCCTTGTGGCCGAAGGAGAAGGAAAATGTTCCACTCAAGTGGAACCATCACCAACACAATACCCACACGCTTTCGAAGAACAAACTGAAGGTCCTCTATCACATGGACAAGATCAAGGGCAAGATCAATCTACTGATGATGGTGTTTCACCAAGTGATGCCCCAGATCAAGTTCCTGTCTCCAAGCAATCTCAATCTCAAGATCTTCTTCAAGATCAAGAGCAAGCTCACGAAGGCACTCAAGATCATCAGGATGATGACTCACATAATGTTGTCTCTCAACCTTCCATGGAAGAAATCTTAGAGAGACAAGCCGCCAAGAATGCTGCCAAGCTTAAAGTTAGACATCATCTGTTGGAGAACGTCTATGACGACTTGCAAAAAGGGGTAACCACTCGTAAAAAATTAACAAACTTTTGTAAATATCATGCGTTTGTTTCTTGCATTGAGCCCCTTAAGGTTCAAGATGCGCTCGAGGATATGGAGTGGGTTGAAGCTATGCACGATGAACTCAACAACTTCAAGTGCAACAAAGTGTGGCGACTGGTGCCGAGGCCTAAGGAGAATCACAATGTCATTAGAATGAAATGGATCTTCAAAAACAAGCAAGATGCGAACGGTATTTTCATTCGCAACAAGGAAAGATTGGTGGCACAATGATACTCCCAAGTCGAGGGTATAGACTATGGTGAAACTTTTTCTCCTGTTGCTCGCCTTGAATCTATTCGCATGTTTCTTGCATATGCCTCTCATCATAACTTTAAATTATATCAAATGGATGTCAAGAGTGCTTTTCTCAATGACCCTATTAAGGAGTTGGTATATGTCAAGCAACCTCCGGGGTTCGAGGATCCCAAGTTCCCCAATCATATATACGTTCTCGGTAAGGCACTCTATGGCCTTAAACAAGCCCCATGCGCGTGGTATGAGCACCTTACCGAGATGTTGTAGGACCGTGGGTTTGAAATTGGGAAAATCGATCCCACTCTTTTTACAAAGAGAGTCAATGAGAACTTGTTCATATGCCAACTATATGTTGATGATATTATTTTTGGTTCTCCTAACAAAGTTTTCAATGAAGAGTTTTCCACTTTGATGACAAACAAGTTTGAGATGTCCATGATGGGAGAGTCGAAGTTCTTCCTTGGTTTCGAAGTCAAGCAATGAAGTCAAGGTACCTTCATCAATCAAGCCAAATACACTCAAGACATGCTCAAGAGGTTCAAGATGGATGAGCTCAATCCTCCCAAGGCTAACACTCCCATGCCACTCAAATGCCATCTTGACAGCGATCCCAATGGTAAAGCGGTGGATCAAAAGGTATATCACTCCATGATTGGATCCTTGCTTTACCTTTGTGCATCTAGACCGGATATCATGTTAAGTGTGGGTATTTGTGCACGATTTCAATTCGCACCTAAGCAGAGTCCTCATGTGGTTGTCAAGCGAATCTGTCGATATTTGGCTCATACCCCAAACTTTGGCTTATGGTATCCCAAGGGGGCTTCGTTTGTTCTCGTTGGATATACTGACTCGGATTGGGCGGGAGACCTTGTGGATATAAAGTCCACTTCCAGAGGCTGCCCATTTATTGGTCGATCTTTGGTAAGTTGGTCTTCAAAGAAACAAAATTGTGTTCTCTCTTGTCCACCGAGGCCGAGTATGTAGCTGCTGCCAGTTGTTGTGCTCAGATTCTCTAGATGAGGCAAACTTTAAAGGATTATGGTGTCAATTTGACAAATTGCCCCTTTACTGTGATAATGAAAGTGCCATTATGATCTCCAGCAACCCAGTTCAACATTGCAAGACGAAGCATATTGATATTCGTCATCACTTCCTTCGGGAACATGTCAAGCGTGGAGACATCAATCTTATTCATCTGAGCACTAACGAACAACTTGCAGATATTTTTACGAAGCCATTAGATGAAGCAAGATTTTGCAAGTTAAGGCATGAGCTAAATATCATTGATTCGAGCAATGTGGATTGACTTAGTGCACACCTCCCCACACTCATCGTTATGTCTTGTCTAGGTGTAGGCATGGATTTAGGGGGAGTCTAGTTCTCTCAATGAACTATCCCTCCTCCTATTATGCATAAACTAATCAAAGTCTTTCACACTTGCCATATTTGATGGTTACTGTGCTTCAAAAGACGAGTCTTGGTCATGGGCCCAAGGATAATTCTTCACAGTGCCATACCATCTAACTCAAACATAGGTGGCTCTAGGGCCACCGCCCTCTCTTCATGTGAAGTAGAGGCTCCCTGTTTGGTCCTATTTTAGTTTTTCTACTCCGGTGGACCATGCTCGTGTTTTTGTCTTGCATCGTAGTTTTTCTCTTGTCTCCAGTTTGTGTGCGGAAAACTCTTCTCTTATCTTTTCTTCGATCATTTTGCACTGAGTGGGCAGCACGGTACTACCGTGAAGACCCTCGGTACTACCGCTTACCGCGCGGAAGTAAAAAATTACTTCTGCCCGTCGAGCGGTACTACCACGATGACCGCGGTACTACTGTGACATCGAGTGGGCGGCGGGGTCAAGATCCAGCAGGGGGTTTCCAATCTCCCCCATACCTCATTTTTTCTCTTCCCCTCGCTTCTCTCTCTCTCCTCCCCTCAACCAACGCCCGAGCACCTCGCTGGATCTCCGTCTCCGGCCATCGTCCTCCTATTTCCTCCGGTGGGATCGTTCCCCACCTTGTCCTCTTGCAATGGACCC
Source organism: Hordeum marinum (assembly GCA_022496015.1). Classification (NCBI taxonomy): domain Eukaryota; kingdom Viridiplantae; phylum Streptophyta; class Magnoliopsida; order Poales; family Poaceae; genus Hordeum; species Hordeum marinum. The sequence goes on along the minus strand of CM039676.1, from coordinate 103,595,046 downwards.
CGGTATTTGCCCCGAACTATTCTCATTTTGCTTCTCTATTTTTAATCTAGGTTTTGGGGAAATATGAGATGGTCTAGTTTTGTTTGGTCCAATCTGTGCATGAGGAGATTGTTTGAGGGTGTTTTTGCAATAGAAGTGCATATTGATAGGATAATACGGGATAATTTTCGATCTACAGAAGTACCAATGTGATATGTCGATGTGTGTTCATGCGAAATCCGCCCCGAGCGGTACTACCGCTCGCCGGGCGGAAGTAAATTTTTACTTCCGCTGGCGCCACGGTACTACCGTGTCGTGGGCAGTAGTAATTTTTACTTCTGCATGCACTGCCAGTACTACCGCTCGATCCAAAACTACCTTGTTTTGTCCTGTCTATTCTCCCTTCTACATGGTTTTCGTGTCTGCCTTCGTCCTTGCCTTACTTTTTCCATTTGTCTATTGTGTTTGCGTTGTGTGACATAGGTGGTGGCTCTGGTTCCGTCTCTGCTCCAGATGTTCCAATCCCTCTCGTGACACAAGCTCCAAGCATCTCCGCAATCCAGATGCTCCTGAGGGATCCAATGACCCACCCCGCCATTTCAAGAGGACCGCATCCAAGATCAAGCCACCATTTGAAAACTATGAGCACATGCCCCAAGCTGAGTTTCTAGCTGGACGGTTGATCGATCCCTACGTCAAACCAAGGGAAGTTTCCAGGGCCAATGAGTTGTTCTGGACCAAGCAGTAGTTTCTCATCCACGTTGATGTGATCAAGGGCAAGAAGAATCTCTATGTACCTGTCCAATACATTGATATGGAGCATATGAGGAAGCATCCGACATACTTTGGTGAGGCAGTTTGCTATCGAGGACATCATCTCGTTCCACCTTGACTTTGATCCTGAGATAGTTGGTCAGTTCTGTGCCTCTATCCACTTCCACTCTGATGAGCAGCGGACCATGACTTGGATGACCAATGGCGAGCGCCTGTCTGCCACCTGGAAGGACTTCATGGATCTGCTGCATGTTCCTGATTCCGGACTTGATGTGCCACTTGGACTGCGCCCTCACGGCAACCCTCAGCCAGCACGTAAGGAGCAGCTCATGCCATTCTATACTATGAAGACTTTACGATCTGGTGAGCGTGTTTTTGTGCTCAACCCCTTTCTTGATGTCATGCACCGGATCTTCCGGAACACTCTGTTTCCTCGCATGGGCGACAAGGACAAGGTGCACTCGTATCTGGTGGATATGTTACTTCTTTGTGAGAAAGGTAGAACTGAAGAACTTGACCCCCTTGATGTGTCTCACATTATGTGGACTGAGCTTCGCACTGCTGTGTTTCATCGTAAGGTCCCCATTTATGGGCCCTACTAGTTCTACCTGATTCGTGCTATTTGGGACAAGACCCTTCTGGGTGAGGACATGCCGGAGCACTTGTTTCTTCATGAGCCCATTCGTTTGCATATGAAGGACAAGTGGGCCAACACCGCCACTAAGCCAACTTTTGCTCGTATGGAGATTGATGAGGATGAGATCGAAGAGGAGGAAGATGACAGTTCTGAGTCCTATGTGACACCGTCTTCTGAGCCATCTTGGGCCAAGAATCTCTCTCACAAGATGAGGACATTGTTCTGCATGCAGGCCAAGGGTCAGTATCAGGCTCACATTGCTCAGAAGAAGAGTCGCCAGCGTGACTAGCGTATTCTGAGGAAGCTTGGCGAGACCATCTCGAGTGGGTCTGAGAAGGACATCACTCCTGAGGCTACTTGGATGGCAAAGCAGCAGTTCCAGTGGGCTGATTCACATGCGGATTCCATACCAGACGCTTCAGAGGAGGAGCCAGATGACTGATCTTTTTGCATGGGAGCTACCACCTATGTGTTAGGTGTCCTCTCTGCCTTTTTGGCGTCTTGATGACAAAGGGGGATAGAGTGTAGGATTTGCGAGTATTTTCGTTTCATCGTCTCTTTGCTTTCGTTGAACTTCGGTTTATGTCGTTTGTGTGTGTGACCTGGAGACTTCCTCTATCATATGGTGTGAGACATATCCTATCATTCCTACCTTATTATTGTCTAGTATGTTTCGTAGCTTGTGAGTCTGTCTCTTACGTACCCTTATCTTCATGATCACATGCTATGCCTAGTTTTCATACTTAGTTTTGTTCATTCTGTTGCAAGGATTGCATTTCTTATAAAATATAGGGGGAGTGTTGATCCTAGTGTGTGTGCCTTGCAGTCCAAAGCATATCTAGAGTATGCACACATCTAGGGGGAGCTCATCTATATTTTGTAGGTATTGGGTTTGCATATACTTATTTTATATCCTTATGTGCAAATCTCGTATTGTCATCAATCCACCAAAAAGGGGGAGATTGTAAGGGCATATTTCTACCTAAGTGGTTTTGGTGATTGATGACAATGCCTTTGCGGACTAATCGTGTGCATTGAACATTTCACATATCTCAGGTCTAGGCACAAGACGATTCAATGCCCCTCGGAACTTCTCGAAGATGGTTGTTCTCTACGTTTCCTTTCAGTGGGTTTGATTCGTAGGAAAGACATACTATTAAGAGGGGTTCCGCTTCGGAAAGGTCTGGGTGGAATCAACACGTACACATCTGTTCCTTTGCACCACCTTTCCCTCTCTTCAATGGAGCCCCAACTCATTTTCCTTCACTGTGCAAAGTGAAAGCCTTTTGGGTGTGTGAGTTCAGTGGTCAGTGGTAGTACCGCTCAAAGGAGCGGTAGTACCGCAGGTGCCAGCGGTAGTACCGCTGTCTCCTACCCTGGAACTTCCGCATGCGGTAGTAGGCATGGATGTAATTTTTTACATCCGCCCTATTACGGTAGTACCGTGATTCTCGTCCGGTACTATCGTGCTGGACTTTTTTGTAGTGTTTCCTTCTGTGGAGGTAGGCACGGAAGTAATTTTTTACTTCTGTGCATCTCCAGTGCCTGCCCTTGCCGACCATGAGGTAGTACCGCATGGGCTCGCGGTAGTACCGCTCTAGCGGTTCTATCGCTTGTGGCCTAGTGCTAATGGCTAGGGCCACTTACTCCCGTGCGAGCGGTAGTATCGCAGAGGCAGCGGTAGTACCGCAAGCCCTCACGGTAGTACCATGGGTTTTGCGGTAGTACCGCGACGCGCAGGGCTAAGGGTGTGGATAATGGTTGGAACTTGTCCCCCACTATAAAAGGGAGGTCTTCTTCCCCAAGAAGTTCACCTATTCCTTTCCTAAACTCCATTGTTGCTCAAAGCTCCATTTTAGCCTGATCTCTCTCCCTAGCCAATCAAACTTGTTGATTCTCTAGGGATTGGTTGAGAAGGCCCTGATCTACACTTCCAACAAGAGAAATTTGATCCCCCCACTAATCCCTTGCGGATCTTGTTACTCTTGGGTGTTTGAGCACCCTAGACGGTTGAGGTCAACTCGGAGCCACATTCCATTGTAGTGAAGCTTCGTGGTGTCGTTGGGAGCCTCCAATTCAGTTGTGGAGATTGCCCCAACCTTGTTTGTAAAGGTTCGGTCGCCGCCTTCAAGGGCACTAATAGTGGAATCACGCATCTCGCATTGTGTGAGGGCGTGAGGAGAACACGGTGGCCCTAGTGGCTTCTTGGGGAGCATTGTGCCTCCACACCGCTCCAACAGAGACGTACTTCCCCACAAGGTAAGGAACTCCAGTAACACATCCTCGTCTCCACCGGCTCCACTTTTGGTTATCTCGCACCTTTACTTCTTGCAAGCTTTTATTGTGTTATATCCCTTGCTTGCTTGTGTACTTGTTGTGGTTAGCATCATATAGGTTATTCATCTAGTTGCACATCTAGCGAACTTATTTGATGCTAAGCCTAAATTGTTAAGGAAAAGTGAAAAAGTGTTAGTTGCCTATTCACCCCCCTCTAGTCAACCATATCGATCCTTTTGCCGTGCCCAAACCCTCTCCTTCATTCTCTCCTCCTCCAGCTCACCTCCGGCGGAGCCCGAGCTCTATATCTCCCTCCCCTATAAATAGAGCTGCCCCGAGCCCTTCTAAGTTGTAACCATCCCCACTCCTCATGTGGCCTCAAATCGATCTCCTCAGCCTGGGGCAAGGACGGGAGGGCCTCTAGCCTCCAAAACTCACCGGTGTTGGCCGTAGATCCCCCACGGTCGTCCACTTGCTCCGGTGCTCTTCATCGTCTCCCTCCTCTTGAGTCAAGCTCCTAGTGATCTCCTGAGCACAACGGTTCCACCAACTCCTCGGATTGGTGCCTCCTTCTCCAACTTCGGTGAACCCCGTAGCCGCTCGTCTCTAGAGAACCCCATTCTGAAGCCGTACGTCCACCTCAACCAGTCTTTCGGGTACGTATGTGACCGCCATGATGCTTTGAACCCATTCCCTCCCTCTCCGGAGATTGCCATGGCCTCCTCGCCAGAGAACCACTGGTGACAAAGCGTCCGCGCTATGTTCCCTCTCTCTTTCTTTAATCCTGACAGTGTGACCCCACTCTCAGTCTCTCTCTCGCGAGCGCCGAAGTGGTATAAGTGGAAGGACTCGGCAAAAACACACCTTTGACCTGGCCTTCCCCAGAAAATTTCCGATTTCCTGCTAAATTCAAATATTATGGCTCAACTTTGACCAGCTCTAACTTTTAAACCATAAGTCCAATTGAGTTGATTCTTTTTTGCATTGGTTTTGTATTGAGCTCACTTTTCTACCTATAAAATGTGAAATTTTCTCTATTGTCTAGAATTTATGGTGTAATAAAATGTATTATGTGACATTTTCTTTTTGCAAATATATTATTTTGTAGAAGAGAATAATTGACTTGGAGAGGACCAGGAGTATTGTGACACTCCTTTGAACTATGGCAAGCCACAACATTCACTTGGAAGGATGACATTGCAATGGCAATGGTTTATTTGAATTAAAATACCATTTCCTCTGCATAATTAGTAAATAACTTATTTTTATTATGCTATATATGTTTAACTCATTCCATGCTTCCCTAATATGCTAGTCATCTAGTGCTCATGATCCATGCTATGTTTGCATTGATGCCTTAGTTGCTTATGTTCATATGGCCATGATGCAAATGGTTGAATTTTCTGTCATGACCCATGCACCTCACTCCATGTTTTGATTCACATTATTTCCTTTCAAGTTAAACTTGATGTTAATCCAACTTGAACAATCTACTAATCGAGTCATGGTGCCATCGAATCGACCTCACCAGTGCAACCACATGTGCTTATATGGGGGCCCCTAATGCGCTCTATTGACATGCCTCTCGCTAGTGCCTCTAATGAGGGAAGGTTATGTGCTAGTGCTACCCTGGCCCTGTAGGCAGACATATCCTTGTGCACACATAGTTGTATGGTACCGATGTCCCCATTTGGGACGAGTTTGTTTTGCCATGATGGCGGCGACCACAAAGGTGGCACATGTCACGAGTTGACATCGGGGTCACCCATGACATAACCCAAAGGGGAGTTTGTTGGACTGGCCAGGAGAGTGTCATGCAGTAGATTGATTTGGTCAGAATGTCGTTGGTCCACCCGAATGGGATCACGAGGCCATGCGTTTCGTGGTGTGGGTACAATGTACTAACCTCTGAAGTGTGTATAATCTATCGATAGCCGCGTCCTCCATCATGGACACAGTTCATAGTAGGTCACACTATATCAATAGTAATAAATAAACCGCCACACTTAAAGTTCATGAGATGGCACAAGGTGATTGTTGAGGATCACGATGGTAAGTTGTTGACGGTGGTTACGAGGTAACCCCAATATGGCAAGCTGGTCCGAGGGACCGAGGTTCGGTTTACTTGCACATCATGATGGCATCATAATAATATTCATGCATTAATCTGTTAAGTGCTTTGTTGTTGTTTGCCATTTTTTTCTTCGTTTGTTGTGAGCTTGCGAGTACATTCAAAGTACTCACCTGGCTTATCATGCCAGATGCAGAGATGTATCAGTTTTGCGCTATCTTGTATCGTGTCCCAGCAATGTCCTTGTCGAGCGGAGTTCCGCTACTTCGTCATTTCGTTGCCGCGTAGTCATTTCCATCATCATCGATGCCCTAGAGTTGTCTACTAAATAATGTACATAACTGTAGTCACATCGTGTGTGCTGCTTGGCCTCGCTTATCATGTAATGTAGAACCATTGTATCTGCACAAGATCAATAAAGCGGTTATTTTCTGTACCAAGTTGTTGTGTGTTGCGAGAAGACTTGATCCCTTGGCTGTCATCGCAAGGTAGACCTGTTTCTCTAAGCCGAGTGCCACATGTTTGGACTTTGTTTTGTATGGTTTTTATGTGAACAAATAAATAGGCAAAAACAGAAACTAGCACTAGGCACTAAGTTAATAGTTTAGTGCACAAAATGATATAAAATAGTATATAAAGTATATACGATTGATAATATAATGGCATGAAACAATAAAAAATTATAGATACATTGAAAACGTATCATGAGGTGCCACCAAATTTTAGGACTCCTCCATTTTTTGACACTAAAAATAGTAGGAGAGCTTCCTACTACATATATATTTCTATCCGAATAGGAGTGTTACATACTTTACATACAGGGGGGCACCACCTTTTGGTGTGCTAGAAAGGAAGAGGAAAAAACGAGTACAAGTAGGGACCCTAAGTAGATAAAAGAGAGGTCAACACAGCAGTAATAAACTGCTTCTTATTCACTAGAGCTCTATATTGAATGTTGGCAAAGTCAGCCAGGAACCTATTCTTCGAGGATGGGATGGAGCGGGTGACACCCCTAAGGAAGTTATTGTTTCTTTCCTTGCAAAGACTCCACGCTACCACTAGGAAGACATCCATGAACATACACCCTTTGTAGTTCCTGTTGGCCACATCCAACAACCCCTGGGTGAAGCTCATTTGGGATTCTTACTACTCCAATGGTATCTTCACTCCCAAACCGGTGGGATCCTTCTAGTGTAAAGGAATCCTCAAGCTACTTCGTTTATATAAACAATGGGCTAAAGGAGAGATTGGTAAAGGCAACTCCATCTACTTCTGGCAAGACAATTGGGGACAGGGACCACTTGAACAAAAATACCCTGAGCTCTACTCTTTCTCACATAGATCTAGTCTCTTGATACTGGAATTTCTCCAACTAGAGAACCCTCTGGAACACTTTCACGCACCTCTTTCCACCCAAGCAATGCAGCATTTTCAAGAACTACAGGTTATCATCCAACATATTCAGCTCACTGACAACTCTGATAGTTGGGTTTACTCCTGGGGATCAACTTTCTCCTCCATAAAGATGTAAAAATTCCTAGCCATGAAAGATCACCCACCACCTCCTATTTTCAAGAAGATTTGGAAGAATGCGGCCATACTAAGATACAAGATCTTATTTTGGCTCATCCTGCATGACAGAGTGAATTCCAGGAACCTATTGAAAAGAAAATCCTTTCACCTACCGTCTTACGAATGTGAGTCCAGTCAGCAGCACACTGAAGAAACAACCTTGCACTTATTTTGGGATTGTGAATTTTCACAAGACTATTGGGATTCTATCTTAGGATAGCGTACACAGGGCATTTCCATCTATGATGACATAATATTACTCTCCGAAGCTTTCCCTCCCAACATTGCTATGGAAATCTTGATCATTGGCTGTTGGAAAATTTGGATGCAACGTAATGGGTAAATTTTTAGAGCTCAAAACTCCTTCCATTCAAGCTTGGAGAAGGGCATTGAAGGCAGATCTTCCGCTTCTTCAGCACCACATCAAGAATAATTTTGAAGCTTTGCTCCTTAATTGTATAGAACTATTTCTGAATTAGTTTGACATGTTGCCTTTCGGGTTTCATAAAATTGGAGTTGGTTAACTCACTATATAACTTGGTTTTGTAATTTATGCACTTTTATTTTAATATATATACACTGTAGAACGATTGTTCTATGGTATTCGGTTAAAAAAATCCAACAACTCGAGTCTGTTTGTGTGGCGTGTCCATTTGATGTTCAGGAGCTTTTTCTTTCGAGGTTTGTTAGTTAATATTTTAACCCATTAAATTGAATCCACTTTACTTTGGTATAACTTGTACAAAATCCATGGGAATTATAACCATGGGATTTGGTTGTTGCCATGAGAGTTTTCCTAGTTTAGTTTAGTCCTTATCCATGTACTAGTGCAAAGGTCGGCTATATAACTCATGCCCATGTACGATCGAATCAGTTTTAGTTTATTATTGAATGTGAGAATATACTGAAAATGCTCGTGTGGGGGCAACCATATCGTGTGAATTATTTATGATTTTCCATCGGGGAAATTTCCTAGCGACGGAGGTTGGATCATCAAATTGACTCCTACATGCTGATTCGAAGGGATCATTATCTATATCCGTGTATTTGTGTACACGGCTTAAGATTATTATTGAAGTTTGCGAGCAGCACGAGGGAAAAACTGGTCACAAAGCATTGTCTGAAGGATGGGGTCGTCTACACGCTCGAATCGAATGTCTTGTTAGTTTCTGTCTCATCAAGTGGTATCATAACTAAGGTTGGTCATGGCGATCAAGTGGCAATGTCGTCTGGGGAGCCGGGCATCAAGGTGTTGAGCAGGAACAAATTGGTGGAGGAGGAAGGCATTAACAAGGGTGTTCTTTCTCACACTTGTTGAGTCATGAAGGAATGATGTGTCAATTTGACGATCGATGAGAGTACTGGAGTCAACTTGATGAGTATCGAGATGGTGGAAAATTTTGGTGCTAAATATGGTGCCTTTTGAAAGACCGTACACGCTCAAGTTGTTTAAAAGTGAAATCAAAATTACAAATCAGATTTAGTAAGTTTTTATGATGGGAAAATATTGGTGTGCGTAGGGATGAAAATGGCGTGGAAACAGACGGAACCGAGTGCTATCATATTTTTTGTAGAAGTGCAAACGAATACAGAAACCCGGAAATGAATATGGAAATAGATATTACCGAAAGCAGACAGAGAGTGAATATGGAGCGGACATGGAAACATAAGTGGGCATTGTCTAGAAATTTTGAACCCCTTGAGTCTTGTAGAAATAAACATAAAACCAAAAATATAATGAAACATTACCATGGTTAAAAATAATGTGATTATGTTGGCACCTTAGCATCGTATAGTATTAGTAGTGGACAATTGTGTATAGGGTCTAGTTGAGTACGTATGTGGTAATATAAGTTGTCCCTCAAATGATCCATTATGATCATTGTGTCATTGTGCATTGTTTGGTAGTTAGGATACAAAGCAGCCATATGACTATACAATAAATGGAAATTTCATATTTACGGAAACAAAAAGTTTCGTTTTCACCTTTGTTTCACCGGAAAACACTGTTCTGTTTTTGTTTCCATTTCCGCATAAAAATTCCATTTCCATTTCCGTTTTGCAAATTTCCATTTCCATTTTCATATTTCCTCTCCATTTTCATTTTTCCTCCAGAAAAGCAGAAAGTTTCCACTCCATTTTCATCCCTAGTTGTGCAGAATATTTTTACGTTTTCCCTGTGCCCATGGCATCATGCCATCTGCAACTGGGGAACTGATGCTGCAAACGTGTTGGGGATGTTTAGAATTTCAAGATTTTTTTACTCTCTATCATGTAATGGCCAACAAATTTGTATTATTCCTATGCTAGTAGATGTGTTCACAACGAATTGGAAAGGTCGTTTGCGAAAAATAAGAGAAGAGCAAGAAGAAATAAAGAAAGAACTTGATCCACAGATGAAGGGGATCTCTTGATGGAGAAGATGCAAGGGGATGGCGATTCTAAGGGGCAGTGTTTGAGTGTTTTTAAAAAATAGTGCATGATTAGGGGTCATGCGTGTAAGATGATAATTGATGATGGCAGGTTTACTAATGTCATTAGCAAAGATCTGCACAAGATATCGTGCATGCTTTGGGTTTGTCCAACTGCAACCAAACCATGTGGGGTGGCTATAGAACTCTGAAAAGTCAAGTATTGCACATAAGGTATGTGCTACATCTGTTGTTCGAGATTCTATTAAAAATATGTATTTCCGACGGACACTTGGGAGTTGCTATTAGGGAGACCCTTGTTGTTCGATCACGATGCAGTGCATTGTCACATCCTGTGTTTTGTATCATATCACTATGTTAATAAAGCTTAAAAATTTGGACCAACAAAAACATTTTGTGTGCATGTAATGCTTGAGTGATTTGGTGTTTGCTTGTTTGTGCTTTAATTCACAAAAATCCTCCCATTCTTAAAACTCATCTCCTTGATCCAAAACTTTTGCCAATGATCATGCCACATGTATAGGACATAAAACTATTGTAGATCACTTTAGTTAGCACAAACCATGATCAAACACCTTCTTGCATATCTTTAGAGTCAATCATTGGAGCCCCAAGACTGTTCTCCATGGGCCAACGTTTTTACCACAACTCCACCTGGTCACCCTCTACCTCTAGTGAAATTCTCTTCTCAGGAGCTCAATCATTGATGGGGTAAAACCCCACTTTTTCCTCTCTGGTTCACTATGGAAACACCTTTGCCCACTTTATTCTTTCACCTTCACCTCTCCCTTAGATAGCTACCAGAGAGCATCTCAAGAGTGCCCAAAGGAAAGTGGACACAATGGGCACATGAGAGCGCGTGCAGACATGCCCATGCCGACCAAAAGCCTGCTCTGGAGCACGCTGCAAAGCACCTAGGCATTGGTGCCACATCCCCAACCACGCCGCCCCCTTGCGCCAGTCAAGGTGCCTCAGCGTCCATGACACGTCACTCTGGGCCCCTGTAACAGCCCGAGACCGATGCTCTGGATGTCGTCCAATTATTCCCGTGACGGTCGCATTATTTTTGTGTGTGTTGCATTCATCATCGCATTAGTCACATCATCTATGTAGCATTGACACTCTATTGACATCATTATTAACAAAACTTGCATCCGTCCATAGTTGTCGGTTCTCCCCTTTCCCGTCATTGACCGTTTCGGGAATAATCACACACGCATGCGCTCGTGACATCTCTAAAATATTATTTTAAAAGTGGGACAAATATTTTCTCAGAATGGGGTAAAAGTTGGTAAGTGGTCTTATTATATTATAGGTAGACCGTCTACCAAATTTCATCGCATTCGGTGTCCGTTTAATAGCCAAACGGATAACTATAGCGGCACCATTGTCAGTTTATTTGTCATGCGTTTTTGGTGTTTCAAATTGTTGCCGTCCAGCTCTTTTCTCCCTCTCATCACATCACAACACCACCTACACAACCCACCTTGCCCACCTACACTACCCCACGCCTGGAGCTATTCGATCGAGATCGAACGGCTCGAAAACGGAGCAATACCCACAAACCCTAGATCTCTGCCAATATAAGGAAGGCTAGACCTTCTCCTCGATTTACGTGCGTGCCCAATCCCACCGCTGCCACATGTCACCTCCCATGCCTTAACCAGCCACCGTGGGTTAGCTAGGCCCGAATCAGGCCTACCCAGGCCCAAACCAGCCACGACACCCGCCAAACTGCGCCGCTTCCCCCGAACCTAGCCGCCCGGGAGCTCGCCCGCACCGTGATGACCCACAAGTATAGGGGATCTATCGTAGTCCTTTTGATAAGTAAGGGTGTCGAACCCAACGAGGAGCAGAAGGAAAGGGCAAGCGGTTTCCAGTAAGGTATTCCCTGCAAGCACTAAAATTATCGGTAACAGATAGTTTTGTGATAAGGTAATTTGTAACGAGTAACAAGTAACAAGTGTAGCAAAGGTGCAACAAGGTAGCCCAATCCTTTTTGTAGCAAAGGACATGCCTGGACAAACTCTTATATAAAACAGAGTGCTCCCGAGGACACATGGGAATTTTTGTCAAGCTAGTTTTCATCATGCTCATTTGATTCCCATTCGTTACTTTGATAATTTGATATGTGGGTGGACCGGTGCTTGGGTGCTGCCCTTACTTGGAAAAACCTCCCACTTATGATTAACCCCTATCGCAAGCGTTCGCAACTACGAGAGAAGAATTAAGGTAAACCTAACCATAGCATGAAACATATGGATCCAAATAAGCCCCTTACGAAGCAACACATAAACTAGGGTTTAAGCTTCTGTCACTCTAGCAACCCATCATCTACTTATTACTTCCCAATGCCTTCCACTAGGCCCAAATAATGGTGAAGTGTTATGTAGTCGACATTCACATAACACCACTAGAGGAGAGACAACATACATCTCATCAAAATATCGAACAAATACCAAATTCACATGATTACTTATAACAAGACTTATCCCATGTCCTTAGGAACAGACGTAACTACTCACGAAACATGTTCATGCTCAAGATCAGAGGAGTATTAATTATCATAAAGGATCTGAACATATGATTTTCCACCAAGTAAACCAACTAGCATCAACTACAAGGAGTAATCAACACTACTACCAACCCACATGTACCAATCTGAGGTGTTGAGACAAAGATCGTATACAAGAGATAAACTAGGGTTTGGAGAGGAGATGGCGTTGGTGAAGATGTTGATGGAGATTGACCCCCTCTCGATGAGAGGATCGTTGGTGATGATGATGGCTTCGCTTTCCCCCTCCAGGAGGGAAGTTTCCCCAGCAGAATAGCCTGCCGGAGCTCTAGATTGGTTCTGTCCAAGTTCCGCCTCGAGACGGCGGCGCTTCGTCCTGAAAGCTCTCTTCTAATTTCTTTCTAGGTCAAAATGCATCATATGGGAGAAGTGGTCATCAGAGGAGCCACATCGGCCCCACAAGCCTGCTAGGCATTGCTAGGGGGTGGCCACACCTAGCGGGCTTGTGGTTTGTAGGTGGCTCCCTCTGGTTTATTCTTTCGCTAGTATTTTTTATTAAATCCAAAAATATTCTGTGTAAATTTTTAGGAATTTTGGAGTTGTGCAGAATAGGTATCTCAGAATTGCTCCTTTTCCAGTCCAGAATTCCAGCTGTCGGCATTCTCCCTCTTCATGTAAACCTTGTGAAATAAGAGAGAAGAGGCATAAGTATTGTACCATAACATGTATTACCAGCCCATAATGCAATTAATATCAATATAAAAGCATGATGCAAAAGGGGCGTATCACACCGCTAGCCCCGTTGTTCGCCCTGCCGTCTGCCTTGTCGCGCTGCTCCGACGACCTCACTGCTGGTGACGTCCGCTGCCGGAGCTAGGACGGACCTCGTCGTCCCTCTCCTTCCTTCCCCTCCTCCTTTCTATCTCACCTTGACCTGCCTATTCCCCGCAAGAACTACCGTGCCATGGAATTGATCTTCTCCACCTCCGCAAGCCCCGGTGACTCTAGATCTGCCCGGATCCGGGTTCACATTAGCGACCTCGCCCAGTTCCCCAGCTCCCTGCTCGCGTTCACCCGGCCGCCCTGTCGGAGCAGCACTAGATCCACCGTCGTCGGCCTCCTGCACGAGCGGGACGAGCAAGGAGGACGAAGCCTTGCTCACTCGCATTGACCGCCTCGTGGGCCGCCTCCCTGCTGCAATAGTGGGGCTCGACCCACCTCCCCCGCTCTGCTTCTAGCCCAAGGCCATAGTGAGCACCGCCCCTACCTAAACTCCACCCGTTCGCCGCGTAGTCTGTCCCGCACATGTGCATAGTTTGACCATCCTACGAACTGTTGACTCAACAAGCTATTCGACGAACAATGCTAATAATGACCAAGTCCTTTTTTGTCTACGATTATCAGCATATAGAGATTTTGTGGAGCTTCTAGTTTTGTGCCTATTCATCGTATATTGATGTGTTATATATGAAAAATGTTGTACTCAACATGCTCTAAACGATGGTACCATTTGCATGCATATTAGTATGCATAGAAGTGCTTGAATATCTGTTGCAAAAGTGCTTCATGGATTAAACTACTGAAACTGCTACTTTAATCAAACTTTGCTTGATGATTGCATCCAATCCATGCCTCCTTTGAATTTGTGCCAATGGAGTAATTTAAAGTATGTCATGTGTAATTGTTGGTAGTATATTTGCCATGCTATGAAATTCATGTCTGGCTATAGTTTTCATCATGTGAACATGCTTACACAATATTGCTGATTATGAGCTATAAAAATATTTCAGTCTGAAACTGTTGTGTAAATTGTTGTTTTGTCTTGTTAATAGCCATTGAACTATAGCCCCTTTGTTGTTTCTCACTTGGAGTGTTTTGCAAAGCATGTTGTGGACTATCATGTTGTGACCCTACTACCGCCCCGCCCCCAGCCCATGTGCCTGTCGCACCGCCCCTCTACGCCGCCCCTCCCCGCCACCCCTCCCCGTGACACCGCAACGCCTACCCCTCCCCACGACCCTTCTCCAGCACCGCAGCGCTGGCATCCTCCCTACGGAGGCCGTCCTCCACCGCCCCCATCCTCCACCGGCCCCTCCAAGGTGAGTTTTTTTGTTTTGTTTTTGTTTTTAGGTTAGTTTAGGTTAGTTTATGTTTAGGTTGAGGCTAGTTTAGGTTTAGGTTAGTTAGTTTATTTATTAGAAAAGAAAAAACCTAGAAGAATAAAAAATCCCGACACGACACCCCGACCCACATACATGACACCCAGACACCCCGACACGACGGCCATACATGACACCGTGACACCCCGACATGATGCCCCAACACCCCAACACCCCAACACAACACCCCGACACCCCGACGTGATGCCCCGACACGACATCTCGACACCCTGACACCCCAACACGACACCTCGGCACCCTGACGCAACGCCCCGACATGACACCTCGACACGACACCCCGACACCCCAACACGACACCCCGACACCCCGACACGATGCCCCGACACCCCGACACGACGCCCTGACAACCCAACACGACAACTCGACACCCTGAAATGACACCACGACACGACACCCCGGCAATGCCCCTGCCATGAGCCCCCTACATGACATCCCCGACACGACACCCTGGCACGACACCCTGGCATGACACCCCCAGCGACGCCCCTCTGGCGAGCCCCCTGCACGACACCCCGATGCCACTGACCCTCGACCCCCGACACCTCATCGGCCTCTTGTTGTCCAAAAAGGTGCTCTTCGGCCTTACAAAGGATGATGGGGTGTTGGTTTTGTAAATTTTGAGTTAGGTCATATATTTTCTGATTTTGTTACAAAGAACATCATATTTGTGTCGATCGGGTGGATTTCAATGTACAGTTGTTTCATCGCTGCGATGGTCTGGTGTTCGACGACCTCCCCGTCCGTTGGATGAGCTCCGCCCCTATATTCCTAGGTGAGCACAAATGACATCTCATCCCCCCTTAATTTGCTCTATTCCGGTCTTTGTGTCGATGAAATTTGCTAGCTATAGGTGTCTTCAATCATGAGTATGCGTGACCAGTATGCGGACCACTTCCCCGTCTTCCCCGACCATCGGAGCACCTCGCCGTCGCATTCGCCGCTACCGGACTCGCCGGAGAACCCCGACGCCGGCGACTTTACCTCGTGAGCATTTCCCTCCCTCCGATCCAAAACCAACGACCCAGATTAGATCGGATTTAATCCGAACCGTTTTCCTTTACAGACCGGTCGCCCGCCCGTAACCCTCGAGCGCACCCCCCTTAGCCAATCGGACAGCGCCACGTAGCCCCCTGACCGTCGCACATCTTTTTTCCTTTTCTGTTATTGTTTTAATTAACAGAATGATTTCAAAATTTGTTTTAACTATATCTTTTAATATATTTAGTGTTTTGAGTTGATTCTTTTTGCAATAGCTCACATTTTACATGTAGTTTCACCCTGTACTTTTAAATTTCAAATTTGAACTATATATTTGAATTTAATCAAATTTGCTCAAAATCTTCAAATCTGAATAACTAGAGTTTAAAAATAAATTTTGATATGATTCTTTTTGCTACTATTTGATATTGGTTAGGACTATCTCCATGTTTAGTTTGAGGATTTTTAGGATATATCTGATTAATGTTGTAACCAAAAACAGAATCTGCCTAGTATTATAATATAGTTTTATATACTTAGTTTTAATTAGTTTAAATTTAGATTTGGTTTCATTTGTTTATTAGGTTCTGTTAATAAACATTTAGTGTTTTCACTCACTGTTAATAAAAACATAAATTTGCTTAGTTTAATTTTATTTAACATAGGAATCACAACTTCTTTTCAAATAGGTTAATTTGATTAAAACCACTAGTTAGTAATAGTTTTGTTTTGCTCTCTTGTTAGTAAAACTATAATTGTTCCATTTAGTGTTTATCAAAACTTTTACAAACTTTACAAAAGTTTTCTCAACAAACTTAGATTCAAAATAGTTTTATTAAGATAGTAGTGTTTTATCAATCACCTCCTAGTAAACAAAACTTTGTGTGTTTTCTTACTTGAGATTTGTGCATTGTTTTGTCTTGATTGTTTACTAGTTCTTGGTTGATGTTTGTGAGTTACAATATTCTGTTGTATGCTTATTGAGTGATTGTTTGCTTCGCTAGATTATCCGGAGTGCGAAGCTTGTTACTTAGAGTCACTCACGTACGAAGATCATCAATCAGGCAAGTCACCTTGATCATGTTTTACCCATGTTTTATATGCATTAGTTCTACCATCTCCCCAAATTGCATGCAAGATAGGTTAGTTGGAAACTTGGTTACATTGTAGTAGTATCATGTGGTAGGTACCCCTCTCAACCCTCTTTGACAACTTTGGCCCCGGGAAACGTTGTTTTACTTTTGCTATGCTATTAGTAGACGGGGTTGGTTGTGTGATTCATGAGAGTTGAGAGAGTTAATAATTTCAAGACCTACATAATGATAATGATTTAAGACTCCGAGTTTTCAACATACCTCTGGGTGGATGATGGTTGAACGGCACCCTGGAGAAACCAGTGGATTTGCCTAGGTGATGCTGGAGATGGCCAGTATTCATGCGGAAAGGTCCACCCAGGCACAAAGAGATGGATGGATGCTTTAAAACCCAAGGCTTACCTGCACCGCCACAAGTCATTATGGGCTCTGGCTTGGTTGGATATTGTGGTGACCCTGGACAGGCGGTGCTACGAGAGGTAGAAGAACGGTAGGAAAGGATGGGCACCGACAGAGTCGCAGGGAAACCCTTTGGAAGACCATGTTTTGGTCATCCGTTTCTCAAACACCCTGAAGTGCGAGAAATCAAACGGAGGCGACCAAATCTTGTGGGGAACGTGTGCAAAACTCTGCAGAGTATTCCAAACCTAATCAATTAGCCGTGTCCACGGTCATGGACGACTTGAGCCAAAGGAATTGAAACTTCCGGAACTCTCAACACAATTAATATGATGATGTGGGTATATTAATAATTTTGGGAATGAGAAATTGGTTGGTGGAACCATCTCATTAATCAACAAACTTAGTAATATTTTGCTTAACCCCTCCCTTGATGTAGGAAAAACTTGGCTTTACGCAAAAACTTACCACCCCACCTGCCATATTTGCATATAGATTAGATGATTATCTTTTCACCCCTCTCTTGTGACTTTGCCGGCATATTCCATATGTTGACCTACATGGCTGCAACGTATCATGTTGCAGAGTACTTTTCTGACCAGGAGTGAGGACGCGTTCTATGCTCAGTGAGATGCCCTTGGAGTCAGATGGACTCATCTACCTTCAACGCTTCCGCAAGATTTAGATATTCTCATGAGTTGGCTTTTAGCCACTTTATTGTAATTTTTATTATAATAAAGGACTCGACATGAGATTTCGATTAATATAATGCTGTGTGATTTCCCTTTGATATATACATGGATGTACCGTGTGTGTACCAGCATGATCTTGGGATGGTACGGAAACACCGGAGACTTGACCTTCAGGTCGGGTCATTACAGAAATGGTATCAGAGCACACGCTGACCATAGGACGTAACCTCTAGGATTGGAAAGCCTTAGGATTGTTTCTCTTTGTCTTTAAATATCTTATACTCTCATCTATTCGTTTCTGACTCCTCTCCGATTATTTCAAAATTTATAGATGGCCACCTTCATCCCAGTGTTGATCACGGAGTTTTGCCAGCCTGACGCAACGATGCCCTTTGGTAAGGAGCTGATGAGGATCGTCAAGGACGTAAGGATTGCTTTTCCGAGCATCACCGGGATTCCTATCATGTCATTTCCCCAAGATGGACGCTATAGGATCGAGGTGCATATCCCAAGGAAGACTTTTGGGAACCGGAAGGAACCCATCGACCTCAAGTTCGTGGCACCCAGTTGGATACTTGGGAGAGACATGGCCATTCATCGTGCCCTTGGACGTATTCAGGAGGAATACAGAGGTGGAACCATTTCACCAGGACTCAGCGTGGTTTGTCGCAGAGATGCCAATGGAAACATCATAACTCCTCCCACTTCAGACACCACTATTTCCTATATCCAGACCCTGGAGACTCACATCAGGACTCTGGAGCTTCGAGTTCGTGCTGATACGAAGACAATCAAGAATCTGATGAACCGCGAGCTGGACCTTGAAGCTGATCTGCGAGAGGCCAACTATGAACACGAGCATGAAGTGAAGGACTTCCTAGAGAGGATTGATGAGCAGAATGCACGCATCGCAACTCTGGAGGAGCAGTTAGACATGGGGGAAAACCTTCATCTCGAAGGAGACATGGCACCCTTCATCAGCGACGATGAAGACTATGAGGAAAGCACCACCGGAGGACCTACGACTATGCACTTTTGAGGAGAACATTAGTTATGCCCTCCATGTATCTTTTATTTTCGTCGTTAAAGCGTAGGTCGATGCTTAGTTGTTTGAGATTTGTATTCCTGATGTTTGACGTTGATTGAATAAATGAATAAGTGTTTGGTGTGATATGTTTGTTGCATTGCATATGGGTAGTGAATTCCTTCTAGACCCTTGTTCTATTCTAATTCTCATCCCTCTGAAAACAGCAAGATGCCTCCACGACGTGAGACCGACTTCACTTTCCCGCCGGAACTCACACAACTTCTTCAGCAGAAGAATGCACTGATGCAGTTATTGATTTAGAATCAGACCAACAATCAGAACAACCACAACCACCATCCACCCCAGACTGACAATCTCACCCGTTTTCTGAGGTTGAACCCTCCAACTTTCTCCAGCAGTACTGAGCCCATTGTGGCAGATGACTGGCTCCGCAAGATGGAGAGAGAGCTCATCACCACTGGATGTACTGTCGCTGAGAAAGTGCGATTTGCCGCACATCAACTGGAAGGACCAGCAACTTCATGGTGGGAGAATTACATCACCACATATCCTATTGCTGATGTAACTTGGGAGCAGTTCCAGCAAGCTTTTTGCACCGCTCATGTCTCAGCTGGAGCCATGAGTCTGAAGAAGCGCGAGTTTCGCAACTTGCGCCAGGGTAATCGCTCCGTGGCCCAATATGTGGAAGAGTTCAACACATTGGCACGTTATGCACCAGGAGACGTGGCCGATGATGCGGCCAAGCAAGAAAAGTTTCTGGAAGGACTCAACGACGAGTTGAGCATACAACTGGTAGTGGCTACTTTCAACAACTACCAAGAGCTGGTGGACAAGGCCCTTATTCTGGAGGGTAAACAACAGCAGATTGAGAACCACAAGCGGAAGTACACTCAGGGGAAGTTCAACTCTGGAGCTCATCAGAAGCTTCGCTACTCCCCGTACTCAGGGAATACCGGATCAGGGACCGGTAAGTTTGGAAAGCACACTCATGCTGTGCACAACCATGGAAGCCACAACCATGGAGGAAATGGGAATGCCCGTCTCAACCATGGCAATTTCAAGACTGACAATGGGAATGGGAACAACAACCAGCACCGTCACGCTCCTGCTCAGAAGGATCTGAGTCACATTACCTGTTTCAAGTGTCAAAAGACAGGGCACTATGCTAATGAGTGTCCCCAGAGCAAGCAAGGCAATGGAAACGGCAACAACAACGGCAACTCCGCAGCCAAGAAGCCAAACCCTTTTCCTCGTGCCCAGGTGAACCACCTTGACGTGGAAGAAGTCTATGATCAACCCGAGACTGTGGTTGGTAAGTTTTTATTGCATTCACGTCCAGTTACAGTACTTTTTGATTCCGGTGCAACTCATTCATTCATATCAAGGGTAGTTGTGGATAAGTATGGTTTGCCCACCAAAACCCTTAGTCAGGCCATTAAGGTCAGTTCCCCAGGAGGTATGATGATGGCAGGGATAGGATGCCATGCTTTGAAACTCAATATAGGAAACCATGTTTTTCCCACCGACCTCATCGTCTTAGAGTCACAAGGATTGGATGTAATCCTAGGCATGGATTGGATGACCAAGTATGAAGGAAATCTTGATTGCCCTAGCAAGTCTGTTTCACTCACCACCCCAGAGAACAAGAGGATTAAGTATATATCCCGACGCACACATATGAGTGCTAGGTTAAATGCCCTCACAGGAGTTGTTCAGGAGGAAGTACCTGTGGTAAAAGACTTTCCAGATGTATTTCTGGAAGAATTACCAGGAATGCCACCAGATAGGGAAATTGAGTTCCTAATAGAGCTACAGCCAGGGACAGCACCAATTTCCAAGAGACCCTATCGGATGCTCGCAAATGATCTGTTGGAAATCAAGAAGCAAATTAAGGAGTTATTGGACAAAGGTTATATTCGCCCAAGTTCTTCACCTTGGGGAGCCCCAGTTCTTTTGGTGGAGAAGAAGGATAAATCTTTGAGAATGGTAGTTGATTATCGTGCCTTGAACGAGGTGACTATCAAGAACAAGTACCCTCTGCCAATGATTAATGTCTTGTTTGATCTGCTCGTAGGAGCCAAAGTATTCTCCAAGATCGATCTTCGATCAGGGTATCACCAGTTGAAAATTTGTGAACATGATATACCCAAAACAGCTTTCACCACGAGGTATGGCTTGTATGAGTATACGGTCATCTCTTTTGGATTGACTAATGCTCCTGCCTACTTCATGAATTTGATGAACAAAGTATTCATGGAATACCTAGACAAGTTTGTTGTGGTGTTCATCGATGACATTCTGATATTCTCCAAGAACGAGGAAGAGCATAAGGAACATTTGCGTTTAGTTCTGGAGAAGCTGAGAGAGCATGAACTATATGCCAAGTTCAGCAAATGTGAATTTTGGCTGACGGAAGTCGGATTCCTGGGACATGTTATTTCCGGAGATGGAATAGCAGTGGACCCTGCTAAGGTTGAAGCCGTCACAGAGTGGAAGTCACCCACCTCAGTTAAGGAGATCCGCAGTTTCCTCGGACTTGCAGGATATTACCGGAGATTCATTGAGAATTTCTCAAAGATTGCCAAGCCCATGACAGAGTTGTTTAAGAAAGAATCTAAGTATATTTGGACTGAGGAATGTGAAGCCAGTTTCCAGGAGTTGAAGAAACGTTTGGTCACAGCCCCAGTGTTGATCTTGCCCGATATTCGGAAGGATTTCCAGGTTTATTGTGATGCTTCACGTCAAGGACTTGGATGAGTACTCATGCAAGATGGAAAGGTTGTAGCTTATGCATCCAGACAACTACGACCTCATGAGTTGAATTATGCCACCCATGATTTGGAACTAGCAGCCGTAGTGCACGCACTCAAGACCTGGAGACATTTTCTTATCGGAAATAGTTGTGATGTTTACACCGACCATAAGAGCCTGAAGTATATCTTCACGCAGAAAGAGTTGAACCTCAGACAGAGGAGATGGTTAGAGTTAATCAAGGACTATGACATGAGATTACACTACCATCCAGGTAAGGCTAATGTTGTAGCCGATGCCTTGAGTCGTAAAACTTATGTGAACCCACTCACAGCTAGAGGATTACCTCAAGAGTTAGTCGATGATCTCAGAGAGCTCAAGCTAGAGATAGTTCCAAGAGGATATGTTGGTACACTGGAAATTCTGTCCACCTTGACCGAAAGAATTCGAGAAGCCCAGAAATCGGACAAGGAGATAGCTGAGATAAAGCAGAGAATGGAAGATGGTAAAGCTAAAGGTTTTCGTGAGGATGAACACGGAACTTTGTGGTTTGAGAACCGAATCTATGTGCCCAATGACCCAGAGCTCAGGAAGTTGATACTTCAGGAAGCCCACGATTCACCTTACTCGATACACCCAGGCAACACCAAAATGTATCTGGATTTAAAGGAAACTTATTGGTGGACAGGTATGAAGAAAGACATTGCGGAACATGTTGCAATATGTGATGTTTGTCAGCAAGTAAAGGCAGAACATCAGAAACCAGCAGGGTTACTACAACCTTTGCCGATACCCGAGTGGAAATGGGAAAAGCTTGGTATGGACTTGATCACAGGATTACCCAGGACCCTTTCAGGTTATGATTCCATCTGGGTAGTGGTAGATCGCTTGACCAAGGTAGCCCACTTCATTCCAGTGAAAACCACCTATACCAGTGCTAAGCTAGCCAAGATATATATGACCAGGATCGTATGTTTGCATGGAGTTCCGAGGAGTATCGTGTCAGATAGAGGAACACAGTTTACCTCAAAGTTTTGGCATCTGTTACATGAAACTTTGGGTACAAGGCTAGAGTTTAGTACAGCTTTTCATCCGCAGACAGATGGACAGACTGAGAGAGTCAACCAGATTCTGGAAGACATGTTGAGAGCTTGTGCACTAGACTATGGTTCTAGTTGGGATGATAACTTGCCTTACGCAGAATTCTCGTACAACAACAGTTATCAGACCAGTCTAAAGATGGCCCCTTTCGAAGCTTTATACGGAAGGAGATGCAGAACACCACTGACGTGGGATGGTGTTGGAGACCGACAACTTTTTGGTCCCGACCTTATCCGAGATTCTGAAGAGAAAGTCAAGATGATTCGTGACAGACTCAAGGTAGCTCAATCTCGACAGAAGAGTTATGCTGACAACAAGCGCAAGGAAGTGACGTATGAAGTGGGAGACCGAGCTTATCTTCGTGTGTCCCCGCTTCGTGGAATCAAGAGGTTTGGTGTTAAAGGAAAATTAGCACCCAGATTCATAGGCCCCTACAAAATTCTTGAACGTAGAGGCGAAGTCGCATACAAATTGGAATTGCCGGAAGGATTATCCGAAGTTCATGATGTGTTCCATGTTTCCCAGCTAAAGAAAGGCCATGCTGAGATGGCCGACATCCCTTTTCGAGACACCGTGCCCCTAGAGGCCATACAACTTGACAATGATCTGACCTACGAGGAGAAGCCTGTCAGAATCCTCGAGACTGACAGCAGAGTTACCCGCAGCAGGATCATCAAGTTCTGTAAGGTTTTGTGGAGTCATCACACCGAGGAAGAAGCCACCTGGGAACGCGAAGAAGATCTTCGTAGAGACCACCCGCACCTATTTTCTAGCCAACCCGAATCTCGAGGGCGAGATTCATCTTAAGGTGGGTAGGTTTGTAACATCCCAAAATTTCATTTTGGAATGTTATGATATAGCTATGCATCTATCATCATCATTGCTTGATTGTATGTGTTAGTTGAAATGCCTCTTCTGAATTCCAGAAAGCTCTTTCTACCTTTCCCTAAGTTGCTTTCACCCATTTGAAATTTTGGTTAAAAGTTCCAATAAGAGAGGAGGAACATGACACTCCACACTAGGGACTAATTGGTGGTTTATTTGAACAATAATAACCAGGGGTTATTTTGAAAATATTTGCAAAAAGGGTTTAAAAACAATTAGGCAATTTCTGAAAATATTATTTTTTCAAAGTGTTCAGATGAGAGAGTAGAAATGTTCATTAAATATCATTTATTATTCTGTTAATTCTGATATATAATACCCCTATATTTAGAGACGATTTGAATGCTTTAAAAGCTTTTGAATGTCTCTGGAATATTATTAAAAGGAAACGGTAACCGTTTTCGGTATTAAACGGGCCGGCCCACGATAGTTACTCGCGAATTGATTAGAAGCCGACCGACCGCGCGTAACGGACACGCCTCCATTCGCTGACACTGGACCCCACCTCGTTCGCTCGTAATGACCGAACGGTCATCTTCTTCCCCCCCCCCCCCCCGCGTGCGCCGGACCCGACGCCGGTCGCTTCCCCCCTCGCCGGATCTCTCTCCTCTCTTAACTCCCCGCACCCCCGAGTGCCTATATAAGAGCCCCACTTCCCTGCATCCATTCCCCCCCCAAACCCCTTCTACCTCGCCGAGGAGCTGCCGTAATTCGTCGCTGGAGTTGCGCCACCACCGGACCTCGCCGTCGACCGTAGCCACCACTTCCGACCACCGTTCGCCCCACCGTTGCCACCAGTCGACTCCGGAGGCCCGTAGCCGTCGCCCGGACCACTTCCCCGTCTTCCCCGACCATCGGAGCACCTCGCCGTCGCATTCGCCGCGACCGGACTCGCCGGAGAACCCCGACGCCCGCGACTTTACCTCGTGAGCATTTCCCTCCCTCCGATCCAAAACCAACGACCCAGATTAGATCGGATTTAATCCGAACCGTTTTCCTTTACGGACCGGTCGCCCGCCCGTAACCCTCGAGCGCACCCCCCCTTAGCCAATCGGACAGCGCCACATAGCCCCCTGACCGTCGCAAATCTTTTTTCCTTTTCTGTTATTGTTTTAATTAACAGAATGATTTCAAAATTTGTTTTAACTATATCTTTTAATATATTTAGTGTTTTGAGTTGATTCTTTTTGCAATAGCTCACATTTTACATGTAGTTTCACCCTGTACTTTTAAATTTCAAATTTGAACTATAAAATTTGAATTTAATCAAATTTGCTCAAAATCTTCAAATCTGATTTTGATATGATTATTTTGATATGATTATTTTTGCTACTGTTTTGATATTGGTTAGGACTATCTCCATGTTTAGTTTGAGGATTTTTAGGATATATCTGATTAATGTTTTAACCAAAAACAGAATCTGCCTAGTATTATAATATAGTTTTATATACTTAGTTTTAATTAGTTTAAATTTAGATTTGGTTTCATTTGTTTATTAGGTTTTGTTAATAAACATTTAGTGTTTTCACTCACTGTTAATAAAAACATAGATTTGCTTAGTTTAATTTTATTTAACATAGGAATCACAACTTCTTTTCAAATAGGTTAATTTGATTAAAACCACTAGTTAGTAATAGTTTTGTTTTGCTCTCTTGTTAGTAAAACTATAATTGTTCCATTTAGTGTTTATCAAAACTTTTACAAACTTTACAAAAGTTTTCTCAACAAACTTAGATTCAAAATAGTTTTATTAAGATAGTAGTGTTTTATCAATCACCTCCTAGTAAACAAAACTTTGTGTGTTTTCTTACTTGAGATTTGTGCATTGTTTTGTCTTGATTGTTTACTAGTTCTTGGTTGATGTTTGTGAGTTACAATATTCTGTTGTATGCTTATTGAGTGCTTGTTTGCTTCGCAAGATTATCCGGAGTGCGAAGCTTGTTACTTAGAGTCACTCACGTACGAAGATCATCAATCAGGCAAGTCACCTTGATCATGTTTTACCCATGTTTTATATGAATTAGTTCTACCATCTCCCCAAATTGCATGCAAGATAGGTTAGTTGGAAACTTGGTTACATTGTAGTAGTATCATGTGGTAGGTACCCCTCTCAACCCTCTTTGACAACTTTGGCCCCGGGAAACGTTGTTTTACTTTTGCTATGCTATTAGTAGACGGGGTTGGTTGTGTGATTCATGAGAGTTGAGAGAGTTAATAATTTCAAGACCTACATAATGATCATGATTTAAGACTCCGAGTTTTCAACATACCTCTGGGTGGATGATGGTTAAACGGCACCCTGGAGAAACCAGTGGATTTGCCTAGGTGATGCTGGAGATGGCCAGTATTCACGCGGAAAGGTCCACCCAGGCACAAAGAGATGGGTGGATGCTTTAAAACCCAAGGCTTACCTGCACAGCCACAAGTCATTATGGGCTCTGGCTTGGTTGGATGTCGTGGTGACCCTGGACAGGCGGTTCTACGAGAGGTAGAAGAACGGTAGGAAAGGATGGGCACCGACAGAGTCGCAGGGAAACCCTTTGGAAGACCATGTTTTGGTCATCCGTTTCTCAAACACCCTGAAGTGCGAGAAATCAAACGGAGGCGACCAAATCTTGTGGGGAACGTGTGCAAAACTCTGCAGAGTATTCCAAACCTAATCGATTAGCCGTGTCCACGGTCATGGACGACTTGAGCCAAAGGAATTGAAACTTCCGGAACTCTCAACACAATTAATACGATGATGTGGGTATATTAATAATTTTGGGAATGAGAAATTGGTTGGTGGAACCATCTCATTAATCAACAAACTTAGTAATATTTTGCTTAACCGCTCCCTTGATGTAGGAAAAACTTGGCTTTACGCAAAAACTTACCACCCCACCTGCCATATTTGCATATAGATTAGATGATTATCTTTTCACCCCTCTCTTGTGACTTTGCCGGCATATTCCATATGTTGACCTACATGGCTGCAACGTATCATGTTGCAGAGTACTTTTCCGACCAGGAGTGAGGATGCGTTCTATGCTCAGTGAGATGCCCTTGGAGTCAGATGGACTCATCTACCTTCGACGCTTCCGCAAGATTTAGATATTCTCATGAGTTGGCTTTTAGCCACTTTATTGTAATTTTTATTGTAATAAAGGACTCGACATGAGATTTCGATTAATATAATGCTGTGTGATTTCCCTTTGATATATACATGGATGTACCGTGTGTGTACCAGCATGATCTTGGGATGGTACGGAAACACCGGAGACTTGACCTTCAGGTCGGGTCGTTACAGTAGATGTACTCGATGCATGACTTGCTGGCGTATGCGCTATTCGTTAGTTGTTGTGTGGATGGAAGGTTCCATGCCCCACATGCAAGGCATCTCTTTAGTTTTGTTAGCTGCAGGAGGGTCACAAGTTTTGTTGCTTCGACTTGCATAGACAAATCCTGGATCCTTGCCATAAGTTCAGAAAAGACAAGAAGAATTTCATTAAAGGTAGAGTTATCAAAAACTCTGTACCACCCGAGCTTACAGGCTAACAGACCCTGGATCACTTAAATGCTCTCGAGCCTGATCCAGAGCGTCCAGGATATTTCAAAGGGTATAATTCGCAACACGTCTGGACTCACAAGACATGATTATGGGGTCTACCTTACTTCAAAGACCTCCTTTGCCCACACAACATCGACGTCATGCACACTAAAAATAATATCACCGAGGACCTTTTTGGTACATTGTTCGGCATAGAGGGGAAGTCAAAGGACAATCCCAAGGCTAGAGTCGATTAGGAGGCTCTATGTGATAGAATGTTATAAAACATGCGACAACCAAAAGGAAAGCAGAACTCGACAAAGCCAAAGGCATGGTTCAATCTTGGAAGGCCAGCTATGAGGGAAATGATCTTGTGGGTAAAAATGCAATTGATGTTCCTTGATGGGTATGAAGTGAATCTAAAGAGGGTAGCGAGTCTTGACAAACTAAAAATATTTCGTCTCAAGAGTCATGATTGGCACATATGGCTTGAGCGGGTAATGCCGGTGATGCTGCGTGGATTTATCCCTGAGGTTGAATGGCTAGTACTGGCAGAGCTGAGCTATTTATTTTGTTCTCTTTGTGCGAAGGAATATCGCCTCGCGTGCTAGATGAAATGCAAGAGTTGGCGCCGGATTTGATCTTCAAGTTAGAGAAGATCTTTCCGCCGGGCTTCTTAAATCCAATGCAGCATTTGATTTTGCATCTCCCGATTGAGGCAATATTGGGGGGCTCGTGCAAAATCGTTGGTGCTATGCAACTGAGAGGATGCAGAATACGCTTCAAGCAAAATGTAAAAATAAACGTAGAATTGAAGCATCGATGGCTGAGGAATTCATTACCGAGTTGGCGGCAAACTTCATGACAGCACACTACGAAGCCAAAAATCATCATTTGCATAATCTAAAGCCTCGGTACAATGATGACGACCCTAAAAAAGGTTGATCCAACCTCGTCCTATTCAAAGGGAAGCTCACTCCAACCGGTGCTGCGAAAGGAATAGCATTGGATGTCAAAGAATGGCGGACCATTTCGTTGTATATCTTCAACAACCTAACAGAAGTGCGGTCGTACATCGAGCAAGTTATCGGTACATTGTTTCGTAACTTCTAATTTCTTTGAACCGCTCTTATTCGCGGATATTTGATACAGTCGATATGTCGCCAAATTCTTGGATGGCTCAGTGATCCAAAAGGATTCCATTGAAGAATATGATATCTTGGCAAAGCATGGAGGTGGCAATCCCGGTTTCATCTCTTGGTTCAAACAAACGGTAATTTCCATTAGACCATCTCATTTCTTCGTATAATTTGCGGCTAATGCAACAATCCCTTCATGTTATACTTGTAGGCTAATTCAGAGTCTATGGACGCCGAATTGAGACAAGTCGCTAATGGTTTTGACTATAAGATCCGTTCATTTGACAAATACGACATCAACAGGTATCATTTTCCTACCTTTGGATAAGAGCTATCAATGGCCGACCGAAAGTCTACAAAGTGTTGTGTATCTGCTATCGGCGAAGGAGGTATCGAGTATTATGGAAGAGTTGAAGCAATTTATGAATTTCTATTCCATGGTGAAAACCCACTAAACATCATAGTCTTCAAATGCTATTGGTTTCAGCCCGAAGGAGACTAGAAGGACTCATGAACAGATAGGGCTAGTCAAAATCAAACAAAGAACCCATTTAGAGGTTGTCGATGTCTATATTACGGCTCAATAGGCAACCCAAGTTTTCTATCTACCATGGGCCTGCCAAACTGATCCAAATCTGAATGGTTGGGATGTCGTTTATGAAGTGCCGCCACATTTCAGACCACCTCCCCTCAATGAAGAGGATTATGAACCTCACATTAACCTAGACACATATAAAGGATAATTCTTCCAAGAAACATGTCTTTCCAAAAAACGTTTCAAGAAATGCTCTACTTCACCCCAAAACATTGAAGTAGACAACGACTGTGAATCCGACTTCAACCCTGAGCCGGAACAAGAAGAGCCGTAACAAGAACAGGTTACTGCTGTGGATGACCTGTCAATACTTGACCGATTACATAAAGGAGGCCTCCCACATGTTGTTCCCTATAATGATGATGATGATGCATTTATTTATGATAGTGATGATGATGATGCATTTATTGATCTCGGAGCATATATAGATGATCAAGATTATTATTAGTTCATGTGAGGTATTCTATTTTTATTACATACATGATGATACACTTAAATTATATACATGTCCGTATTCAATTTTTATTATTCATGTCGGTATTCAATTTTTTTATGTTGTAATAGTTTCATTTACTTTTTGTCATTCCAGGTGTTGAAAGATGGTGGGCGCGGGTCTAGAGCGTTCTGTGGCTCCATCTTCGTCGATGCGTGGTGGGAGGGGTACTTCCATTCCACCCAAACATCTCCGGAAAGCGTTGCTTGACTGTTTTCAGACGTAGGCAATCGCTTCTTTGTCGGCTTCGTTGCCCATCGGGAGAGGAGGTTGGGGGAAGAAGAGAGGTACTAGAGGTACATGTGGCCGTGGTGGGAGAGGTAGGCAGGCTGTTATGCCTTCCATACCGCCACCCCGAGCTGATTCACCCGAGCACATGACAGCTAGGGTGGACCAGTTTGAGGAGGAGGATACATAGACTCCGGTCCACGAGCCTAGGGTCCAAGAGCTTTCGTCCCACGAGACTCCTATCCCATAGGCTTCGCCCCATGAGACTCTAGGGCAGAGCAGGGATCAGGGTATGTTCCAGTAGATCCAATGGGATAGATGGCCGGAACCGAGTGGCCGTGATGATGGTGGCGGGGATGGGTTTTCTGATAGCGAGGATGAGGTGGTTGAGGGGGCCACCGTCTACCAGCCTCGTAGTACATGGATCTCGCTCGTGCCGGCGACCCGCGCAGAGGTGGCCGATTAGGCCTAACGGGGAGAAGTAAGTGCATTTACTCTTTTTTTAACCTTTTGCCTCCATGTTTCTTGAAATATCTAATGCGTTGGCTTTGTCATACAGCAGGGGTTCGATTCATCCCAAGAATACCCATAGGCCCAACTCCGCCCTTGCTATGATTTTCTGGCAAAACTTTCTGGGGTTTGTCACGTTTCCCATTGAGGGCCGGGTTCCAGAGCTAGGATTGACCTGGGAGCACTACTTGGCTGCCCTGGCCCCGCCGGAGGAGAGGCTCGACGGTGTCGTGTGCCACACGAGGGCCGACATGGTGATCAGACACTTTGGGTAATTTCCCCTATACATAATTAAAAGTCAACAATAGCTACTTATTATACTAATCAGTGTTGTCTCGTTTGATTGCAGACCTTCTACAGGTGTGAGGCGGGGTAGGAGGAGGCCGTGGCAAAGGTTGTCAATGTCGAGTGCAGGCACCTACTACAGAACTTACGGCACGACGCTCGACCGCAAGCTGTTCGAGATTACTATGCCTCGCGGAAATTTAAGAAGGAAAAGATGACATGCCGTGGAAAGTTTCCAGAGAAGGAGCAGTACATGAAGGTAATTACCTTTTCTTAAGGTTTTGTACTTAGTTTCCTTGATTTGATTCGTAGGCGTAGCACTCAAATTATTCTTCACTCAGTTAGGTGCCCCTGAGATGCTGTGCGGATAAGATGGATTGTTGGGAGGCGTTGGTGGATGAGTGGTGCTCAGAGCAATGGTGAGTCGTCCACAACAATGCCAAGGACCAGCGTGCCAAAATGGCTGGTGTGCCACACCATCAAGGCAGTGCCAACTTATATCAGTTTGGGCAGAACTTGGTATGGGGTTTGCTTCATGATTCATGCAATTCATTCTTGATGCTAGCTTGATCCCTTTACTAATACTTTATATCTCTCTCTTTTAGGCGCATCACAATAACACGGAGGTGCCAGAGGTGTACGACCTATATGCCATGGCCCATACTGGCTCGTACAAGAAGGCAAAGGCATTATCCGAGTCTGACCTCGACCATCCTGAGAAATTCACCAACATCTCCTCCCACCACAAGCTCGTGAGGTACAGAGATGTGGGGAAGGCGTTTAATGGGGAGGACTTTAACCCGAGCCAGCATCCTATTGATCCAGAGCTGGTGAGGATAGGTGGCAACACGAGGCCCCATTGCTCGATAGCCATTGGAGATGGACTTATACGTTGTCCTAGCACTCTCCGGGAGATCAAGGCGTGCCAAATGTGCTCTTTTCCTGAGATAAGGCCTCTTCCATGGCTAGTCGAGCTTGCCATTGAGGTCAGTTATATGGACTCAGATATATTTCCTCTATTACATTGTGTGTGTGAACCAAGATGATTACAATGCTAAAGAGGAGTTGTGTTGTAGGCTGCTATTCAGAAAGAGAGAGAGATAACTCAGGCGCTTCTGGAGGATAGGGACCGGCAGGCGATGGAGAAGGAGAGGGAGTAGGAGGAGAGGACGCCTAGGTTGTTGGAGGAGGAGAGGGCACGGAACGATGCGTCTCATCGGGCCATGTACGAGCTCATCGTGGTAAGTTTCTTCTTCATATTAGCCAAATCATGCACTACATGTTTGTTTCATTAATAACCAATATGATTGACTTCTAAAAAAATGCGTAGTCTATGTGCGAGAAGACCGGCCAGACCCCTCCGCCGATGCTAGTCATTACCACGACAGGAATGGTGAGTTTTATTTCAATGGTCATTAGTTACTAGTCTTAACATTTCAGTGTCATGATGCTAACGAGAGTTTCCAAATAATCTTTGGTGCATCATAACTCCTAAGCCGCATTGTATGACCCTTCTCCAGGGCATCCTTCTCCAGGTGACAATGGCCCAAGCAACCCCGGTGCTTCACCTCCGTGATGACGAGAACGGTAAGTTTTCTCTTGTCTTTTGCTTAACAAATGCATAATGACCTATACTTAGCTTACTAAGTTCATTTATGACATAATTAGCTTACTTAGGTCAAAAATGGCATAAAAACCTTAGTTAGCCCATAAATGTCATATGCTTAGCTTTTTTTCCTCCAAATGGACATAATAATCTTACTTAGGTCTAAAATGACCTAGTTTACCTTGGTTAAGTCATAAATGACCTATACTAAGTTTATTTTCCTCCAAAGGGACATAATAATCTTACTTAGCTCCAAAATGACCTGGTTTACCTTGGTTAGCTCATAAATGACCTATACTTAGCTTTGTTTCCTCCAAAATGACATAATAAGCTTACTTACCTCCAAAATGACCTATTTTACCTAAGTTAGCTCTAAAATGACCTATACTTAGCATTTGTTTTCTCCTAAATGACATAGTAAGCTTAATTAGCTTTGAAATGACCTATTTTACCTAAGTTAGCTCTAAAATGACCTATACTTAGATTTGCTTCCTACAAAATGAGATAATAAGCTTACTTAGCTCCAGAATGACCTATTTTACCTAGGTTAGCTGTAAAATGACCTATGCTTAGCATTGTTTCCTCCACAATTACATAATAAGCTTAGTTAACTCAAAAATGGCATAATAGCCTTGGTAACCTCATAAATGCCATATACTTAGCTTATTTTCTTGAAAAATGACACAATAAGCTTAGTTAGGTCCAAAATTGCATAGTTACCTAGGTTAGCTCTAAAATGACACAAATAAGCAATAAGAAGAAGAAAAACAAGAGGATAAAAGAGAAACAGAAGAAAAACGCTTCTTCTTCTTCTTGTTCTTCTTCTACTTCTTCTAGTATTCTTCTTCTAACTTCCTTATTTCCAAGTTTATAGATTTGATTAACTTCACGACACCTTGCTTTGATGGAGTGCTAGTGTTTTCATTTTGTATCGATGAACTTATGTGAAACTTTCTATCTATGGAAACTATTGTAATATGGATGAAACTATGTTTATATGGATGAAACTATTATAATAAGGTGAAACTTGCACTTTTCATTTGATATGTTTGTTGGATGATCATATTCATATGGCATGGATATGGGTTTTGTGAAATATATGTATATCGTACATTTTGCTTGTGAAAATGCTTGGACATATGAGAAAATAAATTTAAAAGAGCCAATATGGTCACTTTGACATCTGCCAACGACGACAAAGGGGGCTTTGCCGTTTGCCACTGACGGCAAAGGGGCCACGTGGCAACAGCCTGTGCAACCTCGCAATACCAGGCCTAGGCCATTTGGCCACTTTGTCGTCCGCGGGTAGATGGCAAAGAACTATCATAGGCCTGATGGCAAAGCCTACCTCTTTGCCGTCTAAGGAAGATGCCAAATGACCTTCTCCCTTTCCCGTTTGTGGGCAGACGACAAAGGATGCCGCTAGCCACCTAACGGAGCTAACCTAGTGCCTCTGCCGTCCACGAGATTTGCCATTTGCATGGCCTACATGGCTGACGGCAAACATCTTTGCCATCCACTGACCAAAAGAATACGACAAAGGGGCCCTTTACCATAGCTTTCTATGCCAAACATGGGGCCGTCTGCTGGCAAACGGCAAAAGGGTTTGCCGTCCGCGGGCCTATCCTTTAACGTGTGCCATGGCAGACGACAAGGTGCCTGATTCCTATAATGCACGACTCTTTTCACCAGGTCCCCTTTTGAGGAAATGACGTCCATATAACATACTAGTGCCCCATGTCTTGTTTGTCCATTTTAGGTTCCTGTAGCTTGTTGTTTTGATGATTGCAAATTGCTATGTAGCTATTTTGGACTGATTATAACTATAACTTGTATTGGTTGTTATTGTTGAACTGTGGCTCGGTTTTGAACAAGTTATGCATAAAACTTGCGTAGCCTTTCACGTAGATTCATAATATCTTGTTGAATCCATGATTTAAGTGTTGTGGTTTTCGTTTGCATGCATTTTGCATTCATGACATATTTATCTTGTGTTGGTTATATCTTTTAGGTCGTAGCTCAGTTTTAAATGATCTTTATATGTAAATCGCCTAGAATGACGTGTAGAATCATATGATGGATTTTTTTTCCAGTTCAACAAATATAATATATGTTTAGTACGGATCTGGACCAAATTCATAATTTGTATATGGGGTCGTTTCAGAAATACTATAAGTCGTTTCTGGCCTCATTTACAGTACCCACTACAGGAATCAGAAGATTTGCCGTCAGCCATCCCGAATGGCAAAGGCATGCATCCCGGACGGCAAAGGCTTTGCCGTCTGCCAGCAGACGGCCAACCGTCTGGCTGAATAAGCCATGGTAAAGGGCGCTTTGCCGTCTGCTGGCAAACGACAAAGATCTTTGAATCTTTGCCGTCTGCGAGCAGACGACAAAGGGCCTGGACGGCACACGTGGCAACTTAGCTCCGTTAGGGGGCTTAACGGTGTGCTTTGCCGTCTGCTGGCGGACGGCAACACACCTTTTTTTTGCTGGCCTAGGTTGGTTCTTTGCCGTCCGCTAGTGGACGGCAAAGAACCAACCTAGGCCAGCCCCAGGTTGCACAGGTAGCTGCCATGTGGCTACTTTGCCGTCCGCTGGCAGACGGCAAAGCTCTTTGCTGTCTGCGAGCTGACGGTAAAGTGGCTAGATAGCCCCTCTTTTTTTTAAATCATTCAATTTGAAACATATATATCCAACAATATCACATATATATCCAGGCATACCAACAATAAGTTGAAACAAACATATACCAACAATAAGTTTCAACATACAAGTCCAACATATATAAAAGTTTCCAACAACATATCCATACATACGTATCCAAAACAAGTTTTCCATAAACATAAAGGTAGCAGAAGTAGAAGAGTACAGTCTATCCATGCACTCTTCCTCATCTATAGAAAATCTGCAAAGTAGGAAAGATGATAGTTAGAAGAAGAAGAAGACTAGCTAGAAGAAAAAGAAGAAAAAGAAGAAGAAGAAGAAGAAGAAGAAGAAGAAGAAAAAGAAGAAAAAGAAGAAGAAGAATTTATCTTCTCTTTCTTTTCCTCCTCTCCTCTCCTCTTCTCCAAGGTAGTAATGCCATTTTCTAGCTAACTAAGCATATCAAGTCATTTTGGAGAAAAAAATGCTAAGTATAGGTCATTTTATAACTATCCTAGGTAGAACATATCATTTTGGAGGTAAGTAAGATTATTATGTATTTTTGAGGAAAATAAGCTAAGTATAGGTCATTTTGGAGCTAAACCAAAGTTATTATGCCATTTTTACCTAAGTGAGCATATTATGTCATAAATGAACTAGCTAAGCTAATTATAGATCATATTGAGCTATCCTAGGTAGTTATGCCATTTTGTACCTAAGTGAGGTAATTATGTCATAAATGAACTAGCTAAGCTAGCTATAGATCATTATTGAGCTATAGTAGGTAGTAATGCCATTTTCTAGCTAACTAAGCATAACAAGTCATTTTGGAGGAACAAATGCTAAGTATAGGTCATTTTATAGCTATCCTAGGTAGAATATACCATTTTCTAGCTAACTAAGCATATCAAGTCATTTTTGAGGAAAATAAGCTAAGTATAGGTCATTTTGGACCTAAGTAGGTCATTTCTTAAGCTAAGTATGCATTTGTTAATGAAAACACTTGGGAAAACATACCATTACTCATATTAATCTTCATCGTCTATATATGCTCCAGGATCAATAAATGCATAATCCTCATCACTATCAGTAATGACGTGCTCATCAACATCATCAATAAATACATCAACATGTGGAAGGCCTCTATGTAATTGGTCAAGCATTGTCAGGTCATCCGCAGCAGTAACCTCTTCTTCTTCCGTCTCTTCTTGTTCCTGCTCAGGGGTGAAGTCAGGTTCACTATCGCTGTCGACCTCAATGTTCTTGTGACAGCCCCAGTGCTGTCCCTACCTTATTTGGCATGTATCCCAATGTATGAACCTTGTGTCATGAGCTATGAGATGATTGCACCTTTGTCTTCATGGTGTTTTTGCATTCATGCATCATGTCATCCATCATTTCATCATCATGCCATTCATGATGCTTGCTTGTGTTGTGTGTCTTGTATTGGATCATGTATGTGATGTGCCTTGTGTGGTTTTGGCCTTGAGAGTGGTGGTCTCCATGTGTGCAACCTCTCCCTCTTCTACCTCTCTTTTTCTTCATTCTAAAGAAAACCCTCTCATTGCCTTTTATTCCAATATGTTTTCTTGGTAGAATTAAGTTGTTTTAAAAATCTTTTAAAAATGTCCATGAGGTGGCCCTAATGTTGCTATTAATATTGGGAGCAAAACTTTGGTTATTTGGATATGTTTGGTTTTTGAAACCTATTCAAAACAGGGGCTGTTTCATTATTATATGAAATTTAACTTGCTAAATAAATGCAGTTGGCATTTTTATAAAAACAGGGCTTAATTTTCCCTTCTCAAAACTATTTTTGTTTTACTTTTAAATCCTTTTATTGCCCTGGGTTTTTAATATTGTTTGTGGCTGTTTTATTAAAAAGGAAGAACCCCTTCTGCTTGGTGAGAGAGAGAGCCAGCGAGTGGGCCTTTTCCCCCTGCGCAACCCAAGTCTCCCCGATGGCCTTCTCCTCCTTTCCCCCTCCTTTCTTCTCTGTCAGTACGGCAGCACATCGGTGTTGTCCACGTCAAAAGGTGTCGCGATTTGACGGCCTCCAGCGCGTCCCCCAGCATCCCTCTTCCCGTTCCTCCTCCTTCCTCCCTCGCGCTGCCACTCCTCCCCCATCTTCTTCCTCCTTCTTCTTCCCTGCAGAGAAGGGGTTCATGTAAGGTGCAGTGGTCGCTGGGTGTGAGCAGAGTAGAGGGGCTCGTCGCCGGCGCCTCCTAGTCATTGCCAGGGCCTCATCGTCCTATCGAAGGCCAAGCTGGGTGTGCCCGCGTCCCGTTCCTAACGCTAGGGATGCGGAAGGCCCTCTGCATCGATGCCATCTTCGTCTTCTTCCTCTGGTGCGGAAGCTTCAGCCCCGAGCTCGTCTTCTCCCTCTTCGCGGCGTCTTCTTCCTCCCCTTCGGCTCCGACTCCTTCCTCCTCGCCTCGGGTTCGAGCCTTCGTCGTTTCCCCTAGGTGAGCTCAGCCGCCGCCCCCTCTCGTCCTACCGTAGTTCCTCGCGTCGCCGCCGGTGGCCTTTTCTTTTCAGTTTCGTCAGATCGTACGCATGTGGTGTGTATAAGAGGAGCGAGGTCCCTATACTAGTACGAACAGATCACGTAGCGCAGTGGTGGCCGGCTCGGGGGAAGACCGCAAGGTCGCGGGTTCGAGCCCGCTCCCCCCCTTTACTTTTCTTTTTATGGTTGGCTCGTGTAGGTGTTGTGTGTGCGGATCCGGTGTGGGTGGACCGAATCCCGTGAGCATGTGTGGGTGTTGGGCTGGATCTGGTGCGGCTGTGGCCAGATCCAAGCGGTTGTGTGTGTGCAGATGTGTGTGAGTGTGTATGGGGGATAGGGTCAAATTTTGACCTAGCCTTCCTCCCCCTTGATCCACACAAGTATAGGGGTATGAGTAATGCATTTGGGGTATAATCAACCCATGAATGCATCTGTGAAGTCAGATTTGACTTTGGGGCACTTTGACAAAACTGCATTTTTATGCTGTGATGCCATTTTGTCCTTTTATTATGAATTAATCCATGCATGATTTTAAGTTGTTGCCAACATGAGTTTGTTAGTAAAAGTTTCTGGTAATGTCCCAGTATTTTTATTATTTATGATAAGTTCCCAGATCAGTGGGAACCATGCTGTTTAGTTGGCTACTTTATGTTACTGTTCATCCTGCTTAGAAATGGCTAAGTCTGGAGATTCTGCTGTTATTGTTTGGCCATGAAGAGTGGATTGTAGAAAGTGCTGTGGTGGGATTTTAATCATGATCAGTGCTTGGTATTTGTAGTAGATATTGTCATCTACCATCCTGTTAATTTTCATGCCATTTGGAGCTTCCGAGCATGTTTAATCAGTGCTGTCAACTTGCTACTTTGTTAACCCAGATTCCAGAAATGCTGGAATTTTCACTAAGGCCCTAAAATTCTGATTCATCATGCCTATATGATTGCTCCATGCATATTGATGTGTGCCCCTTTTGCTGATTGCATAGTTGAATCAAATGATGTGGGTGTTGAGTAGATTTTGTCCATATCTTGTTTGTGACTGTAGGATTCCTATAGCTCTAGTTGTGAGCTTTTCAAATTGCTATGTTGCTGTTTTGTGGCAGTTTGGGTGCTATCTTGTTTTGTGAGTTGAGGGAGCTATACTCCATGGAATTGAGTGATTCTTGAGTCTATTGTGATTGGTTTTTCATAACCTGTCCAGTGGCCACCTTGGAATGCCATGAATTAGCCCAGGTATTTGGTGATCTTGTGTTTTGCCTCCGTACCTTGTCGTGGGCGTATCTCGAGAACCGTAGCTCCGTTTCTTGCGATCCTTATATGCATTTTCATCGATTTTGCATGCTGCATCCATATTTGCCATGTTCATGCATGTATAAATAACTTAACATGAGGTTCTGTCCAGATCCATTAATAAACAACTTTGCATGTGAAACATGACTAGTTTTGGAATTGCCATGTTATAATCCTTCATTAAATGGATCATGCGTCATCTTGGTTGTGCATTGCACCTTGGTTGGTTATTTATTTGCTGTTTATATTGGGTAGACGGGAGTGTCGATACTGAGTTCGAGGACCCTGGAGAGTACCACTACGAGGATTCCGCTACTTGTTCCACTGAAGATCCAACAGGCAAGATGATCGTACCCAGATCCCAATACTATCTTTGCTTGCTAGTTTCTCGTTCTTATCATTACAATTGCGCTACCTACCACATGATATCAGGCCCCATGTTGCCATGAAGCCTCTAACCTCCACATCCCAGCAAACCGTTGATTGGCTAAGTTACCGCTGCTCAGCCCCTCTTATAGTGTTCTTAGTTGCAGGTGCAGGTTGTTCCATGTGATAACATGGTTTGGATAACACCAATAAATTCTGTTATTTAATTTAATGCACATATATATATCTGGTATTGGTGGAAGGCTTGGCCCTTTGCCAAGTGATTTGTTCCGCTCGTACCGCCATTAGTTCTTTGTTACCGGTGTTATGTTTTCCATATTTTGCGCTCCTAACACGCTTGGGGTTGTTATGGGGACCCCCTTGTTTATTCGGTGGAGATTAAAACTTGTCTGGAAAGACCCAACATTGGTACTACATTTGCTATAACTAATGAACCTGCATAAGGCTTTGCAACCCCGTGGATAATTTAATCAACCCCCGGGCCAGTGCTCCGCATGAGTGTTGGTCCAAAAATGTCAACCGCCGGTGGCCACCAGGGGCAACTCTGTGTTTGGCCTACCGGAAGTTTGGACAATCCGTCGTGTCCTGAGACTGAGATACGCGACTCTTATCGGGTTCGTCGACACGTTGGGAGGTCTTGCTAGATTTGTTTTACCTTTATCGAATGTCTTGCGTGAGGAGCCTGACTTTCTTCGGGTTTACTCGAGGTGTTGGCATCCTTTGGAATTGTCTATGATGATCGCGAGAACCGCGTTCGAGGCTATTCCCACGGAGTGTGGTTATTTGTGATGGACTAGGTTGAGCACCCCTGCAGGGTTAAATCTTTTCGGAAAGCCGTGCCCGCGGTTATGTGGCAACTGGGATATTTGTTTAACACCCGGTTATAGAAAACTTGAAGTAAACTCTAAATAAAATACACCAACGGGGTGAGTAACCATGATCGTCTCTGCTCGTGAACATGAACCGAGAGAGAACACGGTGGGGTTATGATTGACGTAAGTAAGTGTTCAGGATCTCTTAGAGATCATACAAGATTCCATCGTTCTTCGTAGGCCACTCATATTTATTTTCTGTTGCGTAAGTTAGCCACCATAAAATGCTTAGCGCTACTACAACTAAACATCACCCTTCCGTCCTAAAGCTAAATAGTCTTGGTACCCGGGCACAAGATAGTTGAGTCCTCTGTGGCTCACAGTTTACTACAATATCCAGGTGCAGGGTCAGATGAGTTCGTGCAGGATGATCTTACTCAACTCCAGTGGGAGTATGATGAGGAGAGAGGCAGGATGTACGTGACGTACCCGGATGTGTAGAGGACCTGGTCGTGATCTTTGGGATAGCTTGATAGTATCATTTGCAACTGCTTTTATCGTTTGATTTCGTCCGTAGTCGGACCCTGTGTTCAACTTGATGCTATGATTTGAGTGCCATTGTAAGTTAGCATGTGGCGAGTGTAAGCCAACTTGTATACTCTTCTCATTCAGTATTGTATGTTGTGATGATACTATTCTTGCTAACAGCAAGATGCGCCTCTATCCCTTGCGAGGCCCTCGTGCCTTAAATGGGTAGGCGCGCATCTTGGGCGTGACAGTTCTGGGGTGAAGTAGAGCGGTTCTTGAAGCGTCTTTTTGAAACACGTGTTTCTTGGAAGAATTCTCCTTCTTATGTGTCTGGGTTAATGTGATGTTCATAATCATCTTCATTGAGGGGAGGTGGTCTAAAATGTGGTGGCACATCACAAACGACATCCCAACCTTTCAAATTTGGATCCGTTTGGCAGGCCCATGGTAGATAGAAAACTTGGGTCGCCTGTTGAGCCGTAATATAGACATCGGGAAAATCTAAATGAGTGCTTTATTTGATTTCGACTAGCCCTATATGTTCATGAGTCCTTCTAGTCTCCTTTGGCTGGAACCAATAACATTTGAAGACTACGACCTTTGATGGGTTTTTACCAGAGAATGTAAGTTCATAAATTGCTTCAACTCTTCCATAATACTCGACCCCTCCTTCACCGACAGCAGAGACACAACAATTTGTAGACTTTCGGTCGGCCATAGATAGCTCTTTGCCAAAAGTACGAAAGCGATACCCATTGATGTCGTATTTGTCAAATGAACGGACCTTAAAGTCAAAACCATTAGCGACTTGTCTCAATTCGGAGTCCATAGGCTCTGCATTAGCCTACAAGTTTAATACCAAAGGATTGTTGCATTAATCGCAAACTAGGAGAAGAAATGAAATCGTCTAATTAATGGAAATTACCGTTTGCTTGAACCAAGAGATGAAACCGGGATATCCGCCTCCATGCTTTGCCAGAAGCTCATACTCTTTGATGGAATCCTTTTGGATCACCGCTCCATTTGAGAATTTGGCGACGTATCGACTTATCACATATCCGGGAATAAGAGCATTTCGAAGGAATTAGAAGTCGCGAAACAATGTACCGAGAACTTACTCGATGTACGACCGCACTTCTGTTAGGTTGTTGAAGATATACAACGAAATGGTCCGCCATTCTTTAACATCCAATCGTATTGATTTCGAAGCACCGACTGGTGCGAGCTTCCCTTTTAATAGTCTGAGGTTGGATCGACCTTTTTCACAGCCGCCATCATTGTACCGAGGCTTCGTATTATGCAAATGACAATTCTGGGCTGTGTAGTGTGCTGTCACAAAGTTTGCCGCCTCCTCAGTAATGAATGCCTCGGCCATCGATGCTTCAACTCTATGTTTATTTTTACATTTTGCTCGAAGCGTCTTCTGCGTCCTCTCAGTTGAGAAGCACCAACGATTTTGCACGGGCCCCCCAATCTTGCCTCGGTTGGGATATGCAAAATCAAATGTTGCATTGGATTAAAGAAGCCCGGTGGAAAGATCTTTTCTAACTTGCAGGTCAACTCCGACGCCAACTCTTCTAGTTCGTCTAGCACGTCAGGCGATAGTTCTTTCGCACAAAGAGCACGGATTAAATAGCTCAGCTCTGCCAGTACTAGCCATTCATCCTTAGGGATAAAGCCACACAAGATCACCGGCATTACCCGCTCAAGCCATACGTGCCAATCATGACTGTTGAGACCAAATATTTTCAATTTGTCAAGACTTGCTCCCCTCTTTAGATTCGCTGCATACCCATCGGGGAACATCAACTGCATTTTCACCCACAAGATCATTTCCCTCATAGCTGGCCTTCCAAGATTGAACCATGCCTTTGGCTACCTCCAGTTCTTCTTTCCTTTCGGGGGTCGAATGTTTTGTAACGGTCTATCACATAGAGCCTCCTAGTCGACTCTAGCCTTAGGATTATCCTTCGACTTCCCCTCTATGCCGAACAATGTACCAAAAAGGGCCTCCACGATATTCTTTTCAGTGTGCATCACGTCGATGTTGTGTGGGCAAAGGAGGTCTTTAAAGTAAGGCAGATGCCACAAATATATCTTGTGAGTCCAGGCGTGTTCCGTATTATACCCTTTGAAATACCCTGGACGATCTAGATCTGGCTCGAGAGCATTTATCTGATCCAGGATCTGTTGGCCTGTCAACGCAGGTGGTGCAATGTTTTTGACAACTCTACCTTTGATGAAATTCTTCTTGTCTTTTCTGAACTTATGGTCATGATCCAGGAACTCTCTATGCATGTCGAAGCAAGAAAACTTGCGACCCGCCTCCAGCCAATGGAACTAAAGAGCTGCCTTGCATGTGGGGCACGGAAACCTTCTATGCACACACGAGCCAACAAATAGCGCATATGCCGGCAAGTCATGCATCGAGTACATGTACCACACATGCATTTTGAAGTTCTTGTAGCGACGTCGTATGTCTTGATCCCATTATCCCAGGCTTCTTGCAATTCATCCTTAAGCGGTTGCACGTACACATTCATATTCTTCCCCGGATATTTGGGCCCTGGAATTATCAATGTTAGGAAAATGTTCTTTCTTTTCATAATCTCTCTGGGGGGAGATTGAGTGGAATGACAAATACAGGCCAACAACCATATTGTCCTGCCGTCATACCATACACATTGAACCCATCCGTGCTGATGGAAACTTGAGGATGCCTTGGATCTACCGCTTTATCCTTATATAAAGTATCGAAGTGCTTCCACGCAAAAGCGTTTGAAGTGTGTCCCAACATCGGATTCCCATCTGCATCCAGTTCTATTCTTTTGCCCAATTTATGCCACGTCATCTGTCTAGCCGTCTCTTCGACCATGAAAAGCTGTTGAAGTCTTGGTATGATTGGCAGATACCAAAGAACATTAATGGGGATTTTGGTCTGACTCTTCTCACCCATACCGTTGTCCACCAGAACATACCTGGAAGCATTGCAAATGGGGAAATAGTTGAAGCCCACATACTCAGGCCTAAATGAGGCACATCCATTCTCACAGGCATCTATTTTCTCACAGGGCATCTTAAGTGCACGTAGGATTTTGTCCGACTGGTACAGGTTCGGTGGCAATACATGGCCTTTGGGTAGAAAGCGTCCAAATATCATCATCATCGCGTCATAGCATTCTCTGCCCAGGTTGAACCGAGCCTTTAGAACCATTACTTGCGCGATGGCATCCAACCGACAAAGCTCAGTGTGCTCGTGGAGAGGACATTTTGAAGACTCCAACATTTCATAAAAGGCCTTTGCAGATTCCT
The DNA here is from genome assembly GCA_022496015.1 of Hordeum marinum. Classification (NCBI taxonomy): domain Eukaryota; kingdom Viridiplantae; phylum Streptophyta; class Magnoliopsida; order Poales; family Poaceae; genus Hordeum; species Hordeum marinum. The sequence goes on along the minus strand of CM039676.1, from coordinate 103,551,799 downwards.
CCATCTCATCGTCCGAATCCCGAGCATCATCAAAGCCTTGCACCACGTCTTCGATCCCGGTACCATGCTCGTCGATGCGACGACGAAGCACCTTAGCTCTGGCACGTTGGGCAGACTCACCTTGAAATGTCTAGACCGTATAATTAGGCATAAAACCCCACTTCTGCAGGTGTTTGATCATTTCAAACTCTGACTTCTTCTTATAGTTGTCGCAATCAACACAAGGGCACCAGGTTGTTTTCTGTCCATTTGCAAATGCGACTCTCACAAACTCCTTGGTTTTTGTTAAGCATTCACGGGTCATGTCTTTCTGACTAGTGTGACCGATGTACATCCACCCACGATCACTCATCCTGCCTAGCTACTGGACACACACAAAATATATACCTAATTCAGCAAACCATATTCATCAGTTAATAGAGTTTGTCAGTTTCATTATGTCAACGCAACCTAGACGCTAGTAGGTAAAGATAGGTCCTAATCCCACCCGAGTATGTGTAGATTGGGTTTGTTTTCCCATGCTCCGCTCTGGATCCGACGCACAATTTCGGCAGCACCTCCCCGCTGTTCTCCTGACACACGTCTCGGCAATAAGCAGAGAGGATGTGTACACGGAGAACAACAAGGAGGCACTGACGAAATTCTGCATCGGAACCGGAGCAGAGCATATGGGAAAACGAACCCAATCTACACATACTCGGGATGTCCATGGATAACGTTGGACAATTCCAAAGAATCACGGTTATAAATATGCTAATTGTAGGGGAACGTTCCATAGGAAACAAAAATTTTCCTACGCACACGCAGATCTATCCATGGTGATGAGAATCTACGAGAGGGAGAGTGGATCTACGTACCCTTGTAGATCGCTAAGCGGGAAGCGTTAAGAAAAGCGGTTGGTGTAGTCGAACGTCTTCGCGATCCAAATCGCCGAGCATCCCGCGATCTCATCACGATCCATCCCGCGAACTCATCATGATCCGTCCCGCAAACTCATCACGATCCGTCCCGCGATCTTGCTCACGATCCTTCCGATCTAGCGCCGAACGGATGGCACCTCCGCGTTCAGCACACGTACGGCTCGATGATGATCTCCGCCTTCTTGATCCAGCAAGATGGAGCAGAGAGGTAGAAGACTTAGCCGGCAGCGTGACGGCGCTCCGGAGATGGTGGTGGAGCTATTCCGGCAGGACTTCGCCTAAGCAATGTAGAAATCCGATCTAGAGGAGAAACTATGCACTAGAGGAACGGGCAGGACGTGGCTAAAAATCTGTGCCAAAACCCTAAAATCCTCTGGTATATATAGGAGGAGAGGACGAGGAGGCTTGGCTTCCAAAGAGGGAGCCGGTCGGCCGAACCTAGTGGGATTGGAGGATTCCTCCTCCAATCCTAATAGGACTAGGACTCCTTTATTTTTGCCTTTTTTGCCTTTTTCCACCTTTTTCTCTTTGGGATTTTCTTCCCAGCATCATGGGCCTTGTGTGGGACTTCCACCAGCCCATAAAGGGCTGGTATTTACTCTCCCACAGCCCATGAAGCCTCTTGGGTCGAAATACCCCTCCCGGTGGTCTCCCGGTACACTACCGGCACTCCCGGTACACTACCGATGAGCCCGAAACTTTTCCGGCGACCAAAACAGGACTACCTATATATGAATCTTTACCTCCGGACCATTCTAGAGCTCCTCATGACGTCCGGTATCTCATCCGGGACTCCGAACAACCTTCGGTCACCAGCATACATAAATCTATACTACTGAAACGTCACCAAACCTTAAGTGTGCAGACCCTGCGGGTTCGAGAACTATGTAGACATGACTGAGACACCTCTGCGGTCAATAAACAATAGCGGACCTAGATGCCCATATTGGTTCCTACATATTCTACGAAGATCTTCATCGGTCAAACCTCTGTGTCAAGGATTCAGTTAATCCCGTATGATGTTCCCTTTGTTCTTCGGTATGTTACTGCCCGAGATTCGATCGTCGGTATCTCCATACCTAGTTCAACCTCATTACCGGAAAGTCTCTTTACTTGTTCCTTCATACAAGATCCCGTGACGAACACTTAGTCACATTGCTTGCAAGGCTTGTTGTGATGTTGTATTACTGAGTGGGCCCTGAGATACCTCTCCGTCACATGGAGTAACAAATCCCAGTCTTGATCCATGCCAACTCAACAGACACGCTCGAAGATACCTTTAGAGCACCTTTATAGTCACCCAGTTACATTGTGACGTTTGATACACACAAGGCACTCCTCCGGTATCCGTGAGTTGCATGATCGCATGGTCATAGGGACATATGCTTGACATGCAGAAAACAGTAGCAATAAACTGACACGATCAAATGCTACGTTTGTAGTTTGGGTCTTGTCCATCACACCATTCTCCTAATGATGTAATCCCGTTTATGAAATGACAACTCATGTCCATGGCTAGGAAACCTTAACCATCTTTGATCAACGAGCTAGTCTATTAGAGGCATACTAGGGACATGGTTTTGTCTATGTATCCACACATGCATCTAAGTCTCCGATCAATACAATTATAGCATGGATAATAAATGATTATCATGAACAAGAAAATATGATAATAACTAATTTATTATTGCCTCTAGGTCATATTTCCAATAGTCTCCCACTTGCACTAGAGTCAATAATCTAGCTCACATCACCATGTGATTCGCATTGTTATGAATCTAACACCCAATGAGTTTTGGGGCTTGATCATGCTTTGCTTGTGAGAGAGGTCTTATAGTCAATGGGTCTGCGACATTCAGATCCGTGTGTACTTTGCAAATTTCTATGTCAAACCGTAAACACTGCTACCATACTCCACCTGGTACTATTCCAAATGGCTGCTCCACTATACATATCCAGATTGCTACTACGAGTCATCTGGATTGGTGTTAAAGCTTGCATCGACGTAACTTTTTACGGCAAACTCTTTATCACCTCCATAATCGAGAAACATCTCCTTAGTCATTTAGTTACTAAGGATAATCTTGACCGCTGTCCAGTGCTCCATTCCAGGATCACTTTGAAACCTTCCGGCCATACTTATGGCAAGGCTGACATTGGGTCTTGTGCACAACATTGCATACATGATAGAGCCTATGGCTGAAGCATAGGGGATGCCACTTCATCTTTTCTCTATCTTCTACAGTCACTGGGTATTGAGTCTTACTCAAATTCACACCTTACAAATCAGGCGAGAACTCTTTCTCTGACTGATCCATTTTGAATTCTTTCAAAAACTTTGTCAAGGTATGTACTTATTGAAAAGTCTCATCAAGCTTCTTGATCTATCTCTATAGATCTTGATGCTCAACAATTAGGTAGCTTTATCCATGTCTTCCTTTGAAAAACTCTTTTTCAAACAACCATTTATGCTTTCCAGAAATTCTACATCATTTCCGATCAACAATATGTCAACGACATATGCTTACCAGAAACTCTGTAGTGCTCCCACTCACTTTATTGTAAATACAAGTTTCTCTTAAACTTTGTATAGACTCAAAAACTTTGATCACCCTATCAAAGTGTATATTTCAACTCCGAGATGCTTGCTTCAGTTCATAGAAGGTTCACTAAAGCTTGCACACCTTTTAGCATCCTTAGGACTGACAAAACCTTCTGGTTGTATCTCATACAACCTTTCCTTAAGGAAGGAAACGATGTTTTGGTATCCATCTGCCAGATTTCATAATTGGAAAATGCAGCAACTGCTAACATAATTCCAACAAACTTTAGCATCGCTACGAGTGAGAAAGTCTCATTGCAGTCAACTCCTTGAACTTGGTAGAAACTTGTTTGCGACAAGTCAAGCTTTATAAATGGTGACATTCACCATCAGCGTGTGTCTTCATCTTAAAGATCCATTTGTACTCAACAACCTGCCGTCCAACGAGCAAGTCTACCAAAGTCTATACTTGGTTTTCATACATGGATCCTTTCTCGGATTTTATGGCCTCTAGCCATTTGTCGGAATCCAGGCCCATCATTGCTTCTCCACAGCCCGTAGGTTCATTGTTGTCCAACAACATGACCTCCAAGATAGGGTTGTCGTACCGCTCAGGAGCAGTACACATCCTTGTCGACCTACGAGGTTCGATAGTAACTTGATCCAAAGCTTCATGATCATCATCATTTACTTCCTCTTCAACTAACGTAGGCTTCACAGAAAACTACTTCCCGCGCTGCGCTACTCTCTGGTTGAAGAAAGGTTCAACAACCTCATCAAGTTCTATCTTCCTCCCACTCAATTCTTTCGAGAGAAACTTTTCTCGAGAAAGGACCCAGTTTTAGCAACAAACACTTTGCACTCGGATCTGAGATAGAAGGTTCACCCAACTATTCTTAGGTATTCTATGAAGATGCATTTGTCCCCCTTGGGTTCGACCTCATTAGGTGAAAACATTTTCCACACAAGTGTCGCAGCCCCAAACATTAAGAAATGACAGCTTAGGTTTCTATCAAACCATAATTCACACGGTGTCATCTCAACGGATTTAGATGGTGCCCTATTTAAAGTGAATGTAGTTGTCTCTAATGCATAACCCCAAAATTATAGTAGAAAACGATAAGAGACATCATAGCACACAATATATCCAATAGAGCATGACTACGATGTTCAGACACACCATCACACTATGGTGTTCCAGGTGGCATTAGTTGTGAAACAAATTTCACATTGTCTTAAGTTGTATGCCAAACTCGTAACTCAGATATTCACCTCCACGGTCATATCGCAGTTATTTTTATCTTCTTGTCACGATGATCTTAAACTTCACTTTGAAATTGCTTGAACCTTTCAAACGATTCAGACTTGTGTTTCATTAAGTAAATATACACTATATCTACTTAAATCATTAGTGAAGGTAAGAAAATAACGATATCCACTGCATGCTACAAGACTCACTAGATTGCATACATCAACATGTATCATTTCCAATGAATCACTTGCCCGCTCCATCCAACGGGGTCCTTTAGTCATCTTGCCCAAGAGGCATGGTTCGCATGTCTCAACCGATTCGAAATCGAATGAGTCCAAATATCCATCAGCATGGAGTTTCTTCATGCGCTTTATACCAATATGACATTTAGCGGCAGTGCCACAAGTATGTGGTACTATCATTATTAACTTTTTATCTTTTGACATCAATGTTATGAACATGTGTACTACTACGATCAAGATTTCAACAAACCATTCTCACTGGGTGCATGACCATTGAAGGTATTATTCATGGAAACAGAATAACCATTATTCTCTAACTTAAATGAATAACCGTATTGCAATATACATGATCTAATCATGTTCATGCTCAACGCAAAACACCAAATAACATTTATTTAGGTTTGTCACTAATCCTAAAGGTAGAGAGAGCGTGCGATGTTGATCACATCAACCTTGAAAACACTTCCAACACATATCATCACCTCACCCTTAGCTAGTTCTCCGTTTATTCCATAACTTTTATTTTGAGTTACTAACATTTAGCAACCGAACCGGTATCCAATACCTAGGTGCTACTAAGAGTACTAGCAAGGTACACATTAATAACTCGTATATCAAATATACTTCTATCAATGTTGCCAGCCTTCTTATCTACCAAGTATCTAGGGTTGTTCCGCTTCAGCGACCGCTCACCTCATAACAGAAGCACTTAGTCTCGGGTTTGAGTTCAACTTTGGGTTGCCTCACTGGAGCAGCAACTGACTTGCTATCCATGAAGTTTCCCTCCTTGCTCTTGCCCTTCTCGAAACTAGTGGTTTGGTTAACCATCAACACTTGACGCTCCTTCTTGATTTCTACCTTCGCGGTGTCAAACATCGCGAAGAGCTCAGGGATCAACATTTCTTTCCCTGGCATTTTATAGTTCATCACCAAGTTCTAGTAGCTTAGTGACAGTGACTTGGAGAACTACATCAATCACTATCTTATCTGGAAGATCAACTCCCACTCGATTCAAGCGATTGTAGTACCCAGACAGTCTGAACACATGATCAACAATTGAGCTATTCTCTTTCATCTTGCAGGCAAAGAATCTCGTTGGAGATCTTATATCTCGCAACTCGGGCACGAGCCTGAGATCACAATCTCAGCTCTTAGAACATCTCATATGTTCCGTGACGTTCAAAACGTTTCCGAGCCTCAATTCTAAGCCATAATGCATGATGCACTAAACTATCAAGTAGTCATCGAAACGTGCCTGTCAGATGTTCACAACATCTACAGACGACGCTAGATGGGGTGGCGCACCGAGCGGTGCATTAAGGACATCAGCCTTCTGTGCAGCAATGAGGACAATCCTCAGATCACGGACCCAGTCCGCAATATTACTACCATCATCTTTCAATTCTATTTCTCTAGGAACATATAAAAAATACAAGGGAGCTACAGCGTGAGCTAGTAATCTACAACATAATTTGCAAAGACACTTTGACTATGTTCATGATAATGAGTTCAATTAATCATATTACTTAAGAACTCCCACTCAAGTTGACATCCCTCCGATCATTCAAGTGATACATGATCCAAATTCACCAACTCAAGTCCGATCATCACGAGAGTTGAGGTGGCTACAATGGTGAACATCATCGTGTTGATCATATCTTCTATATGACTCATGTTTGACCTTTCAGTCTCTTGTGTTCCGAGGCCATGTCTGTACATGCTAGGCTCGTCAAGTTTAACCCGAGTGTTCTGCACGTGCAAATCTGGCTTGCACCCGTTGTATGTGAATGTAGAGTCTATCACACCCGATCATCACGTGGTGTCTCAACACGACGAACTTTTACAACGGTGCACACTCGGGGAGAACACAATTTATCTTGAAATTAAGTGAGGGATCACCTTATAATGCTACCATCGTCCTAAGAAAAACAAGGTGCATAAAAAGGATTAACATCACATGCAAATCATAAGTGACATGATATGGCCATGAACTTGTGCTTTTGATCTCCATCTAGAAAGCACCGGCATGATCTCCATCGTCACCGGCATGACACCATGATCTCCATCATCTTGATCTCCATCAACGTGTCACCATCGGGGTTGTCACGCCGTGCATGCTTCTACTACTATTGCTACCGTAGCGATAAAGTAAAGCATTACATAGTGCTTAATGATTGACACGCAGGTCATACAATAATTAAAGACAACCCTATGGCTCCTGCCGGTTGCCGTACTCATCGACATGCAAGTCGTGATAATCTATACATCACATGATCATCTCATACATCACATATATCACATCATGTAATTGGCCATATCATATCACAACATACCCTACAAAAACAAGTTAGAAGTCCTCTAATTGTTGTTGCAAGTTTTACGTGGCTGCTATGGGTATCTAGCAAGAACGATTCTCACCTACGCATAAACCACAATGGTGATACATAGATTGCTTTTCAACCTTCTCAAGGACCGCCTTTGTCGGATCCGATCCGACTAAAGTAAGAGAAACTGTCACCCGCACACACCATCACACTATGGTGTTCCAGGTGGAGTGAGTTGTCAAACAACTTTCACATTGTCTAAAGTTGTATGCCAAACTCGTAACTCAGATATTCACCTCCACGATCATATCACGGACATTTTTATCCATTTGTCATGATGATCTTAAACATCACTCTGAATTTGCTTGAACCTTTCAAATGATTCAGACTTGTGTTTCATTAAGTAAATATACACTATATCTACTCAAATCATTGGTGAAGGTAAGAAAATAACGATATCCACCGCACGCTACAAGACTCATTGGATTGCATACATGAACATGTATCATTACCAATAAATCACTTGCCCTCTCCATCCATCTGGAAATGGGGTCCTTAGTCATCTTGCCCAAGAGGCATGGTTTGCATGTCTCATCTGATTCGAAATCGAATGAGTCCAAAGATCCATGAGCATGGAGTTTCTTCATGTGCTTTATACCAATATGACATTTAGCGGCAGTGCCACAAGTATGTGGTACTATCATTATTAACTTTGTATCTTTTGGCGTCAATGTTATGAACATGTTTATTACTACGATCAAGACTCAACAAACCATTCTCATTGGGTGCATGAACATTGAAGGTATTATTCATGTAAACAGAATAACCATTATTCTCCAACTTAAATGAATAACCGTGTTGCAATAAACACGATCTAATCACGTTCATGCTCAACGCAAAACACCAAATAACATTATATGGAAGGTAGAGAGAGCGTGCGATGTTGATCACATCAACCTTGGAAACATTTCCAACACACATCGTCGCCTCACCCTTAGCTAGTGCTCCGTTTGTAGCTTTTATTTCGAGTTACTAACGTTTAGCAATCGAACCGGTATCCAATACCCAGGTGCTACTAGGAGTACTCGCAAGGTTCACATCATTAAAACATATATCAAATATACTTTTGTCGATGTTGCCAGCCTATCTTATGTACCAAGTATCTAGGGTTGTTCCGCTTCAGCGACCGCTCTCCTCATTATCGAAGCACTTTGTCTCGGGTTTGGGTTCAACTTTGGGTTGCTTCACTGCAGCAGCAACTGACTTGCTATCTATGAATTTTCCCTCCTTGCTCTTGCCTTCTTGAAACTAGTGGTTTGACTAACCATAAACACTTGACGCTCCTTCTTGATTTCTACCTTCGCGGTGTCAAACATCGCGAACAGCTTAGGGAGCATTAATTCTATCCCTAGCATTTTATAGTTCATCACCAAGTTCTAGTAGCTTAGTGACAGTGACTTGGAGAACTATATATATCACTATCTTATACGGAAGATCAACTCCCACTCGATTCAAGCGATTGTAGCACCCAGACAATCTGAGCACATGCTCAACAATTGAGCTATTCTCCTTCATCTTGCAGGCAAAGAATCTTGTTGGAGATCTCATATCTCGCAACACGGGCACGAGCCTGAGATCCTAATTTCAGCTCTTAGAACATCTGATATGTTCCGTGACGTTCAAAATATTTCGGAGCCTCAATTCTACGCCGTAATGCATGACGCACTAAACTATCAAGTAGTCATCAGAACGTGCCTGTCAGATGTTCACTACATCTACAAACGACGTTAGAGGGGTTGGCACACCGAGCGGTGCATTAAGGACATAAGCCTTCTATGCAGCAATGAGGACAATCCTCAGATCACGGAGCCAGTCCGCAATATTGCTACCATCAACTTTCAACTCTATTTCTCTAGGAACATATAAAAATTCAAGGGAGCTACAACGTGAGCTAGTAATCTACAACATAATTTTGCAAAGACACTACTGACTATGTTCATGATAATGAGTTCAATTAATCATATTACTTAAGAACTCCCACTCCAATTGACACCCCACCGGTCATCCGAGTGACACATGATCCAAATTCACCAACTCAAGTCCGATCATCATGTGAGTTGAGGTGGTTACAATGGTGAACATCATCATGTTGATCATATCTACTATATGACTCATGTTCGACCTTTCGGTCTCTTGTGTTCCGAGGCCATGTCTGTACATGCTAGGCTCGTCAAGTTTAACCCGCGTGTTCTGCATGTGCAACACTGGCTTGCAACCGTTGTATGTGAACGTAGAGTCTATCACACCCGATCATCACGTGGTGTCTCGACACGAAGAACTTTCGCAACGGTGCACACTCGGGGAGAACACAATTTATCTTGAAAATATGTGAGGGATCACCTTATAATGCTACCGTCATCCTAAGCAAAACAAGGTGCATAATAGGATTAACATCACATGCAAATCACAAGTGACATGATATGGCCATGAACTTGTGCTTCTGATCTCCATCATGAAAGTACCGGCATGATCTCCATCGTCACTGGCATGGCACCATGATCTCCATCATCTTGATCTCCATCAATGTGTCGCCATCAGGGTTGTCGCGCCCACCAAGCTTCTACTACTATTGCTACCATTTAGCGATAAAGTAAAGCATTACATAGCGCTTAATGATTGACACGCAGGTCATACAAAAATTAAAGACAACCCTATGGCTCCTGCCGGTTGCCGTACTCATTGACATGCAAGTTGTGATAATGTATTCATCACATGATCATCTCATACATCACATATATCACATCATGTAATTGGCCATATCACATCACAACGTACCCTGCAAAAACAAGTTAGAAGTCCTCTAATTGTTGTTGCATGTTTTACGTGGCTGCTACGAGTACCTAGCAAGAACAATTCTCATCTACGCAAAAACCACAACGGTGATACACTAGTTGCTTTTCAACCTTCTCAAGGACCGCCTTTGTCGAATCCGATCCAACTAAAGTGAGAGAAACTGGCACCCGCAAGCCATCTATGCAACAAGTTCCGGTCGAGGAAACCGGTCTCTCGTAAGCGTACGAGTAATGTTGGTCCGGGCTGCTTCATCTCACAATACCGCTGAACCAAAATCCAACCAAAGGAGGAAGCAATCTAAGCATCAATGCCCACAAACCTTTTGTGTTCTACTCGAGATCTCATCTACACATAGACCTAGCTCTGATACCACTATAGGGAAACGTTGCATGGGAAACAAAAATTTTCCTATGCACACGCAGATCTATCCATGGTGATGAGCATCTACGAGAGGGAGAGTGGATCTACGTACCCTTGTAGACCGCTAAGCGGGAAGCGTTAAGAAACGCGGTTGGTGTAGTCGAACATCTTCGCGATCCCAATAGCTAAGCGTCCCACGATCTCATCACGTTCCGTCCCACGATCCAATCATGACCCGTCCCACGAATGCATCACAATCCGTGCCGCGATCTCGTCACGATCTGTCCCGCAAACTCATCACGATCCATCTCGCGATCTTGATCACGGTCCTTCCGATCTACTGCCGAACGGACGGCACCTCCGCGTTCAGCACACGTACAGCTCGATGACGATCTCCACCTACTTGATCCAGCAAGAGGGAACAAAGAGGTAGAAGTGTTCTCCGGCAGTGTGACGGTGCTCCGGAGATGGTGGTGGAGCTATTTCGACAGGGCTTCGCCTAAGTACTGTAGAAATCCGATCTAGAGGAGAAACTATGCACTAGAGGAACGGGCAGCACGTGGCTAAAAATCTGTGCCAAAACCCTAAAATCCTCTAGTATATATAGGAGGAGAGTAGGAGGAGGCTTGGCTGCCAAAGAGGCAGCCCTTGGTTCGGCCGAACCTAGTGGGATTGGAGGATTCCTCCTCCAATCCTAGTAGGACTAGGACTCCTCCTTTATTTTTGCCTTTTTTGCCTTTTTCCACCTTTTTCTCTTTGGGATTTTCTTCCCAGCCACATGGTACATGTGTGGTACTTCCACCAGCCCACAAAGGGCTGATATTTACTCTCCCACAGCCCATGAAGCCTCTTGGTCGAAATACCCCTCCCGGTGGTCTCTCGGTACACTACCGACACTCCCGGTACACTACCGATGAGCCCGAAACTTTTTCCGACGACCAAAACATGACTTCCTACATATGAATCTTTACCTCCGGACCATTCCGGAGCTCCTCATGACATCCGGGATCTCATCCGGGACTATGAACAACCTTCGGTCACCACCATACATAACACTATACTACCGAAACGTCACCAGACCTTAAGTGTGCAGACCCTGCGGGTTCGAGAACTATGTAGACATGACCGAGACACCTCTGCGGTCAATAACCAATAGCGGGACCTGGATGCCGATATTGGTTTCTACATATTCCACGAAGGTCTTTATCGGTCGAACCTCTATGTCAAGGATTCAGTTAATCCCGTATGATGTTCCCTTTGTTCTTTGGTTTACTTGCCCGAGATTCGATCGTCGGTATCTCCATACCTAGTTCAACCTCGTCGCCGGCAAGTCTCTTTACTCGTTCCGTAATACAAGATCCCGTGACTAACACTTAGTCACATTGCTTGCAAGGCTTATTGTGATGTTGTATTACCGAGTGGGCCCTGAGATACCTCTCCGTCACACGGAGTAACGAATCCCAGTCTTGATCCATGCCAACTCAACAGACATCCTCGGAGATACCTTTAGAGCACCTTTATAGTGACCCAGTTACGTTGTGATGTTTGATACACACAAGGCACTCGTTCGGTACCCGTGAGTTGCATGATCTCATGGTCATGGGAACATATACTTGACATGTAGAAAACAGTAGCAATAAACTGACATGAGCAAATGCTACATTTGTAGTTTGGGTCTTGTCCATCACACCATTCTCCTAATGATGTGATCCCGTTTATCAAATGACATCTCATGTCCATGGCTAGGAAACCTTAACCATCTTTGATCGACGAGCTAGTCTATTAGAGGCATACTAGGGACATGATTTTGTGTATGTATCCACACATGCATCTAAGTCTTCGATCAATACAATTATAGCATGGATAATAAACTATTATCATGAACAAGGAAATATGATAATAACTAATTTATTATTGCCTCTAGGGCATATTTCCAACACTAATGAATGCATATTTATAGATGTAACCCTTTTGAACGGGAGACACATTGTGGTCACGCATACTGATGATTGAAGACACCTATAGCTAGCAAGTTTCATCGGCATGAAGACCGGAACAGAGGAAATGAAGGGTGTAGGAGGAGATGTCTTATGTGCTCACCCATGAATGCAGGTCGGAGCTCGTCGAACGCACGGGGAGGTCATCGAACACCAGACCCTCGCAGCGACAAAACAACTGCACATTTAAATCCGCCTGATCAACATAAATATGATGTTCTGTACAATAAAATCGAAAAATATATGACCTAACTCATAATGCACAAATATATGACCCATGTCGGGTTCGAGGGTGCCGTGTCGGGGGATCGGGGTGTCGTGTCGGGGTCGGGGTGTCGGGGGTATCGTGTCGAGGTCGGGGTGTTGTGTCGTGGTCGGGGGTGCCATGTCGGGTTGTGTGTGTCGGGGTGCTGTGTCGGGGTCTCGGGGTGTCGGGGTCGGGGTGCCGTGTTGGGGTGTCGGGGTGTCGTGTCGGGGTCGGGGTCGGGGTCGGGGTCGGGGTGTCGTATCGGGGTCGGGGTGTCAGGGGTGTCGTGTCGGGGTCGGGGTGTTGTGTCGTGGTCGGGGGTGCCGTGTCAGGGTGTCGATGTGTCGTGTTGGGGTCGGGGTGCTGTGTCGTGGTCAGGGGTGTCGTGTCGGGGTGTCGGTGTGTCGTGTCAGGGTCGGGGTGTCGGGGTGTGGGGGGTGTCGTGTCGAGGTTCGGGGTGCCGTGTGATGGTATCGGGGTGTTGTGTCGGGGGCCGGGGTGTCGGGGTATCGTGTCGGGGTCGGGGTGTAGGGGGTGTCGTGTCGGGGTCGGGGTGTCGGGGGTGCCGTGTCGTGGTGACGGGGTGTCGTGTCAGGGGTCGGGGTGTCCGTGGTGTCGTGTCGGCGATCCTCGACCCGGTTACGTCGGCGCTGACGCACCCCTCCTCCTCCTCCTCTTCTTCTTATTCTCTTTCTTCTTTTTCTTCTTTTCTTCTCCTCCTCCTCCTCCTTTTCTTCTAACTAACTAACTAACTACACCTAAATTACAACTAACTAACTAACTAACTAACTACACCTAAATTACAACTAACTAACTACACCTAAATTACAACTAACTAACTAACTACACCTAAATTACAACTAACTAACTACACCTAAATTACAACTAACTAACTAACTACACCTAAAAATGAAAATAAGAGGGGGCGGAGGCTCACCGGAGTGGGGCAGCGGCCGGCGATGGGGGTGAGGGGTGCGGGCGGCGGTGGGGGGTGAGTGGCGCGGGCGACGGTCGGCGGTGGGGGTGAGGGGCGCGGGCGGCGGGGAGGGGGGGCAGTGGGCGCGGGCAGGGAGGCGTCCGGCCGGCGATGGGTACGGGCGGCGGCGGTGGGGGCGCGACGAGGGCCGGCGGTGGTCGCGGGCGGCGGGGGTGGGGGTGGTGGGGACACGAGCGGCGGCCAGCAGCGGGGGCGCGACGACGGCGCGACGGCGGCCGGAAGCACGGGGGCGGGGCGGCGGCCGGCCCGGGGGCGCAATGGGAGGTGGGGGCTGGGGAGATGGGTCGGGGGAGAGATATGAGAGGCGTGGGGGTGCGTCGTTAGCGGTTTAGGTATCCACCTCTTTGCCGTCCGCTAGCGGACGACAAAGAGGTAGGGTGGTGGGCCATTACAGTACTACCGTCAACTGGACCCCACCCACCTCTTTGCCGTTCGCTCGCTAACGGCAAAGAGCTGGCAGATGGCAAAGCCCCTCTTTGCCGTCCGCCAGCTCTTTGCCGTCTGCTTTGTGCTAGCTGATGGCAAAGAGCTGGCAGACGGCAAATTGTCTGATTCCAGTAGTGACCTAAATAAACACTTTAATTCATGATAGTCTCTATTCAAGGGAGTTCAGGGAAATAACACATCGGGGTCATGTTTGACTCGTAAGTAGGTGTTTAGGATCACTTCTTGATCATTACTAGTTCACGTCCGTTTATGCACAGACCACTCTTCTTATTCTTGTACTCATAAGTTAACCAGTTAACCATACCTCACCCATTAAGCTTTGCTAGTCTTGATACCCTTGATAATGAGATTGTTGAGTCCCCGTGGCTCATAGATTCCTACAACAACAGATGTAGCTACAGGTAATGCAATGATTTGACACGAGTGCGATGATTATTCTATTTGGAGTTTCTTCTTCTTCATCGATCATAGGATGGATTCCATGTCGACGGCCTAGGATAGCACGATGGATGTCATCTCTTTTTCGTCTGTTTTCATCCGTAGTCGGATCCTGTTCTTTTGTATGATGATTGATGTATTGATGTATTCATGTTGTAGGTTGTGGCGAGTGTAAGACAATATCTCGTATACTCATCTCTTCAATACATGTACTTGTGACAATATCCACCTTGCAAAAGCGTCTCCGATATGCGCTTTTGTCCCTATTGACACTTTCAAGTGTCCGCTAGGATAGGACTGCATATTGGGTGTTACAAGTTTGTATCAGAGCAGTACCGACCTTGGAGCCCACTTCATTGATCGAACTTGGACGAGTCGTGTCTAGTGAAAAACTATATTTAGATTCTAGTTATATATCGGAGAGTAGGAATTATTTTTTACTTATCATCCCTTCATCGCTCTAGTGAGGAATCGTCATGTAGGAATTTTAATTCTATACCTCTTCTCACTCAATTTTTTTAGGATCACGCGGGTATTTTGGAATCTCTATGATCTTGGTGTGACTGGAGTTCTGTTCTTGATGCCTCCTATCTATGGGTGGTGTTTAGGGGAGTTGAGTTTCCCGGAATTCTTGTCACACTCGCTATTGTTTAGTTTCCTTAGTATATCAGGACAAAGATGTTCGAAAGTGCTTCAATACTATTTGTGGCGAGAGGAGTTTGGCATCACCCAGTACCAAGGAGAGCATCCAGATGTACTGCCCTGTTTAGTATCATTGTGATTACAAGGGTCTGAGATAGATGAGTTTTCGAGATTTCTCTCGTTATGTGTTGATGGATGTGATACACCGGAAGGTAGAATTATTGCTAGGAGTTGAGTGATTTATTACAGTAATTGCTCCATGTATCCGTTGGACCAGATTGCACAACCATAAAGATTTCGGGAGTTCTCAGCTGGTAATTCAAGTAGTTACCTAGGATTATCCTACCAACATATGCATAATGGGTTATGAATTTGTTCCTGGCTTAATTTGCAAGCCTCATCGTTTATTTTGTTGGAGTATGGTAATTTGAGTTTCTTCAATGCCAAGTGTGGATCTTATACTTTTTCTAAACGGGGTTCTCATATTTCTATGGGAGTACTAATCTTTTTGATCAACTGGAATTGTTATGTCAAGAATTTTCCATCAGGAGTGCTTCTCTTCAAGATAATTCAATCCCTTCCAATATTAGCAAGATCAACCCTCATATTTGTTTCGAGACTTCGTTTCATCCGTACCAACCTGCCCTCTTCTTTCAATGAGTAAATTATCATCGAAGTGCCTTTCTTTTCATTGATTCTTCTGCTATCTTTTCTTTTGTTTTGTATCGAGTGATTCATCGTGAAGATGCTCAAGTACTAAGTTCATCATTCTTCGTTCTTGTTTTCTTCCCCGGTGGATTCAATTCAATCATTCGGTGTTGATTCATCCTTTTCATTTATTCTATGCTTTCCCATGTTTGAAATTCTCAGCAAAGCCTCTCTTCTCTATTCATCTCTCTATCTATTCTATCCAGGGTGTAGAAGGTATCTCAGGAGACTTGTTCTTCCATTCAAATCGGCTTAAGTTATTTGTAGGTTCTCACCTCATCAAGTTCTTATTTTGTAACGGTGCAATAATTTTTCCTAAGCAGTCATTTCAACGGTACTTTCTTTTGAGTGGGACCATAACCCGCAGGTCTTTTCCTGGGATCTCACCTGGCTTTTCTAATTTTTCCCGGAGATTCTTTTCAAATTCTTCTCACCTGTGATGTAAAAATGAACTCATCAGTCATATTCGTTCTCCAAGATCGCTTCCAATAATTTTCATCATTGTCTTAGTTTTTTCCTTATTCATTATTCTAGAGTATCTTAGTAATTCTTGGTGATGTTTCTCATCATCATTCTTGTCTTGTAAGATCGAAGGATGGTTTCTCTTAAATCTGTATCAGTTCTCATGAAGATTCGTGGTTCAAGCTTGTTGCTATCCTCTTTAATTGTTTCCATCTGTGAGGACTTCTTTTCTTGTCTATCCGGAGTATTTTAGTGTTGTTTTCTTTTCTCGATCTTTCGGAGGCCATCCTTTGTGAATATTTACTCGCCCTCAGATTTTAGCTTCATTCCTTAATTCTTCCAAATTAATGTATCTTCGTTCGTTTTATATTTTGTCCGCACATATCAAAATTCTTACCGGTGCCTTGTTTAAGTTTTCTGCTAGACGGATCATGGTCTGTTCGTTCTCTTGTATCTCCATCCATTCGTAGTATCCTCATTCATTTCAAATTCTTACATGTGTTTTTTAAGACTTCTTCAAGTTTGTGCTCTTATGTCTCTTATTTTTGCAAGAAGAATAAGTACTATGGCAATTCCATTGCTTGTCATCAATTTAACTTGATGAAGGATAATCATAACATAATACTTATTCTTGTTTCATCAAAGTGATTTAAATCCTTTTTGTAGAGTTGTTCATGATATCAAATTCTCGATTCTAAGTTGTTTATCTTTTCTTTTCCTGAGTTCCAAGTTTTTATCAAGTATTTTGCTGCAAAGCTTCTTCTAAATCATGGCATTTGCAACCTGCAATTCATTTCTATCATCCTTTTATTTTAGGTGTTCTTCCAAGAGCTTCTTCATGGTGGTTCATCAAGGATTTAATTCATTCTCGAATTTTTCTTCAAGATTCTTGTTGGATACACTCAAGTATCATTCGTCTTGCATTCTGAAGTGCAATTCTTTCTCCCTTATCTTTTGAGAGGGTGTTATAGTGTTCTTGATTCATGATGATTCTCAAAGAAATTTGTTAAGAATGAGATATTTAAAACCACCATTCCTTTCTTGGAACTATCTTGGACTAGATACCACGTTAATCATTTCCTAAGGACTATTCTATCATGGTGCATATCGAGGATCCAAGTTCTCAATATATCTTATTTGTGAAAGAAGTTTTGCATATGTTGTTGCTCCCAAGGAATAAATTATTTCCATTAGTGGTTCGTTATCACCTCGTAATTTCGAGATGTTTTCCATAATCCCACAACAAGATTTTTTCTTTTCGTTGGTGATGTTCCGACAACTCCGTTAGTTCCTTCTTTGTAAGGATGCTTTTAAAGTTCAATCGTGAGAGAGATTGTCATTTTCTTCTCCATTCTTTTCTTTCTAGTGATCAAGCTTCCATTCTTTTGTTCTGGAGGCTTTGTGATGTTGGTCTCTTCCAATCATCGTCTCGTTTTTAGCAAGACCGTGTTATTTCCTTTCTTATCCATTTAACTAGAGTATCATGTCCTTGTTTCACGTTCTCTTCATCTTATCAAGGTTTGCTTTTCTTTTGTACCGAAGTGCTACTGAAATTCTTTATTTCCCGTTTCAACCGGAGTGGTTTCAAATTCTTGCTTTTTACTTGTACTTTCTTCATCTCTTTGCAACCTCCAAGAATTTATGGTTTCACCCATTTGTCAAAGAAGCAACTACTTTTTACCTCTTCCTTTCCTCTTCTCCTTCCTCTTCTCATTCAAAGATCTAAGGTCGAGATCTCTTGTAAGTGGAGGAGAGTTGTAACATCCGAGACCAATCCTCAAGATATCTTCCAATTGTTCCCGTGATTGTCGCATTAATTGTCCATGTGTTACATTCATCATTGCATCGTTTACATCGTCTGCATAGCATCAACACTTCGTTAACATCATTATTTTCAAAACTTACATCCCTCCATAGTTGTTGGTTCTCTCTGTTTTCGTTGTTGACCATTTTGAGACCAACCAGACACGCATGCGCTCGCGGTATCTCAAAAAATATTATTTTTAAAGTGGGACAAAAAAATCTCAGAATGGGGCAAAAGTTGATAAGCGGTCTTATTATATTGTAGGTAGACCGTATCAAAATTTCATCACCTTTGGAGTCCGTTTGATTGCCCAACGGATAACTATAGCAGGACTATCACTAGTTTATTTGTCGCGTGTTTTCGATGTTTCAAATTATTGTCGTACTGCTCTTTTCTACCTCTCATCTTAACCTAACATCACCTACAGAAACCACTTAGTCCATCTACACTATCCGTACGTTCGGAGCCGTCCGATCGAGATCGAACAGCACAAAAACGAAGCAAAACCCTTTAACTCTACATCTTCGCCTATATAAGGAAGGTTAACCCTTCCTAATATGGAAACCTAGCCCTTCTCCTGGATTTCCGTGCGTCCCCAATCCCACCGCCAGGAGATATTGCCTCACCCAGACACCACGGGACTGCCAGGCCCGAAACCAACCGCACCGCCACACGACCCACCGCTTCCCCTGAACCCTTGCCGCCCGAGAGCTCGCCCGTGCCGCTAGCCCCGTTCTGCCTGTCTTGCCGTGTTGCCCGGCGACCTCGCCCAGTTCCCCACCTCCCTGCCCGCGTTCGCCCTGCCGCCCGACCAGAGCAACGCCACATCCGCCACTGTCGGCCTCCTGCGCAAGCGAGACGGGCGAGGAGGATGAAGCCTCGCCCCCTAGCGTTGACAGCCACGTGGGTTGGCCCCCGTGCAGCACCCGTGGGCCTTGACCCATCTCCGTCGGCCCACTCTGCTTCTAGCCCAAGTCCACAATGAGCATCGCCCCTCTTAAACTCTGCCCGTTCGTTTCTTAGTCCATCCTTGCGCACGTGCACAGTTTGACTATCCGAAGAACAATGCTAAAATGACCAAGTCCTTCGTCTGCGATTTACAGCATATAAAGATTCTGTGGAGCTTGTAGTTTTGTGCATCTTCATCGTATGGAGATGTGTTATACTTGCTCCGTTTCTAAATATTTGTTTTTATAGAAATTCAATTTATGGACTACATACGACTACTTCCTCCGTTCCTAAATATAACATACAAAGCAAAATGAGTAAATTTACACTTTAAAATATGTCTATATACATCCGTATGTAGTCCATAGTGTAATTTATACAAAAAATTATATTTAGGAACAGAGGAAGTACATACAAAGCAAAATGAATGAATCTACATTCTAAATTATGTCTATATACATTCGTATGTACTCCAGAGTGAAATCTTTAAAAAGACAAATATTTAGGAATGGAGGAACTATATGAAAAATGTTCTACTCAACATACTCTACATGATGATACTATTTGCATGTATATTAGGATGCATCTAAGTGATTAAATCTCTGTTGCAAAAGTGCTTCATGGATTAAACTGTTGAAACCATTACTCAAATCATACTCTGCTTGATGATTGCATTCAATCCATGCCTCCTTTGAATTTGTGCCAATGGAGTTTTGAAGTATGTCATATATACTTGTTGGTAGTATGATTTTCATGCCATGAAATTCATGTTTAGCTATAGTTTTCATCATGTGAACATGCTTACTCGATGATGTTGATTTTGAGCTCACAAAATATTTCTAAGTCTGAAACTGTTATGTAACTTGTTGTTTTGGGTTGTGAATGGCCATTGAACTATAGCCCCTTTATTGTTGCTTGCTTGGACTATTTTGCAAAGCATGTTGTGTAATATCATTTTGTCCCATTAATTGCCTTGAATAGGTTTTTCACCATATTTATTTCTGCTGTCAAACATGCCTACTTGTTAAAATTGGTGCTCATATACACCATGTTATTTTCACTAAGTCTGGGAATCTGTTTGTTTCAACTTGCCTTGTTTTGTGGATGCTTGCTTTATTATTTGCATCTTTTGTTTATGCTCATGTGGAATGAAATGAAGCCCATTATGTCAAATACCATGTTGTACATTTTCACGCCATGAAAAGTTTTGTAGCATATATATTTCTTGTTGTGAATATGCCTTCATGTTAACCCTGTTTATGAGAATCTGTGATTTTCACAAAGTCCTTAAATGCTATATTTTGTAGACATGTTGTGAACATTCTAACAATTAATCCTTGACTCTTTTCACAATGGCTACTTCTGATGAAATGATGTGCATATAACATACTACTACCCCCATGTCTTGTTTGTGCATTTTAGGTTACTGTAGCTTGTTGTTTTGATGAATGCAAATTGTTATGTAGTTGTTTTGGATAGATTATAACTATAACTTGCGTTGGTTGTTATTGTTGAACCGTGAATTCGTTTCGAACAAATTGTACCTGAAACTTGCCTAAACTTTCATGTAGTTTCATAATACCTTGCTGCATCCATGATCTAAGTGTGGTGGGTGTTGTTTCCATGCATTTTGCATTCATGACATATTTATCTTGTGTTAGTCATATCTTTTAGGCCGTAGCTTCATTTAAAATTATCTTTATATGTAAATCGCCTAGAATGACGTGTAGAATAACATGGTGGATTTTGTTTTCCTGTTCAATAAGTATAAAATATGTTTAGTACAAATATTGACCAAATCCACAATTTGCATATGGGGTCGTTTCGGAAATACTAGAAGTTAATTCTGGACTCATTAAAATGCCTAAATAAATACTTTAATTATGTTTAATCTCTTGCCATGTTTAACAACATTTAAACTTCTTGGGTAACTAAACGAGTGTGAACTAAAGAATTCAAATATGGAGTTTCATCAATATGCAACTCGTTGCATATTGAACTTCACTTAATGTGTAGTATTCGATTGTTGTGATTGCCATGCCTTGCATATTTAAACTTGACATGCATCATCCTTGGTTGCACATGATGTCGTGAATATTGTGATGTTTACCGTGTCATTTGTTTTTTCCAATTTTGCTTCTCATCGCTGGATTTCCAAAAGCATTTCCCGGTGTGAGGATTCGTTCGACTACGCTCATTCATCTACTTCATGATTTTGTTTTTCTTCGAAGTAGGGTTTTAGGCAAGATGATAATTACCCTCGATACCACTACTATCATTGCCATGCTAGTTGTATCGTTTCTATCACTATGTCTCTCTACCTTCCACTTGTTTGTTAAGACTCCCAAAATGCCATTATAAGCCTCCAACCCTCCACTTCCTAGAAAACCGTTGTTTGGCTATGTTACCGCTTGCTCAACCTCTCTTATAGCATTAATAGTTGCAGGTGTAGGTTTTTTCATGTGGAACCATGGATATATTAGAATATCACATTATTGTTGCTATTTAATTTAATGCATCTATACACTTGGTAAAGGGTGGAAGGCTCGACCTTTTGCTTGTTTTTTATTCCACTCTTACCACCTTAGTTTCCGAGTACCAGTGTTATGTTCCATATTCAATGCTCCTAACATGCTTGGGTTTGTTATGGGGACCCCGTTGACTTACATTTTGGGATAAAACTCCTTCGTCAAGTCCCAAGTTTGGTTTTACCATTCTCCAGCCGAATTAAACTTGCATAGGGACTTTTCGGACCTAGTGGATAATTAGTAAAGAAACCGGGCTAGTGCTCCTCATGAGCGTTGTTCCAAATGTGTCAATCGCTGGGGGTTGTCAGGGGCAACTCTATGATTGGCCTACCAGAAGTTTGGACAATATGATTGTGTCCTGAGAGCGTGATACATGCAGCTCCTATCGGGATCATCAACATGTCGAGAGGCCTTGCTATATTTGTTTTACATTTAGCGAACGTCTTGTTCATCGATATTCCGAGGATACCACAGGCCATCCCATAGTTGAGGTTTTCCACCGTAGCTTGTGGCTAGTTTGATGGATGAGTTGGAGCACCCCTGCAAGGTTAAATCTTTATGAGAGCCATACCCATGGTTAAGTGGCAACTTCAAAATTTAAAATACCACATAGTCGAAAACTTGGAAGTAAACCCAAATAAAATACACCAACCATGATCGTCTCTTTTTAAGGGAGTTCGGGAAGACAACACCGTGGGGTTGTGTTTGTCTCGTAAGTAGGTGTTCAAGATCACTTCTTGATCATTTCCAGTTCACGTCCATTTGCGTAGATCACTCTTCTTATTGTTGTACTTGTAAGTTAGCCAGATACAAAATCCTTAGTGCTTGTTGCAACCTCACCACTTAACCACACCCCACCCATTATACTTTGCTAGTCTTGATACCCTTGGTAATGAGATTGCTGAGTCCCCATGGCTCACAGATTCCGAAAACAATAGGTGTAGGTACAGGTAATGCGATGATTTGACGTGAGAGCAATGATTGTTCTATTTGGAGTATCTTCTTCTTATTCAAAGATCATAGGGTGGGTTCTAGGTCGCCAGCCTGGGATAGAAGGGTGCACGTCATATCTTTTTCATTTTTTTCATCCGTGGTCAGATCCTGCTCTTTTGTACGATGATTGATGTATTGATGTATTTATGTTGTAGCTTGTGGCATGTGTAAGCCGATATCTTGTACACTCTTCTCTTTAGTACATGTACTTGTAATGATGTCCACCTTGCAAACGCGTCCTCGATATGCGCTTCTATCCTTGTCGAGACTTTCAAGTTTCTACAAGGATAGGATCGCACATTGAGCATTACATCGCCCCTCCTCTCTCCCTCTCTCTCACCTCCCTGCGTTCATGCCCGGCGCCAGCTAGCTCGGCCAATGGCCACCCTCACATGCGAGGGCACCCGATTGCTCCCTGTCCCTCTATTTGTCTCTCTTTCGTCCCTCTCATTGGTGTAGGCCAGCCCCACGAATGCCCTGGACATAATCCAGTGAGCACTAGTGGCCTCTGGCAATGGCATCAACCTCGCCAGGCCTCGGACCACGCTGCACTGGTGGGCAGCCTATAAAAAGGCCCTCCCGAGCCACTTCTCCCCCACTGGAACCTCCCTCTCGCTCCCAGTTGTGCTCCCACTCCAACCACTGCTCTCCAGGAGCTCCTGAGCTCGAGATCGAGCTCGGAGTCTGCCGCATTGGCTCGTTGGAGATCTCGCGGTAGGGCACTCCTCCCCCAATCCTCTCTCTTCCCCTGGTCCTCCCTCACCTCCCCGACACAAACCCCTCTCTCTCCTGTACAGTTGGCGACCGGAAACGCCCCTGACGACCGCACCCGAAGCAGCTCCATTGCGGCCTTCTCATCGCCGGTGATCCCTAGTGCTCCGGTGACTCCCTCGTCCACCATCCGAACAAAGGGAGCACGCTAAGTCCATCCCTGACTGTATCTTTCCTCGCCATGCCTCACATCTCCGCCGGTGAGCGTTGCATCCTCCCTGGTCGGAGGTTGACGACGACCCCTACGGGGCCCGCTCATCAGCCTGTTGCCTCTCCCCCGCACGCCTCCCTCTCACTGGCATATGGGCCCGCGCGCCAAGTTTGAACCTAGCGATGCGCATGCCCCAAATCGTCTGGGCTGGCTTGGCCCTAGGCCGGCCCAGCTACAGGCTGTTCAGGCCCAACCTTCGTGTGGCTTTTCTCTTTTCTATAGGTTTTTGCAAAACTCCACAAATCAGTAACATGTCCAAAAACAGTGATTCAAGTTCCTAAATTCTTGTAATATTCCAGCATATTTAATGGTGCCAGTTGTGCACCATTAGGACAACATTTTCAATATTGTCCTTAATTAAATCCATGATTAGGTATTTAAAACCACTATGTAAAATCCATATCTCTATTTCTGTCACTCAAACTCCAAGACCAACACAAATACTACTTTTTGTTTCACATCCAGTATTTAATAAAAATAGGTTGACATTTTTCTGAGTGCTTTATTTTTCCTGCTTTTGCGATGGCCTTATTTGTGCTCATTATTTTGCGACGATAGATTACGTGGTGGTGAGGTAGTTGGAACAAAGTTTTTGAAGACCCTGAAGACTTTGTCGAGCAAGGCAAGTAGTCCTTTTGACCATGTTGATGAAATTATTTTTGTGCATGGCATTGTAACTCTTTACATGATCATGAAAAATCATGATGATATGGTGACCACCTTGTTGGGCTGTTTTCGATGCATTTCTTGTTGATACTTGGATTGTGCATGACTCTATTTTTTGTTGAGAGTTCTCTGTGTGAGAAGTAAATAGGTGCAAGTAATTACTATGAAAGTGGGACACGAATATGCATTGAGATAGAAGTCAAAATATTTTACCAAAGACTTTTCGAAAACCTCATCGGGTGCCTCCAATGCCCGAGGGAGATGATGCGTGGGACGTATCCAACATATCGATAATTTATGAAGTATTCATGCCATATTTACCTGTGTTTACAATACTATCATATGTTTTTGATGCACTTTATCTGATTTAATTAGAACTAACCCGGACTAACACTGTTTTCAGCACAATTATCATGGTGTTGTTTTTTGTGCAGAAAATAATAGTTCTCGCAAACGCCCCAAACTATGAACGATTTTTTCTGGTGAAAATATGAAATACCGGAGCGAAGAAACTCCAAAGAGGGTGCACCAGGTGCTCCCAAGCCATCAGGGCACCATCACCCCTAGGCGCGCCCTGATGGCTCGACACCACCTCGTGGTTTCGTTTAGCATGATTCCAATGCCAAAAAATCCTACCAAAAACCCTAGAAGTTAACCTAGAACTTATGCTCCACTGCCGCAAGCCTATGTACCAAAGAAAAATCATCTACAACCCTGTTCTGGCACCCTCCCGCAGGGGGCAATCATCACCAGAGGCCATGTTCATCATCCTACCTCTCTTCGTGAACAAATATCGGTTAGCCCATGTTGATCCTAAGTTTTTTTTGTTCACATGATACGTGCTTTTATTGGAGTGTCTTTTATTTTTTTGTTTTTTGAATACAAACCTGAGGTCTGAAAAAATTTATTGAGAGAGAGAGAGAGAGTCCTCACGTAGTTACTTAATTGTTTTACTACTCTTTGATCTTCAGTTCAATCTTATTGAGAGTAGTTTGACGTTCACTCTTATGCTTCACTTATACGTAAGGGAAAATTTCGAATGAATTGAATGTCATAAATATGAAAGTATGTATGCTTCATATGCTTGTCCCATGGGTAGTAGTGACTTCACATAAAGAAGTATAGGTGGTAAAATTTATTGGAAGTTAACAAACATAGCATTGGTCTCTTGAACAATTCATGAAAGAATACTAAAAGAAGAGTTATTTCAGAAGTAAATATACTATCTTGGACATCTTCTATGATTGTGATCCCCCATTAATTATTTTAAATACTTGATCAAGTAGTTGGTGTTGGACAAGGAAGACAATGTAATGGTTATGTTTGTTTATATTCACATAGAAGATATATTGTCTCGATCCTATAACATGTGGTGCTTGCTTAGGATATTTTGCTAGCCAAAAATTCTTACTAAGTAGAGATAATTTTTGTGCATCCAATAACCCTTAAACCCAGTTACTTGCCATGACGGTCCACCATATCTACATATGTATTGAATAAGATCCTTCAAGTAAGTTGTCATCGATGCGAAAACGCAATACAATGCTGCTAAATATTATGATGTTTATTGGAAGGGAAAATTAGATTTGTACGAACTTGTGATGGTGAAGAAATAAAAGCGATGGACTGCATAATAAAGGTTGCCATCAGAAGGGTCAATATAAAGTGACGTTCCTTTCCATTAAGAGCTCACACATCAAAAAATAAGAAGCGCATGACAACCTCTGCTTCCCTCTGCGAAGAGCCTATATTTTAATTTTATGTATTTATTTTCCTGTATTTAATTTAATGCAAGAATCAATATTGTTCATCCCTATTCTAGTCTATTAATTGTTTACTTGGCAAGAATCATGCGGTGGGGAAAGATCCAGACACATATATCTAGTTGAATATAGGTGATCATGATTCATTATTATTCACATTATCCCTGAGATAAATAAGTTGGGAGGCGAAACATTAAGCCCCTATCTTCCTATTTGTTTGACGGAAATTGTTTGTTCTAAAAATATGCTTAGAGTGCCAGCAATCATGAAAGACTACATGATAGTTGAGTATGCGGAATTTACAAAATCAAAGCTCTTAAATAGACCCTTACTGAAAATAACATGAATTGTAATTTTTTGATGACTGAAAACATAGTTTGTTGGTTTCCAAGAAAGTTTATGGTCAATATTTTAACATGTCAATAGCTTGCTACTTGATCATGAGAAGTTTTATGAGAAAATAATTGTTGTTTATGATGCCAGAAAAAATGATTGGAATTAACATTCATCAAACTTATATACTATGCTAGCATTCACACTTCAGAAATTACTTCTTTTATCATTTACCTACTCGATGATGAGTTGGAATTCTGCTTGGGGATGTTGATACATCTCCAACCTATCGGTAATTAGAACTAACTCGGACTGACGTTGCTTTCACCAGAATTACCATGGTGGTGTTTTTGTGCAGAAAATAGTTGTTCTCATAATCGCCCGAAACTTTTTACGATTTTTCTAGAGAAAATAATAAATACCAGAGCGAGGAACCACCAGAGGGGGCACAAGGTGCCCCCAAGCCATTAGGGCGCCATCACCCTAGGTCCGCCTTGACGGCTTGGGAACACCTCGTGGCTCCGTTTAGTGTGATTCTAACACCGAAAAATCCCATAAATACCAAAGCCCCTAGAAGTTAACCTAGAACTTCCGCTCCCCCGGTGCAAGCCTCTACCTTGAAGAAAACTCATATGGAGTCCTGTTCCGGCACCCTATCGGAGGGGGCAATCATCACCGGAGGCCATGTTCGTCATCCTGATGGTCTCCATGACGAGGAGATAGTAGTTCACCCTCGGGGCTGAGGGTATGTACCAGTAGCTATGTGATCTCTCTCTCTCTCTCTCTCGTGTTGTTGAGATGCCATGATCTTGATGTACCATGAGCTTTGTTAATATAGTTGAATCATATGGTGTTCTTTCCTTGCTATCTTGATATGATGAATTGAATATTTCCTTTTGAGGTTTTGTTATGTCAGATTGAATATCAGATTTGAGATCACTTGATGTATGTCTTGCATGTGAATACCCTGGTGACAATGGGCTGTTCTATTGATTCATTTGATATATGTTTTGGTACTCAACTTGCGGATTCCCATGGTGATAACGGGGTAATCTGTGCATATGGGTTGATACATGTTCTTGTCCTACTTTCTCCAATAAAAATCTTGGGGTACTCTTGGAAGTTCTTTGTGTTGGATTGAATATGATGAATCTGAAATTGTTTGATGCATGTCAAATAATTAACCCATGGATGCCTGTGGTGAGATTGGAGTGTCTAGGTGACATTAGGGTTGACTGATGTGTATCATGTGGTGTTATTTCAGTATGAACTCTAGGGTTGTTTGTGACACATATAGTAATAGCTCAATAGATTGATCGGAAAGGATAACTTTGAGGTGGTTATGCTACCTACAACAATTTCATCTTATGTTCTCCGCTACTTATGAACTTTGGACTGATTCTTTATCGCACGTTGAGGGGTGATCATATGATACTATTATGTTAGCATTGTTGAGAGATTGCACTAGTGAAAGTATGAACCCTATGCCTTATTCCAAAGAATTTATATAATGTTTTAATCGCTGTTTGTCACATGCTACCTTGATGTTTTTACATTTTAAGATTAGAAAAACCTATATCTACTATCCATATTGCACTTGTATTACCATCTCTTCGCTGAACTAGTGCACCTATACAATTTACCATTTTATTGGGTGTGTTGGGGACACAAGAGATTTCTTGTATTTTATTGCAGGGTTGTTTGAGAGAGATCATGTTCATCCTACACCTCCCATGGCTTGATAAACCTTAGGGCATCCACTTGAGGGAAAATTGCTACTGTCCTACAAACTCTGCGCTTGGAGGCCCAATAGTGTCTACAAGAATAAAGTTGTGTAGTAGAAATCAATGATCTAGGTAACCGCTTGATAAAGAAGTGGTGTACCGAGGCAAGTTGCGTGTGTGGTTTTGAAAATGGATTAGATTTAAGATTTATTGTCCATTCCCAACCTTACATGTACGACCACAAATACAACTTATGGTACGGGGCTTCGTTGATTACTTTGGTCGATGCTAGTAGAGAGCCCGCATTACTAGTGGCGAGAGAGTCGTGTCACTCTCTCAATACAGGGTCGTGCCTGGACGGGCGATTATGACCTCTTTTTATAGACACCAGGCACACCGTTGTGTCCCGTCATGGATGGTACGGTGTTGAGCTAGTCTCATATAATGGACATCATGAGGGCTATGTACCAACAAGTGGACTCTTTTTTGGTGTTGGGACATCGTTCGGGTGCTTACCACGGGTATGTAATATACCGCAGGTCGTGGATAACACAGAAATTCCCTCAGTCTTGTGGGTAAAGTGTGCAACCTCTGCAGAGTGTGAAACTATTAGAATAGTCGTGTCCACAATCAAGGACAGTTGGGTGTTGTTGCTTAAACTATGTCCAATGTTTTCACAAAACTCGCTATGCATGTGAAAAAGAGATACTTGACTAAGTCGGGTGACTTTATGAGATGATTAAACTGGAGTTGTTCATACCCAATTTATATTGATATATGTAACCTCATGATGCATGATTTTACAAATGTTAGGACATAATATTGCACTAAAAAATAGCTTTCCCAAAACCACCTGCTTAGAGTTGTACCATGCATGATTACTTTGTTCCAAATGTGGATTGCTTGCGAGCACATTCAAAAATACTCATTGACTTGCCGTTGGTTATTTAATTGGTAAGGAATGAAAGAACATGAATATGGTGAAGAGTAACTTGGTGATGAACATGCGAATTAGGCCGCTTTCCAGTTAGAATGCATGTAGGGTTAAGGTAGATAGCAAGGGTGGACACTATCATTGAAGATTTCCGCTGCCAGTTTATGTTGATGTTTGGCCTTCATGGCCCTATCTATGTAAGACTTAAGCATAAGCGTAATAATTTATCTAAAATGGTATGTAATGCATGTAAGACTCTTGTTATTCAGTGTATGTGTGTTCAGTAAGCATTAATTCTGGGACAACTCTACACGTGCATTCGACGACTTCGACTTATGAGTCAGGGTTGCAACATGCATTGTAGGAGATCAAACACGTACACGTTCATGCATGATGGGAGGAAGCACGTGCTAAAGCCAATGCGGGATAGTACAATCACCACAGAATAACAAGTTTTGGAGAGAAAGATCGTGTTAAAAAATTGACTTGAAATCATAGACGGTTTCGCTTCAAGGAGGGAGTACGGTACACACATGGTATCACCACATGTGTCGTCAGATGATAGTACTACCCAAGCAAAACCGGTTAAGCATATCAGAGTGACAAAGAGACTACACTAAGGAAAGGATGGTCGCATGTGTCAACTATGTGGGCCGACAATCAATTCTGTATTTAGTAGAACAAAAATCATTGTAGTTTTTTTTGCGGGGATAAAAACACATTGTGGTTAACATGCATGTTCATAGTCTTGCATGCGTTTGCCGCAAAAAAATCTTGTATGCGTTGATTTTGGGGGTGTATGTGGTCCAATAAAAAACAGGAAGCTAAGGATTGACATGGGAACATGCATAGGTTGTAGTGAGGATGGAGTACCTTTCCCCCTCCTTCCCATCTCTCCCCGTCACCACTCCCCTCTTGGTCCCTCCAGGTGCCGGCGGCTCCCTCCCTTGCACGCGCTCCCTTGCTACCGCCCCCTCTCCTAGACCTCTAGCGGCCCCTTCCTCCCCTCCCTCCTTGCCTCCTCCTGGTCCCCTCATGGTGCGCAATAGGTTATATTCTTTTGATGTGGATGGGGGGACATAGCCTACGACTCGGAGCCCCCTTCTCCTGACCCTCTCCGGACGATGGCTCCGGTGGCCGCTGGGGTGGTGTGTGCGCGCGTGCGGAAGTTTGCTCTGGGGGGCCGAGGTTGGCTTGCATCTCGTTCCTCGGTGGTGGATCCTAGGTGGTCTTGTGTGTCTCGCCGTTGTCGACGCGCAGGTAAGGTTTTGTTCTCCTCATCGGCGCGCGGTGTCCTGGGGCCGGCGCGGGGGTCCTGCTTAGGTCCGATGGTGGTGGTGCCCCTCCCCCCTCCCTATGGTCTCCAGTGGAGACTCTGGCAGGATCAGCTCCGTAGGGTGCAGCGGCCGTGGGGTTGTCATTGACCCTAGATCTGCTTGTCGGCCCGGGGGCTAGTGGGCCCCTAAGGTAGGTTGGACCTGTGTTTGCTGGGCCTTGTGGGCGTCCACCTCTCTCCTCCCTCGAATCCTTTCCTTCACATGGGCACTGGGCCACATGTGTCCCAACCCCCGCTTTTCTTGTCCCCCCGGGCCCCTTGGACGGCCTCGGTCTGGGCTGCTCTGGATATTTATGGGTCCACAAGGGTTCCCTGCATCTAAATTAGACGTGCGACGACGATGCTTCCCCATTCACACTTTCGTAAAATCCACCCCTACCCCTCTCTCTCTGTCATTCGCGATGATTCTTTCAATGGATAGGTCACAGGGCTCTTCCAGCAAGGCAGTCTCCGACCACAATGCCGTCGCAAGGGCTCGGCGGAGACGACTGTAGATCCAGAGTACGAGGCAGCGCCCTGGTCCAAGCTTGAATTGGAGCAGGCGACGCGCGAGCAGGTGGACATGCTACCTTGGCCTCCGGGCCGGAGTGGCTATAGCGCGATGAGCGGGCCCGTGCGGCGGTTGCCGTGGCTCGGGGCGATGGCTCTGCTGCACCTAGATCTGGTGGAGATTCGTTGCCACCCCAAGCGGGCGGCTGGTCGGCGGGGGTTGCGGACCCATGGGAGGTTGTGACGGCAGGTAACGGGGCAGTTGCCTCCTCTTCTGTCCCTCGTGCTCCTCCTCCTCGCGGTTCGGTGGCCTCATCACGGGCATCGGGGCGCGCACCAGTGGCGGGCACGGGCTTTGATGGTCATCAACCTCCGCGCGGTGGGTTAGGTCCTCCTTCCCTAGGTTCCAAAGGGCGTCGCCTCCCCTCCCATGCTCCTTCTGATGACCCACAAGTATAGGGGATCTATCATAGTCCTTTCGATAAGTAAGAGTATCGAACCCAATGAGGAGCAGAAGGAAATGACAAGCTGTTTCCAGTAAGGTATTCTCTACAAGCACTAAAATTATCGATAACAGATAGTTGTGTCGTAAGATAATTCTTAACGAGTAATGTAACAAGTGTAGCAAAGGTGCACAAAGGTAGCCCAATCCTTTTTGTAGAAAAGGATAGGCCTGGATGAACTCTTATATAAAGCAAAGCGCTCTTGAGGAGACATGGGAATTTCTGTCAAGCTAGTTTTCATCATGCTCATTTGATTCGCGTTTGTTACTTTGATAATTTGATATGTGGGTGGACTGGTGATTGGGTGCTTCCCTTACTTGGACAAACCTCCCACTTATGATTAACCCCTCTCGCAAGCATCTGCAACTACGAAAGAAGAATTAAGGTAAACCTAACCACAACATGAAACATATGGATCCAAATCAGCCCCTTACGAAGCAACGCATAAACTAGGGTTTAAGTTTCTGTCACTCTAGAAACCCATCATCTACTTATTACTTCCCATTGCCTTCCCCTAGGCCCAAATAATGGTGACGTGTTATGTAGTCAATATTCACATAACACCCCTAGAGGAGAGACAACATACATCTCATCAAAATATTGAACGAATACCAAATTCACATGAGTACTTATAACAAGACTTATCCCATGTCCTCAGGAACAAACGTAACTACTCACAAAACATGTTAATGTTCATAATCAGAGGAGTATTAATTATCATAAAGGATCTGGACATATGATCTTCCACCAAGTAAACCAACTAGCATCAACTACAAGGAGTAATCAACACTACTAGCAACCCACAAGTACCAATCTGAGGTTTGAGACAAAGATCGGATACAAGAGATGAACTAGGGTTTGGAGAGGAGATGGTGCTGGTGAAAATGTTGACGGAGATTGAGCCCCTCTTGATGAGAGGATCGTTGGTGATGACGATGGTTTCCATTTCCCCCTTCGGGAGGGAAGTTTCCTCGACAGAACAGCCCTGCCGGAGCTCTAGATTGGTTCTGTCCAAGTTCCGCCTCGAGACGGCGGCGCTTCGTCCCGAAAGGTCTCTTTTGATTATTTTTTAAGGTCAAAACCCTCCATATAGCAGAATATGGGCATCGGGGCTCTGCCAGGTGGTCCACAAGCTTGTTAGGCGCGGCCCGGGGGAGGGGGGTGGCCGCGCCTAGCAGGCTTGTCACCTCCTGGTGGCCCCCCTTTGGTAATTGTTTCGCCCAGTATTTTTTATCTATTCCAAAATAATTCTTCGTGAATTTTCAGGACTTTGGAGTGTTGGGGAACGTCGCATGGGAAACAAAATTTTTCCTACGCACACGCAAGATCTATTCATGGTGATGAGCATCTACAAGAGGGAGAGTGGATCTACATACCCTTGTAGATCGCTAAGCGGGAAGCATTAAGAAACGCGGTTGCTGTAGTCGAACGTCTTCGCGATCCAAATCGTCGAGCGTCCCGCGATCTCATAACGATCCGTCTCGGGATCCAATCATGATCCGTCCCGCGAACTCATCACGATCCGTCCCGTGATCCAATCACGATCTGTCCCGCGAACTCATCATGATCCATCTCGCGAACTCATCACGATCCGTCTCGCGATCTTGATCACGGTCCTTCCGATCTAGCGCCGAACGGACGGCACCTCCGCGTTCAGCACACGTACAACTCGATGACGATATCCTCCTTCTTTATCCAGCAAGAGGGAGTGGAGAGGTAGACGATTTCACCGGCAGCATGACGGCGCAATGGTGATGGTGGTGGAGCAATTCCGGTAGGGCTTTGCCTAAGCACTGCAGAAATCCGATCTAGAGGAGAAACTATGCACTAGAGGGTAGGGTTACACATGGCTGAAAATCATGTGCAAAAACCCTAAAACCCTCTAGTATATATAGGAGGATAGGAGGAGAGGAGGAAGCCTTGGCTTCCAAGCCGAGGAGGTATGGCCGAACCAGGAGGGAGGAATCATCCTCCTCCACTCCTAGTAGGATTAGGACTCCTTCGTAATTTACCCTTTTTTGCCTTTTTCCAACTTTTTCCTTTTGGGCTTTTCTTCCCAGCTGCATGGGCCTTGTGTGGGACTTCCACCAGCCCACAAAGGGCTGGTATTTACTCTCCCGTAGCCCATGTAGCCTCTTGGGTCGAAATACCCCTCCCGATGGTCTCCCTGTACACTACCGGCACTCTCAGTACACTACCGATGAGCCTGAAACTTTTCCGGCGACCAAACTAGGACTTCCTATATATGAATCTTTACCTCCGGCCTATTCCGGAGCTCCTCGTGATGTCCGGGTTCTCATCCGGGACTCCAAACAACCTTCGGTCACCACCATACATAACTCTATACTACCGAAACGTCACCAAACCTTAAGTGTGTAGACCCTGCGGGTTCGAGAACTATGTAGGCATGACCGAGACACCTCTACGGTCAATAACCAATAGCAGGACCTGGATGCCCATATTGGTTCCTACATATTCTATGAAGATCTTTATCGGTCGAACCTCTAGGTCAAGGATTCAGTTAATCCCGTAAGATGTTCCCTTTGTTCTTCAGTATGTTACTTGCCCGAGATTCGATCGTCGGTATCTCCATACCTAGTTCAACCTCGTTACCGGAAAGTCTCTTTACTTGTTATGTAATACAAGATCCCGTGACTAACACTTAGTCACATTGCTTGCAAGGCTTGTTGTGATGTTGTATTACCGAGTGGGCCCTGAGATACCTCTCTGTCACACGGAGTAACAAATCCCAGTCTTGATCCATGCCAACTCAACAGACACCCTCGGAGATACCTGTAGAGCACCTTTATAGTCACCTAGTTACGTTGCGATGTTTGATACACACAACGCACTCCTCCGGTGTCAGTGAGTTGCACGATCTCATGGTCATAGGAACATATACTTGACATGCAAAAAACAGTAGCAATAAACTGACACGATCATATGCTACGTTTATAGTTTGGGTCTATTCCATCCCATCATTCTCCTAATGATGTGATCCCATTATCAAATGACATCTCATGTCAATGGCTAGGAAACCTTAGCCATCTTTGATCAACGATCTAGTCTATTAGAGGCATACTAGGGACATCATGTTGTTTATGTATCCAATATGTATCTGAGTTTCCGATCAATACAATTATAGCTTGGATAATAAACGATTATCATGAACAAGGAAATATGATAATAACTATTTTATTATTGCCTCTAGGGCATATTTCCAACAGTCTCCCACTTGCACTAGAGCCAATAACCTAGTTCACATCACCATGTGATTCACATTGTTATGAATCTAACACCCAATGAGTTTTGGGGCTCGATAATGCTTTGCATGTGAGATAGGTCTCATAGTCAACGGGTGTGGGACATTCAGATCCGTGTGTACTTTGAAAATCTCTATGTCAAACTGTAAACACTACTACCACACTCCACTTGGTACTCTTCCAAATGGCTGCTCCACTATACGTATCCAGATTGCTACTACGAGTAATCCGGATTGGTGTTAAAGCTTGCATCGACGTAACTCTTTACGATGAACTCTTTATCACCTCCATAATTGAGAAACATCTCCTTAGTCTTTTAGTCACTAAGGATAATCTTGACCGCTGTCCAGTGATCCACTCCTGGATCACTTTTGTACCCCTTGATTGACTCATGGCAAGGCACACACAAGGTGCGGTACACAGCATGGCATAATATAGGGCCTATGGGTAAGGCATAGGGGACGACATTCATCCTTTCTCTTTCTTCTGCCATTGTTGAGCTTTGAGTCTCACTCAACTTCACACCTTACAAATCAGGCGAGAACTCTTTCTCTGACTGATCCATTTTGAACTCTTTCAAAATCTTGTCAAGGTATGTACTCATTGAAAGTCTCATCTAGCATCTTGATCTATCTCTATAGATCTTGATGTTCAACAATTAGGTAGCTTTATCCAGGTCTTCCTTTGAAAAACTCTTTTCAAAAAACCGTTTATGCATTCCAGAAATTCTACATCATTTCCGAATAGCAATATGTCATCCACATATACTTATCAGAAACTCTATAGTGCTCCCACTCACTTTATTACAAATACAAGTTTCTCATAAACTTTGTATAGATTTAAAAACTTTGATCACCTTATCGAGGTGTATATTCCAACTCCGAGATCATTGCTTCAGTCCATAGAAGGATCACTGAAGCTTGCTTACCTTTTAGCATCCTTAGGACTAACAAAACCTTCTGGTTGTATCTCATACAACCTTTCCTGAAGGAAGGAAACGATGTTTTGGCATCCATCTACCAGATTTCATAATTGGAAAATGCAGCAACTGCTAACATAATTCTAACATACTTTAGCATCCCTACGAGTGAGAAAGTATCATCGTAGTCAACTCCTTGGACTTATCGTAAACTTCTTTGCAACAAGTCGAGCTTTACAAACCGTGACATTTACCATGAGCGTCTGTCTTCATTTTAAACATCCATTTGTACTCAATGACCTGCCGTCCAACGAGAAAGTCTACAAAAGTCTATACTTTGTTTTCATACATGGATCCTTTCTCGGATTTCATGGCCTCTAACCATTTGTCGGAATCCGGGCCCATCATCGCTTCTCCATAGCTCGTAGGTTCATCGTTGTCCAACAACATGACCTCCAAGACAGGGTTGTCGTACCGCTCAGGAGCAGTACATGTCCTTGTCGTCCTACGAGGTTCGATAGTAACTTGATCTGAAGCTTCATGATCATCATCATCAACTTCCTCTTCAACTAACGTAGGCTTCACAGAAACATCTTCCTGCGCTGCGCTACTCTCTAGTTGAAGAAAGGTTCAAAAACCTCATCAAGTTCTATCTTCCTCCCACTCAATTCTTTCGAGAGAAACACTTTCTCGAGAAAGGTCCCGGGTTTAGCACCAAACATTTAATGCTTGGATCTGAGATAGAAGGTTTACCCAACTGTCCTTAGGGTATTCTATTAAGATGCATTTGTCCGCTTTGGGTTCGAGCTCATTAGGTGAAAACCATTTTTCACATAAGTGTTGCAACCCCAAACATTAAGAAATGTCATCTTAGGTTTCTATCAAACCATAATTCACATGGTGTCATCTCAACGGATTTAGATGGTGCACTATCTAAAGTGAATGTAGTTGTCTCAAAGGCATAACCCCAAAACGATAGTGGTAAAAGGATAAGAGACACCATAATTCGCACCATATCCAATAGAGCACGACTATGATGTTCGGGCACACCATCACACTATGGTGTTCTAGATGGCGTGAGTTGTGGAACAACTTTCACATTGTCTTAAGTTGTATACCAAACTCGTAACTCAGATAGTCACCTCCATGATCATATCACGAACATTTTATCTTCTTGTCACGATGATCTTAAACTTCACTCTGAATTTGCTTGAACTTTTTCAAATGATCCAGACTTGCATTTCATTAAGTAAATATACACTATTATCTACTCAAATCATCAGTGAAGGTAAGAAAATAACAATATCCACCGCATGCTACAAGATTCATTGGATTGCATACATCAACATGTATCATTTCCAATACATCACTTGCCCGCTCCATCAAACCAGAAAACGGGGTCCTTAGTCATCTTGCCCAAGAGGCATGGTTCGCATGTCTCAACCGATTCGAAATCGAATGAGTCCAAAGATCCATCAGCATGGAGTTTCTGCATGCGCTTTATACCAATATGACATTTAGTGGCAGTGCCATAAGTATGTGGTACTATCATTATTAACTTTGTATCTTTTGGCATCAATGTTATGAACATGTGTATTACTACGATCAAGATTCAACAAACCATTCTCACTGGGTGCATGACCATTGAAGGTATTATTCATGTAAACAGAATAACCATTATTATTTAACTTAAATGAATAACCGTGTTGCAATAAACACGATCTAATCATGTTCATGCTCAACACAAAACAACAAATAACATTTATTTAGGTTTGTCACTAATCCCGAAGGTAGAGAGAGCGTGCGATGTTGATCACATCAACCTTGTAAACATTTCCAACACACATCGTCACCTCACCCTTAGCTAGTGCTCCGTTTATTCCGTAGCTTTTATTTCGAGTTACTAACATTTAGCAACCAAACCGGTATCCAATACTAAGGTGCTACTAGGAGTACTAGCAAGGTACACATAAATAACACATATATCCAATATACTTCTATCGACGTTGCTAGCCTTGTTATCTACCAAGTATCTAGGGTTGTTCCGCTTCAGCGACCGCTCTCCTCATAATCGAAGCACTTAATCTCGAGTTTGGGTTCAACTTTGGGTTGCTTCACTGGAGCAGCAACTGACTTGCTATCCATGAAGTTTTCCCTCCTTGCTCCTGCCCTTCTCGAAACTAGTGGTTTGACTAACCATCAACACTTGACGCTCCTTCTTGATTTCTACCTTCGCGGTGTCAAACATCGCGAACAGTTGAGGGATCATTATTTCTATCCCTGGCATTTTCTAGTTCATCACCAAGTTCTAGTAGCTTAGTGACAGTGACTTGGAGAACTATATCAATCACTATCTTATCTGGAAGATCAACTCCCACTCGATTCAAGCGATTGTAGCACCCAGACAATCTGAGTACATGCTCAATGATTGAGCTATTCTCTTTCATATTACAGGCAAAGAATCTTGTTGGAGATCTCATATCTCGCAACACGGGCATGAGCCTGAGATCCTAATTTCAGCTCTTAGAACATCTCATATGTTCTGTGACGTTCAAAACGTTTCGAAGCCTCAATTCTAAGCCGTAATGCATGACGCACTAAAGTAGTTATCAGAACGTGCCTATCAAATGTTCACAACATCTACAAACAACGCTAGAGGGGTTGGCGCACTGAGCGGTGCATTAAGGACATAAGCCTTCTATGCAGCAATGAGGACAATCCTCAGATCACGGAGCCAGTCTGCAATATTGCTACCATCATCTTTCAACTCTATTTCTCTAGGAACATATAAAAATTCAAGGGAGCTACAGCGTGAGCTAGTAATCTACAACACAGTTTGCAAAGACACTACTCACTATGTTCATGATAATGAGTTCCATTAATCATATTACTTAAGAACTCCCACACAAATTGACATCCTCCCGTCATTCGAGTGATACATGATCCAAATTCACCAACTCAAGTCCGATCATCACGTGAGTTGAGGTGGTTTCACTGGTGAACATCATCATGTTGATCATATCTACTATATGACTCATGTTCGACCTTTCGGTCTCTTGTGTTCCGAGGCCATGTCTATACATGCTAGGCTCGTCAAGCTTAACCCGAGTGTTCTGCATGTGCAACACTGGCTTGCACCCGTTGTATGTGAACATAGAGTCTATCACACCCGATCATCATGTGGTTTCTCAACACGACGAACTTTCACAATGGTGCACACTCGGGGAGAACACAATTCATCTTGAAATTTAAGTGAGGGATCACCTTATAATGCTACCATCGTCCTAAGCAAAACAAGGTGCATAAAAGCATTAACATCACATGCAAATCATAAGTTACATGATATGTCCATGAACTTGTGCTTTTGATCTCCATCTTGAAAGCACCGACATGATCTCCATCATCATCAGCAAGACACCATGATCTCCATCATCTTGATCTCCATCAACATGTCGTCATCGGGGTTGTCGCGCCCAACATGCT
Organism: Hordeum marinum; assembly: GCA_022496015.1. Lineage (NCBI taxonomy): Eukaryota > Viridiplantae > Streptophyta > Magnoliopsida > Poales > Poaceae > Hordeum > Hordeum marinum. The sequence goes on along the minus strand of CM039676.1, from coordinate 103,512,700 downwards.
TCTACTACTATTGCTACCGTTTAGCGAGAAAGTAAAGCATTACATAGGGCTTAATGATTGACACGCAGGTCATACAATAATTAAAGACAAACCTATGGCTCCTGCCGGTTGCCGTACTCATCGACATGCAAGTCGTGATAATCTATACATCACATGATCATCTCATACATCACATATATCACATCATGTAATTGGCCATATCATATCACAACATACCCTGCCAAAACATGTTAGACGTCCTCTAATTGTTGTTGCATGTTTTACGTGGCTGCTACGGGTATCTAGCAAGAACAATTCTCATCTACGCAAAAACCACAACGGTGATACACTAGTTGCTTTTCAACCTTCTCAAGGACCGCCTTTGTCGAATCCGATCCAACTAAAGTGAGATAAACTAGCACCCGCAAGCCATCTATGCAACAAGTTGCGGTTGAGGGAACCGGTCTCTCGTAAGCGTACGAGTAATGTTGCTCCGGGCCGCTTCATCTCACAATACCGCTGAACCAAAACACGACCAAGGGAGGAAGCAATCTAAGCATCAACGCCCACAAACTCTTTTTGTTCTACTCGAGATTTCATCTACACATAGACCTAGCTTTGATACCACAATTGGGGAACGTCGCATGGGAAACAAAAAATTTCCTACGCACACGCAAGATCTATCCATGGTGATGATCATCTGCAAGAGGGAGAGTGGATCTACATACCCTTGTAGATCGCTAAGCGGGAAGCGTTAAGAAATGCGGTTGGTGTAGTCGAACGTCTTTGCGATCCGAATCGCCGAGCATCCCGTGATCTCATCACGATCCGTCCCGCGATCCAATCACGATCCGTACCGCGAACTCGTCACGATCCATCCCGCGATCCAATCATGATCCTTCCCGCAAAATCATCATGATCCGTCCTGCGAACTCATCACGATCCGTCTCGCGATCTTGATCACGGTCCTTCCGATCTAGAGCCGAACAGACGGCACCTCCGCGTTCAACACATGTAGAGCTCGATGACGATCTCCACCTTCTTGATACAGCAAGAGGGAGTGGAGAGGTAGAAGATTTCACCGGCAGCATGATGGCACCGCGGTGATGGTGGTGGAGCAATGCCGGCAGGGCTTCGCCTAAGCACTGCAGAAATCCGATCTAGAGGAGAAACTATGCACTAAAGGGTAGGGTTGCACGTGGCTGAAAATCATGTGCAAAAACCCTAAAACACTCCAGTATATATAGGAGGAGAGGAGGCTTCCTTGGCTTCCAAGCCAAGGAGGTTTGGCCGAACCAGGAGGGAGGAATCCTCCTCCTCCACTCCTAGTAGGATTAGGACTCCTTCCTAATTTAGCCTTTTTTTGCCTTTTTCCACCTTTTTCCTTTTGGGCTTTTCTTCCCAGCTGCATGGGCCTTGTGTGGGACTTCGACCAGCCCACAAAGGGATGGTATTTACTCTCCCATAGCCCATGTAGCCTCTTGGGTCGAAATACCCCCTCCCGATGGTCTCCCTGTACACTACCGGCACTCTCGGTACACTACTGATGAGCCCAAAACTTTTCCGGCGACCAAAATAGGACTTCCTATATATGAATCTTTACCTCCGGACTATTCCGGAGCTCCTCGTGATGTCCGGGATCTCATTCGGGACTTGGAACAACCTTTGGTCACCACCATACATAACTCTATACTACCGAAACGTCACCAAACCTTAAGTGTGTAGACCCTGCGGGTTCGAGAACTATGTAGACATGACCGAGACACCTCTATGGTCAATAACCAATAGCGGGACCTGGATGCCCATATTGGTTCCTACATATTCTACGAAAATATTTATCGGTCGAACCTCTAGGTCAAGGATTCAGTTAATCCCATAAGATGTTCCATTTGTTCTTCAGTATGTTACTTGCCCGAGATTCGATCGTCGGTATCTCCATACCTAGTTCAACCTCGTTACCGGCAAGTCTCTTTACTCGTTCTGTAATACAAGATCCCGTGACTAACACTTAGTCACATTGCTTGCAAGGCTTGTTGTGATTTTGTATTACCGAGTGGGCCCTGAGATACCTCTCCGTCACACGGAGTAACAAATCCCAGTCTTGATCCATGCCAACTCAATAGACACCCTCGGAGATACCTGTGGAGCACCTTTATAGTCATCCGGTTACGTTGCGACGTTTGATACACACAAGGCACTCCTCCGGTGTCAGTGAGTTGCATGATCTCATGGTCATAGGAACATATACTTGACATGCAAAAAACTGTAGCAATAAACTGACACGATCATATGCTACTTTTATAATTTGGGTCTTGTCGATCCCATCATTCTCCTAATGATGTTCCCGTTATCAAATGATATCCCATGTAAATGGCTAGGAAACCTTAGCCATCTTTGATCAACGAGCTAGTCTATTAGAGGCATACTAGGGACATGGTGTTGTTTATGTATCCACACATGTATCTGAGTTTCCGTTCAATACAATTATAGCATGGATAATAAATGATTATCATGAACAAGGAAATATGATAATAACTAATTTATTATTACCTTTATGGCATATTTCCAACATGGAGTTGTGCAGAATAGGTATCTCAGATTTGCTCCTTTCCCAGTCCACAATTCCACCTGCCGGCATTCTCCCCCTTCATGTAAACCTTGTAAAATAAGAGTGAAAAGGCATAAGATTGTACCATAACGTGTAATAACATCCCATAATGCAATAAATATCAATATAAAAGCATGATGCAAAATGGACGTATCAACTCCCCCAAGCTTAGACCTCGCTTCTCCTCAAGCGAAAGGCGAGATCGGTAAATATGTTCACGAGTTTAGAGATAGAGGTGTCGTTAAAATAAAATATGGACATGAGCGCATCATGATCATCATTAGAACATCAATACTTATTGTAAAAGATTTCTTATGCTAAAGTAAAAATTCAATCACAAGATAAAGCATGGACCAAGAACTCTATTGACAACCAACAAACTATGATCTTAGTCATTGAAGTAATTGGCAAATTTACCATAACATCCGAAAGAGTCAATATAAGATCTTTTAAATCAAACCCACATACTCAATCGTCTTTTAGTATTTAACAATTCCTAGCACTCACGTGGTACCCATGAGATCAAAGCTTCAATCGAACATAGAGAAAGATAGGGGCTTATAGTTTGCCTCCCAACTATTCACCTCCAGGGTGATGTCAACAATAATAACTCATGATCACCCACATCCAAGTGGATATATGCGTCTAGATCATTCCCCAACACATAATGCTTGCCAAGAGAGAGGCGAAATATAGGAAGTGATGAGGATCATCATGACTCTTGTGCGAAGGTAAGTATTTAAAAAGTAGAAGTAACAGACAGGCCATTCGCAGAGGGAAGCAGAGGTTGTCATGCGCTTTCTTTTTTGGGATGCATAAACCCTTAGTGCAAAGGAACGTCGTGTTGTATTACCCTTTGCGATAGCAACCTTTATTATGCAGTCCGTTGCTTTTATTTCTTTGCTATCACAAGTTTCTACAACACTTATTTCCCTTACAATAAAAGATCACACATATTTAGGAGAAATTTGTATTGCTTTTTGCACCGATGACAACTTACTTGAAGGATCTTGTTCAATCCATAGGTAGGTATGGTGGACTCTCATGGTAAAACTGGGTTGAGGTGTTTGGATGCACAAGTAGTATCTCTACTTGGTGCGGAAGTTTTGGCTAATATGAGGTGGAAGCAATCACTACATGTTGGAGTATCTAAAACCATATAAGTTCTATCCGGAGGCAAGCAAACATAACCCATTATGCTATCTTCCTTGTCCAACATCAACTTCTTGGCATGTAATATTTTAATGAGTGGTCACAATCATAAAAGATGTCAAAGATAATATATTTATATGTTAATCTCTCTTTCTTTATCACTTCCTTTTCAATTGCACCAATTACCAATTACTTTTTTTGTTAACTCCCAACAAATTTCAATCGACATTATTTTTATATGTGAAGTCATCACTCCCCATAAGATCATTATGTATACTCTTTTATTTTATTCTATTATTCTTTATTCATTACCCTCAAGAGCATAGTAATCTAGCAAAGCCCTCTCATCAAAACTACTTTTTATTATATAAATCTCAGAATTGCTTACATAAGGGGAGTAAAAAGCAAAAACTTAAAGCTAGATCATACTAAAACCTTATCCTACTAGATCAAAACAAAATCAAAAAGGATTGAAATAAGAAAAATAAAACAAAGGAAAAGGAAAAAAGGTGTGATGGTGATATGATACCGGGGCACCTCCCCAAGCTTGGCACAAGCCAAGGGGAGTACCCATACTCATGTGCTCATGTGTCCTTCTTCAGAGGTGATGGTGGTGGAGTTGTTGATGAGGATGGAAGCTTGTCCAATTTCCTCTTAAGCATGAAATTTTGTTCCCTCATGTCGTCTACTTCCTTCTCGAGCTTCAATATCCTTTGACATAATTCTTCTTGACTCTCCTGCAGAAAACGAGAAGCAATAAATAGAACTTTGGGTTTTCTTCTCGCGTTTGGGAGGCTTGATTTCTAGAACTCCACATGCATATCTCCCAGTTGAGGCATAAGAGTCTCCCCTTCATCTGAGCTTTCTTTCTCTATACTTGTCTTCTTGTTCCTCCTCCGAGAATAATCCATAAGGATCTAGGTCCCCATAGAGCTTGGGATTGGCAAGATAATGCGATATGTAGCTCTCCCCATCAGACTCTTGGGACGACATCTTGCTCTAAATCTGCTACAGGGACAGCTCAAAACAAAAACATGAGGTATTGTTGTGATATGAGAGTCGAAACCCTCGAGAGATTGTATAATCAATTTTTCCCGACCCAAAGGAGTAATCCATAATAAAACGGAGTCCGGAGGGCGCATGGGGTGGTGACAAGCTCCCTAGGCGCTGCCAGGGGGTGGTCATGCCTAGCAGGCTTGTCGCCTCCTCGTGCGTCTTTCGAAATACTTTTGATTTTCATGGCATTTTTAAATATTCCAAAACCGAGTAAAATTGCTACTGGAAAAGTTTTGGAGTCGGTTTACTTACCGTACTACATACCTATTCCTTTTCGGAGTCTGAAGCGTTCCAGTAGGTCTCCCTAATATGCTCTTCTGCAGTTATGGTATTAATAATATTGGTTTCAACATTTATGAGAGTACCTGAGATATAATGTTTGATTCTTTGCCCATTTAACACCTTCAGATTTGTGCCTTCGATGTTGTTGATCTTGATGGCACCAGAATGATATACTTCCTCGACAATATAAGTCCCTTCCCATTTGGAGAGAAGTTTTCCTACGAAAAATCTTAACCGAGAATTCTATAGCAAGACATGATCACCTATATTGAATTAATGCTTTTGTATCCTTTTATCATGCCATCTCTTAACTTTCTCTTTAAACAACTTGGCATTCTCATAGGCCTGGGTTCTCCATTCATCAAGTGAGCTAATGTTAAATAACCTCTTCTCACCAGCAAGTTTGAAATCATAGTTGAGCTCTTTGATTGCCCAATAAGGTTTATGCTCTAGCTCTAGAGGTAACCGTCATGCTTTACCATAAGCCATTTTATACAGAGACATACCCATAGGATTCTTGTAAGCAGTTCTATAAGACCATAATGCATCGTCAAGTCTCTTAGACTAATTCTTCCTAGATCTATTGACCGTCTTTTGCAAGATCAAATTAATTTCTCTATTAGTTAATTCTACTTTACCACTAGACTGAGGGTGATAAGGAGATGCAATTCTATGGTTAATATCATACTTAGCAAGCAATTTATGGAAAGCACCATGAATAAAATGTGAACCACCATCAGTCATTAAATATCCCGGGAGTCCAAATCTAGGGAAAATAACTTCTTTAAGCATCTGAATAGAGGTGTTATGATCAACACTACTAGTTGGAATAGCTTCTACCCACTTAGTAACATAATCAACAGCAACTAAATTATGAGTATGCCCGGTGGATGTTGGAAAAGGTCCCATATAATCAAAACCCCAAACACCAAATGGTTCAATAACAAGAGATAAATTCATAGGCATTACCCGACGTCTACTAATATTGCCAATTCTTTGACATTCATCACATGACAAGAAAAACTTACGAGCGTCCTTGAAGAGGTAGGCCAATAAAAACTAGATTGTACATGTGCAGTTCTATCTCCAGCGTGGTCTCCTCCGTAGGCCTCAGAATGACACTTCTGTAGGATCTGTTCCTGTTCATGCTCAGGTACACAATGTCTAATAATACCATCTACTCCTTCTTTATAAAGGTGTGGGTCATCCCAAAAGTAATGTCTTAAATCATAAAATAACTTTTTCTTTTGCTGGTATGTGAAACTAGGCGGTGTAAACTTAGCATCAATATAATTAGCATAATCAACATACCAAGGAGCATTACGAGAAGCATTTATGATAGCTAATTGTTCATCAGGAAAACTATCATCAATAGGTAGTGGGTCATCAAGAACATTCTCTAATCTAGACAAGTTATCTGCTATGGGGTTATCAGCACCCTTTCTATCAACGATATGCAAATCCAATTCTTGTAGAAGAAGAACCCACCTGATAAGTCTAGGTTTGGCATCTTTCTTTTCTATAAGATATTTAATAGCAGCATGATCAGTGTGAATGGTTACTTTAGAATCAATAATATAGGGTCTAAACTTATCACAAGCGAACACAACTGCTAAAAATTCTTTTTTGGTGGAAGCATAGTTTCGTTGAGCTTTGTCTAGAGTTTTACAGGCATAATGGATAACATTTAACTTCTTATCAACACTTTGTCCTAGAACAGCACCAATGGCATAATCACTAGCATCACACATATTTCAAAGGGTAGGTTCCAATCAGGGTGTTGAACAACAGGTGCAGATATCAATGCATTCTTAAGAATTTCAAAAGCTTCTACACAATCATCATAAAAAATGAATGGAACATCTTTTTTGCAAGAGATTAGTGAGCGGCCTAGAAATATTAGAGACGTATTTAATAAATCTCCTATAGAAACCAACATGACCAAGGAAAATTTTTATACCTCTGATATCCCTAGGACATGGCATTTTTTCAATAGCATCTACTTTAGCCTTGTTAACTTCAATACCTCTTTCAGAAATTTTATGTCCCAAGACAATGCCTTCATTCACCATAAAGTGGCACTTCTCCCAATTCAAGACAAGATTAGTTTCTTCACATCTCTGCAAAACTCGATCAAGGTTGCTCAAACAATCATCAAAGGAAGTTTCGTAAACAGAAAAATCATCCATGAAAACCTCAACAGTCCCTTCACAAAAATCAGAGAATATAGCAGTCATACATCTTTGAAAGGTAGCAGGTGCATTGCATAAACCAAAAGGCATACGTCTATAATCAAAGGTACCAAAAGGACAGGTAAAAGTGGTCTTCTCTTGGTCCTCTTTTGACACATGTATTTGAGAGAAACCAGAATAACCATCTAGAAAGCAGAAATGTGTGTGTATGGATAATCTTTCTAGCATTTGATCAATAAAAGGTAGAGGGTAATGATCTTTCCTAGTAGCTTTATTTAATTTCCTAAAATCAATTACCATTCTATATCCTGTAAAAATTCTTTGTGGGATCTACTCATTTTGATCATTAGGAACTACGGTAATACCTCCTTTCTTGGGAACACAATGAACGAGACTAACCCATCTACTATCAGCAATATGATAAATAATACCTTCCTCCAAAACCTTTATATTTCATTTCTTACCACCTCTTTCATCTTAGGATTCAACCTTCGTTGGTGGTCAACAACTAGTTTAGCATCGGGCTCCATTTTGATTTTATGCTGACATAGAGTGGGACTAATGCCCTTAAGATCATCAAGAGTGTATGCAATAGCAGCACGATGCTTTCTCAGAGTTTTCAATAATCTCTGTTCTTCATGCTCTGAAAGGTTAGCACTAATAATAATAGGATATATCTTCTTTTCATCAAGATAAGCATATTTCAAAGTATCCGGTAATTGCTTAAGCTCAAACACGGGATCACCCTTGGGTGGAGGAGGATCCCCAAGTATTTCAACAGGCAAGTTGTGTTTCAGAATAGGATGCCGATCAAAGAAAATCTTATCTATTTCATTCCTTTCATTCATATGCATATCATTTTCATTGTCTAGCAAATATGGTTTTAAAGGATCAGTAGGAGGCACGGTAATAGAAGCAAGACCAATAATTTCATCCTTACTAGACAATTCTTTATCATGGGGTTGTACAAAATTTAGAGAAATTAAAATCATGAGATGTATCCCCAAAACTTACGGTAATAGTTTCCTTCTCACAATCTATCCCGGCATTAACGGTATTCAAGAAGGGTCTACCAAATATAATGGGACAAAAATCATCTTGTGGGGAACCAAGAACAACAAAATCAGTAGGATTTTCTATTTTCCCACACAAGACTTCAAGATCTCTAATAATCTCAACTAGTGATATAGTATCTCTATTAGCAAGCTTAATTGTAACATCAATTTCCTCTAACTCAGCTGGTGCAATATCATTCATAATCTCTTTATATAAGGTAAAGGGAATTGCACTCACACTAGCACCCATATCACATAAGCCATGATAAACAATAATATCCTATTTTAGCAGAAATAATAGGCGTGTTAACAATTGGTCTATGTTTATCTTTAACATCAGGTTTAGAAATTCTTGCAGCTTCATCACAAAATTGAATAACATGCCCATCAATATTATCAACCAAGAGATCTTTAACCATAGCAATACTACGCTCAACTTCAATTTTCTCAGGGGGTCTAGGTGTTCTAGCACAGCTCTTACGAACCACAATTGAAGCTTTAGCATGCTCCTTTATTATAACAGGGAAAGGTGGTTTCTCAATATAAGCGGCAGGAATAACATGATCAACATTATAAGTAATAGTTTTCTCATCAACATTAATAGGTTCAACTACTTTCACTTCAATGGGAGGATGATATTTAAACTACTTCTCCTTAGGGAGATCAACATGAGCAGCAAAAGATTCACACAAAGAAGCTACTATCTTAGAGTCAAGTCCATATTTAGTGCTAAATTCACGAAAAGCATCGGTGTCTACGAAGGATTTAACACAATCAAACTTAAGGTTCATACCTGACTCCTTATCTTCGTCGAGTTCCCAATCTTCAGAGTTGCGTTTAATTATTTCCAATAAATCCCATTTGAAGTCAATATCCTTCTTCATATAGGAACCAACACAAGAAGTATCGAGCATGGATTGATCATTACGACAAAGCCGAGCATAAAAATTCTGAATAATAATTTCTCTTGAGAGCTCATGATTGGGGCATGAATATAAAATTGAATTAAGCCTCCTCCAAGCTTGAGCGATTCTTTCTCCTTCATGAGGCCAAAAATTATAAATATAATTCTAATCACGATGAACTAGATGCATAGGATAGAACTTCTGATGAAATTCCATTTTCAATCGGTTGTAGCTCCATGATCCAATATCATCACATAGACTATACCATGTCAATGCCTTCTCCTTCAAAGATAAAGGAAATACCTTCTTCTTGATGTGATCCTCGGGCAGACCTGCAAGCTTAAATAGCCCACAAACTTCGTCTACATAGATTAGATGCAAATCAGGATGTAGTGTTCCATCTCCTGCATAAGGATTAGCCAGTAGGTTCTCTATCATACCCGAAGGAATTTCATAATAAATATTTTCAATAGGTTCAATAGGTTGAGGTACAACTCTTTGTGTTTCCGGTCGACGTGAAGATACCCCGAACAAGCCCCTCAAAGGATTACTTTCCATAGTAACAAGTGATAGTAAATTTCAGTCCACTATATAAATTTTTCCTTACCACATTCCACTTACCAAAGGCGCTTCACTCCCTGGCAATAGTGCCAGAAAAGAGTCTTGATGACCCACAAGTATAGGAGATCTATCGTAGTCCTTTCGATAAGTAAGAGTGTCAAACCCAACGAGGAGCAGAAGGAAATGACAAGCGGTTTCCAGTAAGGTATTCTCTGCAAGCACTGAAATTATCGGTAACCGATAGTTATGTGGTAAGATAATTCGTAAATAGTAACAAGTAACAAGTGTAGCAAAGGTGAAGCAAGGCAGCCCAATCCTTTTTGTAGCAAAGGACAGGCCTGGACAAACTCTTATATAAATCAAACCTCTCCCGAGGACACACGGGAATTTCTATCAAGCTAGTTTTCATCATGCTCATTTGTTCACGTTTGTTACTTTGATAATTTTATATGTGGGTGGACCGGTGCTTGGGTGCTGCCCTTACTTGTACAAACCTCCCACTTATGATTAACCCCTCTCGCAAGCATCCACAACTACGAAATAAGAGTTAAGGTGAACCTAACCACAACATGAAACATATGGATCCAAATCAGCCCCTTATGAAGCAACGCATAAACTAGGGTTTAAGCTTCTGTCACTCTAGCAACCCATCATCTAATTATTACTTCCCAATGCCTTCCCCTAGGACCAAATAATGGTGAAATCTTATGTAGTCAATGTTCACATAACACCACTAGAGGAGAGACAACATACATCTCATCAAAATATTGAACGAATACCAAATTCACATGATTACTTATAACAAGACTTATCCCATGTCCTCAGGAACAAACGTAACTACTCACAAAAGATGTTCATGTTCATAATCAGAGGAGTATTAATTATCATAAAGGATCTGAACATATGATCTTCGACCAAGTAAACCAACTAGCATCAACTACAAGGAGTAATCAACACTACTAGCAACCCACAGGTACCAATCTGAGGTTTGAGACATAGATCGGACACAAGAGATGAACTAGGGTTGGAGAGGAGATGGTGCTGGTGAAGATGTTGATGGAGATTGACCCCCTCTCGATGAGAGGATCATTGGTGATGACGATGGCTTTGATTTCCCCTCCGAGAGGGAAGTTTCCCCGGCAGAACAACCCTACAAGAGCTCTAGATTGGTTTTGTCCAAGTTCCGCCTCGAGACAGCGGTGCTTCATCCCGAAAGCTTTCTTCTGATTTTTTGGGTCAAACCCTCCATATAGCAGAAGATGGGTCTCGGGGGCTTGCCAGGTGGCCCACAAGCTTACTAGGCGTGACCAGGGGGGTGGCCGCGCGTGGCAGGCTTGTCGCCTCATGGTGGGCCCCCTCTATTAATTGTTTTGCCCAGTATTTTTTTTATATTCCAAAATAATTCTCCATTAAATTTTAGGACTTTTGGAGATGTGTAGAATAGGTATCTCAGATTTGCTCCTTTTCCAGTCTAGAATTCCAGCTGCTGACATTCTCCCTTTTCATGTAAACCTTGTAAAATAAGAGAGAAAAGGCATAAGTATTGTACCATACCATGTAATAACAGCCCACAATGCAATAAATATCAATATAAAAGCATGATGCAAAATGGACGTATCAACTGCCTCGTCCTCTGCTGGTATGGGAGATGACATCCTTCCTCCTCCTCCCCCTTCGTCCCGTCCCCCATCCTCCAACCCCAACCCTAGTTCCACGCTTACCTTCTTCACATGTCACCGACCTGGCCATTTTCACTAAACCTGTTGACTATTTATTTAAATCATGCCTATTGTTGGAGTAGTGGAGATTATTGACTAAAGAGGCCGGCCGTGATGCTTTCGACTTGATGTCTTCCAAGGTACGGGCTTCAGCTATCTCCCTTTCACATCTTCAGACAGGAGGCTAGATGACTTAGTGGTCCCCTCTGGAGCAATCACTCTGCCTTTCTCTTTTCCGTTCGGCAGGCGTGATGATCTTTTGGGCCTGGGCGCCTTGTACCACAATACTGTTCTTACTTCTCATTTGCCACTATTCTGTTATGTTCTCATGTGTACTCTACCTGGTGGCTCTAATTATAAAGTCGGGCTAATGCCTTTTCTCTAAAGGAACTAGTAGAAAACAGGACATTAGTCCCGTTTCGTAAGGGCCTTTAGTCCCGGTTTCCCAACCAGGACTAAACAATCAGGACAAGGCCCCCCTTTTTAGTCCCGATTGTGTTATGAACCGGGATTAAAGGAGCTTCACATGGCCACTGCGTACCGCTTAGGTAGGAGGACCTTTATTCCTGGTTGGTAGGAACAACCGGGACTAAAAGGGGGCCACGTGTTAGCCCCTGCAAAGTGTTGGTTTTTTTAAAGGAGGGGTTTTGTAGTCCCTCCAACTTGACGCTATCTACTAATTGTAGTGAAGAAACTGTTACACAACATCATCATAAAATATAGAGAAGTGACCTCTTTATCCGTGCTTCTTGCCGCTGAGACACTACTAGGAACAGCTTACTAGTGGCACTGGTTTTTGGGCTAGCAGTAGCGCGGGAACCAGCACTACTAATAAGGTTCTACAACTAACTTCTAGTAGTAGCGTTGGTTCTCCCATGCTATTACTATACATATTTAGCAGTAGCCTTCGTTTGACGAGCGCTACTGATACATAGCTGTAGCGCTGGAGGCCAGCGCTACTGCAATTGCTATATTTGGTTAAAGTGGATAGATGCAAGTGATCATGTTGAATTAGAGGAAAATATGAGTTGCGAATCACAACATCATATTTTCCTCTAATTCAACTTGGTCACTTGCATCCATCCACTTTAATCAAATATATGTCATATAACTATTCATCCTCTTAATCATCTAACAACTCATCATCCTCTTAATCATCTAACAACTCACAAGTTAAAATGTCATAAAACAGAAAAACACCATAATAATCATTATCATAATCAATCATGCATGCCAAGTTAATATAAACCAGAAAAAGTTCTCTTTGATAGGACCTAGTCCTCCCTCCTAGGTAAAATGTCATAAAACAGAAAAACACCTATGTCTCCATGATGAAGCAAAGAGATCCAACGGTCTCCAACTCATGGCTTGTGATCCTTCTTTATTTCTCCCCATGCTTAAATTTGGATCCATCCTTGTGGTTTGCGTTCAGTCGAGTATGGAAAAGTGAACTGGGCCCTCGTAGGGCTTTTAATTGTCATATAACCTTTGTTATTCATCAACGGAGGCACAACACCATTTGACAGGTTTCTGTTGAAGAACACAATAGTAGCCAAGTTAGCAATGTAATCAACACCGCTTACGCAATAGTAGTGTACTTAATTAGCAACTCTTACCAAGATATTTGCGAGAATATCATTCAGCCAGGTCCCATGTCAAATGGGTTGTCCCTACCAAATAGGTGATACGTATCAATCGTATCTATAATTTGTGATCATTTCATGCCAATATTATACAACTTTCACATACTTTTGGCAACAATTTATATGATTTATTGGACTAAACTATAGATCCAGTGCCCACTACCAGTTCCTGTTTTTTGTGGGGGTTTTCTTTCACAGAAATTCCATATCAAACTAAACGCGATAAAAATTTAATGATTTTTTTGGAATATCTATGAATTTTGAGAAGTGAAATCAACGCAAACGGAGTCCCACAGCCTCCACCCTCTACCAGGGCGCGGCCTAGAGCCCAAACACGGCCTAGTGGACTGTGCTCACCTCGTGTGTCGGTTGGATCTCTCCTTTGGGCTCAAGAAGGCTAATTTTTGGATAAAAATCCCCTCAAATTTCGGCTCGATCGGAGTGACGGGTCTCCGGGAATATGGGAAATGAGAATACAAGAACACGAAACAGAAGAGAATAAAGAGGGATGTCCAATCTCGGAGGGGATCCTGCCCCTCCATCTCCATGGAGGCCATGGACCAGAGGGAGAACTCTCCTCCCACCTAGGGGGAGGACAATGAATAAGAATAAGGAGGGGGATCTTCCCCCTCTCCCTCGGTGGCGCCAGAACACTGCCCGAGCAAGGATCATGACAAGAATCTACATGAACAATCATGCCACCATCAATACCAACTCTCTCCCCCTCTTGCAATGATGTAACACCTCTATTCCCGTCGTAATCTACTTAAACATGGTGCTCAACTCTATATATTATTTCACAATGATATTTGGCTATCCTATGATATTTGAGTAGATCTCTTTTGTCCTATGGTTTAATTTTGGTATGATGTTATGGATGTGAGTTGTATGTTGATATGGTGTTGTCCTATGGTGCCCTCCGTGTCGCGCAAACGTGAGGGATCTACGCTGTAGTGTGTTGCATTATGTTCATGATTTGCCTATAGTGGGTTGCTTGAGTGACAAAAGCATAAATCCGAGTAGGTGGGTTGTTGCGTATGAGAGTAAGAGGACTTGACACTTAATCCTATGGTTGGGTTTTACCTTAATGATGTTCAGTAGTTGTGGATACTTGCTAGAGTTCTAATCATAAGTGCATATGATCCAAGTAGAGAAAGTATGCTAGCTCATGCCTCTACCTCATCGCATATAACAAGTATCTATTGTATCATATTCAATTGCCTAGGGATAATCTTTCTCTTGTGTTACAAAAATCTTGCTACTGCACTACTAAGTTTATTTTCTTGCAAAGTACTCGTAGTTTTATTCCCGCAAGGTAGTTTCATTCTTGTTCTAGATATAGCAAAGTTAAGGGTGCGTAGAGTTGTATCGGTGGTCGAGATAACTTGAGGGAATATTTGTTCTACCTTTAGCTCCTCGTTGGGATTCAACACTCTTACTTATCGAAAGATCCTACAAACGACCCCCTACACTTGTGAGTTATGAAGACCTTTTTCTAGCACTGTTGTCGGGGAGCAATAATGTGGGGTGAATATTCTCGTGTGTACTTGTTTTCTTTATCACTAAGTATTTTTTATTTTCTGTTATTAGTTGTTTTATATCTTTAGTTATGGATATAAAACACGAAACACCAAAAAATTAGTGGTACGTGCTACTCATGGAGATGGGGAACCTCCTAAAACCCTCGATGCTAGTTATGTGCAAACTATTAAATATTACTTTGGTAATCCTGAGAAAACCCCATTCAACTTAATAATGGGAGTAATTTTGGATCAACGTGAATATTTAGGGATTCTCTCTTATGTCAAAAAGCGAAATTGTTATGGGATCAAATTCATATGTTGCATTGGTGTGCTCGGGAGCTATGCTTGAGATATGATATTACTGGTTGCTCTAGGATGAACGCTCCACGCCTTCCCTTTTCATGCGAATTTAATGAGAATGAAACCTTAGATTTTTATGCTAGTGTTATATATGATTACTATGATGTGGAACGAATAGAAGAATTTGTTGCTTTTAAGGCTGCTTATGAAATTGCTTCTTTGCTTGAAAAGTATGATGTTGTTTCTTACAAATCTGAAATTTATGCCATACTTAAATGTTTCTACGATAATTATAAATACAATGTTGATATTATTGAATTTATTGAGAGAATGTATGCTGCCTTGGAAGAGACTAATATTTTGCAGGGAACTATGGAAGAAGAAGTTGCTGAAATTGTGAGCTCATTAGATGAAAAAGATCAGGAGGAGAGCGAAGAACAAAACAAGGAAGAGCGGATTGATAACCCATGACCACCTTCTAATGAGAGTAACCCTTCAACTCATACATTGTTTAATTACCCTTCGTGTTTACCGAAGGATGAATGCTATGATAATTGTTAAGGATTCATTTGAAATATCCCTTTTTGATGAACTTGATGCTTTCTATGATTGTGGCCACGATGCCAATATAAATTATTCTTATGAATATGAACTTTCTATAGTTCCTTATGTTAAGCATGAAATTTTTGCTATTGCACCCACGCATGATAGTCCTATTATCTTTTTGAAATCTCCCAACTACACTATATCGAAGAAGTTTGCACTTATTAAGGATTATATTGATGGGTTGCGTTTTCCTATTGCACATGATTATTTTGATGAATATAATATGCATGTGATCGCTTCTCCTACTTGCAATTATTATGAGAGAGGAACTACATTTTCACCTCTCTATGTTTCCAATACTATAAAATTGCAAGAAACTACTTATGCTATGTATTGGCCTTTACTTGATGTGCATGAATTGTTCTTATATAACATGCGGATGCATCAAAAAAGAGTTAGACTTCACCATTGCATGATATATATTAGTTTGTGCTCACTACTAAACTACAAATCATTGTTAATTCAAACTGACTTTGATATACCTTGGGATCCGGGTGGATCAATTACTTGAGCACTTTATGCCTAGCTTAATGACTTTAAAGAAAGCGCTGGTAGGGAGATATACCATAAGTTTTAGAGAGTCATTTATTTCTGTTGTGTGCTTTTATAAAGTTTAAAAACAAAAAAAATATATAGGAGAACCTAAAACTTCACAAAAGGAAAGGTGAAAGTAAGAGAGATGATGAGCATCGTTGAAGTGGGGGACGTCCTTGAACTTTTGTTTTTGCCCATGGAAACTTTGTGAATATTGAATAACAGAAAATTTTACAAAAAAATTATCCCCTTGTACAAATCCATTGTATTATAAAAATAATGTGCCAAGATTTTCCTTCAGGATGATTAGATTGCTTGTTGGTATGTGCGGTGGAAAAACAGAAACTTTGTTTGTGGTGCATGAATTTTCATTTTTTAATGGAAGGTTAGAAGTTTCTGAAATTTTGACACAGTATTTCTATGCAAAATGTTTATTTCTTACTAATGTTTAAGAATTTTTGGAATTACAGAAGTATGGTCAAAGTTCAGGTTACTACAGACTGTCCTATTTAAGACATATTCTGTTTTTGATGCATTGTTTTGCTTGTTTTGATGAAACTGTCAATTTTATTGGTGGTGTAAGCCATAGAAAAGTTATAATACAGAAGGGATAATTAAAATATTAAATATGAATTGGTTTTCAACAGTACTAAAAGTAGTATTTTGTTTTATCATACTAACGGACCTTACCCGTCTTCTGTTAAGTTTTGTGTGGATGAAGTGTTCGAAGATCGAGGAGGTCTCGATATGAGGAGAAGAAGGAGAGGCAAGCATTCAAGCTTGGGTATGCCCAAGGAACCCCAAGTAAATATCAAAAAAATAGTCAAGTGTCTAAGCTTTGGGATGCCCTGGAAGGCATCCCATCTTTTTTCAACAAGTATCCGTATGTTTTCGAATTCGTTTCAGTTATGTGATATGTGAAAATCTTGGAGCGTCTTTTGCGTTTAGTTTATGCACCATGCTGGTATGAGATAGTCCATGGTTTATTTATAGAATACTCATTGCACTTCACTTATATCTTTTGAGTATGGCTTTATAGAATGCTTCATGTGCTTCACTTATATCATTTGAAGTTTGGATTGCCTGTTTCTCTTCACATAGAAAACCGTTTATTTGAAGAATGCTCTTTTGCTTCACTTATATTTATTAGAGCATGATCTTTTGTAGAAAGGATTAAAATCTCTTTCTTCACTTATATCTGTTTAGAGAGTCAACGGGAATTGGTCATTTGCATGGTTAGTCATAAAATCCTAAATAAAATTTATGGATCACTGAATATGATATGTTTGATCCCTTGCAATAGTTTTGCGATATAGAGATGATAATATGTGGGAGTTACTAGTGGATGATCCTGCTTAGTAAGATATTGGTGTTAAGGTTTGTAATTCCTGAAGCATGCTTGTATAGTCTCCCATTATGCTAGTAAGTTGGAGCATGATTTATTCTTGATTGTCTATCCTTGTGTGAACTGTGAAGGTCGGGGCACGCGATGGTTAACTCCTGCCAACCTCCCCCTAGGGGCATGCATAGTAATACTTTGCTTTGAGGGATAATAAAATTTTTCAATAAGTATGTGAGTTCTTTATGACTAATGTGAGTCTGTGGATTATACGCTCTTACCTTTCCGTAATTTGCTAGCCTCTACGGTATCGTGCATTGCCCATTCTCACCGCGAGAGTCGGCGCAAACTTTGCCGATGCATCCAAACCCTGTGATATGATACGCTCTATCACACATAAGCCTTATTACATGTTCCTCAAAACAGCCACCATACCTACCTATTATGGCATTTCCATAGCCATTCCGAGATATATTGCCATGCAACTTCGACTGCTTCCGTTTCGATGACTTGAGCATTCATTGTCATATTGCTTTACATGATCGTAAGATAGCTAGCATGATGTTTCCATGGCTTGTCCATTTTTTTTATATCTTTGCTATGCTAGATCTTTGCACAACATTCATATGGAGTCATATTTTGGTCTAGGTATCGAGTTGTAATGTTGAGTTATAAGTAAATAGAATTGTGACGATCATCATCATTAGAGCATGTCCCATTGAGGAAAGGATGATGGAAACTATGATTCCCCCACAAGTCGGGATGAGGCTCCGGAAAAATAAAAAAATGGGGGAATAGAAAAAAAGAAAAAAAGAAATAAAAGAAAAAATGATGAGAGACAAAGAGAGAAGGGGCATGCTAATTCCACACTTGTGCTTCAAAGTAGCACCAAGTTTTTCATATAGAGAGTCTCCTATGTTGTCACTTTCATATATTAGTGGGTATTTTTCATTATAGAGTTAGATACACACCCACTTAGTTTTCATATTGAACTTTCATACACTTATAGCTCTTAGTGCATCTGTTGCATGGCAATCCCTACTCCTCGCATTGATATCTATTGATCGGTATCTCTATAGCCCGTTGATACGCTGAGGTGATGCGAGACTTTCTTATCCACTTTTACCCCTTTGAAACCTACCACCTTATTCTATATTTACCTCGATCATCATACTCTATTCCACCCATAGTGTTATATCCATGGCTTGTGTGAGACTTGAAAATGCTAAAGCATTTTAAAAAGTATGAACCAATTGCTTGGCTGACACCAGGGTAGTACATGATTATACTTTGTGTTAAGAAGACCGAACATGACAAGGCTATATGATTTTGTAGGGATAGCAGTCTTTTGCCTTGATATTTTGAAAGACATGATTGTTTGTTGGGATGCTTGAGTATTAATGTCTTCATGTCAAAACCAGACTATTGCTTTGAATCACTCATGTCTTAATATTCATGCCATGATTAGATATATGATCAAGATTATGCTAGGTAGAATTCAACATCAAAAATTATCTTTTTTATCATTTACCTACTCAAGGACGAGTAGGAATCAAGCTTGGGGATGCGGATACATCTCCGTCGCATCTATAATTTTTGATTGTTTCATGCCAATATTATATAACATTCACATACTTTTGGCAACAATTTATATGATTTATTGGACTAACATATTGATCCAGTGCCAAGTGCCAGTTCCTGTTTTTTGTGCTTTTTTCCACAGAAATTCCTTATCAAACAAAGTACAAACGCGATAAAAATTTACGAAGTTTTTTTGGAATATTGATGATTTTTGAGAAGTAAAATCAACGCAAACGGAGTCCCACAGCCTCCACCCTCTACCAGGGCGTGACCTAGAGCCCAAACATGGCCTCGTGGACTATGCTCACCTCGTATGTTGGTTGGAGCTCTCCTTAGGGCGCAAGAAAGCTAATTTGTGGATAAAAATCCCCTCCAAATTTCAGCCCGATCGGAGATACGGATCTCCAGGAATATAAGAAACAATTTTCGGCCACTAAACAGGAACACGAAACAGAAGAGAACCGAGAGGAAGATCCAATCTCGGAGGGGCTCCCGCCCCTCTGCCGCCATGGAGGCCATAGAACAGAGGGGGAACTCTCCTCCAATCTAGGGGGTGGCCAAGTAAGAAGAATAAGGAGGGGGATCTCTTCCCCTCTCTCCTGGTGGCGTCGGAACGTTGCCGGGGCAAGGATCATGACGACGATCTACATCAACAATCTTGCCGCCATCAACAGCAACTCTCTCCCCCTCTTGTAGTGGTGTAACACCTCTCTTCCCCGCTGTAATCTCTACTTAAACATGGTGCTCAACTCCATATATTATTTCACAATGATATTTGTCTATCCTATGATGTTTGAGGAGATATGTTTTGTCCTATGGGTTAATTGTGGTATGATGTTATGAATGTGAGTTGTATGTTGATATGGGTGCTGGCCTATGGTGCCCTCCGTGTCGCGCAAATGAGGGATCCATGATGTAGGATGTTGCAATATGTTCATGATTTGCCTATAGTGGGTTGCTTGAGAGAGAGAAGCGTAAACCCGAGTAGGTCGGTTGTCGCGTATGGGAGTAAAGAGGACATGATACTTAATGCTATAGTTAGCTTTTACATTAATTATCTTTAGTAGTTGCAGATGCTTGCTAGAGTTCCAATCATAAGTGTATATGATCCAAGTAGAGAAAGTATGCTAGCCCATGCCTCTCCCTCATTGCATATAACAAGTACCTATCGTATCATATGCAATTTCCTAGGGACAATCTTTCTCTTGTGTTACAAAAAGCTTGATACTGCACTACTAAGTTTATTTTCTTGCAAAGTACTCGTAGTTTTATTCCCGTAAGGTAGTTTCATTCTTGTTCTAGATAAAGCAAACTCTAAGTGTGTGTAGAGTTGTATCGGTGGTCGATAGAACTTGAGGGAATATTTGTTCTACCTTTAGGTCCTCGTTGGGATTCGACACTCTTACTTATCGGAAAAGGCTACAAATGATCCCCTACACTTGTGGGTTATCAACAAGACACCATTAACAAAGGTGACAAGAACATCCTTCTCCTCCCAAGTTAGATGTGATCCATAAGTGTAGCTTCTCATGTCAACCATTTTCCGTGTTTCACTCGAAGAAAGGAAATAAGCTATAAATTATAAATTAACAAGTTTAGTATGGATGAACACCAACTATTTTTGAAATAAACAATACAAATGACTTAACAAATATGGTTGACAAACTCACATAGAGGTAAAACTAGAAGTGTATCGACATCCACCCAAATGTCAATATTACCTTCAAATTCAGGATGAATATCGAAGGTTATTTCCATATCCTCCTGAAATCCATATGTCTTGCCTAGATCATTCTAGTTTGAGTAACCAAAATGCGAGTGATCAATTGCATTGTATAGGTTAACCCGAAATGTAAAACCATGTTTGGTCCTCAGGTGAGCTCTCCTCGTCTCCATATTCTCCATTTCTTGGAAACCGAGCTTCTCCAAGACATAACGTATTGCATGGCAGTGGACACACCAGTAGAATTGTAAAAAAACAGAAATTGCACGTTGAAACAAAGAA
This sequence comes from Hordeum marinum, assembly GCA_022496015.1. Lineage (NCBI taxonomy): Eukaryota > Viridiplantae > Streptophyta > Magnoliopsida > Poales > Poaceae > Hordeum > Hordeum marinum. Next base: position 103,491,661 of record CM039676.1, on the reverse strand, counting down.
ACACAAAGTCATGATTAACTACGTTAAACATAGTTGTTAGTGTTGCTTACCATGAAAACATCAAAGGTCTTTTCGAGCTTGATGGTGAAGAACTCGTTGTTTCGCAGGTGAGGCATGTCGCACAAACCCCAGTCTTCGCTGCATAAATCACACTTAGGGATCCGATCGTCGTCCGACATTTTCTATGTTCATGATTCAAAGATTAAAAATCGATGGTCATAATACAAGGAACTATTCCACATGCATGCACGGGTTAAGTTTCAGTTTGTTGAGGCTTCCTTGAAGAACTCTCATATCTCATGGTGTATATGATTCACACTCTCTTACACTACTATGGTGGTGTATGTTGGTGACACTCCCTAACACTAATATTTCGACCGTCGATGATGGGCGCACCTCTTCTTCTCTCCTTGCGCATTATACCGATGTATATATCACAAGAAGAGAAGAAGAGGAAGCTCCCCCACGGCAATAGTCGGTATTGATCTATCAAGAACATATTCAAAGTCACACAAGGAGCTTCGACATACTCAAAGTCAACCCTATAAGCATTAGTCATCCAAGTGGAAAATGAAAATGAAAATGAAAATGAAAATGAAACCTCTGAGTGGTCTTTGTTTTACCAGAATGTCATTTAATTTCTATTCTAACAAAATTTCGGCACAACCTTTTCTAGAAACAGAACATTTTGAGTGCCTGAAATTTGCCGGAACAGAAATGAATCAACATTCTGGCGAAACATATAGGCACTAGGAGGTGCTCCCTCCAAAATGATACAAGTAGCACCAACAAACTGAAAGACAACCAAAACCATCATCGTTTAATATGACATATATCGAGTAATGAACTAAAAAATGACCTACGCTGCCGCAATTTTTTTCCACGGCAATATTATCACGATGAAGCACTAATATACATCTAAATGCATCCATCCATCCATATAACCATCGATCCATGTAAATGCATTCATTCATCGATCCATTCATCTAAATGCATCCATGCATCCATCCATCTAACCATCTAAATGAATCCATTCATCTAATTAAATGCACCCATTCATCTAACCAGTGATCCATCTAAATGCATCAATTCATCTAAATACACCCATCCATCAATCTGACCATCTAAATGCATCCATTCATAATCATCTAAATGCATCAATTCGTCCATCCATTCATCTTATATAGCAATGCAAAAATAGAGGGAGGAGGGAGAAGGGGGATAGTGGGAGAGAGGAGGCAGGGAGAGCTACTGCTACGTGGATGGCCGGGACGGGGAGGGACACTGCATGGGGAGGGCCGCGTGGGATGAGTTTGGCGATGAGGCTGGGAGGAGGGTGCACGAGGAGGTTCGGCGACAAGAAGAGGGCTCGGGGGCGGTAGTGGCGATGGGGTAGGGAGGAGGGCATGCGAGAAGGTTTGGCGACAAGGAGAGGGATCGAGGTAGCGACAGCGATGTCCGGCAGCCTGACAACATCGTGATGGGGCCGTCGTCGAGGGAGGAGAGGGAAGAGGATTGGGGAAGAAGGAGGCCGTGAGCAGTATATATACACAAGGATTTAGTCCCGGTTGGTGGCTCCAACCGGGACTAAAGCTAATTTTCGGCAGCCAAAATAGCGCGAAGCTTAGGCCTTTAGTCCCGGTTGGAGCCAGTAACCGGGACTAAAGCTATTTTTTGGCAGTCAAAAGGGCACAAAGCTTAGGCCTTTAGTCCCGGTTGGTGAACCCAACCGAGACTAAAGCTATTTTTTGGCGGCTAATAGGGCGCGAAGCTTAGTCCTTTAGTCCCGGTTGGTGCCTCCAACTAGGACTAAATCTATTTTTCCTATTTTTGGTTTTCGACCTTTTTAGGACATTTTAGTTTTAGTTTTCTTTTAAACAGATTAAAAAACAAAATTGTGTTTTGTAATTCTTTTTGCTATTAATGTTTTTAACAAATGTTATCAAATGTTTTAAATATAATTATATGTCATATATTTTATTTTAATTCTTTTTTTACTAAAACATTATATGTCATCTATTTAAACACATGTACCACATGTCTGTTACTAATGTTTTAAACAGAATTATATGTCATCTATTAAAAATTTGTTAAAACAATACTAAAAAGCAATTCTTTTTTATATTTAATTCTTTTTGCTACTAAAACAAAAATATATTTCATCCATGTCATAAAAATGTTTCTTTGATAACAACAAGAATTAAATCAAAAGCCATGCCTAGTTTTTATTTAATTCCTTTTGCTATTAAAGGTTTTAACAAATGTCATCAATGTGAGACAACGTTTCTGTCTTATCATACAACGTTCATGAGACAATAGACTATTCTCATAGGATTCTCTTATTTCTTAGCCCTCAACATATCATCAACTTCCCTTTTGACCCTTTCATGAATTGTCGATAATAGATCATGATTTTCAACCCAGAATTTACGATAAGAGAGCATAACTATGGCTTTCAACCCAGAATCAAAGGTGCAAATTAATCAGTTATCTTGTATATGCCGAACAATCACTTGAACAATCCTACCATCTGATATGTTTTCCTTGGTTTCACTAGAAAGCAACCAGAACTCCTCTCATCCGGACTTGGCTCGGCATAAGGGCTCCTCCAATCAGAGAAACCACACAGTATGAATGGAATCTTGCAAAACTTAGGATTTTCCAGCTATAAATCCTGAAACTCACAAGAGAGAAAGTATTCACTTTTTCTTCGCGTGTCTCCCTTGCTTATTGTGCCGTAACCATGGATAATCTTGATCATTTAACATGATGATTGGGTCAGTCTTCACTGTGAAGGGAGGAATTTCATCAAAATTTTCATAATCTCCTGACTTCTCTATCTTGTCATCCACTCCCTGATGTTTCTTTCCATGAAAGAACTATGTGACGCTTTGGATCATCATATGATGTATCCGCTTCCTTATCTTTTCTTTTTCTCGGTTTGGTAGACATATCGTTCACATAGAAGACCTACTCCATATCACCGGCTAGGAAGAATGGTTCCTCTGTGTACCCAAGATTGTTGAGATCCACTATTGTCATTCCATATTGCAAGTCTACATTACCCCGCCTCCTGTCAGATTGACCCATTTGCATCGGACCTTAAAATCACGTGCATAGTCAAGTTGCCATATCTCCTCTATGTAACCATAATATGTGTACTTTTCCCTATTGGTGTTTGCTGCATTAAAACGGACACCACTGTTTTGGTTGGTGCTCTTTTCATCTTTGGCGATCGTGTAAAATGTATTTCCATTTATCTTGTACCCTTCGAAAGTTAATACAGTCGAAGATGGTGTCCTCGATAACGAGTGCATCTCATCTGCAACAATGTTGTCATTCATGAGATGTGTTTGCAACCAACCGCCAATAGTCGCCATGTGTGTATGTTTAATACAGGGGTTAGACTGCTCCGAATTCTTGGAGCGTGCAATATCCATGTGTTTCTCGATATACGGGGCCACCAAGGTAGAACTTTGTATAACTGTGTAGTGTGCTTGCGCCCAAGAATGCCCGTCCCTACATATTATTGATTTCGGTCCTAGCATGCCTTTTCCACTCAGTCTCCCCTCATGTCGTAGTTAAGGAACACTAATCAACTTAAGGTCAGGAATAAAGTCAACACAAAACTCAATAACCTCCCCTGTTTCATGGCCCTTGGAGATGCTTCCTTCTGGCCTAGCACAGTTATGAACAAATTTCTTTAAGACTCCCATGAACCTCTCAAAGGAGAACATATTGTGTAGAAATACAGGAACCAGAATGACAATCTCGTCGACTAGGTGAACTAGGACATGCGTCATAATATTGAAGAAGGATGGTGGGAACATCAACTCAAAACTGACAAGACAATGGACCAAATCATTATGTAACCTTGGTAGGATTTCTAGATCGATTATCTTCTGAGAAAATTGCATTGAGGAATGCACATATCTTCATAATGGCTAATCAAACATTTTCTGGTAGAAGCCCCCTCAATGCAACCGGAACATTTTCTGGCAGTCATGAGACTTTAGGTTCTGGAATTTTTTCTCTGCCATATTTATTATTCCCCTTATATTCAACGAGAAGTCACACGGGACCTTGATACTAAACAGGTATTCAAAAGAGATTTCCTTCTCTGCTTTCATAAGAGTGTAGCTGGCAGGACCTTGATACTGCTTTGGATGCATGTCGTCTTTTTCGTTCATACGTTGCTGGTCCTCCCGTGCCTCTAGTGTATCTTTTGTCTTCCCATACACGCCCAGGTAAGACTAGCCGGTTCACGCAAAGATTCTTCATGACGCGCATCACGTCGATTGCAGAGCAGACATCTAGGACTTTCCAATAGGGTAGCTCCCGAAATATAGATTTCTTCTTCCACATGGGTTCATGCCCATCAGCATCATTCGGAATAGATTGTCCACCAGGACCCTTTCCATAGATTGCTTTTAAATCCTTTACCATATAAAATATATCATCACCAGTACGGGGGACAGGCTTCTTCCGGTGATTTGCCTGACCTTTGAAATGCTCGCCTTTCTTTCTTAAGGCATGCTTGGTCGGAAGAAATCGATGATGTCCCAATACACAACCTTCTTGCATTTATCCAAATATATACTTTCAGTCTCATCTAAATAGTGCGTGCATGCATTGTATCCTTTGTTTATCTGTCCAGAAAGGTTACTAAGAGCAGGCCAATCATTGATGGTTACAAAAAACAATGCTCGTAGGTCAAATTCCTCCTGTTTGTGCTCATCCCACACATGTACACCTTTTAAATCCCACAACTATTAATGTTCTTCAACTAATGGCCTTAGGTACACATCAATGTCATTGTCGGGTTGCTTAGGGACTTGGATGAGAATTGACATCATAATGAACTTCCGCTTCATGCACAACCAAGGAGGAAGGTTATAGATACATAGAGTCATAGACCAGGTGCTATGATTGCTGCTCTTCTCACCAAAAGGATTAATGCCAACTGCACTTATACCAAACCATAAGTTTCTTGCATCATTTGCATACTCCGGCCACTTTCTCTTGATTTTTCTCCACTATGACCCATCAACGGGTACTCTCAACATCCCGTCTTTCTTACGGTCTTCTTTGTGCCATCGCAACAACTTGGCATGTTCTTTGTTTGTGAATGGACATTTCACCCGTGGTATTATAGGAGCATACCACATCACCTTCGTAGGAACCCTCTTCCTGTGGCGCTCGCCCTCAACATCACTAGGGTCATCTCGTCTGATCTCATACTGCAATGCACCGCATACCGGACATGCATTCAAATTCTCGTACTCCTCACCATGGTATAGGATGCAGTCATTAGGACATGCATGTATCTTGTGCACCTTTAATCCTAGTGGGCAGAGAACCTTCTTTGCTTCGTATGTACTTTCAGGCAATTTTTATCCTTTGGAAGCTTCTTCTTCATTATTTTTAGTAATTTCTCAAATCCCTTGTCAGATAAACCATTCTTTACCTTCCATTGCATCAATTCCAGTGTGGTGCCAAGCTTTGTGTTGCCATCTTCGCAATTTGGGTACAACCATTTTTTGTGATCCTCTAACATGTGATCGAACTTTAATTTCTCCCTTTCACTTTTGCATTCTCTCAGTGCATCAACAATGACCCGGCGAATATCATCAACGAGCACATCTGATGCATTTTGATCTTCAGCTTCCCCCATTGCAGAATCACCATATTCAGGGAACATAGGATGATAGTTTTCAGCATCCTCTTCTTCTTCACTGTCTTTCATCATAACCCCTCTTTCTTTGTGCTTGGTCCAACAATTATATATAGTGGGGCACGAAACCGTACTTAACTAGGTGGAAGTGAAAGGTTTTCAAGGAAGAGTAATCCTTCCTATTCTCGCAATCAACATATGAACAACACATAAAACCATTCAGACTGTTTGCCTTAGCGACACCGATAAAATTATGCCAGCCCGTAATTTACTCGAAAGTGTGTCGGTCACCGTACATCCATTGTCGGTTATCTTCATTATATAATAAAGTATATCAAAAACCATTACAAAACATCATGAATGGAGAAATGACCAAATTAATACAATTTCATCATCACATTAAAACCAAAGTACAGTAGTGATTAAATGTTATTACTGCAAAAATAAATACATAAAGTTCATACGTAGTTCTTATAAAACAACATACAACTATGTAAAACATTTAAATGCAACGACAAATGCAATCAAAATCGCAACTAACATAACAATTGATCCAACAACATAATGATACACAGCCTCTTTATCAATGACGTATTTTCTAATCTTTATAATCTTCAAGCGCATTGCATCCATCTTGATCTTGTGATCATCGACAAAATCGGCGACATACAACTCCAATTTCATCTTCTCTTCTTCAATTATTTTCAATTTTCTTTCAAATAATCGTTTGTTTTTCAACTAAATTTAACCTCCCGACAAGAAGGTCGGTTGGAATTTTCGGTTCACATACCTCCTAGATAAAAATATCTATGCCAAGTTGGTCGGCATAATTGTCATAAACACGAAATGAAACAAATAGTTATAAAAGATAATATATTATATCAGAATCACAAACCGGGCGAGGGCCGACGGGGGCGGATACCAAAACCATGGCAGTATATAATAACAAACAATAATACAAGTAAGAAAATTATACAAGTCTATATCTTAATCATACAAGTACGGATTTTTTCTTTCAAAAAATATAAGAACAAGAGGCTCACCATGGTGGTGTCGGCGACGAGATCGCCGCGGGCGAGCGACGGCGACGAGGACGGGGTTGGAGGAAGAATAGAGGGGAAATTTTAAGTGTGGCTCGGGCACCTCATATCATGTTTGTTTTGTGTGAACTCAAGTGACATCATGCTCTTAGACATTTCATCGAACTCCTCATTTGCATAGGAAGAGAGTGCAAAGTAGCACACACCTCCCACTTTGTATGAGCGAAAAACAAAGGAGTAGGTGGGCAGGGGTGAGGATATATATAGGCAGTTTCTTACTCCCGATTGGTGTCTAGAACAGGGACTGAAGACAGACTTTTAGTCCCGGTTGGAGATACGGACTGAAACGAAAGGGCCTCGCTCCTGACGCTACCCTTTTAGTTTCGGTTGGTGTCATCAATCGGGACTAAAGGTCCCGCTCGAATCGGGATGGGTGCCTCTCGAGCCCAGACCGGCGTCCTAGCCGTTCGAACCGGGACCGATGCTTCCATTAGTCCCGGTTTATAATGCGACCGGGAAACGAAAGCCTTGTTTTCTACTAGTGATGGTATAGTAAGGAAAGAGATCAAGTATGCTTTAATCATAAAAGGACATCGTATCAACTGATGAATGTACATCAAAGGAAGCAAGAGATATAGAAGGATCATGTATGCACGTGACAAGGTGACACCAAATTTTAGGACTCCTCCTTCGTGTGTCACACTAGAGCGTTTTCTTTCCTGATTAGTTAATTAATATTTAAATCCATTGAATTGAGTCCACTTTAGTCTGATACACTTGTACAAAATCCAAGGGGATTATAACCGTGAGATTTGGTTGTTGCCAAAGAGTTTTTCTAGGTAGTTTGTCCTTATCCGTGTACTAGTGCAAGGGTTCGGTATATAACTCCTGCCCATGTACGATCAGATCAGTTTTAGTTTTTGGCAAAAAAATAAATTTTAGTTTATTTTCTATATAGTATGATAATATACAGAAAACGCTTGAGTTGAGGGTGACCATATCGTGCGTATTATTTACATTTTTTTATTGGGGAAATTTGCTACCGATGGAGGATTGATCATCAAATAGACGCCTACATGCTAACTCCTATGGATTGTTATTTTTATTCGTATACTTATATACACGGGTGAAGATTATTACTAAAGTTTATGATGAACATGGGGATGAACTGCTCATAAAGCATCGACGTGGAAGATCAAGCCGTTTACATGCATGAATTAGCATCTCGCTAGTTTGTGCCTCATCATAATTGCTTCCAAACTTCAAAACATGATTATCAATTCGAATTTTTTAAAAACAGAAAATATTCATGAGTTAAGCAAATGTTCATTTACAAAATATTCAAGATTTGAACAAAAATATTGGCAAAATTTAAATTAGGAAAAATAATAAAAAAGAACAAAAATATGAAAACCGAAAATAAAAACCCAATAGAAAATCGGTAAATATATATAAAAAGGTTGGTCGAGGAAAAGTTTTAAAACCCAACGAAAACCGATGCGGAAAGATGAGACGGCGTGGGGTGCCCGTTTGGTCGCTAATAGCCGACCTACGTGTGGACTAGGGGTTGCATATGATCTTAGAGGTTCAAGGAATTATAAACGACACCCTAGATCAAGTGATAATTTGAAGCATGAAACGTGCAAGACTGTTTAGGGGAGATGGTGACCCATGGTAATGCACTCTTCATATGGGCTTTCGAGAGATGGGACAACAAGTGATCGTGCACGTCCACACACGTATAGTTTGATAGTACCACAAGGAGCTTTACCTCCTTGTTTCACACTACCACGAGTCCGTGACTTTCTTGTTGCACGCATGTTGAGAAATGCAAACTATACACCGTGTGTATTGTCCTAGTTACTTTACATCCGCAATATATTTAAAATTACATCCTTATTTCTTCATTCAAAAATCTCTTCCGCATATCGGTCTCAGCTTGTCAGCGCAGCAAGGTTCTGACTCACGGCATATGTGTCACCGTCCATATCGATGTTGCTTCCAAGCGCTCTAGTCGAGCTCTAGGTGCTTAATTTACACATGCCATCAAGTGGGTGGCAAGGCCGCAAGCTACCACTACATTATCAGGGCTTTGCCAGTCGTGCAGCCTATGACACGGGTTGTACCCTCAAAGGTGCGGCAATAGACTTCTTGACTGCCTTCTTATCCTATATACCCAAGAGACTCATGTTTACTACTTTATTTATCTATACATGCAACCTGTCCACCTTAGATTCGCCAAGTCAGCACCTTCCAAGAACCCTTCATCGGGAACACATTGGCCAGTTCCATTTTTTCTCTCTAACCAAACCCATTCCGATTCTGCACATTTAGTTTCCTTCACGTGCAAACTCACAACTACATGTAACCCATTCTGCGTCCTACATGCATACCATTATTAGATACTCACCAAATGAATCCACAAATAAGTTGCACCACGACACACACAAAATAACTTATTGGGGGCATACGAGAAGTTAGTGGAATTTAACATCATTGTCTCTCTTATTGGTTCAAAGTCATGCATATCTCTCCCCCTTCATGCATCTTCTTTTGCTCTTCTTATAAACCAAGCAACAATATCTCCATGAGATCAATCTCTTCTCCATCCCAAGCCTTCCAAATCGTATTTCTCCTTATCATGGCCCAGCATCCATCACCTCGTCAATCGCAATGGTTCCATGAGGTGATCTTCTCGCTACCATCGCCTTCTTGGGAACATTGATGGAGCAGTAATATTCAGAGGATTCCCCGAATAATAAAGTTGATTTACCCTCATGATTTGGTTTACCGCCTTCCCTACTCCTCTCCCCTCATCCTGCAAATCATGGATGTATTCATGCATGATCTATGGTTGCTGCTGCAAGGACATGCAATCAAGGACACTTTAGGCATTGACAAGCATGTGAAAGAGGTAGATGGGATCCGATCTTGCGTCTGTGCTCTCCTCCGACACAATTGTGGTCTGGGCGTCCGACAACCTTCAATTGTTGTCTCGGGGTTCACATGTGTCTGCGATTTAGACACCCTACTCCAGCTTTGCTCTCATTCCCTTTGTTGCATCCTCCCTCCTTCTCACCACTTCTCCTCCATTGAAGAATGCCAGGTAGCCATGTATACCCACATCCGGGAGCAGCCATGAAGACACTTTCGACGTATATCACCCTTTATTATCCTTGTGCAAGATCATTTGCTTCGGTTCATGTCATTTTTGCATCCATTGACAAGATCACTAAGAACAACGGGATCTGACTCCCCGCCTCCATAGTTGTTCATTTCTTGGACGACCAAGCCCGAGGCAGTGCTCCCGATTTATAGTTTTTTATGCATACAATTACTAATTAGTCTGACGCTATTGTACATTCATCATTGTCTTTCCAAGATTACATGTTTGATCTGAATTAGAAAAAGTAAAAAGTAGCAGGTATGGTGCTTACTTTGGTTTATATGGTCAGATGGTTCGATAAGATATATCATTACCTTTAATTTTTCATGACAATCATAATTTGCGATATATGTATTGATGTACCACTCATTTGTTTATACGACGTGGATTTTGTTTTTGATATATAACCATTTGAACGAGTGACCGTCCAGATTATATATAACTAAAAGAGGCATGCCTCTTTTATGAGTAATATATAGATATTCATAGAAACTAACAATTTTTTATAAGAAATATGTTATAAATTTCCTCATCAAATATAGTTTATTAAACCAAGCTATGGTGAATTTACTTCTACATTGCCGAGTTTTGTTTTATATATGACATTCCAAACCGTTTTCAGATTTTCCATTAACTATGTTATGTTGATTACCCATTCTATAAATATTTACATAGTCATAGCCGGAAAACCACTCATATCCATCTTGCCCAACATAATACCGTTGTTTTTTATTTCCAAAGTCGAACTTCGGGAAGAGAGGAACCACAAGTTGTTAGATTTATGGTATATTGTAAAATTGTGATCGGGGGCGTTCTGTATTGTATAACTGCAATGCTTTCATCACTTCTCGATTAATATTTGATAAGCCCTTTTAGCTTGAAAGATTTATATGTGTAGCTTATGTGGCTTTCCTTTCAATGTTACTCTTCATGAATCATCTCTTCCCCATTGTTGTGACCTCCAAGATAGCCATGACCACCTGCCTCTAGCAAATTAGTGCTTTTGTAGAATTGTGAAGATCCTGTTTATGGAGCTTCTAGTCAACCAATTCTATGATTTTGGTGTTATATTTTCATGCAATTTTTACACCAGTACTCATTGTCATCTTAGCCATGCATTGTATAGTGTGGCAAGCAAACTAAAAGTATTTCTATATGTGTTTTAATTGCATTTCATCCATTTCCCATGCGACATATTGTTAACTGTGTTAAGATGGCATGATGTAATGTGTTTTCACATACCTCAAGCATTTTCATATCTACCCAAATGCAACATTTTCTAAGTTTCCAAGAAGATTTACTCCTCCAAGTCCTCGCAACTACGTGTGGGGGTTATCTAGTTCAAAGAATTGGTCTTGGCCTAATATGTCTGATGGAAGAGCAAGTAAAAAATGCATGTCATTAAAAACATTATTTGTGCAACTAATGATGTTTTAAAAGATTATTTATAGTTAATGCTATTTTGAAGATTGATTACCAATAAAGCAATTAATGGTATTCCTAAATAATTACAATTAATATAATTTATGCTATATTCAAGATTTACTGCAATTAGTGTTGTTTCTATATAATCGCAATTAACGTTGATTTCATATCTGTGATTGATTTATGTTTTTATCTTTTTTGATGTCATGCATAATTCTACTTGCATGACAAATAACCTATAGCCAACTGACCGAGTCCGCGCCGTGCAAGGAATGTTGTGGAGACATTCAAAGCCAACCTCATAATCCCCAATGAGAAAGGATAGAGAGTATATGAGACCCTCCTCTTGAAGCAGTACGACTAAAGGTTTTTTCTTGGAGAGGTGGGGGTGACTTTTGGTCTATTCCTTTTCAATCATGGCAATACAATGAACAATAGAAATAATAACAAATACATCCAGATATGTAGACAACCTAGCGATGACTACAAGCATTGAAGCGAGCAGAAGGCACGCAACCATCATCGCCCCTCCTTTGCGGGAACCAGGTAAAAATTACTGTAGTAGATAACTGAGAAGTCAACGTGTTAAAGGCCGGGCTAACGCACCAAAACAACAACCATCGTCGATGAAGAGTACCATGAATCGGAAGGATCCAACCTGAAGACACACGAACAACGACTAGATCTGAGCAGGTCCACGAGAGACATGCCTCCACAGGCCCACCTACGATGCTAGACGCACCACCTGGACGGGACCTATGCGAGGAGAACCATATTCCAGCTTCTTGGAGCGTCTCTTTCTTACCTTCCTATGAGGACACAAACCACAATAAAACTCAAAAAGTATATCTAAAAACTGAGGCCTCCAGTAGGCAGGGGCTGAGATCCATCATGGTCCCATGGTTCTAAGGCAACAAAGGGCAGGGTGGATTCGTGGCTCGGCCATCGGAAGGCAGGAACCCTAGCCTCTTGTTCACTAGGGAGGAGAGACGAAGGGGTAGGACTATTTCGTTCTTAACTGGTTTCTAACCAAGGTTACTCTAACAAATAGTTTGTAACGACCAAAACAATTGATTTTTTTTGTAAATAATGAAACAAATAAAACAAACAAGTGGGGGTTATTTTCCCCGCCTAGCACCCGTCCCGGGGGCGTTTCTAGCGTCATCGGAGAGAGTATGGAGGCGTGTGGCCGCTAGATCTCGTGGGATCGGTTCGGTGTTTGCATGTTGGATCCTTCTGATATGTGATTGTTTGCATTGACGGTTGTTACTGTTATGGTGTGCTGGTCCTATGGGACCTTAGGACGATGATTTTTTAACTGTCTACTATAACAATATTGCCCGGCTCCTATGAGAGAGGGCGATGACCGTGGCACACCTTTGACCCGTTCTAGTATTTGTAGTTGTCGCTAGTTGATTTACAGACCTGTCTGTACTATATTTTTTAAAATTCTGGTGTTCTTTACAAAATAAGATGGGGAATATTTTCATCATTTTTGTAGTCATGAGACAATTTATGGCCTAAGGATTTGATCTTTGTAAATAGTGCAACAAAGACAACAAATTATCTCGCTGTATCTCCACAACAACATGTGGGATATCCGCTAATGTTTCTTTTATTACCGATGGCCAAATTTTTCGAGACAGAAATTCTATCCCAGAGACCCCGACGGAGGTGGGCATCTAGGGTTGCAGGCAGGGCAGTTGTCCTGGCACTCACTCCGCGTGCTGAAACACTCGACCTCATCTTTCTGGCAGCAGTAACACGTACCACGGTACCCATCTGAAAGATGGCATCCCAAATACTGGGGGCAAAATTTGACAGTTATCTTGCTGTCGCCTACAGACGTCGAGTTGACAACGGTAGCGTCAGTACTTGTATTCGCCGCACGGCCATCTTGTTTGAGCACCGTTTGATTAGCGTCGAAACCACCTACATATTGTATTTAACATTAGTATATGTAATACCACAAGCACATATGTATGTACGTTCTGGAAAATCGACGGTAAGAAGTTAACACAAGATGATAATGATGAGAATATGTACGTACACTGGGCAGACACGACAAGGCATCCGATGAAAAATATCGTTGTTGCCTGCACTAGGTTGCTCCCTCTCATATTGGTTATCTCTTGACAAACTCTGTTCTAGTCGAGTAAGGTCCCAATAAGACTCCAAATGTGGTAGGCAGGGACGGCAAGTTTATAAATAGCAAATGTTGGAATATATTAAATGATCATTAAATGTATTACAAGGATTGCAAAGACACGGCATATAAGATATACGTTCATTAATGCCCAGATATTTGCACATATGGTATTCAATGAGATAAGCACCAGGTATGCATGCAATCTTGGATCTTTAATGATTTCCTTTTGCGGGAAATATTGAAAGCTTTATTCAACTAAAAGCATTCGCTGAGATAAGGATTGCAAATGTGCTGGACCGTTAGCTGACCACATTACACAGAATAGAAAAATAATGAAAACTACGGGGAGCCGTTTTGGCTGGGGTGCATATGCTCCCTAATGAACAATAAATTTAAGATAAATAAAATTTAAAAATTCTGATTTCTTTTGTAAATGTTCTTACTAGTGTAACAACCATGCTTGATAATTTTTATGTGAAACGGGTTGACGGTGCTTCATTGGTGAAAAAACAAAAATAAGTGTAACATTCGAAGATAACATTTGTTGTTCGACTTGTTTATTTTACACAAATCAAAATACTTAAGTTATTTAAAAAAAATTGCAGGCAGCATTTTGATATGACAATAAACACATCTAAGCATATGCTCTCAAGAGCCAAATTGGATTTCCATTAAAACTACTCCATAAATAATAGCTAACTCTCTGTCTCTTATGTATCTATCGATTGAAGGAGAGTTGCTGAATCATGGTCGGTCACCCTCCTTCTCCTGCAATGGTACATCGTCCACGATTTGGTATGTCGCCGCCTCCTCAACCTTACAAAAATAGTTCTTCATACTTAACAGAAAAACATAAATGTTAAATGGTATGTCCTCTTCATACTTATAAAAAAACACCCCTACAATCCGTACTATTGATATGTTACCATAATAAATATATATTGTTGGACAACATTCTAATTATCGATTTACTTTCCATAAACACTAACACCCGTGATTCTCCGGATGATGTATGCCATCAATACGTTAAAATACCTTAAATAGGAATAAACACATTAAATAGGAAACAAATCACCACATCACGTAGGCCAACGAATGATATTAGCAACCACACGTGGCCCCCTTTCCATCGTCACGCACGAGGCACCGATCTGAGTAAATTGCAAAAAATCATCATAGTTGGAAACCCTAATTCAGAGAACAGTTACCATTGACTTTTTTCTTCAAAAAAACAACAAAATTATGGTGACAATTTTCAATAAGGGCAAGGCTAGGCATCGGCGCGCCGGCCCAACAGTTGGGCCGATCGACGCCGCGCCGGTCGATGCAGCGATTAGGAAATGTTAGATATGTCCCATCTCATCCTTCTTCTCGCGAGTCAACGTCCCGAGTGCCGCCAACACCCTGTCCCGAGGTTGAACACCACTGCAGCATCCTCGTCGCCAGTCGACGCCCTCACCAGCCATTCTCGTCACCGGTCGGCACCCTCATCGGCCGTCCTCATCACCGGTCGCCGCCTTCATCGTCGGCTCTACCCATGCAACATAAGCAACCTCTGGGTTACAGCTCCGCGTGGCGACGATTGTAGCTTGGTGACGATGTAGCACCGCCATGCCGTCGGGCCGCAGCTCCATGGTGTCGCTGCTCCCACCATCCTCGGCATGCAGCGGTTGAAGCTTTTTCCCATGACGCTTGAAGCTTTTTTTCACGAGTTGAAGCTTTTCTGCTCATGGCCTGAAGCTTTTTTCATGGTTGATGTTTTTTCACAATACGGTTGAAGCTTCGACGAGGACCTGTGACTTCGACGGAGGACGTTGGAACCATCGTGATCCATCGCGCGGGTGTTGCAACCGTCGGGAAAAAAGATTCAACCTTGCTGGGAAAAGCTTCTACCGTCAGGACCATAAGGTCCTCGTCATCGGTCACCGGCTCTACCCATGCGTGCATGGCAAAGGGTGCCGCGGTCGCGGTCAAAGACAAACTGGTTTGAAGCGGTCCAGCCAGTGTGCGGGTATGCGGGTGGGGGTTGGTGCTTGGTGGTGCGGGTGCCCCAGGAGTCCATGTCATAGGGAAGAAGATGATGTAAAAAATGATTGGACCGGATAATATTGCTTCCGTTATTTTTATAGCAATGCTTCCATCTCGTAGTACTCGCACGATCCAGCAATCGCAAGGCCCGCGTGCGACCAGCCGAACGTTTCGGTCGGTGCGCTCACGGGAAATGTTTACCTTTCAATGAACACTGATTGCGCAGGTAAACACTTGCTGATTGTAAAATTGACAGATACACTACTAGGAAAAACCCTAGCAGTAGCGCGGATCAGAAGACTATCAGTAGCGCGGGCAGCAGTGCTACTGCTACGAGGCTACATCTAACTTTTAGCGGTAGTGCTATTGGTAACTGAGTTAGCAGCAGCAGCGTGCTATTTTAACCCGTGCCACTACTAATCACGCATATTTATTTTTTAATATTTATATTGTATTTACACACGGTTATACATATTAATATACAACATCAATAATAATTGTGCAAGAAACAACATTTAGATTTAGGTGGATGGGTCCAAGTGATTAAGTTAGGTTAGTGGGAAAATATGATCCTTTCATTCCACACTTGTGTGCCGTCGTAACATCATATTTTCCTACTAACCCAACTTAATCACTTGCACCCATCCATTTTAATCCAATCAATGTCATCTAATAAATCACCATCCTTAGTCACATAAGAACTTATATATCATCATCTTGATCGTCTAACCATTAGTACATAATGTCATAAATTAAAAAAGGTCTTCTCTCTTAGCTATCACATATTATTCTATCCTAGGTAAAACCTACTACTCTCTATTAAGTAAAATAGCATAAAATAGGTCAGCTCTCATCTTTCCATTGTGAAGAATAGAGATCCACCTATTTCCACATGTGGCATACGCAAATCCTCCGCGTCTCCACCAAGTAATTATCTGCGTTTTTCATTACTTTGCTCATTCCTTTGAGTTCCAGGCTTCCACCCCTTCTAGAAGCGAGTATGCATTGTGGAAACATATAGGCCACCGTGATCGTAAGCTGATAATAGTCAAAGAATGACCTTCTGTAAACATCAGTTCATGCACAACCTCTGGCGGGAATTTCTGTTGAAGAACATAATAAAATAGTAAGCAATCTAGTTTTGCTTAAGAAAAATTCAAGTATGCAAAAGATGGACTAATTAATTACACAATAGTAAAAAATAATCTTACCATGGTATCTACATGGAAGTTACTAGTGGCAGGTACTTGGAATAACTTTTGCCAATATATTCATAATTGATCTTATAATTCTCAACATCATCAATAAATGAGTCAGATTATTTTTCTTCAACCAAGTTAGATCGGAGCCAACACTGTAGTAGGTTCTGTCTACTATCTTTTGAGTTTTTTTGAATAAGAGAAATAAGCTGTCAATTGAAAATAAACAAGTTAATTAGGGATTAACACCAACTATTTTTAAATATACAATGCAAATTACTTAACAAATATGGTTGACAAACTAACATTGAGGTAAACCTGGAAGCATATTGACACCCACCCAAATATCGATATTACCTTAGATATCATCTTCGGGACGAATATCAAAGGTTATTTCCATATCCTCCTGAAATCCATATGCCTTGCCTAGAGCTTTCCAAGTTGAGCAGAAGAAATGGGAGTGATTAACTACATTGTATGGTTTAGCCAGAAATGTGAAACCATGTTGAGTCTTTAGGTGAGCTCTCCTCATCTCCACATTCTCCATTTCCTAGAAACTGAGCTTCGCCAAGACATACTGTCTTGCATGGCAGTGGATGTACTAGTCGAATTGTAAAAAAATGAAAATTACATTTTGAAGCAAAGAAACACAAAGTCATGATAAATTACGAAAAAAGAGTTGTCATCGTTGCGTACGGTAAAAACAACAAAGGTATCGTCTAGCTCGATGGTGAAGAACCTACCGTTTCACAGGTGAGGCATGTCACATAAACCCCGGTCCTCGCCACAGTAATCATACTCAAGGATACCCTCATCATCAGACATTTCCTGTGTTCATGATTCGAAGATTGAAAATCGATGGCAATTATACAAGGAACTATTCAACATGGGTTCAATTTTAGTTTGTCGAGGTTTCCTTGAAAAACTCTCATATCTCATGGTTTTTGGAAATATGCCCTAGAGGCAATAATAAAATGGTTATTATTATATTTCCTTGTTCATGATAATTGTGTATTGTTCATGCTACATTTTTATTAACCAGAAACCGTAATACATGTGTGAATACATAGACCACACCATGTCCCTAGTGAGCCTCTAGTTGACTAGCTCATTGATCAATATATGATCATGGTTTCCTGACCATGGACATTGGATGTCATTGATAATGGGATCACATCATTAGGACAATGTTGTGATGGACAAGACCCAATCCTAAGCATAGCACAAGATCGTGTAGTTCGTCTGCTAGAGCTTTTCTAATGTCAAGTATCATTTCCTTAGACCATGAGATTGTGCAACTCCTGGATACCGCAGGAATGCTTTGGGTGTATCA
The DNA here is from genome assembly GCA_022496015.1 of Hordeum marinum. Classification (NCBI taxonomy): domain Eukaryota; kingdom Viridiplantae; phylum Streptophyta; class Magnoliopsida; order Poales; family Poaceae; genus Hordeum; species Hordeum marinum. Next base: position 103,473,647 of record CM039676.1, on the reverse strand, counting down.
AACGTCACAACGTGACTGGGTGACTATAAAGGTGCACTACAGGTATCTCCGAAAGTGTCTGTTGGGTTGGCATGAATCGAGACTGGGATTTGTCACTCCGTGTGACGGAGAGGTATCTCTGGGCCCACTCGGTAATACATCATCATAATGAGCTCAATGTGACTAAGGAGTTAGTCATGGGATCATGTTTTACGAAACGAGTAAAGAGACTTGCCGGTAATGAGATTGAACAAGGTATAGGGATACCGACGATCGAATCTCGGGCAAGTAACATACCGATGGACAAAGGGAACTGTATACAGGATTAATTGAATCCCTGACATCGTGGTTCATCCGATGAGATCATCGTGGAACATGTGGGAGCCAATATTGGTATCCAGATACCGCTATTGGTTATTGGATGAAGAGGTCTCTCGGTCATGTCTGCATGGTTCCCGAACCTGTAGGGTCTACACACTTAAGGTTTGGTGACACTGGAGTTGTAATGGGAATTGTATGTGGTTACCAAAAGTTGTTTGGAGTCTCGGATGAGATCCCGGACGTCACGAGGAGTTCCAGAATGGTCCGGAAGTAAAGATTTATATATGAGAAGTCCTATTTTGCCCACAGGAAAATGTTCGGGATTTTTCTGTATTGTACCAGGAAGGTTCTAGAAGGTTCTGGCGTGGGGCCCACGTGCATGGGGGACCCACATGAACGTGGGTAGTGGGGTCAAGGCCCCACACCCCTGGCAAGATTCCTAAAAAGGGGGGATAACAATCGATGTGGAAGGAAAGATGAGATTTCTTTCCTCCCACCTTTAACAACGCCCCAATGGACTTGGAGGGCAAGAAACCAGCCCCCTCCACCCATATATATAGTGGGGAGGTGCATGGGAGCTGAACCCTTGCCCCTGCCGCATCCTTCCTCCTCCTACACCTCCTCCTCCGTAGTGCTTAGCGAAGCTCTGCCAGAGAACCACGAGCTCCACCGCCACCATGTCGTCGTGCTGCCGGAGCTCTCCCTCAACTTCTCCTTTCCCCTTGATGGATCAATAAGGAGGAGACGTCCCGGGGCTGTACGTGTGTTGAACGCGGAGGTGCCGTCCGTTCGGCGCTTGGATCGGATCTTTCGCGATTCGAATCGCCGCGAGTACGACTCCATCAATCGCGTTCTTTGCAATGCATTCGCTTAGCGATCTTTAATGGTATGAAGATGCACTCCCTCTCTCTCGTTGCTAGCATCTCCCAGATTGTTCTTGGTGACATGTAGGAATTTTTTTGAATTATTACTACGTTCCCCAATAGTGGTATCAGAGATAGGTCTATGCGTAGATTCTATGCACGAGTAGAACACAAGTAGTTGTGGGTGATGATTTGTTCATTTTGCTTACCATTACTAGTCCTATCTTGATTCAGAGGCATTGTGGGATGAAGCGTCCCGGACCGACTTTACACGTACGCTTACGTGAGACAGATTCCACCGCCTGACATGCACTTGTTGCATAAGGTGGCTAGCCGGTGTCTGTCTCTCCCACTTTAGTCGCATCGGATTCGATGAAGAGGGTCCTTATGAAGGGTAAATAGCAATTGGCATATCACTGTTGTGGCTTTTGCGTAGGTAAGAAATGTTCTTGCTAGAAACCCATAGCAGCCACGTAAAACTTGCAACAATAATTAGTGGACGTCTAACTTGTTATTGCAGGGTATGCTATGTGATGTGATATGGCCAAAAGGATGTGATGAAATATATGTGATGTATGAGTTTGATCATGTTCTTGTAATAGGAATCATGACTTGCATGTCTATGAGTATGATAACCTGCAGGAGCCATAGGAGTTCTCTTAATTCATTGTATGACCTGCGTGTCAATCAAAAATGCCATGTAATTACTTTACTTTATTGCTAACCGTTAGCCGTAGTAGTAGAAGTAATAGTTGGCGAGACAACTTCATGAAGACACGCTGATGGAGATCATGGTGTCATGCCGGTGATGATGGTGATCATGCAGCACACTGAAGATGGAGATCATAGGCGCAAGATGATATTGGCCATATCATGTCACTTTATGATTTGCATGTGATGTTTATCATGTTTTTACATCTTATTTGCTTATAAAAATGGTAGCGTAAATAAGATAATCCCTCACTAAAATTTCAACAAATGTGTGATAGAGGCGAAGTTATCCTGTCTTTCGATGAGATGGTGGCTATCGTTTTTCGTGGAGTAGACTTTGACGATCCGACTACGAACGTGCAAGACGTCGCGCCTTAGCAATCGCTAAATCAACTCCGAGAGGTTATTGACCACGCCGGAGAATGATCAACCTGACCACGACGGTCTGTTTCCTGCATGCAAATGAAGAACAAGAAAGAAACTGAGATTGCAATCTAGATATTGCGAATATAAGAGGAAAACTTTATTGATGAAGTGGGGTTCTGTGACGCCTTTGTCTAGTCGTGGAACACAAACGAAGAACACGAAGTTGCAGCTATGGCGAAGTTGTAATCTAAACAAAACCCCAACCTAAAACGATGCCCTAAGGGCTGTATATATGGGGGAATAGAGGGGAATTTTGTGGCCCCTTGGAGGAGGGGTCCGAAACCGACCCTAACTCAGTTTCCCCATACATACGGACTCTAAAAACAGCCTATAATATGTTATTTCGAAATTACATGGTCCTGGCCCAAAAATAAGGTGGCGCAGCACCTATATTAGCCTATGGACTAATTTTATAAAGTGGCATCATGCATATTTCGTCCAAGGCTTCTCAATCCCATTACGGTGGCTTCAAAGTGCGAAAATCATCACTTGAAGCTCCTTTGTTCTTTCCCGCGTATGTACCTTCTTCTCCATGCTTGATCCCGCTCCAATGATCATCCTTCTTGTCCATGCTACGTCCTTCATTCATAAGTAAAACAAAAGTATCTAATTTAGGCAGCATCATATGTTCATGAACATTAGAAGGATTTCCAAGAAACGAAAGTACCTGGTAATTCAATTAACGTGCGCGAGCTCTAGTAATTGGTCCAGTATGTATAGCATTCGGGGCTGTGGGTGTAACATTATTAGAGATGTCCTCGTCATCCTCCCCTTCTTGAACTGGAGTTGTCCTGGATGGAAGCTCATCTTCCTCACCCAAATAAGGCTTCCAATCTGCAATGTTAAAAGTGGGACTAACCCCAAACTCTGTAGGCAGCTCAAGTTTATATGCATTATCATTTATTTTCTCTAACACCTTAAAAGGACCATCAGCACGCGACATTAGCTTTGACTTGCACAAATCGAGAAATCTATCCTTACGCAAATATAACCAAACAAGATCTCCAGGTGCAAAGACAACATGTTTTCTACCCTTATCTCTAGCAAGTTTGTATTTAGCATTCATACGCTCAATGTTTTCCTTAGTTAACTCATGCATTTTTTAATATCAATTCAGCATGTTCTTTGGCATCAAAATTAACCTTCTCCGAAGATGGAAGAGGCACCAAATCAATAGGTGCACGAGGTAACAAACCATACACAACTTCAAAAGGGCACATCTTAGTAAATGCAGAGAATGATTATAAGCAAATTCAAGATGAGGCAAGCATTCTTCCCACATTTTCAGGTTATTCTTCAAGACAACCCTAAGCATAGTAGACAATGATCTATTGACTACTTCAGTTTGTCCATCAGTTTGGGGATGACACGTAGTAGTAAAAAGTAATTTAGTCCCCAACTTAGCCCATAAACATCTCTGAAAGTGGCTAAGAAATTTAGCATCACGATCTGAAACAATTGTATTTGGCACACCATGCAACTGAATAATTTCACGAAAGAACAAATCAGCAGCATGAGCAACATCATCACTTTTATGACATGGTATAAAGTGTGACATTTTGGAAAATTTATCCAAGACAACAAATATGCTATCCCTCCCCTTCTTTGTTCGAGGTAAACCTAAAACAAAGTCCATAGATATATCGTCCCAAGGAACACTAGGTACAGGCAAAGGCATATATAAACCATAGGGATTGAGTCATGACTTAGCTTTTTGACATGTAGTGCAGCGAGCAACAAAACGCTCAACATCACGTCTCATCTTTGGCCAAAAGAAATGTGTAGAAAGTACGTCCTCCGTCTTCTTCACGTGAAAGTGTCCCATTAATCCTCCTCCGTGCAACTCTTGTAACAACAAAAGATGAACGGAGCTAGCCGGAATGCATAGCTTGTTAGCACGGAACACAAATCCATCATTAATGACGAACTTGTTCCATGTTCTCCCTTCTTTACAATTCTGCAACACATCTCTAAATTCAACATCATGCACATATTGATCTTTGATGGTTTCCAAACCAAATATTTTAAATTCAAGTTGTGAAAGCATAGTATAACGACGAGACAATGCATCAGCAATAACATTTTCTTTACCCTTCTTGTGTTTAATGACATATGGGAAAGTATCAATAAATTCAACCCATTTAGCATGCCTACAATTCAGTTTTGCTTGACTTTTAATATGTTTCAATGATTCATGATCATAATGTATAACAAATCTTTGGGCCATAAATAATGTTGCCATGTTTCCAAAGTCCGAACAAGAGCATATAACTCCTTATCATAATTAGAATAATTCAGATTAGGCCCACTCAATTTTTCAGAAAAGTACGCCACAGGTTTACCATCTTGTAATAACACATCTCCTAATCCAATTCCACTAGCATCACATTCAAGCTCGAAAGTCTTATTGAAATCAGGAAGTTGGAGTAAAGGAGCATGTGTTAACTTATCTTTCAAGACCGTGAAGGCTTCTTCCTGTGCGGTACCCCAACAAAAGGCACGTCCTTCTTTGTAAGCTCATTGAGAGGCGCAGCAATGGTGCTGAAATCTCTTAGAAAACGCCTATAGAAACCAGCGAGGCCAAGAAAGCTCCTCACATGTGTGACCGTTTGGTCTGCGGCCAACTTCAATAGCTTCAATCTTGGCTTTATCAACTTCAATTCCCTATGGAGTAACAACATAACCAAGAAAAGATACTCGGTCGGTGCAAAAGGTGCACTTCCCAAGGTTACCAAACAAACATGCATCACGTAGAGCAATAAAAACAGCACGTAAATGTTCCAAATGTTCCTCCAAAGATCTACTACAAATCAATATATCATCAAAATAAACTACCACAAATCGTCCAATGAAAGCATGTAAAACTTTGTTCATTAATCTCATGAAAGTGCTAGGTGCATTAGTTAACCCAAAAGGCATGACTAACCACTCATATAATCCAAACTTAGTTTTAAATGCTTTTTTCCATTCATCTCCTAATTTCATACGAATTTGATGGTATCCACTATGAAAATAAACTTTGGAGAAAATTGTAGAGCCACTTAATTCATCAAGAATATCATCTAGCCTAGGAATAGGATGACGATAATGAATAGTAATATTATTAATGCCTCTACATTCCACACACATGCACGATGTACCATCCTTTTTAGGCACTAGAATAATAGGAACAACACAAGGACTAAGGGATTCACGTATATAACCTTTGCCGAGCAGCTCCTATACTTGACGCATAATCTCCTTAGTCTCCTCTAGATTGGTATGGTATGGCGCACGGTTGGGTAGCAATGCACCGGGAATTATGAATCGGATGCTCAATCCCTCGAATAGGTGGTAATCCCGGTGTCACGTCTTGTGGAAAATGTCAGCGAACTCCTGCAAAATGTTAATGACAACAGGAGACAAAGAGGGAGGCATGTCCTCGAAAGAAAATAATACCTCTTTGCATACAAAAGCATAGCAAACAGATGTAGTAACATCCAAATCATTAATATCAGATTTAGTAGCAAGTAAGCATCCACTCTTCAATTTTATTTGTGATGCAACACTAGACGATGGTTCATTAAGCTTATGGTGTTGCTCAAATTCCTGTGCTACAATCTGATTTTCACTCTTATTTTGCTCCTGTTTTGCTTTACTAGCTCTAGCAATGTCATCTTTCATAATATGTTCAGGAGACATAGGAAGCAACATGATATTTTGATCCTTATTAACAAGAGTATATTGATTTGTCCTACCATGGTGTACAGATTTTTTATCAAATTGCCATGGCCTACCAAGTAAAATAGAACATGCTTGCATAGGTACCACATCACAATCAACATAATCAGAATATGTAGCAATGCTAAAATGCACACGAACAGTACGTGTTACCTTAACCTTGCCACTGTTGTTGAACCATTGGATGCAATAAGGATGAGGATATGGTTTGGTGGTTAGAGACAGCTTCTCCACCATCTCCATGCTAGCCAAGTTGTTACAACTCCCTCCATCAATGATGAAGTGAACAAAACGCTCCTTCACAACTCCCTTTGTGTGGAAAAAGTTGTGCCTCTGATTTTGCTCATCCTGTGTAACCTGCACACTGAGATCATGTTGAGCAACTAAACTTTCATACCTGTCAGCGTAATCAATGGCCATGTAGTGTTTCTCTTGTTCTGTATCCTTGTCACCCTGTTCTTCACTCACAATGAGAGCCAAAGTCTCCTCATCATGATCACTAGCAAATGCATATCCACCAACCTCAGTAACAATCATCACATGCTTGGAAGGTCATTCTCTTTCATAGTGACATCCACCCTTGCAACGATGACATATAACCTCATGTGTTTGCCTTATGGATGCAATGGATGAAGAAGAGCTCTGTGTAGGCCCAGAAGGTGTACTCTTTGTGGAGAGTGGGGCAGGGGCCTGTTTCTTGGTATCTCGGTTGGAGTTGGAGGTTGAAGTAGGTGGTGCTATAGCAGGACGTGCAGAAGTAGAGGAGGTACGTGGCGTCCATGATGAAGTGCGACCTGCAGAAAAATTAGTTCTCGCCATGGCCTATCTATCCTGCACTTCACGTTCAGCTTTTCAAGCAACAAGGAATAAACGAGTGATAGTGTTATACACCTTATACTCTAGAATAGTCTGAATCTCTCTATTTAATCCACCCATAAAATGTGCAAGCATAGCTTCATTATCCTCAACAATACCACATCTAATCATGTCAGTTTGTAATCCCTAATAATAATCCTCTACAGAATTTTTTCCTTTCCTTAAACGCTGCAAATTTTGAAGCAATTCACGCTGATAATATGGTGGAACCCAACAATTACGCATAGTAGCTTTCAAAGCAGCCCAAGTAGTTGGAATATTAGCATGATGTATTCTAAAATATTGTGACCACCAAACACAAGCAAAACTAGTGAATGAACAAATAGCTGCAGCAACACGTCTATCCTCAGGATATTGTAAGCATGTAAAACATTGCTTTGTTTCTAACTCCCACGTAAGATATATATCAGGAACATATCTACCCTCAAATGTCAGAATATTAAATTTAAATTTAGGGAGATGGTCATGATCCCGTACCTGAGGGGGTGGTGCAGCCCTACCGTTACGGTTGCAGCCATGTGGACGACCTGGAGCATGTGGTGGTGGTTGCCCCTCGGGCTGATCTAGAGCAACCTCTCCCTCATCATCGTAATCACCATCATAATCCTCAACCTACTCAATGACAGTAGCAACAGCAGCCACATAAGTAGCAGCAGTATCAACAGTACCCGTATGTTGGACTTGGCCAATAGGCACATGTCACGCTCGTCGTTCGAGAGGGATACGAGCTGCAGCTGGTGGTGGTAGAAGGGCAAGCACCTCATTGAACTTGGTGTCCATTTTGGTGTCGAATGTCTTCTCCAAACCATCTAGCTTCTCCATAGCCTCTCCAAGGTTGTTCACGAAGTCTTGTACCTGGCCAGCCATCATTTGCTGAAATTTATCATGGAGCGCTTTGTTGGTCATGCTCTCCCAGTTGATCTCGTCGTCTTGTGATCCTGGCATGGTTAGCAGAAATAGGAAACACACAAGAATATGAAACCTACGGACTACTGGGAAATGGTGGTGGTGGTGGTGGTGTGTCACAAATCCTTCAAGCGAATCTCAAATTCTTACCAGTTCTTACCCAGCAGTAGGCGGTGATCGGCAACCGTTGTAGTCAAAACTCTCAAAGCTAGGATAGAGCGATTGCCAGGTGGTGTCAAACACACGACCTAGATATATGTGGAGCCGGGATGGCTTATAATATGGTAACTAGGGTCAGCAATAATCAATTCAGAGATGCAAAGTTGAATAAACGCTCAACGATGGTACTGTGATGGTCCTAGGCTAGACCGTACTAGAGACGCGAGCCTAAAACACCAACAAAATCACGATGCTACATGTAATCAAAAGAAGAGCACACTCCGATTTTTTATCTTTTTTTGGCGCCTCTTTTTTTTGCTCTCTTTTTTTTGTTTCAAAAAATCACTATAATGGCGAGTGTCTCAAAACTCTTCCCAAGCCATATAAGCAGGATAGACACGATTTTTTTGACTAAATTTCTTTTCCGGGAGCGATTCGGGGGCTGTGGCGACCAAAAATTTCGACAAAAATCACTATGATGGCAAGTGTATCAAAATGCTCCGGAGAACCTAAAATGAAGATAGGGAAAAAATATTTCCGGCCAAATTTTTTTGGGCCAAAACGTGCTCTACAAAGCGTGCCAGACTCTTTTTTTCCGAGACCTACTCAGGTAGGAAAACGCGAATCCGAAATCAAAAAGATGTCGAAACAAACCTAATAACTACCAAATTCGGATTAGAGGCAGATATTGGGTGGTGATATATGGTAGTGGAGATAATGATGGCGGGTGGTGATATATGGTAGTGGAGATGATGATGGTGGATGGTGATATATGGCAGCGATGATGATCGTGGTGGTATATGGCAGTGGTGAAGATGATGTTGTGGCGGCGTGACAACCTGTGAACAGAACTTGAAACTCTAAAGGACTAGACACTAGGACCAGCAACCTGACACGATGATGCAACCGCAAGTTCAACAAAGCAAACACCAAATAGAAAATTGGAAAGGCTCAGATTGGTTCAGATATGAAGATCTAACCCTAATTTTTTTTGTATTTTCATGGACTTTAGGTATGAAGAACAGATGTGATCTAACTAACAAAAACTGGTAAAATCTCACCGAGCAACCTGGAAATCTGATACCACTTGATAGAGGCGAAGTTGTCCCTGTCTTTTGATGAGATAGTGGCTATCGTTTTTGGTGGAGTAGACTTTGATGATCCAAATACGAACGTGCGAGACGTCGCGCCTTAGCAATCGCTAAACCAACTCCGAGAGGTTATTGACCATGCCGGAGCACGATCAACCTGACCATGAAGGTCTGTTTCCTGCACGCAAACGAAGAACAAGTAAGAAATTGAGATTGCAATCTAGATATTGCAAATATAAGAGGAAAGCTTTATTGATGAAGTGGGGTTCTGTGACGCCTTTGTCTGATCGTGGAACACAAACGAAGAACGCGAAGTTGTAGCTACGGCGAACCTGTAATCTAAACAAAACCCAAACCTAAAACGATGCCCTAAGGGCTGTATATATGGGGGAATTGAGGGGAATTTCGTGGTCCCTTGGAGGAGGGGTTCGAAACCGACCCTAACTCAGTTTCCCCATACATACGGACTCTAAAAACAGCCTACAATATGGTATTTCGAAATTACATGGGCGTGGCCCAAAAATAAGATGGCGCAACACCTATATTAGCCTATGGACAAATTTTATAAAGTGGCATCATGCATATTTCTTCCAAGGCTTCTCGATCCCATTACGGTGGCTTCAAAGTGCGAAAATCATCACTGGAAGCTCCTTTGTTCTTTCCCGCATACGCACCTTCTTCTCCATGCTTGATCCCGCTCCAATGGTCATCCTTCTTGTCCATGCTAGGTCCTTCATTCATAAGTAAAACAAAAGTATCTAATTTAGGTAGCATCATATGTTCATGAACATTAGAAGGATTTCCAAGAAACGAAAGTACCTGGTAATTCAATTGACATGTGCGAGCTCTAGTAATTGGTCCTGCATGTATAGTAGTTGGGGTTGTGGGTGTAACATTAGTAGAGATGTCCTCATCAATGTGTTCCCCCTAAGTGGGCACTGTTGTGAAGGATTGTTGTTTCGAAGCACCATGTGATGATCGGGTGTGATAGACTCTAACATTCGCATACAACGGGTGTAAGCCAGATTTACACACACGAAACACTTAGGTTGACTTGACGAGCCTATCATGTCCAGACATGTCCTAGGAACACAATAGACTGAAAGGTCGAACATGAGTCGTCTAGTAGATGCGATCAACATGGAGATGTTCACCATTGATGACTAGTCCGTCTCACGTGATGATCGGACACGGCCTAGTTGATATGGATCATGTATCACTTAGATGACTAGAGGGATGTCTATCTGAGTGGGAGTTCATTAGGTAATATGATTAATTGAACTCATTATCATGAACATAGTCAGGAGTGTCTTTGCAAATTATGTTATAGATAGCACACGTTGTAGCTCCCTTGTTTTATTGATACGTTCCTAGAGAAAAGTTTGTTGGAAGATGATTGTAGCAATAATGCGGACTGGATCCGTTATCTGAGGATTGTCCTCATTGCTGCACAAAAGGCTTATGTCCTTAATGCACCGCTCGGTGCGCCACCCCCTCAAGCGTCGTCTGTAGATCTTGTGAACATCTGATAGGCACATTTTGATGACTACTTGATAGTTCAGTGTGTCATGCATTACAACTTAGAATTAAGGCTCCAAAACATTTTGAACGTCACAGAACATATGAGATGTTCTAGGAGCTGAAATTGGGATCTCAGGATCGTGCCCGTGTTGAGAGGTATGATACCTCTGACAAGATTCTTTACCTGCAAGATGAAGGGGAATAGCTCAATCAGTGAGCATGTGCTAAGATTGTCTAGGTACTACAATCGCATCAATTGAGTGGGAGTTAATCTTCCATATAAGATAGTGATTGATATAGTTCTCCAAGTCACTGTCACTAAGCTACTAGAGCTTCATGATGAACTATAAACTCCTAGGGATGAAAATAATGATCCCTGAGATACTCGCGATGTTTGACACTGCGAAGGTAGAAATCAAGAAGGAGCATCAAGTGTTGATGGTTAGTAAAACCACTAGTTTCACAAAGGGCCAGGGCAAGAAGGGAAACTTCATGGATGGCAAGCCAGTTGCTGCTCTAGTGAAGAAACCCAAGGTTGAACCCAAACCCGAGACTAAGTGGTTCTATTATGAGGAGAGCGGTCAGTGAAACAGAACAACCCTAGATACTTGGTATATAAGAAGGTTGGCAACGTCAACAGAAGTATATTTGATATGCATATTATTGATGTGTACCTTGCTAATACTCCTAGTAGCACCTGGGTATTAGACACCGGTTCAGTTGCTAAATGTTGGTAGCTCGAAATAAAAGCTACGGAATAAATGGAGGCTAGCTAAGGGTGAGGTGACGATGTGTGTTGGAAAAGTTTCCAAGGTTGATGTGATCACCATCACACGCTCTCTCTACCTTCAGGATTAGTGGTAAACCTAAATAAATGTTATTTGGTGTTTGCGTTGAGCATGAACGTGACTAGATCATGTTTATTGCAATACGGTTATTCATTTAATTTAGAGAATAATGGTTATTCTGTTTACATGAATAATGCCTTCAATGGTCATGCACCCAATGGGAATGGTTTATTGAATCTTGATCGTAGTAATACACATGTTCATAACATTGACACCAAAAGATACAGAGTTAATAATGATAGTACCACATAGTTGTGGCACTGCCACTAAATGTCATATTTGTATAAATCTCATGAAGAAACTCCATGCTGATGGATCTTTGGACTCATTCACTCTCGAATCCATTGAGACATGCGGAGCATGCTTCATGGGAAAGATGACTAAAGACCCCATTTTCGGTATGATTGAGCGGGCTAGTAACTTATTGGAAATAATACATGTTGATGTATGCGGCCCAATGAGTGTTGTAGCATGCGGTGCATATCATTATTTTCTTACCTTCACTAATGATTCGGGTAGATATGGGCCCATTTACTTAATGAAACACAAGTCTGAAATGTTTGAAAAGTTCAATTAAATTCAGAGTGAAGTTTGAGATCATCGTGAAAAGAAGATAAAAATGTCTACGATATGATCGTGGAGGTGAATATCTGAGTTACGAGTTTTGTATGCAACTTAAGACAATGTGGAAGTTGTTTCACAACTCACGCCACCAGGAACACCATAGTGTGATGGTGTGTCCGAACGCCGTAGTCGTGCTCTATCGGATATGGTGCATACTATGATGTCTCTTACCATTTTGCCACTATATTTTTGGGGTTATGCATTAGAGACAACTACATTCACTTTAAATAGAGCACCATATAATTCCATTGAGATGACACCATATGAATTATGGTTTGGTAGGAACCTAAGCTATCATTTCACAGAGTTTGGGAATGCGACACTTATGTCTGATAAGCTCGAACCCAAAGCGTAATAGTGCAACTTCATAGGATACCCTAAGAACAATTGGTTATACCTTCTATCTCAGATTTGAGTGCAAAGTGTTTGTTGCTAAACTGGGTCCTTTCTCGAGAAAGAGTTTCTCTCGAAGGAATTAAGTGGGAGGAATATAGAACTTGATGAGGTTGTTGAACCTTTGTTTCAACCAGAGAGTAGCCTAGCGCAGAAAGATGTTTCTGTGAGCCTATGTTAGTTGAAGAAGAAGTTAATGATGATGATCATGAAGCTTCAGATCAAGTTACTATCAAACTCGTAGGTCGACAAGGACGCCTACTGCTCCTGAGTGGTACGACAACCCTGTCTTGGAGGTGATGCTGTTGGACAACGATGAACCTACGAACTATGGAGTAGTGATGGTGGGACCGGATTCCAATAAATGGCTAGGAGTCAAGAATCCGAGAAAGGATCCATGTATGAAAACCAAGTATGGACTTTGGTAGACTTGCCCGTTAAACGGCAGGTCATTGAGTACAAATGGACCTTTAAGATCAAGACGGACGCTGATGGTGAATGTCACCATTTATGAAGCTCGACTTGTCACAAAGAAGTTTCTGTCAAGTTCGAGGAGTTGACAGCGATGAGATTTTCTCACCTGTAGTGATGCTAAAAGTCTTTTGAAATTATGTTAGCAGTTGCTGCATTTTTCGGTTATGAAATCTGGTAGATGGATGTCAAAACATCGTTTCCTTAATGATATTCATCAGGAAAGGTTGTATGTGATACAACCGGAAGTTTTTGTCAGTCCCAAGGATGCTAAAATGTATGCAAACTCCAGCGATCCTTCTATGGACTGGAACAAGCATTTCGGAGTTGGAATATATGCTTTGATGAGGTGATCAAAGTTTTGGGTCTATACAAAGTTTATGAGAAACTTGTATTTACAATAAAGTGAGCGGGAGCACTATAGAACTTCTGATAAGTATATGTGGGTGACATATTATTGATCGGAAATGATGTAGAATTTCTGGAAAGCATAAAGGGTTGTTTGAAAAGGAGTTTTTCAAAGGAAAACCCGGAAATAAGCTAGTTAAATGTTGGGCATCGGGATCTATGGAGATAGATCAAGACGTCTAATAGAACTTTCAATGAGTACATACCTTGACAAGATTTTGAAAGAGTTCAAAATGGACTAGTCAAAGAAAGAGTTCTTGCCTGATTTGTTAGGTGTGGAGTTGAGTAAGACTCAAAGCTCGACCACAACAGAAGAAAGAGAAAGGATGAAGGTCGTCCCCTATGCCTTGTCCATAGGCTATGTATAGTATGCCATGCTGTGTACTGCACCTAGTGTGTGCCTTGCCATGAGTCTGTCAAGGGGTACAAGAGTGGTCCACGAGTGGATCACTGGACAGCGGTCAAGATTATCCTTAGTAACTAAAGGACTAAGCAAATATTTCTCGATTATGGAGGTGATAAATAGTTCATCATAAAGGGATACGTCGATCCAAGCTTTGACACCTATCCGGACGACTCTGAGTTGCAGTAAGGATACGTATAGTGGAGCAACCATTTGGAATAGCTCCAAGCGGAGTGTGGTAGCATCTGCACTATACATATAGATTTCCAAAGTACACATGGATCTGAGTGTTACAGACCCGTTGACTAAAACCTCTATCACAAGCAAGACATGATGAAAACCCAGAACTCATTGGGTGTTAATCACATGATGATTTAAGTATTAATCACATGGTGATTTAAGTGTTAATCACATGGTGATGTGAGTGAGATTATTAACTCTAGTGCAAGTGGGAGACTGTTGGAAATATTCCCTAGAGGCAATAATAAAATGGTTATTATTATATTCTTGTTCATGATAATTGTCTATTGTTCATGCTATAATTGTATTAACCAGAAACCGTAATACATGTGTGAATACATAGACCACACCATGTCCCTAGTGAGCCTCTAGTTGACTAGCTTGTTGATCAATAGATGGTAATGGTTTCCTAACCATTGACATTAGATGTCGTTGATAATGGGATCACATCATTAGGAGAATGATGTGATGGACAAGACCCAATCCTAAGCATAGCACAAGATAGTGTAGTTCGTCTACTAGATCTTTTCTAATGTCAAGTATCATTTCCTTAGACCATGAGATTGTGCAACTCTCCGATACCGTAGGAATGCTTTGGGTGTATCAAACGTCACAACATAACTCAGTGACTATAAAGGTGCACTATAGGTATCTCCAAAAGTGTCTATTGGGTTGGCACGAATCGAGACTAGGATTTGTCACTCCGTCTGACGGAGAGGTATCTCTAGGCCCACTCGGTAATACATCATCATAAGGAGCTCAATGTAACTAAGGAGTTAGTCATAGGATCATGTGTTACGGAACGAGTAAAGAGACATGCCGGTAGCGAGAATGAACAAGGTATATGGATACTAACGATCGAATCTTGGGCAAGTAACATACCGATGGACAAAGGGAATTGTATACGGGATTAATTGAATCCCCGACATCGTGGTTTATATGATGAGATCATTGTGGAACATGTGGGAGCCAATATGGGTATCCAGATCCCGCTATTGTATATTGGCCGGAGAGGTGTCTCGGTCATGTCTGCATGGTTCCCAAACCCGTAGGGTCTACACACTTAAGGTTCGGTGATGCTAGAGTTGTAATGGGAATTGTATGTGGTTGCTGAAAGTTGTTCGCTGTACCGAATGAGATCCTGGACGTCACGAGGAGTTCCAGAATGTTCCGTAGGTAAATATTTATATATAGGAAGTCCTATTTCGGCCACCTGCATGGGGGGACCCACATGAACGTGGGTAGTGGGGGAAAGGCCCCACAGCCCTGGTCCAGGCGCACCAGGAACTCCCCTTACAAGTTATAAGATCATATCCCGAAGGGATAAGAGCAAGACCCCTAAATATGGGGGATAACAATCGGTGGGGAAGATAAATGATGGGATTTCTTTCCTCCCTCCTTTGCCAATGCCCAATGGACTTGGAGGGCAAGAAACCAGCCCCCTCCACCCCTATTTATAGTGGGGAGGGACATGGGAGCTGAACCCTTGCCCCTGGCGCATCCCTCCCCCTCCTACACCTCCTCCTCCTCCGTAGTGCTTAGTGAAGCTCTACCGGAGAACCACGAGCTTCACCGCCACCACGCTATCGTGTTGCCGGAGCTCTCCCTCAACTTCTCCTCTCCTCTTGCTAGATCAAGAAGGAGGAGGCGTCCCCGGGCTATACATGTGTTGAACTCAGATGCGCCGTCCGTCCGGCGCTTGGATCGGATCTTACGCGATTTGAATCGCCGCGAGTATGACTCCATCAACCACATTCTTTGCAATGCTTACGCTTAGCGATCTTCAAGGTTATGAAGATGCACTCCATCTCTCTCGTTTGTAGCATCTCCTAGATTGATCTTGGTGACACGTAGGAATTTTTTTGAATTATTACTACGTTCCCCAACAATGGTGTATATGGTGCACGCTCTCTCACACCAATGTGATAGTGTATATGTTGGTGGACACTCGCTCACACGAATATTTTGACCGTCGGTGATGGTCGCAGATCTTCTTCTCTTCTTGTGCATTATACTAAGGTATATATCGCGAGAAGAGAAGAGAAGGAAGCAACCCCCACGACAACAGTCGGTATTGCTCCATCACACAAGGAGCTTTGATAGACTGAAAGTCAATCCTATAAGCATTAGTCAATTAATATTAGTAAGGACATAAAAATGCATGCACTATGTTTTGCCATCATTTCATCTAGTTCCTATTATCACAAAATTTCGACATAACCTTTCCTAAAAACAGAACATATCGAGCGCCTGAAATTTGCCGGAACGGAAATGAATCAATATTCCGGTAAAACATAAGCCACTCGGAGGTTTCATTTCTTCACGTTTTCATTGCAAAAATACTAGCTCCATTTTTTCACATTTTCATTTTCATTTCTTAACATTTTCAAAAATATCCTATCTTCACATTTTGATTTCATAAAAATTGCACGCCTTACATTTTTCAACTCAACATTGTTGGATTTTACTTCTCCCAATAATTCCCCTAAAATGTTCGTATATTCTTTATGCAATTGATAATCATTTTATAATGAAATATCTACCTATGAACTAAACCCCTACAAAAACTAAATCCTACCTATAAACTATCTACCATATGAAACCTAAAAATTAAAACAAAGAAGAAGAGAGGTAGAGGATGGAGGCTACCTGCGGCGGAGGGTGTCGATGATGGTGACAGGTAGCGATGCCTCATGGCGGAGGTGGACACCTGGGACGGAGGAGGGCGGGACGAGGGAGGGTCAGGATGGGGACGGACGGGACGAGGGAGG
This sequence comes from Hordeum marinum, assembly GCA_022496015.1. NCBI lineage: Eukaryota > Viridiplantae > Streptophyta > Magnoliopsida > Poales > Poaceae > Hordeum > Hordeum marinum. The sequence continues at coordinate 103,456,916 of CM039676.1, read as the reverse complement.
GCCAAGACGGGGAGGGCCGCCGCGTTGGGAGGACGACCGGGAGGAGCGCCGACGCAAGGGAGAGTGTGGAGAGGGAGGGAATGAGGAGGGAGAGAGTGAGGGCATGGGGAAGAAGACAAGTTCAAGGGCTCTACTTAGCAATAGCGCTAGGCGACCAAGGGCGCTACTGCTAATATCTTTAGCAGTAGTGTGTGTTGCTTGGCGACGTTGTTGCTAAGTGGGGTCCACCTGTTGGCATTGTGCAAAAATAGCAGTAGCGGTGGGACGCTGGCATGCGCTAAAGCTTTAGAGCTTAGCAGTAGCATCGTGTGAGGACCCATGCTGCTAGTATGGGCAGCCCCGGTGGGGGACGATGGGTCCACCTAGCAGTAGCGCCTGGTCGGAGGCACGCACTATTAATGTACTACTATTTGTAGTGGTAGGAAATATGCCCTGGAGGCAATAATAAAGTAGTTATTATTATATTTCCTTGTTCATGATAATCGTTTATTATCCATGCTATAATTGTGTCGGCACCCCAATCCTAAGTCATAAGAATCCAGACTGTAACATACCACGTCACTTTGCGGCCTCACGCACGGTAAGTTCCACGGCTGCAGCCTTACCTTAGTCGGGACCGTTTGCGTATTTTGGCTCACATATGTGAATATGTCGCTGGCAATCAAATGACAGAGAACCCGGGCCGACATAACTAATCATAGAACCCAAGCGGCACATCCGTACGGAAACAGGCATACATAACCCAGCAATGCAGGTGTCGGCCTCAAGCGTGTGTAGACGAGTCATAGCAAGCTACAGGGACTCCATTACGTCGTGAGACACAAATGCCATCACTGCACGTAGACGAGTCGTAGCAGGCTACAGGGACTCCCTTACACCGCGAGACATTTCCCCGAAGGGACAGACACAGCAGCAAAGAAGGATACATGCCGGTCAATCAATGTGTCCGGAGCAGTAGCAAGCTACCATGGCTCGGTGGAAGCACAAAGAGGCAGTTTCCCATAAAGAGTACTACTAAAAGCACACGACTAGGTGTCGGATCCCATACATACCGTCGCGGTCACACGTACACACGACATGCCCGATATGCATAGATACAACCATGGCATCACAACATAACTATACAACAACATGACTTCTATTTAAGAGGCTCAGATGAGCCTTGCATAATATGTTCTTACAGATAGGGGTCACATGACCCGACACTCAAGTCATACAAACATGTTCATACAAACCAAATGAAAGCATAAGCTGTCTAAGTACAGACAGATGAAAGGATAAAAAGGCACATGGCCTGACTATCTATAGCCTGCCACATGGCACACGTCGTAGCTGGGACACCAACTATTCGGCATCGTGAACATCTAGAAAGAACCCACCTAATGGGTCCTGGGTCTCATCTGCAACATTTATGAAGCAAACGTGAGTACAAACGTAAGCAGCAAGTCTTTAAAACAGACCTAGTCTATTCATGCTCATGCATCAACAAAAGGAGTGGTGGACTTTATGCAGCAATGCCAGCTTTGACTCATGGCTAACCTACACTACTCAATTTTAACTCTCTGTTTACATTTTAGATATCGCACACGAGTCCACTAACTCCATAACAATACACCACCATGGATTCACATCCCTCCTGGGAGAGTGCCATCCATGGTACTCACACTTGTCTTGGTATTTTTATGAGTATCCATTAGATTATCTATGAACAACATCAATTCTCCAAGTAGTCCATATCCGAGGACGTGGCTATTCGAATAGTTTCATACCCTGCAGGGGTGTACTTCTTCACACACGCTCTCGCCACTTATCGCTGTGTGCTCATAAACCATGCACCTCGGCAACCTTCAAGCGGATGCCCAGCGAGGGAGTCGGCCACAACCGTCAATCACATAAGGTCTCTAGTCCAGGTTATCGCCTATTTGAGACTGAACCCACACGGAAGTCCGGCCGAAGTTTCCGCTACGGCCCCAAACGATGTGCGCAGGGTTCCCAAGCCCACCATTCGGGTGACCCTTGGTACACCGTGCCACTTCCTACCGCATCCTAACCCAGCCCTAGGGTCAGCTCTACGCACGGCCTCCAGCATGCTATAAACACCAGAAACTACTTGCAACTCCTGGACTAAGGACTAAGCGAATGATAGGTCGAGAGGGTCAATTAAGTATCCCAACGTGTGGTAGTAACTAGTCTTGGATCACAAACACGGAACTCAGTTCCTAAGAACGGTCCCGATGAGACAACCCGCTATGTACTCCTACATAGCCTCTCATCGCTACCTTTAGCAAATCGAGTTCATCTTTATATCACCACATGAGAACAACATCGTCTCACTCAGTTCATCACCCAAATGAATCAGACCTGACCCAACTCTAAGCATAGCAAGCATAGTAGTCAAAGTAAGCTAAGCATGTCATGGCACAAGCATCTACCAGGTATGCTAGGTTGCAAGGTTTGACTATTTACTATGACAATGTCAGGTTATGCAGCAGAATAGGATCATCTACCGTGTATGACTGACATGTGATCGACTGTCCTAATGCAATAAACAAGAGCAGGAGCGAGAGAGTAGGATGTTATCGGAATGATCAAAGGGGTTGCTTGCCTTGTTGGGTAGCGGAAAGGTTCTCTCCTTCGTCGGGATACTCGGGGGTATCCTCAGAAGCAAGGCCTACCGCAGTGCAGATAAGAAACAATCAACACACGCAAGTGCGACAATATGATGAATGATCATGGCATGATAGCATGTATGGATGATTTGAAATGAATTTGAATATAGGTGCAAAATCGTTTTTATTTCAAATTCCATATATTATCCTATTAGTAAATGTCCATGTCCACCTACTTAGATTGTTCTAACATGCATGACAATAACAACATTGGATTCATTGTTATTTTTGATAAATTTTCATATATAAATTATTTTCATCTGATTTATAGATTAATTTATATGAATTTTGAAGTTTTGAATATTTTTTGGAATTATTTTTAAACTGGAAAATGAAATAATGACATCATCCTGACGTCACTGTGACGTCAGCTGGTCAGTTGACCGGGCCAGAGTCAAACCTGACATGTGGGGACCACATGTTAGTGACTCAATCAACCAACTGATTAATTAAAACTAATCCTAAGTAATTAACAGATCTGGGCCCACATGTTAGTGACAGATTAGGTTAATTAAACTATATAATTAAGTTTCCTAATTAAGATTTGACTACTAGGGCCTGACCCCACCTGTTAGCGACCCAGGGGTCAAACCCCCGACGGTCAGACAGGTTGACTCACCGACGTTGAGCCGCCGGTGATGTCAGGGACGGCGGAGGGGGTCGGAGTCCCTCCTCCGGTGACCAAACAGGCGGCGGAGGGCACCAAATGAATCTACACACACGCGTGCATCCATTCCGACCCCTCCCAGGAGCTGTGAAGGTCGGAGTTGACGCCGGCGGCGAGCTTGGCGGCTGCCGAAGCTCGGGCGAGCATGGGCTCGTCGAGCCAGAGCTCAAGCGAGGCACCTAAGGCCTCCTAGGGCTGCCTGGGTCCATCTTGAGCACGACCGCATGCTTAGACGCGAGCTTGGGCCGCTGCAACGGCGGCCACGACCTTGCCGGCGGCGAAGAGCTTTCGGGCTTGGAGGTACTCGGCGCTAGAGGGCTCATTCGAAGGGGGAAAGAAGGGGAAAGGACCAGGAGCTAACGGCGGTTGCAGCGACGTCGAGAGCGGGCTTGGGGAGGGCCTGGAGACGCCGATCAATGGCTGCGAAGCGTCGGGTCCGAGGAGGAAGACGAGCTCCGGGACGGCGCTTTGGGGCTCCTGGTGATGCGCAGCTCAGCGAGGAGGAAGAAGGCGACAAGGCGGAGCGATTGAGAGGCTCAGGGGCGAGGGGGAGCGTCTAGAACGACGACGGCGAGCTCGAGCAGGGCTCGGCCATGGCGGAGCAGAGAAGAGGGAGAAGGCAAGGGGCGAATGCGAGAGAGAGAGGGATGGGGATGACAGCGGCGTCCTCATCCACTCGCCAGCGTAGCGAGGGGGACGCAGGCAAGCAGGGAGCTACGTGGCAGCTCCAGCGAGCGCGCGCAGCGAGCACACGCGTGTCCTCCTGGCCGCCAGGAGGACGATGACCCCCCTGGGCTAGGTGGGCCGGCCTGGCTTGGGCTTCTTCTTCTTTTTCTTTTATCCTTTTCTCTGTTTTTTTCTACTTCTAACATTTGTTTATTTTTTTGCAGGTACAAATGACTTTATAAAATATCCCATATATTTTCTACAATGGAGTTTGAATATTTCAAACTTATCTGAAAAGTTTCAGGATATTACGAAAACTTAAGTAATGATAATGTTTTATTTAATATTTTCAGAGGCTTTAACATTTATTTTTAAATTGCCTTAGGTGCTCAAATAATTAAAATGATCCATGTTATAATCATGTCCAAATTTACCAGACATAGGGAACATTTTTAGTGGGCATTTTGGATTTGTTGAATTTTCACCAAATTTGAATTGTTTTGATTCAAAGTGAGCTTGGGGTTTCTTTTGTTCCCCGTTTCATGTTGATGCAATAGAATGAAACATGATGCAAGCACATGCTATTCTAGGACATCTAGCTAGGGATGTGACAACTCACCCCCACTCAAAAGAATCTCGTCCCGAGATTTTGAAGTCGTCGGGAAGAGCGCGGGGTACTCTAGTCGAAGACGATCTTCTCTTTCCCAGGTGGCCTCCTTTTCAGAATGGTGTGACCACTGAACCTTAAGAAATTTGATGTTTCGACGCCGAGTGGTACGCTCAGCTTGATCAAGAATATGAACAGGGTATTCTCGATATGTAAGGTTATCTTGGAGATTAAGCGTTATGTTGTGTACCTCACGGAGAGGGTCCGAGAAGCAATGCCTGAGTTGCGACATGTGGAAGACATCATGAACCTTGGAAAGATGCGGCAGAAGTTCCAATTGGTAGGCAACCTCTCCTCGTTTGGCAAGAATGCGAAAAGGTCCAATGTAACGAGGAGCCAGCTTGCCCTTGATACCGAATCGATGGGTACCCTTCAGACGTGTAACCCGAAGGTAATATTTCTCGTCAATTTCATAGGTCACAGCTTTATGATGGCGATCATATTGGCTCTTTTGACGAGATTGGGCTGTTTTCAACTTTTCACGAATAATGCGAACTTGCTCCTCTGCATCCTGGATCGTATCCGGGCCAAAGAGTTGCCTCTCTCCGGTTTCCGACCAGTTAAGAGGTGTTCGACACCTTCGTCTATAGAGAACTTCAAAAGGGGCTTTTCCCAAGCTCAATTGATAACTATTGTTATAAGAAAATTCGGCAAATGGAAGACATTTCTCCGAATTCATACCGAAAGATATAACACAAGCTCGGAGCATGTCTTCGAGAATTTGATTGACTCGCTCAACTTGACCACTTGATTGCGGGTGGAAAGCAGTGCTAAAGGATAGATGAGTCCCCATTGCGGTTTGAAAACTTTCCCAAAATCAGGAAGTAAAGATACTTCCACGGTTTGAGTTAATCTCCAAAGGAACACCATGAAGAGAAACTATTCGAGAAACATACAACTCCGCTAGCTGGCTAGCAGTTATACTTTCCCGAACTGGAAGAAAATGAGCCACTTTGGAAAGACGGTCGATGACCACAAATATAACATTATTCCCACTCTTAGTCCTGGGAAATCCAGTAATGAAATCCATAACGACTTTATCCCATTTCCATTAAGGAATAGCTAAAGGTTGAAGGGTGCCAGCAGGCCTTTAATGTTCTGCTTTCACGTGATGACAAACGTCGCAGTTAGCAACGAACTGAGCAATTTCTATTTTCATCCTAGTCCACCAGAACCTTTGGCGTAGGTCTTGATACATCTTGGTACTACCCGGATGGATTGAGAGAGGAGAATCATGAGCCTCCTTAAGGATCAGCTGTCTTAAGCGTGCGCTCTTGGGAACCACCAACCGGTTTTAGAAGATCACAACACCTTCATCATTCTTGGAGAAATCTTTAGCGTTTCCGCTAGCAATATTCCCCTTGATCCGAGATATACCCTTATCATATTTCTGGAGAGATACTATTTGATTCTTAAGATTAGGTTTTGCCACCAGGTTAGATAGAAATACTTGAGGAACAAGGTGAAGGTATAACTTCCGAAATTCCTCATGGAGAAGTGGTTGACCTTGTTGTAACATCAGGTTGTTACAATAAGACTTACGACTTAGTGCATCAGCCATGACATTGGCTTTCCCCGGGGTGTAAGTTATCCCTAAGTCATAATCTGTAATCAACTCTACCCACCGTCTTTGCCTGAGATTCAAATCCGGCTGGGTGAATATATATTTTAGACTTTGGTGATCAGTGTAAATTTCGCAACGAGTACCCAGAAGCTAATGTTGCCAGGTTTTCAGTGCATGGACTACAGCTGCAAGCTCAAGATCATGTGTTGGATAATTATCCTCATGTGGACGCAAATGTCGAGATGCATATGCAATCACATGATGATCTTGCATGAGAATGCAACCTAATTCTTGTCGCGAGGCGTCGCAATAGATAACAAAGTCCTTAGAGAAATCAGGTGGCACCAGAACGGGAGCAGAGGTCAGTCATCTTTTCAACTCCTGAAAATTGTGCTTGCATTGTGGAGTCCACTCGAACTTTTTATCTTTCTTGAGGAGTTCAGTCAGAGGTTTTGCAACTTTGGAGAAATTCTCGACAAAGCGGCAACAATAGCTCGCTAAGCCAAGGAAACTCCAAACTTGCTTAACCGATTCAGGTTGAGTCCAATCAAGGATGGCCTAAGCTCTCTCGGGATTGACAGCAATACCTTTTCCAGATATCACGTGGCCCAGATAGGTCACTTCTAACAACCAAAATTCACACTTGGAGAATTTGGCGTACATGCGGTGCTCTCGAAGTTTCATCAATACAGCGTTAGATGCTCGGCATGTTCTTGTTCGTTCTTCGAGTAGATGAGTATATCGTCGAGGTAAACCATGACGAATTTATCTAGATACTCCATGAAGATCGAATTCATCAAGCGAGAGAAGGTGGCTGGGGCATTGGTTAAACCGAAGGACATGACGGTGTACTCGTATTGGCCATAACGAGTAACAAAAGCCGTTTTGGAATGTCGACGTTCCTAATTCTGATTTGATGGTATCCCAACCTCAAATACATTTTGGAAAAGACAGAGGATCCAGCGAGTTGATCATACAAATCGTTGATCCTGGGGAGCGGATACTTGTTCTTTATGGTGACCAGATTCATTGGCCGATAATCCACAACCATCCGATCCGAACCATCCTTCTTCTTGACGAAGAGAACGGGACAAGCCCAAGGAGAAGAACTGGGATGGATGAAACCTTTCTTCAAAGCCTCATCGAGTTGGATCTTAAGTTCGGCTAGTTCTAAGGGTGCCATCTTATAGGGTCTTCTGGCTATGGGGACAGTCCCTGGGATGAGCTCTATCACAAACTCAACATCTCTGACAGGAGGAATTCCTGGCAGTTCTTCCGCAAAGGCATCCAGAAAGTCACGGACTACCGGAATATCTTCTAACTCTGGAAGAGGGCTAGCATTAAGGGAATAGAGTTGGTGCTTGGTTGTTCGAGTGGAGACATTAACTATCTCACCCGATGGATGTGTAAGTTGAACATTCCTAGAATGAGTATCAATCTTGGCGTAGTGGGCTTTCATCCAATCCATGCCTAGAATGATATTGATGTCCGAAGACTTGAGGGCTATCAAAGATGCTAGGAAGACTAGTCTATCCACTAGAATCTCATTATCATGGCTCACTCTAGAAGTTTGCCATTTTGAACCCAGAGTCTGCACTACTAAAGGAGTAGGCATATCACAAAAAGACATGTTATGCAACTGTGCATGACTTTCTAGGATAAAAGAATGAGATGCCCCAGTATCAAATAAAACAGATGCTAGATGACTATTGATAAGGAGCATACCTAGGATAACATGAGGATCCTCAAGGGCTTCCTCAGCAGACACATAGTTCACTCGTCCACGAGCAGGAGCTGGCTTCACAAAGAAGGCTTTTCTTGGTTTTCCACGTCCAGCGGGCTTAACATTATTCTGGGGACACTTACGAGAGTAGTGTCCTGGTTCTCCACACTTGTAGCAAACCACGGTGGCATCGGGAGCAACATTTGCAGGCGGTCCTCCAAATGGTCTGACTGGAGGGTTGGGCTGAACTGGGTGAGGCGCCTGGAAGGAGGGCCTCGCATTGTATTTTGGCGGCAGAGCTGCGTTGGGCACCCAGATCCGGCGTTTATTGGAGCCCGAGCCAGATGCAGTGTTGAAGTCACGATCGTGCTTTCTCGTGGCCTCATAATCAGTCTGTCCAGTCTCGGCATTGATAGCCTTGTTGACAAGAGCCTGGAAAGTGGTGCACTCATGCAGGCGCAGATCTCGGCGGAGCTCAGGGTTAAGTCCCTTGCGGAACCTAGCCTGCTTCTTGGCATCAGTAGAAACTTCCTCAGGAGCATAGCGAGCAAGGTTTCCAAACTCACGACTATAAGCATCCACTAACAGTCTGCCCTGGGTGAAGGCACAAAATTCCTCTCTCTTACGATCCATTAGCCCTTCTGGGATGTGATGGGTACGAAATGCGACACTGAACTCTGCCCAAGTTGGTGCCGGGCCTGCGGGACGCATGGCTTCAAAAATTTCCCACCATAGATTGGCGGGACCTTCCAGAAAGTAAGTTGCAAAGGTCACCTTGTTGGCCTCAGTCACATTGGCAGCCCGGATCTTGCGATACATGTTAGTCAACGAGTCATCCTCGTCGAGTGGGTTGACCGAATGATGATACTTGGGTGGGCACAGTCTGATGAAATCACCAAGTGATACACCATCATTGAGGTCATTGCGGGGAGCACATGTTGTGTTCTGCTCAATTCTTTCCAACAGCCTGTTGGGATCCCTCTTGTTCCTTTCGGCTTCAAGCATTACTTCTGCCAAGGAAGGCGCATGTGGCAGATCCTCTTGCCTTGTCTGGCTTCCCTCGTCCTACTCAGGGGCAGGCACGGGTTTATTCCTAGTTTCCACCATCCTGGAGAAACAAACCCATAGCTTAATCATAGGGAACAACAACTCTAGGACATAAGATAAGGAATGTACTGGACAACATGGCATGCAGGGTAAACACCAATCAACATGGTAAAACAACTTCCATATGAACACCATGATTCATGCACACCATGACATAGTTCAGTACAAGCCAAGCTGAGATACAACTAAGGAAAGAGGACACAACTCATCGGAGGCATTACAGGCTTCCTATACATTATCTATCTACACCTCCGGAACTTAACTCTCAACCTCATCATAGCCCACAAGACATGCAGGACTATGGCGATCCGATTATTACCATACTAGAACTAACATCCACATACTCAAGTATCGCCGTAGAATGCCACATACAGGTTACCCCCATGACCCAGGAGCTGAACCTGAGGATCTGGAAACACTCTAGCCTGTGATCCCTGGGAGCCATAAGGACACGGATGTGGCCTTGGTCCCCTTGTCGATGGCAACAACGGTCCTCAAAGAGGGGTGATGCCTCCAACATCGGGCCAGTCTACGTGTGCTGGCAGATGAGTCCCTGATGGGGTCAACATCTCCAAATCTCCATAGCCTGTCTGCATGACAGGTGCCAACTATGTCAGGGCTGTCCAAAGACGTGCATGGGTGGCATAAAGCTCCATGCGAAGGGCACGTGCATCACGATCCCTGTTCTCCAACATCTGAGCGGTCACCTGCAGCCTAGGGTCCTCATGGGAATGATCATAGTAGACTGCACTAAGATAACCATCCTCTCCTCCCATAGAAGTAGGAACATAGTAGAACTCGGTGTCTTGAAGTAGACCATGGTGGAATATCATGATAGTCAGCATGGTGTAAGCGGCCTCCTAAACTGCCATATCTATGGTGACACCTAATCCATAAGTCAAGTGAAGCGACTCTGCAGCTCCAGGGTATGAAGGATAAATCTTGACGGTACACAGGTACTGACTCTGGTTGAAATCTCGATACTGTTCCTCCACTGTGTACTCTGGGTACCAACGGTATCCAGCCTCCATCATGACTCTAACCAACATGGCCGTGTGACCCGATACATCGATGCACCTGGTCAGACGGACCACCTGACAGGAAGGACGAGGGGGCATCTGAAACAGAGAATGATGCAAAGACATAAGAGACTCTAGCAGAAATTGGACAGCATAACGGCTATAATTGCTCAAAAAGGATTTTGAGACAACTTCAAAAGATTGGAAAAGCATAACCACTCGACTTTCTAGACTCAAATCTCTTCTCCATCTGTTTGTCACACCAACAGTACTTGAATACCCACATTCACTTGCAACAAGCTAGCTAGTAGTCCATGGTTAGTAACTCGGCATCCTAAGCAATGGATGAGTAGCCTAGTTCTTATCCCCGAAGAAAAGATGAGAATGACTCAACATAGAATAACTTGGGAAGAGGAGTAAAAAGAGACTTATGTTCCCTTCCACAATCAATTCCCCTACTTTTCAATAGTGTTTCTAGACTCAACCTCAATCGGTTTGGCTTGGTAGTCCTACAGTCAGTCAGGCTCTGATACCAATCGTGTCGGGACCCCAATCCTAAGTCATAAGAATCCAGAGTGTAACATATCACATCACTTTGCGGCCCCACGGGCGGTAAGTTCCACGGCTGTAGCCTTACCTTAACCGGGACCGTTTGCATCTTTTGGCTCACGTATGTGAACATGTCGCTGGCAATCAAATGACAGAGAACCCGGCTCACATAACTAGTCATAGAACCCAAGCGGCACATCTGTACGGAAACATGCATACATAACCCAGCAATGCAGGTGTCGGCCTCAAGCATGTGTAGACGAGTCATAGCAAGCTACAGGGACTCCATTACGTCATGAGACACGAATGCCATCACTGCACGTAGACGAGTCGTAGCAGGCTACATGGACTCCATTACACCGCGAGACATTTCCTCGAAGGGACAGACACAACAGCAAACAAGGATACATGCCGGTCAATCAATGTGTCCGGAGCAGTAGCAAGCTACCATTGCTCGGTGGAAGCACAAAGAGGCAGTTTCCCGTAAAGAGTACTACTAAAAGCACACGACTAGGTGTCGGATCCCATACATACCGTTGCACGTCACACGTATGCACGACATGCCCGATATGCATAGATACAACCATGGCATCACAACATAACTATACAACAACATGACTTATATTTAAGAGGCTCAGGTGAGCCTTGCATAATATGTTCTTACAGATAGGGGTCACATGACCCGACACTCAAGTCATACAAACATGTTCATACAAACCAAGCGGAAGCATAAGCTGTCTAAGTACAGATAGATGAAAGGATAAAAAGGCACATGACCTGACTATCTACAGCCCGCCACGGGCATAGGTCATAGCTGGGACACCAGGTATTCGGCATCGTCAACGTCTAGAAAGAACCCACCTAATGGGTCCTGGGTCTCATCTGCAACATTTATGCAGAAACGTGAGTACAAACGTACTCAGCAAGTCTTTAAAACAGACCTAGTCTATTTATGCTCATGTATCAACAAAGGGAGTGGTGGAGTTTATGCAGCAATGCCAGCTTTGACTCATGGCTAACCTACACTACTCAATTTTAACTCTTTGTTTACATTTTAGATATCGCACATGAGTCCACTAACTCCATAACAATACACCACCATGGATTCACTTCCTCCTGGGAGAGTGACGTCCACGGTACTCACACTTGTCTTGATATTTTTATGAGTATCGATTAGATTATCTATGAACAACATAAGTTCTCCAAGTAGTCCATATCCGAGGACGCAGATATTCGAATAGTTTCATACCCTGCAGGGGTGGACTTCTTCACGCACGCTCTCGCCACTTATCGCTGTGTGCTCATAAACCATGCACCTTGGCAACCTTCAAGTGGATGCCCAGTGAGGGAGTCGGCCACCACCATCAATCACATAAGGCCTTTAGTCCAGGTTATCGCCTATTTGAGACTGAACCCGCACGGCAGTCCGGCCGAAGTTTCCGCTACGGCCCCAAATGATGTGCACAGGGTTCCCAAGCCCACCATCCGGGTGACCCTTGGTACACCGTGCCACTTCCTACCGCGTCGTAACCCACCCCTAGGGTCAGCGCTACGCATGGCCTCCAGCATGCTATAAACACCAGAAACTACTTGCAACTCCTGGACTAAGGACTAAGAGAATGATAGGTCAAGAGGGTCAATTAAGTATCCCAACGTGTGTTAGTAACTAGTCTTGGATCACAAACACGGAACTCAGTTCCTAAGAATGGTCCCGATGAGACAACCCGCTATGTACTCCTACATAGCCTCTCATCGCTACCTTTACCAAATCGAGTTCATCTTTATATCACCACATCAGAACAACATCGTCTCACTCAGTTCATCACCGAGATGAATCAGACCTGACCCAACTCTAAGAATAGCAAGCATAGCAGGCAAAGTAAGCAAAGCACGTCATGGCACAAGAATCTACCAGGTATGCTAGGTTGCAACGTTTGACTATTTACTGTGAAAATGTCAGGTTATGCAGCAGAATAGGATCATCTACCGTGTATGACTGACATGTGATCGACTGTCCTAATGCAATAAACAAGAGCAGGAGCGAGAGAGTAGGATGTTATCGGAATGATCAAAGGTGTTGTTTGCCTTGCTGGGTAGCGGAAAGGTTCTCTCCTTCGTCGGGATACTCGGGGGTATCCTCAAAAGCAGGGCCTACCGCAATGCAGATAAGAAACAATCAACACATGCAAGTGTGACAATATGATGCATGATCATGGCATAATAACATGTATGGATGAGCTAATGCAACTAGTGTTCGTGCTGATTTGAAATGAATTTGAATATAGGTTCAAAATCGTTCTTTATTTAAAATTCCATATATTACCCTATTAGTTAATGTCCATATCCACCTACTTAGATTGTTCTAACATGGATGACAACAGCACCATTGGATTCATTGGATTTTTCTGATAAATTTTCATATATAAATTATTTTCATCTGATTTATAGATTAATTTATATGAATTTTTGAAGTTTTGAATAATTTCTGGAATTATTTTTAAACTAGGAAATGAAATAATGACATCAGCCTGACGTCACTGTGACGTCAGCTGGTCAGCTGACCGGGCCAGAGTCAAACCTGACATGTGGGGACCACATGTTAGTGACTCAATCAACCAACTGATTAATTAAAACTAATCCTAACTAATTAACAGATCTGGTCCCACATGTCAGTGATAGATTAGGTTAATTAAACTAACTAATTAATTTTCCTAATTAAGATTTGACTACTGGGCCCCGACCCCACCAGTCAGCGACCCAAGGGTCAAACCCCCATTGATCAGATAGGTTGACTCGCCGGAGTTGAGCCGCCGGCGACGTCAGGGATGGGGGAGGGGGTCGGAATCCCTCCTCCGACGACCAAACGGGCGGCGGAGAGCACCAAACGAATCTACACGCACGCGCGCGTCCATTCCGCCCCCTCCCAGGAGCTGAGGTTGTCGGAGTCGACGCCGGCGGCGAGCTTGGCGGCTGCCGGAGCTCGGGCGAGCACGGGCTCGTCGAGCCGGAGCTCAAACGAGGCACCTAAGGCCTCCTAGGTCTACCTGGGACCATCCTGAGCACGACCGCGTGCTCAGACGCGAGCTTGGCTGCTGCAACGGCGGCCACGACCTCGCCGGCGCCGCGAGGAGCTTTCGGGCTCAGAGGTACTCGGCACTAGAGGGCTCATTCGAAGGGGGAAAGAAGGGGGAAAGGACCAGGAGCTCACGGCGGTTGCAGCGACGTCGAGAGCGGTCTCGGGGAGGGCCTGGAGACGCGGTCAACGGCGGCGAAGCTTCGGGTCCGAGGAGGAAGACGAGCTCGGGGATGGTGCTTCAGGGCTCCTGGCAATGCGCAGCTCAGCGAGGAGGAAGAAGGCGATGAGGCGGAGCGATTGAGGGGCTCAGGGGCGAGGGGGAGCGGCTAGAACAATGGCAACAAGCTCGAGCAGGGCTCGGCCATGGCGTAGCAGAGAAGAGGGAGAAGGCAAGGGGCGAATGCGAGAGAGAGAGAGAGAGAGAGAGGGATGGGGACGGCAGCGGCATCCTCATCCACTCGCTAGTGCGGCGAGGGGGATGCGGGCAAGTAGGGAGCCGCGTGGCAGCTCCAGCGAGCGCGCGCAGCGAGCACACGCCCGTCCTCCTGACCGCCAGGAGGATGATGACCCCCCTGGGCCAGGTGGGCCGGCCTGGCCTGGGCTTCTTCTTCTTTTTCTTTTATCCTTTTCTCTATTTTTTTCTACTTCTAACATTTGTTTATTTTTTGCAGGTACAAATGACTTTATAAAATATCCCATATATTTTCTATAATGGAGTTTGAATATTTCAAACTTATCTAAAAAGTTTCAGGATATTTTGAAAACTTAAGTAATGATAATGTTTTATTTAATATTTTTAGAGGCTTTAACATTTATTTTTAAATTGCCTTAGGTGCTCAAATAATTAAAATGATCCCTATTATAATCATGTCCAAATTTACCAGACATATGGAACATTTTTAGTGGGCATTTTGGATTTGTTGAATTTTCACCAAATTTGAATTGTTTTGATTCAAAGTGAGCTTGGTGTTTGTTTTGTTCCCCATTTCATGTTGATGCAATAGAATGAAACATGATGCAAGGACATGCTATTCTAGGACATCTAGCTAGGGATGTGACAAATTGTATTGATTGAAAACACACATACATGTGTGGATACATAGACCACATTGTGTCCCTAGTATGCCTCTAGTAGACTAGCTCGTCGATCAATGATGGTCAAGGTTTCCTAGCCATGGACATGAGATGCCATTTGATAATGGGATCACATCCTTGGGAGAATGATACAAGACCCAAACTATGAACGTAGCATATGATCGTGTCAGTTTATTGCTATAGTTTTCTGCATGTCAAGTATCTGTTCCTATTACCATGAGATCATGCAACTCACTGACACTGGATGAATACCTTGTGTGTATCAAATGTGGCAACATAACTGGGTGACTATAAAGATGCTTTACAGGTATCTTCGAGGGTGTCTATTGAGTGGGGATTGATCAAGACTATGATTTGTTACTCCGTGTGATGGAGAGGTATCTTAGGGCCCACTCGGTAATACAACATCACTATAAGCCTTGCAAGCAAAGTGACTAAAGAGTTAGCCATGTGATCTTGTATTACAAAATGAGTAAAGAGACTTGTCGGTAACGAGATTGAACTAGGTATAGAGATACCGATGATCGAATCTTGGGCAAGTAACATACCGAAGAACAAAGGAAACTGCCTACGAGATTAATTGAATCCTTGACATAGAGGTTCAACCGATAAAGATATTCATAGAATATGTAGGAACTAATATGGGCATCTAGGTCCCGCTATTTGTTATTGACCGTAGAAGTGTCTTAGTCATGTCTACATAGTTCTTGAACCCGAAGGGTGTGCCCACTTAATGTTCGGTGACGTTTCGATAGTATTGAGTTATGTATGGTGGTGACCAAAGGTTGTTTGGAGTGCCAGATGAGATCCCGGACATCACGAGTAGATTCGGAGTGGTCCAGAGGCAAAGATTGATATATAGGAAAGTGATGTTAGAACTCCGAAAAAGTTTTGGGCATTTCCGGCAGTTTACCGGGAGTGACGAATGGGTTCCGAGGGTCCATGATACGTCTCCAACGTATCTATAATTTTTGATGACGGCATGCTATTATATCATCTATTTTGGATGTTTTATATGCATTAATATGCTATTTTATATTATTTTTGGGACTAACTTATTAATATAGAGCCAAGTGCCAGTTTCTGTTTTTTTCCTTGTTTTTGAGTTTTATAGATATGGAATATTGAACGGAGTCCAAACGGAATAACACCCGCGGAAGGAATTTTTCAGGAAGAAAAAAGTCATCCAAGCTTGGAGTGCACGTCAGGGGAGGAGCCAGGGCGCCACAAGCCTATTGGGCGCACCCCTTGGCCGTGCCTAGTAGCCTTGTCGCCTCCTGGCACGTCTACTAACACTAATTCTTGGCCTATAAATACCCAAATATTCGCCAAACATCAAAAAGATCCACGCAGATACTTTTCCGCCGCTAGAAGCCTCCATTCCCGAGAGATCCAATCTTGCAGCCTTTTCCCGTAATCTGCCGAAGGGGGTTTCGATCACCGAGGGCATCTACATCAACTCCATTGCCCCTCCGATGGCGTGAGTGGTCAACCATAGAACTACGGGTCCATAGATAGTATCTAGATGGCTTCTTCTCTCTCTTTGATCTTCAATACTATGTTCTTCATGATCTTCATGGAGATCTATCTGATGTAATCCTCTTTTGTGGTGTGTTTGTCAAGATCCGATGAATTGTGAGTTTATGTTCAGATTATCCATGAATCTTATTTGAATCTCCTCTGGTTTCTTATATGTATGATTTCATATCCTTTCTTATATGCATGATTTCATATCCTTGCAAGTCTCTTCGAGTTATTGGTTTGGTTTGGCCAACTAGATTGGTAATTCTTGCAATGGGAGAAGTGCTTGGTTTGGGGTTCAATCTTGCGGTGTCCTCACCCAGTGACATAGTACGGGTAGCAAGGCACGCATTGTATTGTTGCCATCAAGGGTAACAAGATGGGGTGTTCATCATATTGCTTGAGTTTATCCCTCTACATCATATAATCTTTCTTAATGAGTTACTCTATTCTTCATGAACTTAATACTCTAGATGCAGGCAGGAGTCGGTCGATGTGTGGAGTAATAGTAGTAGATGCAGAATCGTTTCGGTCTACTTGTCACGGACGTGATGCCTATATGCATGATCATTGCCTTGGATAACTACATGATTATTCGCTTTTCTATCAATTCCTTGACAGTAATTTGTTTACCCACTATGATATTTGCCTTCAAGAGAGAAGCCTCTGGTGAAACCTATGGCCCCCGGGTCTATTTTCCATCATATATTTTCAGATCTATAACTTCCTGCAATTTATTTACCTTTTACTTTCCGTTCTCATTTACATTTATATATATCAGATCTAGTCCTTGAAAATAATCGTAAAGGGATTGACAACACCTTTATAGCGTTGGGTGCAAGAGTTTGATTGTTTGTGTAGGTGCAACCATTGGTGACTTGCTTGTTCCTCCTACTATATTGATACCTTGGTTCTCAACAACTAAGGGAAATACTTATCTACTTCACTGCATCACCCTTCCTCTTCAAGGGAAAACCAATGCATGCTCAAGAGGTAGCAGTCCACCAAGTGGGGCCCACAGACCCCAAGGGGCCACATGTGTCTTAGTGGTGGCGGACCAGCCCCTGGTGGGCTGGGCATGTAGCCCAAGAGGTCCTATGCGTAGGAGAAAGAGGAGAAGGGGAGGAGTCCTAATCGGAGGAGGACTCCTCCCACGCCCACCTCCTAGTTGGAGGTGGACTCCTCCACCTCCTGGTTCGGCCGACCCTAGGGTAGTAACCCTAGGGCGCCAGCCCCTCCCCCTCTCTCCTATATATATTGGAGGGGAGAGAGGGCAGCCGCACCCAAGGCACGGTGCAGCTCTCTATCCCCACACTAGTTTCGGCGGTGCTTAGGGGAAGCCCTGCCGGAATTGCCCCACCACCACCATCGCCGTGCCGTCACGCTGCTGGAGTTCTCTTCTAGCTCTGCGCTCACTCTTGCTGGATCAAGAAGGCACAGATCATCATTGAGATATACGTGTGCTGAACGTGCAGATGCCGTCTGTTCAGCGCTAGATCGGGACGGGTCATGATTGGATCACGGGATGTCTTGCGATTTGGATCGCGAAAACGTTCGACTACATAAACCGCGTTTCTTAACGCTTCTCGCATACCGATCTACAAGCGTATGTAGATCCACTCTCCCTGTCATAGATGCTCATCGCCATGGATAGATCTTGTGTGTGCGTAGGAATTTTTTTTGTTTCCCATGCAACATTCCCCAATAATGGCATGATGAGCTAGGTCTATGCTTAGATGAGATCACGAGTAGAACGAAAAGGAGTCTATGGGCATTGCTGCTCAGATTGCTTCCTCCCTTGGTATTTTCTGGATTCGGCGATATTGTGGGATGAAGCGGCCCGGACCAACCTTACTCGTCCACATACGAGAGACCGGTTCCATCAATTGACATGTAACTTTGTTGCATAAAGATGGCTGGCGGGTGTCTGTCTCTCCTACTTCTATATCACCGTTGAGGAATTGAACAGCAACTTCTATATCACCGTTGTGGTTTTGCATTGGTAAGAATCATTCTTACTAGATACCGTAGCAGCCACTTAAAACATGCAACAACAATTAGAGGACGTCTAACTTGTTTTTGCAGGGTATGTTGTGATATGATATGGCCAATTACATGATGAGATATATGTGATGTATGAGATGATCATGTTTTGTATAGAATATCATGACTTGTATGTCGATGAGTACGGTAACAGGCATGAGCCATAGGGTTGTATTTAATTACTGTATGACCTGCGTGTCAATCATTAAGCGCTATGTAATGCTTTACTTTATCGCTAAGCAGTAGAAATAGTAGTAGAAGCATGGTGGGCGTGACAACCCCGATGGCGACACAATGATGGAGATCATGGTGTTATGCTGGTGATGATGGAGATCATGCCGGTGCTCTGGAGATGGAGATCAACAACACAAGTTCATTGGCATATCATGTCACTTATGATTTGCATGTGATGTTAATCCTTTGAGGCGTCTTATTTTGCTTAGGACGACGGTAGCATTATAAGGTGATCCCTCACTAAAATTACAAGATAAAATTGTGTTCTCACCGAGTGTGTGCCGTTGCGAAAGTTCGTCATTTCGAAGCACCACGTGATGATCGGGTGTGATAGACTCTATGTTCACATACAACGGGTGCAAGCCAGTGTTGCACATGCAGAACACTCGGGTTAAACTTGACGAGCCTAGCATGTACGGACAAGGCCTCGGAACACAAGAGACCAAAAGGTCGAACATGAGTCATATAGTACATATGATCAACATGGAGATGTTCACCATTGAAACCACCTCATCTCACGTGATGATCAGACTTGGGTTGGTGAATTTGGATAATGTATCACTCGGATGACTAGAGGGATGTCAATTTGTGTGGGAGTTTTTAAGTAATATGATTAACTAAACTCATTATCTTGAACAGTAGTCTTAGTAACCTTTGCAAATTTATGTTGTAAGTCAATGGCTCACGCAGTAGTTCCCCTAAATTTCAATGCGTTCCTAGAGACAGCCAAGTTCAAAGATGATGGAAGTAACTTTGTAGACTGGGCTTGTAATCTGAGGATTATCCTCATGGCTTCCCAAAGGGCCTATGTCCTTGATGCACCGCTCGGTGAAGCACCCGCTCCATTGTTGTCTCAAGATGTCGTGAACGCCTGGGAGGCACGTTCTGGAGATTACTCAATAGTTCAATGTGCAATGTTGCATGGCTTAGAACCAGGACTTCAAAGACGTTTTGAATTTCATGGAGCATATGAGATGTTCCAGGAGTTGAAGTTTATCTTTGAGATGAATGCCCGGATCGAGAGGTATGAGACCTCCGATAATTTCTAGGCTTGCAAGATGGACGAGAACGGTCTGTCACTAAACATATACTCAAAATTTCTGGGTATTCAAACCGTCTGGCTAAGTTAGGGATGCCCCTTATGCCGGAGGCGATCACTGACCAGAGTTCTTCAATCATTGCCACCTAGCTACAAGTGCTTCATGATGAACTATAACATGCAAGGGATGAATAAGTCGTCGAGCTGTTTGTGATGTTGATAGTCGCTGAGTCTGAGATCCAGAAGGAGCATCAAATGTTGATGGTCAATAAAACCACTAGTTTCAAGAAGAATGGCAAGGGCAAGAAGGGTAACTCCAAGAAGAGTGGCAAAGAAGTTGCCCCTCAAATGGAGAAACCCAAGGATGGACCCAAGCTAGAAACTGAGTGCTTTCATTGCAAGGGAACTAATCACTAAAAGCGGAACTGCCCCAAGTATCTGGCTGATAAAAAGGCGGCCAACAACAAACAAGGTATATATGATATACATGTTATTGATGTGTACCTTACCAACTCTCGTTGTAGTGCCTAGGTATTTGATACCGGTTCGGTTGCCCACATTTGCAACTCAAAGCAGGAGCTACGGAATAGATGGAGGCTGGCTAAGGACGAAGTGACGATGCGTGTGGGAAATGGTTCCAAGGTGGATGTGATCGCTGCTGACACGCTCGATCTTTGATTACCATCGGGATTAGTGATGGACCTGAATAATTGTTATTTAGTGCCTGCATTAAGCATGAACATTATATCTGGATCTTGTTTATTGCGAGACGGTTACTCATTTAAACCAAAGAATAATGGTTGTTCTATTTATGTGGGTAATATCTTTTATGGTCATGCACCCAATGTGAGGGGTTTATTCTTATTGAATCTCGATGGTGATGACTATAAAGGTGCAACGTAACTGGGTGACTATAAAGATGCTCTACAGGTATCTTCGATGGTGTCTGTTGAGTTGGCATGGATAGAGACTGGGATTTGTTACTCCGTGTGACGGAGAGGTATCTCGGGGCCCACTCGATAATGCAACATCACAACAAGCCTTGCAAGCAATGTGATTAATATGTTGGCCACGGGATCTTGCATTACGGAACGAGTAAAGAGACTTGCCGGTAACGAGGTTGAACTAGGTATGGAGATACCGACGATCGAATCTCGGGCAAGTAACATACCGAAGAACAAAGGGAACGTTATACGGGATTAACTGAATCCTTGACATAGAGGTTCGACCGATGAAGATCTTCGTAGAATATGTAGGAACCAATGTGGACGTCCAGGTCCCGCCATTGGTTATTGACCGTAGAGGTGTCTCGGTCATGTCTACATAGTTCTCGAACCCACAAGGTCTGCACACTTAAGGTTCGGTGACGTTTCGGTAGTGTAGAGTTGTGTATGGTGGTGACCGAAGTTTGTTTGGAGTCCCGGATGAGATCCTGGACATCACGAGGAGCTCCAAAATGGTCCGGAGGTAAAGATTCATATATAGGAAGTCCCAGTTTGGTCGCCGGAAAAGTTTCGGGCTCATCGGTAGTGTACTGGGAGTGCCGGTAGTGTACCGGGGGACCTCCGGGAGGGGTATTTCGACCCCAAGAGGTCCATGGGCTGTGGGAGACTAATTACGAGCCCTTAGTGGGCTGGGGAAACAGCCACAAAGGCCCATGGCGCAGGGAGAGGAAGTCCTAAAGAGAAAAGGGAAAAATCAGCCAATAGGAAGCAATCCTACTCCAACTAGGATTGGAGTAGGAGTAGGATTGCTCCCACCTTGGCCAGCCAACTCCCCTAAGGGGACTTGTGCGCCAGCCCCTCTCCCCCTCCTCTCCTCCTATATATATTGGTGGATAGCTAGGGTTTTGCACACAACTTACGCCCACGTGCTACCCGTTTCACCGGTGCTCCTCTAGATCGGATTTCTGCAGCGCTTAGGCGAAGCCCTGCCGGAATTGCTCCACCACCACCATCACCGGAGCACCGTCACGCTGCCGGCGAACTCTCTCTCCTCTCCACCCCCTCTTGCTGGATCAAGACGGTGGAGATCGTCATCAAGCTGCACGTGTGCTGAACGCGGAGGTGCCGTCCGTTCGGTACTAGATCGGAAGAATCGTGATCAAGGCCACGAGACGTTCATGATTGGATCGCGGGACGGATCGTGATGATATTGAGGGACGTTTCGTGATTGGATCGCGGGATGGTTCATGATTAGTTCGCAGGACGGTTCGTGATCGGATCGCGGCACGCTCGGCGATTTGAATCGCGAAGAAGTTCGACTACACCAACCGCGTTTCTTAACGCTTCCCGCTTAGCGATCTACAAGGGTACGTAGATCCACTCTCCCTCTCGTAGATGCTCATCACCATGGATAGGTTTGCGTGTGTGTAGGAAATTTTTTGTTTCCCATGTGACGTTCCCCAACAGTGGCATCATGAGCTAGGTTGATGGTTCGATGAGATCTCGAGTAGAACACAAAAGGTTTGTGGGCGTTGATGCTTAGATTGCTTCCTCCCTTGGTCGGATTTTGGTTCAGCGGGATTGTGAGATGAAGCGGCCCGGACTAACATTACTCGTACGCTTACGAGAGACCGGTTCCCTCGATGCAACTTGTTGCTTAGATGGCTTGCGGGTGACAGTTTCTCTCACTTTAGTTGGATCGGATCCGACAAAGGCGGTCCTTGAGAAGGTTGAAAAGCAATCTATGTATCACCGTTGTGGTTTATGCGTAGGTGAGAATCGTTCTTGCTAGATACCCGTAGCAGCCACGTAAAACATGCAACAACAATTAGAGGACGTTTAACTTGTTTTTGCAGGGTATGTTGTGATGTGATATGGCCAATTACATGATGTGATATATGTGATGTATGAGATGATCATGTGATGTATAGAACTTCACGACTTGCATGTCGATGAGTACGGCAACCGGCAGGAGCCATAGGGTTGTCTTTAATTATTGTATGAACTGCGAGTCAATCATTAAGCGCTATGTAATGCTTTACTTTATCGCTAAACGGTAGCAATAGTAGTAGAAGCATGCAGGGCGTGACAACCTCGATGGCGACACGTTGATGGAGATCAAGATGATGGAGATCATGGTGTCGTGCCGGTGACAATGAAGATCATGCCGGTGCTTTCAAGATGGAGATCTAAAGCACAAGTTCATGGCCATATCATGTCACTTATGAATTGCATGTGATGTTAATCCTTTTATGCACCTTGTTTTGCTTAGTACGACAGTAGCATTATAAGGTGATCCCTCACTTAAATTTCAAGATAAAATTGTGTTCTCCCCGAGTGTGCACCGTTGTGAAAGTTCGTCGTGTTGAGACACCACGTGATGATCGGGTGTGATAGACTCTACGTTCACATACAACGGGTGCAAGCCAGATTTGCACGCGCAGAACACTCGGGTTAAACTTGACGAGCCTAGCATGTACAGACATGGCCTCGGAACACAAGAGACCGAATGGTCGAGCATGAATCATATAGTAGATATGATCAACATAATGATGTTCACCAATGAAGCCAACTTAACTCACGTGATGATCGGACTTGAGTTGGTGAATTTGGATCATGTGACACTCAGATGACCTGAGGGTGTCAATTTGAGTGGGAGCTTTAGTAATTTGATTAACTAAACTCATTATCTTGAACAATAGTCTAAGTAACCTTTGCATATTTATGTTGTAGATCAATGGCTCGCGCAATAGCACCCCTGAATTTTAATGCATTCCTAGAGAAAGCTAAATTGAAAGATGATGGAAGTAACTTTGTTAACTGGGCCCGTAATCTGAGGATTATCCTCACGGCTTCCCAGAAGTCATATGCCCTTGATGCACCGCTTGGTGACCATCCAGAAGACATGACCTCCGAAGCCGTTAAGAACGCTTGGGAGGCTCGTGCTGGAGACTACTCAATAGTTCAGTGTGCAATATTGTATGGCTTAGAACCGGGACTGCAAAGACGTTTTGAACGTCATGGAGCATATGAGATGTTCCAGGAGTTGTAGTTTATCTTTCAGAAGAATGCCCGGATCGAGAGGTATGAGACCTCCGATAAATTCTATGCTTGCAAGATGGAGGAGAACGGGTCTATTAGTCAGCACATACTCAGAATGTCTGGGTACTCAAACCGTCTAGCTGAGTTGGGAATTGCCCTTCCGCCGGAGGCAATCACTGATAGAGTTCTTCAATCGCTGCCACCTAGTTACAAGAGCTTTGTGATGAACTATAACATGCACGGGATGAACAAGTCAGTCGCCGAGCTGTTTGCGATGCTGAAAGTCGCTGAGTCTGAAATCCAGAAAGAACATCAAGTGTTGATGGTCAATAAAACCACTAGTTTCAAGAAAAATGGCAAAGGCAAAGGCAAGAAGGGTAAAACCAAGAAGGGTGGCAAAACAGTTGCTACTCCTACAAAGAAGCCTAAGCATGGACCTAAGCCAGAAACTGAGTGCTTTCATTGCAAGGGAACTGGTCACTGGAAGCGGAACTGCCCCAAGTACCTAGCTGACAAGAAGGCGGCCAACGACAAACAAGGTATATATGATATACATGTTATTGATGTGTACCTTACTAGCTCTCGTAGTAGTGCCTGGGTATTTGATACCGGTTCGGTTGCTCACATTTGCAACTCAAAGCAGGAACTACGGAATAAACGAAGGCTATCAAAGGATGAAGTGACGATGCGCGTGGGAAATGGTTCCAAGGTTGATGTGATCGCCGTCGGCACGCTCTCTCTTCTATTACCATCGGGATTAGTGATGAACCTGAATAATTGTTATTTAGTGCCTGCGTTAAGCATGAACATTATATCTGGATCTTGTTTATTGCGAGACGGTTACTCATTTAAGTCAGAGAATAAAGGTTGTTCTATTTACATGAGTAATATCTTTTATGGTCATGCACTCAATGTTAGGGGTTTATTCATATTGAATCTTGATAGTGATGACACACATGTTCATAACATTGATGCCAAAAGATGTAGAGTTGTTAATGATAGTACCACTTTCTTGTGGCACTGCCGTTTAGGTCATATTTGTGTAAAACGCATGAGAAAGCTCCACGCTGATGGACTTTCGGAGTCACTTGATTTTGAATCACTTGACACATGTGAACCATGCCTCATGGGCAAGATGACTAAAACGCCGTTCTCTGGAACAATGGAACGGGCAAGTGACTTGTTGGAAATCATACATACTGATGTGTGCGGTCCAATGAATGTGGATATCGTTACTTTCTCACCTTCACTGATGACTTGAGTAGATATGGGTATATTTACTTGATGAAACACAAGTCTGAAACTTTTGAAAGTTCAAGCAATTTCAGAGTGAAGTTGAGAATCATCGTAACAAGAAGATTAAATTTCTGTGATCTGATCGAGGAGGTGTATCTGAGTTATGAGTTTGGCAGTCACTTAAGACAATGTGGAATTGTTTCACAGTTGACACCGCCCGGAACACCACAGCGTAATGGTGTGTCTGAACGTCGTAATCGAACCTTATTAGATATGGTGCGTTCTATGATGTCTCTTGCCGATTTGCCACTATCGTTTTGGGGTTATGCATTAGAGACAGCTGCATTCACTTTAAATAGGGCACCATTGAAATCCGTTGAGACGACGCCATATGAACTGTGGTTTGGCAAAAAGCCGAAGTTGTCGTTTCTTAAAGTTTGGGGATGTGATGCTTATGTCAAAAAGCTTCAACCTGAAAAACTGGAACCCAAAGCGGAAAAATGCATCTTCATAGGATACCCGAAAGAGACAGTCGGGTATACCTTCTATCTCAGATCCGAAGGCAAAGTGTTTGTCGCTAAGAATGGAACATTTCTTGAGAAAGAGTTTCTCTCGAAAGAATTGAGTGGGAGGAAAATAGAGCTTGATGAGGTTATTGAACCTTTACTTCAACCAGAGAGTAGCGCAGCGTAGAAAGATGTTTGTGTGGAAGCTACGACGGTAGAAGAGGAAGTTAATGATGATGATCATGAAGCTTCAGATCAAGGTTCTATTGAACCTCGTAGGTCGACAAGGGCGCGTACTACTCCCAAGTGGTACGGCAACCCTGTCTTGGAGGTCATGTTGTTAGACAACAATGAACCTACGAGCTATGGAGGAGCAGTGATGGGCCCGGATTCCGAGAAATGGTTAGAGGCCATGAAATACGAGATGGGATCCATGTATGAAAACAAAGTTTGGACTTTCGAAGTACTACCTGAAGGGCGAAAGGCCATTCAGAACAAATGGATTTATAAGAAGAAGACGGACGCAGACGGTAATGTCACCGTCTATAAAGCTCGACTTGTGGCAAAGGGTTTTTCACAAGTTCAAGGAGTTGACTACGATGAGACTTTCTCACCCGTAGCGATGCTTAAGTCTGTCAGAATCATGTTGGCAATAGCTGCTTATTTCGATTATGAAATTTGGCAGATGGATGTCAAAACGGTATTCCTCAACGATTTCCTTAAGGAAGAGTTGTATACGATGCAACCCGAAGGTTTTGTCGATCCAGAGAATGCTGACAAAGTTTGCAAACTCCAGCGATCCATTTATGGACTGGTGCAAGCATCTCGGAGTTGGAATAAGCGCTTTGATGAAGTGATCAAAGCGTTTGGGTTTTTACAAGTTTATGGAGAAGCTTGTATTTACAAGAAAGTGAGTGGGAGCTCTATAGCATTTCTAGTGTTATATGTGGATGACATATTGCTGATCGGAAATGATATAGAAATGCTGGAAAGCGTGAAGGAATATTTGAATAAGAGTTTTTCAATGAAGGACCTAGGAGAAGCTGCTTTCATACTAGGCATTAAGATCTATAGAGATAGGTCGAGATGCTTAATAGCACTTTCACAGAGCACATATCTTGATGAAGTTTTGAAGAAGTTCAAAATGGAACAGAATAAGGGGTTCTTGCCTGTGTTACAAGGTGTGAAGTTGAGTAAGACTCAATGCCCAGTGACTGCACAAGATAAAGAAAAGATGAGCGCCATCCCCTATGCTTCAGCCATAGGCTCTATCATGTATGCAATGCTGTGCACAAGACCCGATGTCAGCCTTGCCATAAGTATGGATGGAAGGTTTCAAAGTGATCCTGGAATGGAGCACTAGCAAGCGGTCAAGAATATCCTTAAGTATCTTAACAGGACTAAGGACATGTTTCTCGTTTATGGAGGTGATGAAGAGCTCGTCGTAAAGGGTTACGTCGATGCAAGCTTTGACACTGATCCGGACGATTCTAAATCTCAAACCGGATACGTATTTATTCTTAACGGGGGAGCGGTAAGCTGGTGCAATTCCAAGCAAAGCGTGGTAGCTAATTCTACGTGCGAAGCGGAGTACATCGCAGCCTCGGAGGTAGCGAAGGAAGGTGTCTGGATGAAGCAGTTCATGACAGATCTTGGAGTAGTGCCCAGTGCACTGAATCCAATAAACCTGTTCTGTGACAACACTGGTGCCATTGCTCTAGCCAAGGAACCGAGGTTTCACAAGAGGACCAGAAACATAAAGCGACGCTTCAACTCCATCTGGTTCTACATCAAGGAGAAGGACATAAAATATTGGCAAAGTGCACATGGATCTGAATGTTGCAGACCTGTTGACTAAACCTCTTCCAAGGGCTAAACATGATCAACACCAGAACTGTATGGGTGTTCGATTCATTACCATGTAAATCACGTAGTGATGTGAACTAGATTATTGACTCTAGTGCAAGTGGGAGACTGTTGGAAATATGCCCTAGAGGCAATATATAAAGTGTTTATTTATATATTTCCTTGTTCATGATAATCGTTTATTATCCATGCTATAATTGTAGTGATTGGAAACACATTGCATGTGTGGGTAAATAGACAACACAATGTCCCTACTATGCCTCTAGTGAACTAGCTCGTTGATCAAAGGATGGTTAAGGTTTCCTAGCCATGGACATGAGATGTCATTTGATAACGGGATCACATCATTGGGAGAATGATGTGATGGACAAGACCCAAACTACAAACGTAGCATATGATCTTGTCAGTTTATTGCTACTGTTTTCTGCATGTCAATGTATATGTTCCTATGACCATGAGATCATGCAACTCACGGATATCAGAGGAGTGCCTTGTGTGTATCAAATGTCGCAACGTAACTGGGTGACTATAAAGGTGCTCTACAGGTATCTCCGATGGTGTCTGTTGAGTTGGCATGGATCGAGACTGGGATTTGTTACTCCGTGTGACGGAGAGGTATCTCGGGGCCCACTCGGTAATGCAACATCACAACAAGCCTTGCAAGCAATGTGATTAATATGTTAGCCACGGGATCTTGCATTACGGAACGATTAAAGAGACTTGCCGGTAACGAGGTTGAACTAGGTATGGAGATACCGACGATCGAATCTCGGGCAAGTAACATACCGAAGAACAAAGGGAACGTTATACGGGATTAACTGAATCCTTGACATAGAGGTTCGACCGATGAAGATCTTCGTAGAATATGTAGGAACCAATGTGGACGTCCTGGTCCCGCCATTGGTTATTGACCGTAGAGGTGTCTCGGTCATGTCTACATAGTTCTCGAACCCGGAGGGTCTGCACACTTAAGGTTCGGTGACGTTTCGGTAGTGTAGAGTTATGTATGGTGGTGACCTAAGTTTGTTCGGAGTCCCGGATGAGATCCTGGACATCACGAGGAGCTCCAGAATGGTCCGGAGGTAAAGATTCATATATAGGAAGTCCCAGTTTGGTCACCGGAAAAGTTTCGGGCTCATCGGTAGTGTACCGGGAGTGTCGGTAGTGTACCGGGGGACCTCCGGGAGGGGTATTTCGACCCCAAGAGGTCCATGGGCTGTGGGAGACTAATTACCAGCCCTTAGTGGGCTGGGGAAACAGCCACAAAGGCCCATGGCGCAGGGAGAGGAAGTCCTAAAGAGAAAAGGGAAAAATCAGCCAATAGGAAGCAATCCTACTCCAACTAGGATTGGAGTAGGAGTAGGATTGCTCCCACCTTGGCCGGCCAACTCCCCTAAGGGGACTTGTGCGCCAGCCCCTCTCCCCCTCCTCTCCTCTTATATATATTGGTGGATAGCTAGGTTTTTGCACACAACTTACGCCCACGTGCTACCCGTTTCACCGGTGCTCCTCTAGATCGGATTTCTGTAGCGCTTAGGCGAAGCCCTGCCGGAATTGCTCCACCACCACCATCACCGGAGCACCGTCACGCTGCCGGTGAACTCTCTCTCCTCTCCACCCCCTCTTCCTGGATCAACACGGTGGAGATCGTCATCAAGCTGCACGTGTGCTGAACGCGGAGGTGCCGTCCGTTACGGTACTAGATCGGAAGAATCGTGATCAAGGCCACGAGACGTTCGTGATTGGATCGCAGGACAGGTCATGACGAGATCGCGGGACGGTTCATGATTGGATCGCGGGACGGTTCGTGATTAGTTCGTGGGACGGTTCGTGATTGGATCGCGGGAAGCTCGGCGATTTGAATCGCGAAGAAGTTCGACTACATCAATTGCGTTTCTTAACGCTTCCCACTTAGCGATCTACAAGGGTACGTAGATCTACTCTCCCTCTTGTAGATGCTCATAACCATGGATAGGTTTGCGTGTGTAGGAAATTTTTTGTTTCCCATGCGATGTTCCCCAACAGAGATAGCCCGAAGAAGATTAGAGTTACGCACTCAAGACGTTCGAGAAAGGTAAAACAAATCCAGCAAGGCCGCCCGGCGTGTCGATGAACCCGATAGGAGCCGCGTATCTCATTCTCAGGACACGACCAGATGAGCACAGTGTACAGTGGCCTGATAGAAATCTCATGAGTTGCCCCGGGTTGGCCACACACACGACTCTAGTTTGGGCCAACACTCATGAGGAGCATTGGCCCGGGGGTTGATTAAATTATCCGCGGGTACCGACGGGTCTCTATGTACTATCAATGTTGGGCCTTGCCAGACACGTTTTGTCCCAAAACAAAAATCAAGGGGGTCCCCATAACAACCCCGGGCATGTTAGGAGTGCTCAATTATGGAACATAACACCAGTTCACAAGTAACTAGGGCGGCCAGAGCGGAACAAAACACCGAGCAAAAGGCCAAGCCTTCCACCTTCACCAAGTATATATGTGTATTAAATTAAATAGCAGCAATATTGTGATATAACAAAGAATGTCCATGTTGACACATGGAAGCAAATGCACCTGCAGCTAGAAACGCTATAAGAAGGGCTGAGCAAGCGGTATCATAGCCAAACAAAGGTTTGCTGGGATGTGGAGGGGTTACAGGCTTTTCATGGCTATGTTGGAAGGCTTATCAAACAAGTGATAGGTAGCACGACATAGCAATAAAAACGAGACATCTAGCATGGCAATGATAGTAATGGTATCCAAGGAAATGTGTCATCTTGCCTGAGATCCTGCTCGGAAGAAGAACGAGTCCATGAAGAAGACGAGCCAACGTAGTCGAACGAATCCGCACACTCCGAACGCTTTCGGAACTCTATCAAGAAGAAGCAATATGAAACAAACAATAAACACAAGATACACCACAACATATGCATGACACGATGCACAAACAAATATGATGCATGTCTGGTTTAAATATGCAAGGCATGTCGAATCACAATAATCAAATTCTACACATTAAAGTGAAGCTCAATATGCAACGAGTTGCCTATTGATGAAACTCCACGTTGAAATTATTTAGTTCACCCTCGTTAGGTACGCAACAATGTGAAATGTTGTTAAACATGGCAAGAGGTGAAGCATAAGTAAACTAACTATCTAGGCATTGTAAATGAGGCCGGAAACAACTTATAGTATTTCCGAAACGACCTCATATGTTAATTTCAAAATTGGTCCAGATCTGAACTAATCATATTTTATATTTGTTAAACAATTAAATAAATGTCACCATGTGATTCTATACATAACTCTAGTCGATTTACATATATGGAAC
Organism: Hordeum marinum; assembly: GCA_022496015.1. Lineage (NCBI taxonomy): Eukaryota > Viridiplantae > Streptophyta > Magnoliopsida > Poales > Poaceae > Hordeum > Hordeum marinum. The sequence goes on along the minus strand of CM039676.1, from coordinate 103,426,355 downwards.
ATCTCAAACGGAGCTACGGTCTAAAAGATATGAGCAATGCAAGATGCACATGTCATGAATGCAAATGCATGGAAAATACCATCACAAACATTTCAAATAATGAATTCAGCAATTTATTATGAAACTACATGAGATTCTAATCAAGTTTCATATGCAACATGTTCAAAACGGAGCTACGGTTCATCAAAGACAACTAACACAAGTTTTAGTTCAAATCTGCCCAAAACAGCAACTTAGCATTTTGCACGCATGAAAACAACAAGCTACAAGATTCTAAAATGCACAAACTAAGAATGGGGCAGTATTATTTAACACACACTTCAATTCATCTTCACATATCATATTCAAAACATGCATGGATCACATGGTAGGAAGCTCACAAGGTGGCTACTTGAAAACAGTTTCAGACTTAGAGAAAATAGCAGTTTTGACAGTGCAGTTTTTATCAGGAAGGCATATTGATAGCAGTGAAACTATATGCTACAGGGCATATTATGACATGAAACTTAACAGCATCTTCACAAAGAATCACCGGAGAAGAATAACAACGAGAACAAAGAATATGAGGATAGATCTTGAAATGAAACTCTTGAGAATATTCACAAAAAATCGCCGGAAACAAGATAGAAGAAAAGATAGCGGAATCATTACATAAATAGAAAAGACACTTGTATGAGAATTAATCATTGAAGAAAAAGGGCGGGAGGGCGGGAAAGCAAAGAAACTTGGAACAGATGAGACAACTCGAGAACGAAATGAGAATTGATCTTGCAATATTGAAGAGGATAGAATTATCTTGAAGAGAAGCACACCAGTAGGAAAAGAATTGATATGATAACTTCATTGAGCACAAGAATTAGCATTCCCACAGAAATATGAGAACACTTGTTAGGAAAGATATGAGATCACCACTTGACATCGAAGCAATTGAATTACCGTATTCAAAACAAAAAAAGGATGAGGCTTATGAAACAAGACAGAAGAAATACATACTCACTATGTACTTGTTGGAAACATAATCCAAGGTAACTACTTGAATTCCCACCTAAGAACTTCCGGAAACTTTCTGGTTATGCAATCCGGTGTGGGGGATACAAGGAGGAAATATCTCACACAACTAACAATCCTACACCCCAACTGTATCCATCCTTCAACACATAACCATAGGCTTCCGCAAATTCATCTAACTCAGATCCTCAAACTCACAACGATACTAAACCATGGTGGTACCCCGGACGCCTCCCCAGTACTGGGTGACTTCGACCTTATCTCACCACGACAAGTATTGAAGCAATTCCGAACATCATCCGTCCTGAGATACTAAGGAAGCTGAATGATAACGATGTGCCAACATTCCCTGGAGCTCGACTCCCCAGAAGAAATCAAGTCAGACAGGAGGCACCAAGACAGAACCCTATCACATCGGTATCATATAGTTTCCAAAATACCCGTGTGATCCTAAAAAAAATTTGAGTGAGAAGAGGAGTAGAATCAAAATTCCTAAGTCGCAATACCTCACCAGAGCATAGAATAGGAGTAAAAAGAAACCTACTCTCTGATATAACTAGACTCAAAACAGTTTTTCACTAGACTCGACTCGGCCAAGTTCGATCAATCAATGGGGCTCCTAGGTCGGTATAGGCTCTGATACCAACTTGTCACGCCCAAGATGCGGTCCTATGCTTATTTCGGCATGAGGGCCTCGACAGGGATAGAAGCGCATCTCGTCGTGTTGCAAGAATGGATATCATTACAAGTACATGTACAGAAGAGATGAGTATATGGAATTGTCTTACACTCGCCACAAGCTACATTAGAGTCACATCAATACAACAACATACTCAAACATCATACAGAAGAGCAGGGTCCGACTACGGACGAAAACAAATGACAAAATGACATCCATCCTTGCTATCCCAGGCTGCCGCCTGGAACCCATCCAAGATTGATGATGAAGAATAAGAAGAACTCCAAATCAAATCGAGCAACGCGCTCACGTCAAATCATCGCATTACCTGTACCTGAAACTGTTGTTGTACTAATCTGTGAGCCACAGGGACTCGGCAATCTCATTTCCAAGGGTATCAAGACTATTAAAGCTTAATAGGTGAGGCATGGTTAAGTGGTGAGGCTGCAGCAAGCGACAAAGCATTTATTTGAGTGGCTAACTTATGAGTACAGTAAGTAAAGTATGGTGGTCTATGCATAATAGACGTGTACTAGTTATGATCAATAATGATCCTGAACACCTACTTACGTTAAACATAACCCCATCGTGTTCTCTTTCGGATAAGAACTCACGAAAAGAGACGGTCATGGTTACGCACACCGTTGGTGTGTTTTATTAGAGTTTACTTCAAGTTTGCTATGACCAGGTGTTAAACAAATTATCCAAGTTTGCCACATAACCGCGGGCACGGCTTCTCGAAAAGATTTAAGCCTACAGGGGTGCTCCAACTCATCCATCACAAATTAACCACACTCAGCGGGAATAACCTCAACCACGGATCTCGTGATCATCCTAGGCAATTCCATAGGAAATCCGACACCTCGAGATAGCCCGAAGAAGATCAGAGTTCCTCACTCAAGACGTTCGAGAAAGGTAAAACAAATCTAGCAAGGCCGCCCGACGTGTCGACGAACCTGATAGGAGCCGCGTATCTCGTTCTCAGGACACGACCAGATGAGGACAGTGTATAGTGGCCTAATAGAAATCTCCCGAGTTGCCCCGGGTTGGCCTCGCACACGACTCTAGTTTGGGCTAACACTCATGAGGAGCACTGGCCCGGGGGTTGATTAAATTATCCGCGGGTGCCGGCGGGCCCCTATGCAATTCATTACTTATTAGGCAAATGTAGTACCAATGTTGGGCCTTGCCAGACAAGTTTTGTCCCAAAACGAAAATCAAGGGGGTCCCCATAACAACCCCGATCATGTTAGGAGCGCTCAATTATGGAACATAACACCGGTTCACAAGTAACTAGGGCAGCAAGAGAGGAACAAAACACCGAGCAAAAGTCCAAGACTTCCACCTTCACCAAGTATATATGTGCATTAAATTAAATAGCAGCAATATTTTGATATAACAAAGAATGTCCATGTTGACACATGGAAGCAAATGCACCTGCAGCTAGAAACGCTATAAGAAGGGCTGAGCAAGCGGTAGGTAGCGCGACATAGCAATAAAAACAAGACATCTAGCATGGCAATGATAGTAATGGTATCCAGGGAAATGTCATCTTGCCTGAGATCCCGCTCGGAACAAGAACGAGTCCATCAAGAAGACGAGGCAACGTAGTCGAACGAATCCTCACACTCCGAACGCTTTCGGAACTCTATCGAGAAGAAGCAATCCGAAACAAACAATCAACACAAGATACACCACAATATATGCATGACACGATGCACAAACAAATATGATGCATGTCCGGTTTAAATATGCAAGGCATGTCGAATCACAACAATCAAATTCTACACATTAAAGTGAAGCTCAATATGCAACGAGTTGCATATTGACAAAACTCCACGTTCGAATTATTTAGTTCACTCTCATTAGGTACACGACAATGTTAAATGTTGTTAAGCATGGCAAGAGGTGAAGCATAAGTAAACTAACTATCTAGGCATTTTAAATGAGTCCAAAAACAACTTATAGTATTTCCGAAACGACCTCATATGTTAATTTCGAAATTGGTCCAGATCTGAACTAATCATATTTTATATTTGTTAAACAATTAAATAAATGTCACCATGTGATTCTATACGTTATTCCAGTCGATTTACATAAATGGAACATCTCAATGCAAGATGCACATGTCATGAATGCAAATGCATGCAAAATACCATCACAAACATTTCTAATAATGAATGCAGCAAGTTATTATGAAACTAAATGAGATTCTAATCAAGTTTCATATGCAACATGTTCGAAACGGAGCTACGGTTCATGAAATACAACCAACACAAGTTTTAGTTCAAATCTTCCCAAAACAGCAACTTAGCATTTTGCACGCATGAAAACAACAAGCTACAAGATTCTAAAATGCACAAACTATGCATGGGGAAGTAGTATATAACACGCACTTCAGTTCATCTTCACATATCATATTCAAAACATGCACGGATCACATGGTAGCAAGTTCACATGGTGGCTACTTGAAAACAGTTTCAGACTTAGAGAAAATAGCAGTTTTGACAGTGCAGTTTTTATCATGAAGGCATATTGATAGCAGTGAAACTATATGCTACCGGGCATATTATGGCATGAAACTTAACAGCATACTGAAGGACATTATCAACTACAAATAACTCCATTACACCTACCACAAAAGGGTTCTAGATCACTAGCAAATCACATGGCAAGACAACAACATAATATTATAGATTCCAGACTTGGAAATATTTTGGACCCTCAAAACAGCAGAATTTTTTTAGCAAGTTGACAACAAGAAAACAACACCTAAACATGTATTTCTATGACAAGAAAAATGTCCAGGGGCTAGGACACATATCCAAGGGCACATCTCATGTTCAAAATTATTTCATATCAAGCATGGATTAAATCCCACAAAATTAACAAAAGGGCATCATGTCAAAAATGACATGCACAAAAAATTCTCAAATGACAAAACTAAATGCACAGGTAAATCCTATCGATTTTTCTACCCCGAAAACATATATAATATGCATAGGTTCATGTGGAAAATTATTCACAATTAAATATGTGAGTTATGGCCTAATCAACTTATAGCAATTCATTAATGAAAATAAAATGCAAACCTCATGTCAACATTTTTATCATGCATGAAAATGCGATGCCGACAATATGAACATTTTAATATATGGTTTGATTAATCCCGATGCACGTTAAATAAATATGCGAAATGCAAAATCATGACAATAATGTGAAATGCAGGAAAATGGTATGTTAAATATCTTAAGCATGGATGAAAATGGCATCTAATTAATCTACACAATTTTCTAATCATTTTACATATTTAAAATATTTTATTACGAAGAACGGTTAATTATCTATTAGCAGTTTTTAAAAAATGCAATATGACCTACACGCGATAAAATTAAAGAACACGCGGAGGGGCAATTGGGCTCACCCTGGGCCTTGGCCCATCCGGAGGCAGGCTGTGGCTGGGCCGAGCCCACACGGGCGAGGAGGCAGGTCAACGGCGCGGCTGGGAGGAGCGCTCGTCCTCCTCTCGCACGCGAGCAACGGCAGCCATGGCGAGGGGCGGCGCTGCCATAGCGAGGGACGGCGCGGGGGAGGCCGGCGGAGGTGGGAACGGGCGGCGCCAGATCCGGCGAGGGGAGGGCGGATCCCGGCGCCGAGCTACGGCGGCGGAGGAGCTTCCATTCATGGCAGCTCGAACCTGCGGGACAGAGGGAGCCATGGAGGTGAAAGGGAGAGAAAGAAATGGAGGGAGAGGAAAGGGAAGGAGAGGAAGAAGAGGCCGGCAAGGAGCGGAGTTCCGGTGGTTGCCGGCGGATGCGGCTCTAGCTATCGGGCGGCGAGGTTGCATGGGAAGCTGCGGGCAGCCATGGGAGGAGCGGCAGGAGCTCGAGACGGGCTGATTCGGGCCAGGGCGGGCCTAGATGGGCTTTTGCGGGCCTGGCGGCTGGAGGAGGGAGAAGGAGGGGTTTGGCACGGGCAACGAAGAGGATTAGGGTTTGCTGCCCAATTAGGAAGAGAAGGGTCTATTTATAGCTTAGGGGCTAGGGTTGACGGTCGCTATCCGTTTTCAGACCGCCGGATGTCGATTCGATGGTCCGGAAGCGGAGGGGGGTTATGGTGACTGTGCAGATGGGCTAGGAGGGGAAGAGAGGGAAGTTTGCGACCCGTGACACGAAGTTTTAAAACACCGACAATGTGTGATAAACCGATGACCGCACTGCTATGACTGACCAACGGGGTATCAAACGAACTCGGAATGCGACGAAATTCGACGGGCGGTCTACCTAGACTATAACAAGACCGCACGCCACGTTTTGACCCAATCCACGAATATTTTTAGTGCGCATTAAAACAGTTTTATTCAAATGATGTCGCGGGCGCGTGCATGTGTGGTTGGTCTCAATGGGCAACGACAAGAACACAGAGAACCGGCAACTACGAACGGATGCAAGCTTTCGAAAATGGGTGACGATGCAATGCAGATGATGCGAATGATGCGATGATGAATGCAACAATAAAACAAAACACAGACAAGAACGGAAATAAAAGGGCAATCTTCGGGAATCTTCTGGAGCGTCGGTCCTGGGCTGTCACAGTCACGCTATTGGTTATTGACCGTAGAGGTGTCTCGGTCATGTCTACATAGTTCTCAAACCCACAGGGTCTGCACACTTAACTTTCAGTGACGTTTCGGCAGTATTGAGTTATGTATGGTGGTGACCGAAGGTTGTTCGGAGTCCCGTATGAGATCCCTGACGTCACAAGGACCTCCGGAGTGGTCCAATGGTAAAGATTGATATATAGGAAAGTGGTGTTTGAACTTCGGAAAAGTTTTGGGCATTTCCGGCAGTGTACTAGAAGTGACGAATGGGTTCGGGGGTTCCACCAAGTGGGGCCCACACACCCCAAGGGTCCACATAGGCCTTAGTGGTGGCACACCAGCCCCTGTTGGGCTAGGTGGACAGCCCAAGAGGGCCTATGCACAGGAGAAAGAGGAGAAGGGGAGGAGTCCTAACCGGAGGACTCCTCCCACGCACATCTCCTAGTTGGAGGTGGACTCCTCCACCTCCTGGTTTGGCCGACCCTAGGGCAGTAACCCTAGGGCACCAGCCCCTCCCCCTCCCTCCTATATATATTGGAGGGGAGAGAGGGCACCCACACCCAAGCCACGACACAACCCTCTCTCTCCACACTAGATCGTCCCCTCCTCTAGTTTCAGCGGTGCTTAGGCGAAGCCCTGCTAGAATTGCTCCACCACCAGCGTCGTCGCGCCGTCGCGCTGACGGAGTTCTCATCTACCTCTCCGATCCCTCTTTCTGGATCAAGAAGGCGAAGATCATCATTGAGCTATACGTGTACTAAACGCGGAGGTGCCGTCCGTTTGGCGCTAGATCGGGACGGATTGTGATTGGATCGCGGGACGGTTTGCGATTTGGATCGCGAAGACGTTCGACTACATCAACCGTGTTTCTTAATGCTTCCCGCTTAGCGATCTATAAGGGTATGTATATCCACTCTCCCTCCCGTAGATGCTCATAACCCTGGATAGATCTTGCTTGTGCATAGGATGTTTTTGTTTCCCATGCAACGTTCCCGAACGGTAACACCTGTCCGAGCAACGCGCTACTACTAATTAGCAGTAGTGGATCCCTTCTACCTCGTGCAACTACTATGATTATGTCTATAAGTATTCTCCTAGTAGTGATAGGTCCCACTATAAGTGATGATGTGAATGTAAACTAACGGTGTTTGACTGGAATATACTTGCTCGTTAAAATAGACATGGGCCTCTATGTCAGTGTGATCTTAGTCCCCATCTAATAAAAAAATACATACTAGTCAATAACACATGTCACCGTCCCGATCCGGATGGATCCCATGCCAGACCACCAATTGCCTCTGGCGAGGCAATTCGCTGCCGTCCCGCCATTCTTAGGTCCACAAGTAGCAGCGGTCGGTGCCAAGCACTGGCATGAGCAGCAGGAGTCGTGCCCGCACGAGTGCAAGAGCAGCAGCACCGGATTGAGTAGGCGCACACGGGAGTGCGAGATGCTATCCTCTCCATTGCATGGGCCCACCGCAAAGGGGGCTAGGGCGCGAGCAGCAGTGGCGGTCATGCACGGGCGCAAGTAGTGGGAGCTGCCATGGTCATGCACGGGCGCACGAGCGGCAACACACGTCGTGCAAGGGTGCACGAGCAACATCCCCCTCCGCTCACGGGCACGGGAGCAACAACATCGGCCAGAGTGGACGCGCATGGGTATGCGGTCTGCCGTCTCCTCCATAGCATGGACAACAGGGGTAGGGCGCGAGTAGCGGGGGTAGGGTGGCCCGGTCAAAGGACACGTCACCATCAGGCATGGTTTTAAATAATGAATAGCGGGCTGGTAGCGGATTGGGTTCCGCTTAGCGGAATGCGCATAGCGGGCGATATTGCGGGTGCTATCTCCGCGTAGCAGATTTATAAAAACACTAGATTCCTGATTATATCATTAGAACATGAACAAAAAGTGATGCCATTTAATTTGAGTGATAGCAGTTGCTATTACGCTAGCGCTATTGCGGAGGCAATAGTTGATGCTATCTTCTAGTTAAAACTATGCCATCAGGCAGCGATGGTGCGGATCCTGGGTCGCGGGGCAGTGGCGGGATTGTGGGTCGGGGAGCGGGGAAGCTACATCAGTTGGAGCCGGTGGCGGTGGGATCTGGGCTGCGGCAGAGAGCGAGTCGAGAGAGCCAAAGAGATGGGAGGTGGGCCAATGATGTCCACTAGTGTCCTTTTTCGCGAATTATTTCCACTAGTGTCATTAACTCTGTTCTGGCCATGTGGCACGTGACAATGGACCCAATGGTCAGGGATTGTTTTGTCAAACATCTCTAATCCAGTAATCAACATTTTCTGAAAACTGCCACTACAATGTTTCTAGGTTTTTTAGAAAAAGAAATGAATGGTAACGAATTTCTTAATTGAGATCCTCAATTATGGTGGTTTTTTGCAATTGCTCACACGATCCATGGATACCGCCTGCGCTCGACATCTCCATAGCCTCACACACCTTGCTTCGCTCGCCTGTGTGTCTCCGCTTTCGATGGCGATGGACCTTGCCGCGACCGCTCGCCCGACTCCTGCTAAGTTGGGCCCCACACGCCTCCCACTAGCGGCGGACCTCACCGCGTACGCACGACAACCTGGCGGCGCTCACGCGGCCCTGCCGGTTTCACCTTGCCGCAAACATATACACCTAAACTACGCTCCACACGCAAGGTTCATGCACAAGCTGTCGGGACCAGCACCACGCCCGCCCAGCTCAGTTCTACCTGCTTCATCGATGCGTGTTTGCATGCAGAGAACATCCCTGCAATTTAGAGCCACTACAGTCAAAGCATCTCCAACAGGCGCGCTTCACGCGACGCACAAAAAACGGTTTTGCAGCATGCGAAAAGCAATTTTAACGCGCGGATGAGCACTGGCTCTAGCGGCCGCCGCATAATATAGCACGCGCGAGCAACAGTGCTTGTAATATGTATTATTTTAAAGACAATTTGGTGGATATTTGATCAAAAATTAAACACAAAAAACATAGGAAATTCAAAAGCATTTTACATCATCTCATCATCCAACCAAGTTCAGGATCACAAACAAAGTTTAACATATAGGAAACAAGTTCACACAAACAAATGGCACATGATCAATCATGCCACATCCTCGTATTTGTCCTCCTCCTTCTCCGATTCTCCTTCCTCATCCGAAGTATCATGTTTGTCCTCATCATCATCTCCCGGAGATGTGGAAGGTATGTGAGGCACACGAGAAGCCATGCGTCCACCCATGTCACCCGAAGGTGCTCCCATGCCTCCCATGAGTGAAGCAAAACTCATGCTTCCCATGGTACCTCCGTTCGAAGCCATTCATGCCTCCCATGCCGCCCATGACGGCTTCGAAGCCACCCATGCCTCCCATGGTAGCTCCCATGCCACTCATCCCTCCCATGGTAGCTCCCATGCCACCAATACCTCCCATGGTAGCTCCCATGCCACCAATTCCTCCCATGGTAGCTCCAATGCCACCCATCCCACCCATTGCTCCATTCCTCCCGTGGGAGCTCCCATGCCTCCCATGATTGCTCCCATTTCCCCCATGCCTCCCATGGCCATGGATCTTTTTTGGACCAAGACTTCTTCAAGGGCAAGATTGATGTACTCCTTTTGCTTCTCAACAAGGGTAGATGTGTCCATGACGAACAAGTTCTTCTCCCATTCTAACAATCTAGTGTGCTCCTCCATGGCCAATTTCTTCTCCTCCAATGCCACCTTCCTCTCCTTGGCCACCACCCTCCTCTCCTCGGCCACCAACCTCCTCTCCTCGGCCACCGCATCTTGGTTCCTTGCCATCTTCCTATCCTCGTTCGCTTCCTTTCTTGCATTCACAATAGCTTCCATAACATTTTTAATTCATCATCTCCTTTTCTCATCTTCTTGTCTTATCTTTCTTTGTGTCTCCATTTGGTCTTCTTGGCTTCGAGTAGGCAATCGATTTTGGTGTAGGGCTTCTCTCGCCGTCGTCAGTTGATGCCTCCTCATCATCATCATCCAAATCAATAGATCGCTTGCGTTTGTGGGTCTCCTCATCGACACCTTCATGTGGCTTCCATTTCCCATCATCCTTCAACTCTTCATAGCAATGGGGAAAGGTAAATGGTCTTCCTTTCTTGAGCTTCCCCTTCTTGTTCTTGTTCTTCTCTCCATGAAATAAGTTTTGTGCAGTAGTGGGCTACACAAAAAGCATGGACATGGAAGAACAAGTTAGCACTTTAAACACCGAATAAAGAGCATGGACGTGAAAGAAACATGAACATGAAAGAAATGACACTTACCCTATCGCTATCATTAGTCCGGCTTGGGTTTAGCGTGTCAGACGCCTTAAGTGTGGCCGCCCATCTTTGACAATCTTTGTTGATTGTTGACCACCGGGAGCGAAGAGATCTTTTTGTGCGCTCAATTCCACTCTTAATATATAAATCAAAGTGCTCCTTCATTCGGATCCAATAGGAATCTCTACTTTGATCCCCTCCAATGATGGCATCACTAGACACTTGCAACCATGTATTTCATATCAATCTGTCTTCCTCCGTGGTGTAGTTGCCCGCTCTCCCTTTCGGTGCATAGAAGATACCCTCACCATGTTCATCTCCTTCAAATTCATCATTGGTTTGAGACCAATGAGAATTGTTGAAGTAAACACCCATAGTTTACAAATATAGGTCTCATCATTGAAACTACAAAGTATATACAACAAACCAAATATAAGCTATTCATATGTATCCATTCATGTGAAAAAATAACAAAGGAAAAAATTGACGAAGTCATACCTTGTTGGCATTTCATCATACACCTTGTGCGCATCGATCGCTAGCACAACAAGCGACTTCGCCGGCGATTCGCTTGCCCACGCATCGTCCACGCACCCTGCAAGCTACTTCCTCGGACGTCTAGAGAAGCCGTCCGCCGCCTTGTTCTTCTTCCTGGCCACCTTCCCCGCCTATGTCGCCACTGCATTTGAGAGCTTCATGAGGGGGTCACGTGCTTTCACGGTCGCCGGCGTGACACCACCCATCGAGGTTGTCCTTGGCGCCATAAAGAGCCCGCGCGCGAGCCCGGTGCTTGGAGGAGCACTGGCGGAGGCGGGGTCACGGACGTAGGAAGGGGTGAGGGGGATGTCGCCGCGGTCGTCCATCGGGAGATTGTGCCGGCGGTAGCGCTGGGCGGTGCGAGAGAGGCGCGGCCGGCAAAAGAGGTGGTAAGGCACGAGCGCTCGAGTGGTTCCACACGTGGGAGAAGGCGCACGAAATAAGCGGCACGCGATGCCATTTCACTCCATGCACAGAACCACTTATGTCGCGCACGGGATTTTAGCGCGGCCGCTGGAGCGCCCAGTTTTGTTGCGCGCGTGCTAAAAGTGTCAATTTTGCAGCGTGGGGCGTTTTTTTGGCGCCTGTTGGAGATGCTCTCACTGATTGTGATTTGTATGGATGACCCCGTGTGGAAATGGTCGCTATCCTCTACTTCTAAAACTGATGATCCGGCTATGTAGGAGTATTTTGATATGGAATGCCCAAGACTCGTTGTTTAATTTAGGGGTATTGATCCCACATGTTAATTTGTATGCAGCAACACAGGTGCCGTGTAGAAAAACCCTATGTTTAGTTTTTCAAATCATATCACAGTACTCTAACTGTGTTTGTTAGCTTTATGATTAAATGCTTGATTGTTAGGGCATCTTCAACGGCAACCCGCAAATTTTATCACGCGTTCGTCCATTGATAGGGCGGGACCAATCGCAGACACGGATGTGGGAGAGTGAATTTCAACCGTAGGCGCGTACATTCCTGATACCGGGTAAACCCGATGAGGTCAATCTTTTCACACTTGGAGGAGGAACAAGGGAGAATCCAAGAGAAACTCAAGAACACTCAAGAACAATTCCCAAATCATGCATCCACTAGATCCATAAAAGCAAACGAGATACAAGATCCAAAAGTCAACGGAAGGATACAGGTAACAGAGAGTCTTCCCACTCCCAGAGGAGGGGCCTTGAAATCCCTTGGGATCTTCCCTAACAAGGGACCTTGGCATCCATAGGATCTTCTCACGTAGAGCTATCAACTCCAAGGGACAAGCACATGGAAGGTGCAATGCTCAATAACTATGAGCCAACATATTGCTAACCCTAAAAAGAGGAGGATGGGTCCTTTATATAGTGTTAGGTGAGTGGACGGGAAACAGGGAGTTACATGGCCTTTTGGCTCACGTTTACCCGCACAGGGGCTGGATGTCCAGGGCTTCATGGGGTGCCAGATGTCCAATCCGTGGGGGGCAGATGTCCGGGCTGGTGGCGCCTGGCTTCACTCGGTTCGAGTGCGGACAACCGGATTTCCGGGGTGGAGGCCTGATGTCTGGAGCTTGGATGCCCGTTTCCCTGCGCTGTTCTGGTCCTCGGGCGCTGAAATTCTAGGGTGATGGCAAGATCTCCGACCGGACAGATGTCCGGCATGTGTAGCTCATTTAGCTTGGCCTTGGCACTGGTGTGACCTCCAGGGGCCGGATTTTTGGGGTCCCCGGAGGTGTCGTGGACTTCATTTGGTGCTCTTGCTCAACTTTCTTTATATCCATCTTTGTAGTAGCTTGCCCTTCACTCCAAGCGTCTCCTAAATCAACTTCATGGTACCTAATCATGCAAATAGTCTTCGCTTGAGGTAGCATCCAAGTTCCATGAGCATCAAAGGGAGAGTCGTGTAGGAGATGTGTCACGTGCGTAGGCTCTCGTCATGGGACCACTTGTAGCTTGAGTTGTTGAAGATGGGTCCATGGGGATGACCATGGGATGCTCCACATCATGTCTCTTCCCCCTAGGTAAAGATCCATCCTCGGATCGAGACCTTCATCACCATGGAAGTGGGAAAGGTACTTGACATCGAAGATGTCGCATGGAATGTCAATCTTGTAGGCACTGTCGTTGAAGTGTGCCAACACCTTGAAAGGTCCATCGGCTCGAGGAAGTAACTTGGACATGTGCTCGGAGGGGAAGCGATCCTTGTAGAGGTGTAGCCACACAAGGTCATTGGTCTTGAATACCATAGGGTGTTTTTTGATGTTTAGCTTGTTCTGACGCATTCCACTTGACGTTTGATCCTTGTATCTTCATGGATTTTCTTGATATAGCTTGCCCTTTCACTTGCGTCCATTTTGACGCGATCTTGGAGTGGTAGTGGAAGTGTGTCCAATGGGGACAAAGGATTGAAGTCGTAGACCACTTTGAATGGAGACTTGCCGGTCGTGAAGTGACGTGCGCGGTTGTAGGCGTACTCAATGATTAGGAAGCAATCTTCCCATTCCTTGATGTTCCTCTTGATCAACACGCATAGGAGTGTAGAGAGCGTTCAGATCATCACCTCTATTTGCCCATCGGTTTGTGGATGATAGGCCGAAGAGAAAAGTACCTTGATCTCGAGCTTAGCGCATAGAGTCGTCCAAAAGTAGCTAAGGAACTTGACATCGTGGTTTGACACGATGGTCTTGGGGATTCCATGTAGTCGTAAGAGGTCCCTACAAAAGAGATTTGCAACATGTGAAGCATCATCGACCATAAGACATGGAATGAAATGAGACATCTTGGAAAAATGACCCACAACTACAAAAATGGAATCATGGCCATTTTTTGTTCGTGGCAAGCCAAGCACAAATTCCATGCTAATGTTTTCCCAAGGTTTAAAGGGTATCGTAAGATGCATGTAAAGACCATGGGATTGAGCTTTTGACTTAGCTTTGTGACATGTAGAGCATCGCTTGGTGAAGCGTGCAAGATCATGAAACATATTTGGCCAAAAGTACTTGTTGGATAGAGTGGCATATCTATTGTCGCGTCCAAAGTGACCCATCAGTCCTCCACCATGAGGTTCTTGCAAAAGCAACAAATGAAGTGAAGACTCGGGTATAAAAAGTTTGTTAGCACACATAAGATAGCCATATTTCATGTAGTAGTTTTCCCAACAAGGTTTCACATGGAACTTAGCATATGGAGTACCAAATGAAACATCATGCTCATACTAATCTTTTATATTCTCAAAACCAATCACATTCAATTCACTAACATGCATTTGCGGGAAAGAGCATCTGTCACCATATTTTCTTCACCCTTGATGTATTTGATGACATAAGGAAAAAACTCAATTGATTCACTCCATTTAGCATGCCGTTTGTTCAACTTAGTTTGACCCTTAGGATACTTGAGGTTTTTATGACTGGCACGAATGACAAATTCATGAGGGGAAGATAATGCTCCCAAACATGTAATACTCTCACCAAAGCGTATTTGTCATATGTGGGGTAGTTAAGTTGAGCACCGAAAAGTTTCTCACTAAAATACGCAATTGGGAGCTTCTCTTGCATTAACGTGACACCTATGCCATTACCACTAGTGTCATAATGCACTTCAAAAGTTTCATTAAAGTTTGGTAATGCAAGCAGTGGTGCATGAGTAAGCAAGATTTTAATCTCATGGAACGCGGTGTCTTGCAATGGTCCCCATACAAAAAGATGTGTTTTTATTGCTCAAAGCTTGTAGGGAAGAAGCAATCGTGCTAAAAGCCTTAACAAAGCAACGGCAAAATCCGGTTAGTCCAAGGGAAGTACGCACTTGTTGCAAATTGTTAGGTGTGGGCCAAGTTTTAATATCATCAATTCTAGTTTCATCAACTTGCACACCCTTAGAAGATACCACAAATGCTAGGAAACCAACCTTGTCAACACCAAAAGTACATTTTCCATGTTTGTATAAAGTTTTTCGTTCCTAAGAACTTATAATACTTCCCTAACATGTTTACCATGCTCCTCTAGAGATTCACTAAAAACAAGAATATGAACAAAGTATACCACAACACAATATCCAATGAGATGACGTAAGACATAATGCATGACACACATAAATGTACCCGATGCTTGGGATAGACCCATGGGCATAACCAGCCATTCATATAAACCAAACTTAGTCTTGAACATCATTTTCCACTCATCGCCCTCTTTCATGTGTATTTAATAGTAGCCACTTTTCAAATCAATTTTAGATAATATGGTGGCACCACTAAGTTCATCAAGCATGTAATCAAGGCAAGGAATAGGATGGCGATATCTAATGGTTATAGCATTGATAGGGTGGAAATCCGAACACATGCACATACTACCATATTTCTAAGGCACTAATATCACCAGAACCGCACAAGGACATATGCTTTCGCGTACATGTCCTTTATCTAGGAGTCTTTGGACTTGCCTTTGTATCTCCTTAGTCTCTTTGGTATTGACGTGGTAGTGTGCCTTGTTAGGTAGTGGTGCTCCAGATATGAGCTCGATGCGGTATTCGATCCCTAGTTTTGGTGGTAGTCTTGGAGGTAGCTCATCGAGAAAGACATCTTTGAATTCCTGCAACAAACGAGACAAAACATGAGCAAGATGCTGTGAAGCATTAGTCCTCATGACCTAATCTTTGCACACAAGCACAAAGTGAAGTACACTTGCTGGTCTCTTACGCACATCCCTCAAGTATCTTTTGGTGGCTAAAAGAACTATATCATTCTTATCCCTCATCCTGGAGTAACTCAAGTTTGTCTTGTGGCTCTCAATCTCTTTTAAGTGGTTCGTTGTCTCACTTTTATCTCCATGATGGGATGAAGCTTGCTTGTCGGCAGTCACTTGACTTGGAGTCATTGGTTGAAGCACATATTGCTTGCTCTTCATCTTGAATTATATTGATTGGTCTGATCATTGTGGATGATGTCGCGGTCGACTTGTCAATGTCTCCTAAGGAGTAGATGGCAAACGAACATGCGAAGCACATCACACTATAAGGTGTCTTCATAAGCGCCTATCTTGAAGGAAACTGGCACAATGTGGTCAACTTGGAGGACGCAGGAATTACTAAGACCCCAGACCTTATAGGGGCGAGCATGCTTCTTGTTGACCAATTCGAGCTTGGAACAAAGGTCCTCACTTGCCAAATTGTGGCAACTTTTGTCGTCGATGATGACCTTGACGAATTTTCCTTGGATGCCCGCCTTTGTGTGGAAGCTGTGGCAACATTGGTCCTCATGTTGTTGTTGTTGAAGATTCAAAACCTTGGAGACAATGAGAGTGGGGATTGGATCGTTTTCCCAAAAGATTTGTGAATCACCATCTTCATTGACTTGCCGATGCATGGCCACGTTCTCCAAATCTTCCATATCGTCAACTCTCATAGATTCGTAGGTGCCATCATCTTGAAGGATCATGGTGTGTCTTGTTGGACACTTGAAGGTCTTGCGGCCTCGGCCTTGGCACGTGAAACACTAGATGGAGCTTGATTTAGAGGTAGCATCCGGTGACGGTGTAGAGGATTGACAGGGCTTGAGACTGCGTTAGTATTTCCCTAAAGAGGAAGGGATGATGCAAAAAAGCTACGGTAAGTATTTCCCTCAGTTATGGAACCAAGGTTACCGAACCAGTAGGAAAACAAAGCAACACTATGTAAACGGTACCTGCACACAAAGAACAAATTCTTGAAACCCGACGCGTAAGATAGATTGTCAATCTCTCCTCGGTAAAAGATAGATTGGTTGTGTGAGATTGGATAAATAGATCATGCAAGAACACGAAATAAAAGTGCAGCAAGGTATTTTTGGGTTTTTGGAATAATAGATCTGAAAGCAAATGCGGAAAAAGATAGATCAGAAAGCAATATGTTAAAAGATAGCTGCGGGGGCCGTAGATTTCACTAGTGGCTTCTCTCATGAGTATAGCACACGGTGGGTAAACAAACTGCTGTTGGAAAATTGATAGAAGATCAAATAATCATGATGATATCCAAGGAAATGGTCAATATATAGGTATCACGTCCAACATTAGTAGGCCAAAACGATTTCGCGTCTACTATTATTACTCCACACATCGACCACTATCCAGCACGCAACTAGTGTATTAAGTTCATGGAGAAATGGAGTAATGCAGAAAGAACAATGACATGATGTAGACAAGATATATTCATGTAGGAATAGCCCCCATCTTGTTATCCTTAATAGCAACGATACATGCGTGCCTGACTGTCCCTTCTATCACTAGGAGAGGACACCGCAATATTGAACCCATGGCAAGAAAAATCGATCTAATTGGCCTAACTAAACCAAAGGTTCAAAGACAAAATACGAGGCTATAAATAATCATGTATATAAGATATCACATAAGACTCAACTAATATTCATGGATAGAAACTAATCATGAACTCAAACTTCATCGGATCCCAACAAACACACCGCAAAAAGTCATTACATCAAATAGATCTCCAAGAAACTATTGTATTGAGAATCAAAAGAGAGAGAGGAAGCTATCTATCTACTGCCTACAGACTCGTAGGTATATGGTGGACTACTCACGCATCATTGGAGAGGTTCCCATGAAGATGATGCGCCCTCCATGATGGTGTTAGATTGGATCTCATGGTTCTGGAACTTGCGGCTGCTAGAATTGTGTTTCGTCGACTCTCCTAGGGTTTTTGGAATATTTGGTTATTTATAGAGCCGAGAGGCAATGGAGGAGGGTCCCGTGGGTCCCACAACCCACAAGGCCGCCCCAGGGGCCTCTAGCGCACCCTGGTGTGTTGTGGGCCCCATGGGCCTCCTCTTAGGTGCTTCCTTGGTTCCCAAGTTGTCTTCTGGTCCAAAAAAATCCCCAAAAAGTTTTGCTACATTTGGGCTTCATTTGGTATTAATATTCTGCGAAGTATAAAAAACAAGTAAAAACAGCAACTGGCACTGGGCACTATGTCAATAGGTTAGTCCCCAAAAATGATATAAAGTTGCTATAAAATGATTGTAAAACATCCAAGATTGATAATATAACAGCATGGAACAATCAAAAATTATAGATATGTTGGAGACGTATCAGCATCCCCAAGCTTAATTCCTGCCCATCCTCAAGTAGGTAAATGATAAAAACAGAATTTTTGATGTGGAATGCTGCCTAACATGTTCATCACATATTCTTTTATTTTGTAGCATGGACATTTGGACTTTTAGATGGTTCAAAGCAATAGTCTAGTTTTGACATGAAGACTTTAATACTCCAGTATACCAACAAGCAAGCATGTCTTCCAAAATATAAACACTAAAGAAACTTATCCCTAGCCCATCATGCCCAATCATTGATCCATTCATGAAACACACTCAAATATTAGCTACGCCTAATGCACAAGTACGATCATAGTGCCCCCTAGTTGGTGCTTTATAAGAGAAGATGGAGACCCAAATAAAAGTAAAACTTGCATAAGGTAAATAGATAGGCCCTTCGGAGAGGAAAGTAGGGATTTGTAGAGGTGACAGAGCTCAAAGTTTGAATTGAGAGAGAAAAATATTTTGGGTGGCATGCCTTTCCTGTCAACGAAAACGAACGAGAATTTTCAATACTTTTCCATGCTAGATATATCATAAGCGGTTCCCAAACAGAAAATAAAGTTTATTCCTTTTTCCACCATTCTTTCACAAATCAAGCAACGACTCATATAATACAAGATGCTCCAGCCAAAACTCATGATATGTGACGAATAAAAATATAGCTCCAAGTAAAGTATCGATGGTCGTTAGAAGAAAGAGGGGATGCCACTCGGGGCATCCCCAAGCTTAGGTTATTGTTTCTCTTTGGATTTTATCTTGGGGTTCCATAGCATACCCAAGCTTAAGTTCTTTTCACTCCTTATTCCTTCTTCCATCATGATCTCACCCACAACTTGAAAACTTCAATCACACAAAACTTAAAAAAAATCTTCATGAGATCTGTTAGTATAATAAAGCAAATCACCACTCTAAGTACTATTGCAAACCCATTCATATTTTATTATTGCATTATATCTACAATATTCAAACTATACCATGGCCTATAGCCTTCAATACAAGCCATAGATTCATCAAAACAAGCACACAATGCAGCAAAAACACAATCTATCGAAAATAGAATAGTATGTAGAAATCTGTACTCTAACCATACTTCTGTAACTCCAAAAATTCTGAACAATTTGGAAAACGTAGGAAATTTTGTATATAAATCTGGTGTAAATACTTCGGAATTTTTCGTTCTTCTTTGATTTTGAAAAATTCTGCTACTGGACATAAAAGTTTCTGTTTTTCAACAAGATCAAATCAACTATCACCCAAAATGATCCCAAAGTCTTTACTTGGCACAAACACTGATTAAAACATAAAAACACAATCATAATAGTAGAATGATTGTGTATACACTAAAGAACAGAAGCAAAAAGGTAAAAATTAATTTTATTCATTGGGTTGCCTCCCAATAAGCTCTTCCTTTATAGCCATTAAGATAGGCTTCAGATTTAAATGATGCCCTCATGAAAGATAATAATAGCTACACAAAGAGAGCATCATGAAGCATATGGAAAACACACTTAAGTCTAACATACTTCCTATTCATAGGCATTTTATAAGCAAACAAATTATCAAGGCAAGCAAAAACTAGCATATGGAAGGAAGAAGAAAGAGACAATAGCAATCTCAATATGAAAAGAGGTAATTTAGTATCATGAAAATTTCTACAACCATAATTTCCTCTCTCATAATAATTAAAGTTAGGATCATAATGTAATTCAACAATATAGCTATCATAAGTAATACTCTCCTGATGATCAACATGCATAAAGTTTTTATCATCTTCCAAAATATATAGTGGGATTATCATCAACTAAAGTTATGACCTCTCCAAACCCACTTTTATCATAAAATTCATAAGATTGAACAATCTCAAAATATATGGGATTCGTGTTACCTAAAGTTGATGCTCTCCCAAACCCACTTTCGATAATATGGCAAATATTATTATCAATAAGATATTCAACATGAGGCTTAAATAAATTTTCAAGATCATAAGAAGCATTATCACCCCGATCATGATCATTGCAATAAGAAGTGGACATGACAAAATCATCATCCCCAAGCTTGTATTTTTGCATATCATTAACATAATTGACATTAATAGAGTTTATATTAACATCATTGCAAGCATGCTTTCCAATCAAGGAGCTATCGTGAATCACCTTATAAATTTCTTCTTTCAACACTTCATCAAAAATTTCAGATTCATGATTCTCAAACAAAACTACATAGAGATAATCAAGTCCACTCAACTCACTAGCAATTGGTTCATCATAATTTGGTCTTTTGAAAAGATTAACAAGTGGATGTGCATCCATATCAATAGATTTTCAGCAAGCGAAGACGCAAGCAAATAGAAGGCACAAGGAAACACAAGCAAAGATAGCAAACAAGCAAAAAGGCAAACGGAAAATACTTTTGTATTTTTGTAAAACCTTTTTAGAAGTGGGGGAGAGGAAAACGGGAGGCAAATGGAAAATAATGTAAATTGCAAGGAGATGAGATTTGTGATTAGGAACCTGATAGATGTTGATGATGTCTCCCCGGCAATAGCACAAGAAATTCCTTTGATGTGGCTTGAGACTACGTCGGTATTTCCCAAAAGAGGAAGGGATGATGTAGCACAGCTATAGTAATTATTTCACTGAGTTATGAAACCAAGGTTATCGAACTAGTAGGATAACCAAGCAACACTATGTAAATGGTGCCTGCACATAAAGAACAATTACTTGCAACCTGACATGTAAGACTGGTTGTCAATCTCTCCTTGATAAAAGATAGATTGGTTGTATGAATTGGATAAATAGATTGCGCAAGAACACAAAATAAAAGCTGCAAATAAAAGTGCATAAAGGTATTTTTGGGTTTTTGGAATACTAGATCTGAAAGCAAATGCGGAAAAATATAGATTGGAAATCAATATTTAAAAGATAGACCCCGGGGTTGTAGATTTCACTAGTGGCTTCTCTCATGAGTATATCACAAGGTGGGTAAAAATTTTACTGTTGGGAAATTGATAGAAGATCAAATAATCATGATGATATCCAAGACATAGATCAATATATAGGCATCACGTCCAAGGTTAGTAGACCGAAACGATTATGCATCTACTACTATAACTCCACACATTGACCACTATCCAGCATGCATTTAGTGTATTAAGTTCATGGAGAAATGGAGTAATGCAATATGAACAATGACATGATGTAGACAAGATTTATTCATGTAGGAAGAGACCCCATCTTGTTATCCTTAATAGCAATGATACATATGTGCCTCGCTGCCCGTTCTGTCGCTGGGAGAGGACACCGCAAGATCGAACCCATCACAAAACACCTCTTCCCATGGCAAGAAAAATCGATCTAGTTGGCCTAACTAAACAAAATATTCGAAGAAGAAATACGAGGCTATAAATAATCATGCATATAACAGATCAAAGAAGACTCAAATTATATTCATGGATAGAAATTGATCATGAACTCTAAGTTCATCTGATCCCAACAAACACACCACAAATAGTCATTACATCAAATAGATCTCCAAGGGACCATTGTATTGAGTATAAAAAGAGAGAGGGTAAGTGATCTAGGTACTTCCTACATACCAATAGGTCTATGGTGGACTACTCACACATCATCCGAGAGGTACCCATGAAGATGATGTAGCCCTCCATGATGGTGTTAGATTGGAAATCGCGGTTCTGGAACTTGCGGCAGCTGGAATTGTGTTTCATCGACTCCCTAGGGTTTTGGAATATTTGGGTATTTATAGAGCTGAGAGGCGGTGGAGGAGGGTGACGTGGGCCCCCACAACCCACCAGGCCGTGCGAGGGGCCTCTGATGTGCCCTGGTGTCTTGTGGGCCCCACAGGCCTCCTCTCAGGTGCTTCCTTGGTTACCAAGTTGTCTTCTGGTCTAGAAAAATCTCCAAAAAGTTTTTTTGCATTTGGGCTTCATTTGGTACTGATATTGTCTGAGGTAAAAAATCAAAAAAACAACAACTGGCACTAGGCACTATGTCAATAGGTTTGTCCCAAAAAATGATATAAATTTGCTATACAATGATTGTAAAACATCCTATATTGATAATATAATAGCATGGTACAATGAAAAATTATAGATACGTTGGGGACGTATCAAAGATAAAGCTCACGGCTTGTAGTTGCTTGTAACAGGGCAGCTTGACGAAGTCGTCTTGTCCTTGTAACTTGACTTGTCATCGGTAGTAGTTGGAGGTTTCGTAGTCAAAGGTGTCGTGGTCAGAGAAGCTTGTGCACTTGAGCCGTAGGTCTTGGGAGAGAACTTGGAGTACTTGTAGTCATCTTGCACTTGACGTTCCGCCTTGGTCGCTCGATGCACTAGCTCAAGTAAATTGGAGTATGGTTGGAAGTCTGCAATTTTCTTGACTTGGTAGTTGAGGTCACTCTAGAAACGCGCAATTGTTTGTTCCTCATCTTAGTTGACATTGGGTCGTATCATAGAAATTTCCATCTCTTGATAGTATTCTTCTACCGATTTGGTGCCTTGCTTGAGTAGTTGTAGCTTCTTGAAGAGATCACGGTTGTAGTGGGTTGGCACGAAGCGATCTCTCATGAGGTCGTTCATTTGGGCCCAACTGGTGATAGGAGGTTCACCTCTTTCTCTTCTTCGCTCAATCACTTGTTCCCACCAAATGAAAACATAGTCTTCAAATTCAAGGGAAGCCATGGCGATCTACTTCTCTTCCTCAAAGTTTTGCAAACGGAATATTTTGTCAAACTTGAGTGCCCATGAGAGATAGTATTCGGGGTCATTGCTTCCGGAGAACATAGGCATGGAGAACTTGATCTTGCCAAACTGGTTTTCTTCATTTTGATTTTTTGGCGATGCCCTTGACCCGGAGGAGGTGCATCATTGTTGTTGTCGAGTTGACGTTGTTGTTTCCTCGGGGCTTCGTCATCATTGGGCTTGACTTGATGTGTTTGACGCCGTTGATGAGGTCCTCGTACTTGGTTCCTTCTTTCTTGGTGCTCCTCTTGGTGAGCGGCTTCTTCTTGGCATTCACACCGGAGGGCTTCTTGTTCTCTGCACGCTTGGCAGTTGCATTCTTACAAGGAGCGTGTAGCTTCATGTATAGCTCATTGTGCTTGAAGTGTTTGCTCATGGCAACGACATTGTTCTTCTTCATGGCGTTGTAGTTTTTGTGCTTGCTCTTGTTTACGATGTTGGTCGTGCTCACATAGGCAATCTTACAATCCATTGCGACCTTGTGGTGAACTTGGATCAGAGCGATTGTCTCTATGATGAGAACGTGCTCGAGGAGGACTTGCGCCGGAAGAGTAGTCCGATGAGTGGCGACTTGAGTGGTGCCGCCTTGACGAAGTAGATGTTGAACGAGCATGGTTGACCATCAAGGAACGAAACTCCTCCATTTGACTTGAAAACTTGTTGTCGAGGTAGTCTCGTGTGCGCACCTCCGATTCGTGCAAGTCGGTGGCGAGTTGCTCGATGTGATCGTTCAAGACATCTTATGCTTAATTTATGGCCTTGTGTGTGACGAACAAGTGTAACTTGGTGACGTAGTCATTTGCGTCGTCGTCATGATCCTCGAATTCCGGGTTTGACATGGTAGTCCTATCGTTAACACGCAAGTAGATATAAGTGGAAGAGTGACAAGACAAAACCAATTAACATTCCCAAGGTTTATAATGGATCAAGATCACTCAATGTGCAAATATGGAAATAGTAGAATTGGTACTGGAAATCGTCCTTCTCACACCTACATAAATAAGGCTTATGGAGTAGCTTGGTTAGGATAGTTGCACAAAATTGAAGGAATCCAAAATAAGATTCAATAATGTTGATAGCGATTCGCAAATTCGTAAGTAAGACTATGTAGATCAACAGCAATGAGTAGACACGGAAACACACATACGGGTAGATAAGTGTAATCGTGCAACCATGGAATGAGCACAATGAGGAATCCCTAGAAAACGCTCGTGTTGCACAACACTAGAGAGAAGCTAGCATGATTTCTCAAATGGGTGTGATACGAACATGTGCACAACCTATAAGAAACAAAACATGTCATCTTCCTATTCCCGACTTGCTATGTATGTATGAGGCACATGTTACTCGCTCAAGTGATCCAAGATGATCAAGTATTATATGCACTATTGGCGATGCTATTGCTCTTTGCTCTTGCCTAAAAGCTCTGCTTCTCTTTCTTTTGTCTATGATATTTTTACGGTCACAATGCGGGACGTGCACACCAATATAGCAATTATGTATGTGGGTACTATTGGAACACAAGAGATGATACTAAGATATATGCAGGCAATTGAAGCTATGCGGAGTATGTATCACTAAAGTGCACAAGTAGCATAGCCCAGAAATACTCAATGGCTAGTCTCGATAGGCAAGTAACGCAAATAGGCTTGGGGTAACAATGCAATGGCAAGGGTATATGACAATAGTTTCATCTCTATTACCGTCCTTGCTTAAGGTGAAGTGTCAACGAAGAGTTGGTTGGCGATGATGAGCGGCAATGTCAATGTAGAACCACTCCTAAGTAGCCAAAATACCTTAGGAAGTGGCAAGCTCGCGAGTCAAAATCTCAAATGCAAAAGGTTGTGGAATTACTGGCGGAATTTGCAGAAGAACAATGGTGGAAATCGGAGGAAAAATGCAAAATGAGGAAAAGATGCCCTACTGCATGCGTCAGGCTGGATATTCTGGCCTTTCGGCCCCATCTCTACAGGCCGTATGTCTGAGAGTCGGGCCGGATGTCTGGGCTTCCCGATCTAGATTTGATCTATAAAACCCTAAGAAATTGAGGATGAATACGAAAAAGTTTCTACAAAATTGGGCGATTTGGTGGTGGAAAATGATGGGGATGATGGGGAAAATCTAGATCTACCCGTCCACAACGAAATCCAAGGATCCAAATCAACAAAATCTCCTCTAATCCAACGAATTCAATAAATTTTGGCATGGCTATTTTTGTGGGAATTTTCGAGATTAGGTCAAATCAAAAAAATTGGCTACAAAGTGGAGGGAGAGACTCCAAAGTTTGAATTAAC
This sequence comes from Hordeum marinum, assembly GCA_022496015.1. Classification (NCBI taxonomy): domain Eukaryota; kingdom Viridiplantae; phylum Streptophyta; class Magnoliopsida; order Poales; family Poaceae; genus Hordeum; species Hordeum marinum. The sequence continues at coordinate 103,401,146 of CM039676.1, read as the reverse complement.
GTGGCTCATGTTACCAACATGATACGGATCAAACTTGGTGAGATTGATCTGTTCACACTCGGAGGGGGAAAAGGGTAGAAATCAACAAAAACTCAAGAACACTCAGGAACGATTCCAAAATCACAAATCCACTAGATCTATAAAAGCATGTGAGATACAAGATCCAAAAGTCAACTGAAGGATACACGTAACTCAGAGTCTTCCCTCTCCAAAGGAGGGGCCTTGAAATCCCTTGGGGTCTTCCATAAAAAGGGGCGTTGGCATCCATAGGATCTTCTCATCTAGAGGTATCAACTCCAAGTAAGAAGGATATGGAAGGAGAAATGCTCAACTAACTATGAGCCAACACATAGCTAACCCTAAAAGGAGTAGGAGGGGTCCTTTATATAGTGCTAGGCGAGTGGAGGGGAGAAAGGGAGTTACATGGACTTTTGGCCCGCATCTTCCCAAACAGGGGCCAGATGTTCGGGGCTTCATGGGGAGCCAGATGTCTGGGCCGTGGGGGAGGATGTCCGGGCTGGTGGCCCATGGCTTCACTCTGCTCGGGTGAGGACGCGCCGGATTTCTGGGGTGGAGGCCGTATGTTCGGGTTGCCGGATGTCTGGGCCATGGCCGATTGTTTGGGGCTCGGATGCATGTTTTCCTGGGCAGTTCTAGTCCTAGGGCACCGGAATTCCGGTGTGATGGTTGGATTTCTGACCGGCCGGATGTCCGGTCCGGAAGACCAAATGTCCAACGCATGTAGCTCCTTCAGCTTGGCCTTGGCGCTGGTGTGACCTCTAAGGGGCAGATGTCCGGGGCCTAGGTGGTGTCGTGGACTTCATTTGGTGCTCTTGCTCAACCAGCTTCGTCTCCATCATTGTAGTAGCTCATCCTTCACTCCGAGCATCTCCTAGATCATCTTCATGGTACCTAAGCATGCAAAGAGTCTCCGCTTGAGGTAGCATCCAAGTTTGAGTTATTGATGTGTACCTTACTATCTCTCGTTGTAGTGCCTGGGTATTTGATACCAATTCGGTTGCTCACATTTGCAACTCAAAGCAGGATCTACAGAATAGAAGGAGGCTAGCTAAGGATGAAGTAACGATGGGCGTGGGAAATGGTTCCAAGGTTGATGTGATCGCCGTCGGCACACTCTATCTTAGATTACCATCGGGATTAGTGATGAACCTGAATAATTATTATTTAGTGCATGCGTTAAGCATGAACATTATATCTTGATCTTGTTTATTGCGAGACAGTTACTCATTTAAATCAGAGAATAATGGTTGTTCTATTTATATGAGTAATATCTTTTATGGTCATGCACCCAATGTGAGGGGTTTATTCATATTGAATCTTGATAGTGATGATACACATGTTCATAACATTGATGCCAAAAGATGTAGAGTTCATAATGATAGTACCACTTTCTTGTGGCACTACCGTTTGGGTCATATTGGTGTAAAACGCATGAGGAAGCTCCATGCTGATGGACTTTTGGAGTCACTTGATTTTGAATCACTTGACACATGTGAACCATGCCTCATGGGCAAGATGACTAAAACGCCGTTCTCATGGGCGAATGATTTTTTGGAAATCATACATACTGATGTGTGCGGTCCGGTGAACATTGAGGCGCGCAGTGGATATCGTTATTTTCTCACCTTCACTGATGACTTAAGTAGATATGGATATATTTACTTAATGAAACACAAGTCTGAAACATTTGAAAAGTTCAAGCAATTTCAGAGTGAAGTTGACAATCATCGTAACAAGAAGATTAAATTCCTGCAATCTGATCGAGGAGGTCAATATCTGAGTTATGAGTTTGGCAGTCACTTAAGGCAATGTGGAATTGTTTCACAATTGACACCGCCTAGAACACCACAGCGTAATGGTGTGTCCGAATGTCGTAATCGAACCTTATTAGATATGGTGCATTCTATGATGTCTCTTGCCGATTTGCCACTATTGTTTTGGGGTTATGCATTAGAGACAGCTGCATTCACTTTAAATAGGGCACCATCAAAATCCGTTGATATGGCGCCATATGAACTGTGGTTTGTCAAGAAGCCAAAATTGTTGTTTCTTAAAGTTTGGGGATGTGATGCTTATGCCAAAAAGCTTCAGCCTGAAAAGCTGGAACCCAAAGTGGAAAAATGCATCTTCATAGGCTACCCAAAAGAGACAGTTGGGTATACCTTGTATCTAAGATCCGAAGGCAAAGTGTTTCACGCTAAGAACGGAACATTTCTTGAGAAAGAGTTTCTCTCGAAAGAACAGAGTGGGAGGAAAATAGAACTTGATGAGGTTATTGAACCTCTACTTCAACTAGAGAGTAGCGCAGCACAGAAAGATGTTCCTCTAGAGCCAACGATGGTTGAAGATAAAGTTAATGATGATGATCATGAAACTTCGGATCAAGTTACTATTGAACCTCGTAGGTCGACAAGGGCGCGTAATGCTCCTGAGTGGTACGACAACCTTGTCTTGGAGGTCATGTTGTTGGACAACGATGAACCTACGAGCTATGGAGGATCGATGATGGGTCCGGATTCCGAGAAATGGTTATAGGCCATGAAATCCTAGATGGGATCCATGTAGTAAAACAAAGTATGGACTTTGGAAGTATTACCTGAGGGGCGAAGGGCTATTCAGAACAAATGGATCTTTAAGAAGAAGACACACACGGACGTTAATGTCACCGTCTATAAAGCTCGACTTGTGGCAAAGGGTCTTTCACAAGTTCACTGAGTTGACTATGATCAGACCTTTTCACCCGTAGCAATGCTTAAGTCCGTCAGAATCATGTTAGCAATAGCTGCATATTTCGACTATGAAATTTGGCAAATGGATGTCAAAACAGCATTCCTTAACGATTTCCATGCGCAAGAGTTCTATATGATGCATCCGAAATGTTTTGTCGATCCAGAGAATGTTGCCAAAGTTTGTAAACTCCAGCGATCCATTTATGGACTCGTGCAAGCATCTCGGAGTTGGAATAAGCGCTTTGATGGGTGATCAAAGTGATTGGGTTTATACAATAAAAAATGGTTATAAAATGGTTACTATTATATTTCCATGTTCATGATAATTGTTTATTATTCATTCTATAATTGTATTGACTCGAAACACATTCCATGTGTGGATACATAGACAACACTTTGTCCCTAGTGTGCCTCTAGTAGACTAGCTCGTTTATCAAAGATGGTCAAGGTTTCCTAGCCACTGACATGGGATGGCATTTGATAACGGGATCACATTGTTAGGAGAATGATGTGATGGACAAGACCCAAACTATAAGCGTAGCATATGATTGTGTCAGTTTATTGCTACAATTTTCTACATGTCTAGTATCTGTTCCTATGACCATGAGATCATGAAGCTCACTGACACTGGAGGAGTGCCTTGCGTGTATCAAATGTCACAACGTAACTGGGTGACTATAAAGGTGCTCTACAGGTATCTCCGAGAGTGTCTGTTGATGGGCATGGATCAAGACTGGGATTTGTTACTCCGTGTGACGGAGAGGTATCTTAGGGCCCACTCGATAATACAACATCACTCAAGCCTTGCAAGCAATTTGACTAAGTGTTAGCCATAGGATCTTGTATTACGGAACGAGTAAAGAGACTTGCCGGTAACAAGGTTGAACTAGGTATACAGATATCGACGATCGAATCTCGGGCAAGTAACATACTGAAGAACAAAGGTAACAGCATCCGGGATTAACTGAATCCTTGACACAGAGGTTCGACCGATAAAGATCTTCGTGGAATATGTAGGAGCCAATATGGGCATCCAGGTCCCGCTATTGGTTATTTACCATAGAGGTGTCTCCATCATGTCTGCATAGTTCTCTAACCCGTGGAGTCTGCCCACTTAACATTCGGTGACGTTTTGGTAGTATAGAATTATGTATGGTGGTGACCGAAGGTTGTTTGTGTTGGAAATATGCCCTAGAGGCAATAATAAATTAGTTATTATCATATTTCCTTGTTCATGATAATCGTTTATTATCCATGCTATAATTGTATTGATCGGAGACTTAAATGCATGTGTGGATACATAGACAAAACCATGTCCCTAGTATGCCTCTAATGGACTAGCTCGTTGATCAAAGGATGGTTAAGGTTTCCTAGCCATGGACATGAGATGTCATTTGATAACGGGATCACATCATTAGGAGAATGATGTGATGGATAAGACCCAAACTACAAACATAGCATATGATCGTGTCAGTTTATTGCTACTGTTTTATGCATGTCAAGTATATGTTCCTATGACCATGAGATCATGCAACTCACAGATATCGGAGGAGTGCCTTGTGTGTATCAAACGTCGCAACGTAACTGGGTGACTATACAGGTGCTCTACAAATATCTTCGATGGTGTCTGTTGAGTTGGCATGGATCGAGACTGGGATTTGTTACTCCGTGTGACGGAGAGGTATCTCGGGGCCCACTCGATAATGCAACATCACAATAAGCCTTGCAAGCAATGTGACTAATTGTTAGTTGTGGGATCTTGTATTACAGAACGAGTAAAGAGACTTGCCGGTAACGAGGTTGAACTAGGTATGGAGATACCGACGATCGAATCTCGGGCAAGTAACATACCGAAGAACAAAGGGAACGTTATACGTGATTAACTGAATCCTTGACATAGAGGTTCGACCGATAAAGATCTTCGTAGAATATGTAGGAACCAATGTGCACGTCCAGGTCCCGCCATTGGTTATTGACAGTAGAGGTGTCTCGGTCATGTCTACATAGTTCTCGAACCCGCAGGGTTTGCACACTTAAGGTTCGGTGACGTTTCGGTAGTGTAGAGTTATGTATGGTGGTGACCGAAGGTTGTTCGGAGTCCCGGATGAGATCCCGAACGTCACGAGGAGCTCCGGAATGGTCCGGAGGTAAAGATTCATATATAGGAAGTCCCAGTTTGGTTTCCGGAAAAGTTTCGGGCTCATCGGTAGTGTACCGGGAGTGCCGGTAGTGTACCGGGAGTGCCGGTAGTGTACCGGGAGTGCCGGTAGTGTACCGGGAGACCTCCGGGAGGGGTACTTCGACCCCAAGAGGTCCATGGGCTGTGGGAGAATAATAACCAGCCCTTAGTGGGCTGGGAAAACAGCCACAAAGGCCCATGGCGCAGGAGAGAAAGTCCTAAAGCAAAAAGTGGAAAATCAGCCAATAGGAGGCAATCCTACTCCAACTAGGATTGGAGGTGAAGTAGGATTGCTCCCACCTCCTATTTCGGCCGACCCAAAGGCCTTGGCTGCCTCTCCTCTCCTCTCCTCCTATATATACTAGTGGATTGGGTGGTTTTTGGACAGAATTTCCGGCCACGTGCTACCCGTTCCACCGGTGCATAGTTTCTCCTCTAGATCGGTTTTCTGCAGCGCTTAGGCGAAGCCCTGCCGGAATTGCTCCACCACCATCACCGGAGCGCCGTCACGCTGCCGGTGAACTCTCTCTCCTCTCCACCTCCTCTCGCTGGATCGAGACGGTGGAGATCGTCATCATGCTGCACGTGTGCTGAACGCGGAGGTGCCGGCCGTTCGGCGCTAGATCGGAAGGACCGTGATCGAGATCGCGAGACGGTTCGTGATGTGATCACGAAACGGATCGTGATGAGTTCGCAGGATAGATCGTGATCAAGATCGTTAGACGGATCGTGATGATTTCGCGGGACGGATCTTGATGTGTTCACGGGACGGTTCGTGATGAGATCGCGGGACGCTCGGCGATTTGGATCGCGAAGATGTTCGACTACACCAACCGTGTTTCTTAACGCTTCCCGCTTAGCGATCTACAAGGGTATGTAGATCCACTCTCCCTCTCGTAGATGCTCATCACCATGGATAGGTTTGCGTGTGCGTAGGAAAATTTTTGTTTCCCATGCGACGTTCTCCAACAGTGGCATCATGAGCTAGGTTGATGGTTCGATGAGATCTCGAGTAGAACACAAAAGGTTTGTGGACGTTGATGCTTAGATTGCTTCCTCCCTTGGTCGGATTTTGGTTCAGCGGGATTGTGAGGTGAAGCGGCCTGGACCAACATTACTCGTACGCTTACGAGAGACCGGTTCCCTCGATGCAACTTGTTGCTTAGATGGCTTGCGGGTGACAGTTTCTCTCACTTTAGTTGGATCGGATCCGACAAAGGCGGTCCTTGAGAAGGTTGAAAATCAATCTATGTATCACCATTGTGGTTTATGCGTAGGTGAGAATCGTTCTTGCTAGATACCCGTAGCAGCCACGTAAAACTTGCAACAACAATTAGAGGACGTCTAACTTGTTTTTGCAGGGTATGTTGTGATATGATATGGCCAATTACATGATGTGATATATGTGATGTATGAGATGATCATGTGATGTATAGATTATCACGACTTGCATGTCGATGAGTACGGCAACCGGTAGGAGCCATAGGGTTGTCTTTAATTATTGTATGACCTGTGTGTCAATCATTAAGCGCTATGTAATGCTTTACTTTATCGCTAAGCGGTAGCAATAGAAGTAGAAGCAGGGCTGGCGCCACAACCCCAATGGCAACACATTGATAGAGATCAAGATGATGGAGATCATGGTGTTGTGCCGGTGACGATGGAGATCATGCCGGTGTTTCGAAGATGGAGATCTTAAACACAAGTTCATGGCCATATCATGTCACTTATGAATTGCATGAGATGTTAATCCTTTTATGCACCTTGTTTTGCTTAGTACGGCGGTAGCATTATAAGGTGATCCCTCACTTGAATTTCAAGATGAATTGTGTTCTCCCCGAGTGTGCACCGTTGCGAAAGTTTGTCGTGTTGAGACACCACGTGATGATCGGGTGTGATAGACTCTACGTTCACATACAACGGGTGCAAGCCAGATTTGCACGCGCAGAACACTCGGGTTAAACTTGACGAGCCTAGCATGTACAGACATGGCCTCGGAACACGAGAGACCGAAAGGTCGAACATGAGTTATATAGTAGATATGATCAACATAATGATGTTCACCATTGCAGCCACCTCAACTCACGTGATGATCGGACTTGAGTTGGTGAATTTGGATCATGTATCACTCGAATGATCGGAGGGATGTCAATTTGAGTGGGAGTTCTTAAGTAATATGATTAATTGAACTCATTATCATGAACATAGTCAAAGTGTCTTTGCAAATTATGTTGTAGATTACTAGCTCGCGCTGTAGCTTCCTTAAAAAATTTATATGTTCCTAGAGAAATAGAATTGAAAGATGTTGGTAGCAATATTGCGGACTGGGTCCGTGATCTGAGCATTGTCCTCATTGCTGCATAGAAGGCTTATATCCTTAATGCACCGCTCGGTGCGCCACCCCCTCTAGCGTCGTCTATAGATGTTGTGAACATCTGACAGGCACGTTTCGATGACTACTTGATAGTTTAGTGCGTCATGCATTACGGCTCAGAATTGAGGCTCCGAAACATTTTGAACGTCACGGAACATGTGAGATGTTCTAGGAGCAGAGATTGTGATCTCAGGCTCGTGCCTGTGTTGCGAGATATGAGATCTCCAACAAGATTCTTTGCCTGCAAGATGAAAGAGAAGAGCTCAATCGTTGAGCATGTACTCAGATTGTCTGGGTGCTACAATCGCTTGAATCAAGTGGGAGTTGATCTTCCAGATAAGATAGTGATTGATATAGTTCTCCAAGTCACTGTCACTAAAGCTACTAGAACTTAGTGATGAACTATAATACACCAGGGATAGAAGTATTGATCCCTGAGCTGTTCGCGATGTTTGACACCGCGAAGATAGAAATCAAGAAGGAGCGTCAAGTGTTGATGGTTAATCAAACCAGTAGTTTCGAAAAGGGCAAGAGCAAGGAGGGAAACTTCATGGATAGCAAGTCAGTTGCTGCTCCAATGAAGCAACCCAAAGTTGAACTCAAACCCGAGACTAAGTGCTTCTATTATGAGGTGAGAGGTCGCTGAAGCGGAACAACCCTAGATACTTGGTAGATAAGAAGGCTGGCAACATCGACAGAAGTATATTTGATATACGAGTTATTGATGTGTACCTTGCTAGTACTCCTAGTAGCACCTGGGTATTGGATACCGGTTTGGTTGCTAAATGTTAGTAACTCGAAATAAATGCTACAGAATAAACGGAGAACTAGCTAAGGGTGAGGTGACGATGTGTGTTGGAAATGTTTCCAAGGTTGATGTGATCAACATCGCATGCTCTCTCTACCTTCAGGATTAGTGACGAACCTAAATAAATGTTATTTGGTGTTTTGCGTTGAGCATGAACATGATTAGATCATGTTTGTTGCAATACGGTTATTCATTTAAGTCAGAGAATAATAGTTATTCTGTTTACATGAATAATACCTTCAATGGTCATGCACCCAGTGAGAATGGTTTGTTGAAATCTTGATCGTAGTAATACACATGTTCATAACATTGATGTCAAAACATACAAAGTTAAATAATGATAGTACCACATACTTGTGGCACTGCCGCAAAATGTCATATTGGTATAAAGTGCATGAAGAAACTCCATGGTGATGGATATTTGGACTCATTCGATTTCGAATCAGTTGAGACATGCGAACCATGCCTCTTGGGCAAGATGACTAAAGGACCCCGTTGGATGGAGCGGGCAAGTGATTCATTGGAAATGATACATATTGATGTATGCAATCTAGTGAGTCTTGTAGCGTGCAGTGGATATCATTATTTTCTTACCTTCACTGATGATTTGAGTAGATATAGTGTATATTTACTTAATGAGACACAAGTCTGAATTGTTTGAAAGGTTCAAGCAAATTCAGAGTGAAGTTTAAAGATCATCGTGACAAGAAGATAAAAAATGACCACGATATGATCGTGGAGGTGAATATCTGAGTTACGAGTTTGGCATACAACTTAAGACAATGTGAAATTTGTTTCACAACTAACGCTACCTGGAACACCATGGTGTGATGGTGTGTCCGAACATCATAGTCATGCTCTATTGATATAGTGCATACTGTGATGTCTCTTATCGTTTTACTACTATAATTTTTGGGGTTATGCATTAGAGACAACTACATTCACTTTAAATAGGGCATCATCTAAATCCGTTGAGATGACACCATGTGAATTATGGTTTGATAGAAACCTAAGCTGTCATTTCTTAATATTTGGGGCTGTGACACTTGTGTGGAAAATGTTTTCACCTAATGAGGTCGAACCCAAGGCGGACAAATCCATCTTCATAGAATACCCTAAGATCAGTTGGGTGAACCTTCAATCTCAGATCCTAGTGCAAAGTGTTTGTTGCTTAAACGGATCCTTTCTCGAGGAAATGTTTCTCTCGAAAGAATTGAGTGGGAGGAAGATAGAACTTGATGAGGTTGTTAAACCTTTGTTCAACCAGAGAGTAGCGCAGCGCAGAAAGATGTTTCTGTGAAGCCTACGTTAGTTGAAGAGTAAGTTAATGATGATGATCATGAAGCTTCAGGATCAAGTTACTATCGAACTTCGTGGGCCGACAAGGATGTGTACTGCTCCTAAGTGGTACGACAACTCTGTCTTGGAGATCATGTTGTTGGACAACGATGAACCTACGAGCTATGGAGAAGCGATGATGGGCCCGGATTCCGACAAATGGTTAGAGGCCATGAAATCCGAGATAGGATCCATGTATGAAAACCAAGTATAGACTTTGGTAGACTTGCTCATTAGACGGCAGGTCGTTGAGTACAAATGGACCTTTAGAATGAAGACAGACACTGATGGTGAATGTCACCATTTGTAAAGCTCGACTTGTTGCAAAGTTGTTTGTGACAAGTTCAAGGAGTTGACTGCGATGAGGCTTTCTCACTCGTAGCGATGCTAAAAAGTCTGTTGGAATTATGTTAGCAGTTGCTGCATTTTCAATTATGAAATCTGGCAGATGGATGTCAAAACATCGTTTCCTTAACGGTTACTTAAGGAAAGGTTGTATGTGATACAACCAGAAGGTTTTGTCAGTCCTAAGGATGCTAAAAGATGAGCAAGCTTCAGTGATCCTTCTATGGACTGAAGCAAGCATCTCGAAGTTGGAATATACACTTTGATGAGGTGATCAAAGTTTCTGTAGTTTATACAAAGTTTACGAGAAACTTGTATTTGCAATAAAGTGAGTGGGAGCACTGTAGAGTTTCTGATAAGTATATGTGGTTGACATATTGTTGATCGGAAATAATGTAGAATTTCTGGAAGGCATAAAAGGTTGTTTGAAAAGTGTTTTTCAAAGTAAGACCTCGATAAAGCTACCTAATTGTTGAGCATCAAAATCTATAGAGATAGATCAAGATGCTTGATGAGACTTTCAATGAGTGCATACCTTGACAAGATTTTGAAAGAGTTCAAAATGGATCAGCCAGAGAAATAGTTCTCGTCTAATTTGTAAGGTGTGAAGTTGAGTGAGACTCAAAGCTCGACAACGGCAGAAGAAAGAGAAAGGACGAACGTCGTCCCCTATGCCTTAGCCATAGGCTCTATATTATGCCATGTTGTGTACCGCACCTATGTGTGCCTTGCCATGAGTCTGTCAAGGGGTACAAGAGTGGTCCAGGAGTGGATCACTGGACAGCGGTCGGAATTATCCTTAGTAACCATAGGTCTAAGGAAATGTTTCTTGATTGTGGAGGTGATAAAGAGTTCGTCGTAAAGAGTTACGTCGATGCAAGCTTTAACACCTATCCGGATGACTAGTAGTAGCAATCTGGATACGTATAGTGGAGCAGCCATTTGGAAATAGTACCAAGTGGAGTGTGGTAGCAGTGTTTACGGTTTGACATAGAGATTTGCAAAGTACACACAGATCTGAATATCGTAGACCCGTTGACTATAAGACCTCTCTCACATGCAAAGCATGATCGAGCCCCAAAACTCATTGGGTGTTAGATTCATAACAATGCGAATCACATGGTGATGTGAACTAGATTATTGACTCTAGTGCAAGTGGGAGACTGTTGGAAATATGCCCTAGAGGCAATAATAAATTAGTTATTATCATATTTCCTTGTTCATGATAATCGTTTATTATCCATGCTATAATTGTATTGATCGGAGACTTAAATGCATGTGTGGATACATAGACAAAACCATGTCCCTAGTATGCCTCTAATGGACTAGCTCGTTGATCAAAGGATGGTTAAGGTTTCCTAGCCATGGACATGAGATGTCATTTGATAACGGGATCACATCATTAGGAGAATGATGTGATGGATAAGACCCAAACTACAAACATAGCATATGATCGTGTCAGTTTATTGCTACTGTTTTCTGCATGTCAAGTATATGTTCCTATGACCATGAGATCATGCAACTCACAGATATCGGAGGAGTGCCTTGTGTGTATCAAACGTCGCAACGTAATTGGGTGACTATACAAGTGCTCTACAGGTATCTTCGATGGTGTCTGTTGAGTTGGCATGGATCGAGACTGGGATTTGTTACTCCGTGTGACGGAGAGGTATCTCGGGGCCCACTCGGTAATGCAACATCACAATAAGCCTTGCAAGCAATGTGACTAATTGTTAGTTGCGGGATCTTGTATTACAGAACGAGTAAAGAGACTTGCCGGTAACGAGGTTGAACTAGGTATGGAGATACCGACGATCGAATCTCGGGCAAGTAACATACCGAAGAACAAAGGGAACGTTATACGGGATTAACTGAATCCTTGACATAGAGGTTAGATCGATAAAGATCTTCGTAGAATATGTAGGGACCAATGCGGACGTCCAGGTCCCGCCATTGGTTATTGACCGTAGAGGTGTCTCGGTCATGTCTACATAGTTCTCGAACCCGCAGGGTCTGCACACTTAAGGTTCGGTGACGTTTCGGTAGTGTAGAGTTATGTATGGTGGTGACCGAAGGTTGTTCGGAGTCCCGGATGAGATCCCGAACGTCACGAGGATCTCCGGAATGGTCCGGAGGTAAAGATTCATATATAGGAAGTCCCAGTTTGGTTTCCGGAAAAGTTTCGGGCTCATCGGTAGTGTACCGGGAGTGCCGGGAGTGTACCGGGAGACCTCCGGGAGGGGTACTTCGACCCCAAGAGGTCCATGGGCTGTGGGAGAATAATAACCAGCCCTTAGTGGGCTGGGAAAACAGCCACAAAGGCCCATGGCGCAGGAGAGAAAGTCCTAAAGCAAAAAGTGGAAAATCAGCCAATAGGAGGCAATCCTACTCCAACTAGGATTGGAGGTGAAGTAGGATTGCTCCCACCTCCTATTTCGGCCGACCCAAAGGCCTTGGCTGCCTCTCCTCTCCTCTCCTCCTATATATACTAGTGGATTGGGTGGTTTTTGGACAGAATTTCCGGCCACGTGCTACCCGTTCCACCGGTGCATAGTTTCTCCTCTAGATCGGTTTTCTGCAGCGCTTAGGCGAAGCCCTGCCGGAATTGCTCCACCACCATCACCGGAGCGCCGTCACGCTGCCGGTGAACACTCTCTCCTCTCCACCTCCTCTCGCTGGATCGAGACGGTGGAGATCGTCATCATGCTGCACGTGTGCTGAACGCGGAGGTGCCGTCCGTTCGGCGCTAGATCGGAAGGACCGTGATCGAGATCGCGAGACGGTTCGTGATGTGATCACGAAACGGATCGTGATGAGTTCGCGGGACAGATCATGATCAAGATCGTGAGACGGATCGTGATGAGTTCGCGGGACGGATCATGATGTGTTCGCGGGACGGTTCGTGATGAGATCGCGGGACGCTCGGCGATTTGGATCGCGAAGATGTTCGACTACACCAACCGCGTTTCTTAACGCTTCCCGCTTAGTGATCTACAAGGGTATGTAGATCCACTCTCCCTCTCGTAGATGCTCATCACCATGGATAGGTTTGCATGTGCGTAGGAAATTTTTTTGTTTCCCATGCGACGTTCTCCAACAGTTTGGGGTCCCGGATGAGATCCCGGACATCACAAGGAGATCCAGAATGGTCCGGAGGTAAAGATTGATATATAGGAGGTCATGTTTTGCTCGCTGGAAAAGTTTCGGGCTCATCGGTAGTGTACCGGGAGTGCTGGGAGGGTGCCGGGGGACCATCGGGAGGGGTATTTCGACCCAAGAGGCTACGTGGGCAGTGGGAGGAGGTATACCAGCCCTCAATTTACTGGCCTACGTCCCACAAGAGGCCCATGCGACTGGGATGAGAAGTCCAAAAGGAAAAAAGGTGGAAAAGGAGTTTTCCAAGTGGGAGAGGAGTCCTAATCCTACTAGGGTTGGAGGAGGACTCCTCCTCCTCCCACTTCGGCCGACGCAAGGGCTGGATCCTTTAGGGCCAAGTCTCCTCCCTCCCTCCTCCTATATATACTAGAGGTTTGAGGGTTTTTTTGACACAGAAAAACTGCCACGTGCTACCTCTCCTCTAGTTCGTAGTTTCTCCCCTAGATCGGTTTCAGCAGTGCTTAGGTGAAGCCCTGCTGGAATAGCTCCGCCACCATGGCCGCAACGCCGTCGCGCTTCCGGAGAACCCGTCTACCTCTCCGCTCCCTCTTGCTGGTTCAAGAAGGCGGAGATCGTCATCAAGCTATACGTCTGCTGAACACGGAGGTGCCGTCCGTTTGGTGCTAGATCGGGACCGGTCGTGATTGGATCGCGGGACGCTCGGCGATTTGGATCCCGAAGACGTTCGACTACATCAACCGCATTTCTTAACGCTTCCCATTTAGCGATCTACAAGGGTATGTAGATCCACTCTCCCTCTCATAGATTCTCATCACCATGGATAGATCTTGTGTGTGCGTAGGAAATTTTTTTGTTTTCCATGCAACATTCCCCAACAGCCAGATGATCGGACACATGTTCTTGCCGAACATTCCCATGTCTGGACGTCTTGGAGGTTAACTCCACGAGTTCCGAACAGCTGGATCTGATCGGGCCCTCAGCGGTCAACGAGGTCCTGGATCAATTCTCGTCGATGAAGATCACCAACAACCCACCCAGGACGAATGTTCTGACCCACCCACCACCCACTTGATAGCCACTATCGAGGATTTAACCGACATGTTGTACTATGCCTCCGAGGAGACAGAATACATGGATGAAGAGGACCGTTCTCCCACCCCCGTTAACACCGGGAGTTGGACCGCCACTTTTACATACAACGTCTACATGGTAGACACTCCTGTCACCAATGGTGACAACACACCTCACAACGATGGCAACAAATCACGCGATGCGTCATCAAGGCTCCGGAAATCACATAAGCGGTACAAAAGAAAAAAGGGGAGAAGAGCTATTATCAACAACGGGGACGGTAATGCCCCCGGTCATCATGGCAATTCCGATATCCCCGAGCACCCGTTAGAGGGTCCGGAAGGGCCTGAGGATCAAAACAACCCCGATAACATCAATGACTCTGAAGGCGATGATTACCTTCCCCCTGTCGAGGACGAAGATATACCAGAAGCTGATGACTTGTACATCCCTGATAACCTTGAAGACCAAGAAGAAATCAGGAAACGGCTCATAGCAACGGCTCTCAGCCTCAAGGCTAAAGAACGGAAACTCAATGCCGAACAGGACGACCTCAATGATCGATGGACGAAAGTCCTCTCAGCCGAGGAAGCATATGGCACCGGTCTAGCAAACCAGCCCAAAACCTACCCTCAAAGAAGGTTGATGTCGCAATTCGATGATGAACTCACTGATACTCTATCTCCAAACCATACTCCATACGACAAGCCGGACCGCCCCCCTCGTGGTCAGGACAAAATGGCTAATGACACCCGTTATATACCGGCAGTGCCCCGAAGACGGGGTACGGAGCCATTAGAGCCCAATGGCAGGTTCGACCTGTGAGATGACCTAGATCACAAAGCAGGCCACATAAGATCCATCTATCAATCCAGAGAGTACTCGCCCGATAGACGGGGCGGATACAGACTATGGTTCGACCAAAACAACAGAGTCCGGGAATGCAACCGGTCCCATACAGACGACGAATATAGGCGCGACATAGCACGGGTCAGAGGCACCACTCACCCACTATGCTTCACAGATGAGGTAATGCGGCATCAGTTCCCCTAGGGTTTTAAACCCGTCAATATAGAACAGTATGATGGGACCACTGACCCAATCGTATGGATTGAGGACTTCCTCCTCCATATCCACATGGTGCGAGGAGACGATCTCCATGCCATCAAATACCTCCCTCTTAAGTTTAAGGGGCTAGCTCGGCACTAGTTAAGCAGCCTCCCCGAAAACTTCATTGGATGCTGGGAAGACCTGGCAGATGCGTTCTGCTCTAACTTCTTAGGGAACCTATGTCCACCCGTCGGACTCTTCCGATCTCAGCAATGTCATCCAGAAGCCCAGCGAGTCTGCTCAGCAATTCTGGAATCGGTTCTTGACTAAGCAGAACCAAATCGTTGATTGTCCGGATGCTGAGGCCATAGCCTCCTTCCGGCACAATATTCGGGACAAATGGTTGGCCCGCCAGCTAGGCCAGGGCAAGCCTCAAACCATATCCGCCCTTACCTCCCTCATGACCCGCTTTTGCGCAGGCAAAGACAATTGGATGGGAAGAGGCAGCCACGATTCCGAAGATCCCGTGGCACCTGAGGCCCAGGATGGCAACTCAAAACCAAAGCGCAATAAGAATAAGCGCCAGCACAAAATAGCAATGCCGATGATATGGCTGTAAATGCCAGATTCCACAACTCCCGACCTGGGTAGTGGAAGAAGACTCCTAGAGGCAATCGTGACGGACCTACTTAGCTGGCGAAGATCATGGAAAGGCCTTGCCAAATCCATGGGACTGTGAAAAAGCCTACCAACCACACACACCGCAACTACTGGGTGTTTAAACAGGCCAACAAGATACCACCTGAAGACCAAGGCAAACGCTCTCATAGCAAGGACGAGGATGAGCCTCGGGGTCCAATTGGTGGCGGACAGAAGAACTTCCCACCCGAAGTCAAAACGGTGAACATGATATACACCACCCAAATACCCAGGAAGGAGAGGAAGCGCACCCTTCTGGAGGTCTATGATGTGGAACCCATAGCCCTGAAATAAAACCCATGGTCAGCATACTCGATCACCTTTCATCGGCATGATCATCTGACCAGTATCCACCATGGGGGTTTGGCGGGCCTTATCCTAGACCCCATTATAGATGGGTATCACCTCACAAAAATCTTAATGGACGGAGGAAGTATCCTCAACCCGATTTACTCAGATACGGTGAAAAAGATGGGCATAGATCCGTCAAAGATCAAACCCAGCAGCACTACCTTCAAAGGAGTGATCCCATGCGTTGAGGCCCAATGTACGGGCTCTGTAACTCTAGAAGTCGTGTTCGGCTTGCCCGATAACTTTCGTAGCGAAGACCTGATCTTCGACATTGTGCCCTTCCGCAACGGCTATCACGCGCTGCTTGGTCGGACAGCGTTCGCTCGTTTCAACGTAGTCCCACACTACGCATACCTCAAGCTCAAGATGTCGGGCCCCAAGGGGGTCATTACATTCAACGGCAATACCGAGCGCTCCCTTAGAACTGAGGAACCTGCACTGGCCCTAGCGGCCGAATTTAGCTACAAAGAAGATCGGCAAGTTCCGACATACGCCATAAAGGCACAAAAGGCTGGGAAAAGAGTTCGACTTCAGACCAAAAACTCAGATCCTTCCTCCTCCCCTCTGTAGGGACTCGCCCCCCACTGCACAACCTCAGGACCAGCAAAGTATGTGTCGAGGAGGCACAACTTTGTACTTAAGATTCCATGGGTAGCAGTGGGGTAATAAAGATGGGTGTTCAGCTGGCTCGAACTGCTACCATCAACACGTCTTCGGACAAAACGCAGGCGCTCCTAAAAGAGCCTGCCTACGGCGTAAAGTTCACCTACAATTCGGCATCCTCTCAAGATTTTGTTGGCAAAATCCGCCCGTCAAACACTAACACCCATGAAGGTGCATCTAAGAGCAGGAGTCAACTAGCAAGGGGGCATATCGAGGACGTCAGGTTACCAATCGAAGACCCCTTGTACGACAACTCCTGTATATTTTTATTTCTTTCACATACCTGTAAATAGTTGCTTCGGCAATCCGAGTTATAAGAGTCGTTGAGAAAGTGCAAAATTGCGTAGTGCAAGTTCGCCTCATCTGGCCTTTTTCGGCGAATATTTTTCCTCCTCTCTCCCTCTTCTCGTGAACCTGTTCGGTATGATGCGAGGTAACCGGCTAATAGACCGGGGGCTCGAGTTCAAACACAAATCGCCTTATCTATCATGTGTTTGGCGTCTTGGCATTCGCTCTATATGCATCAGTTCCGAACTATGTCTTTGGTCAATAAGTTGGGTTTCCTGGCTCCTGTGCATGCCCCTTTATGTTTTGCTCGTTCGACTAAAAGGGCAAAGGGAGCACCCCCTGCGATTGTGCTTCCGGATATTCTAGTCAAGCACCTTAGGGGAGAAAGCCGAAAACGGACTGTCGTAGTATGCGCGATCCGGTCTGTGAACCCCGAGCGGGAAGTGTTAATACTTCAATCCTCGTAAGCGGTCATTCCGTGTTACACGAGGAACTTGCCCTTTGTGCACACATTGTGATATCGGCTTCGGCCATGGTTCGTCCGAACATCACAACACTTCGTTAGCTAATCATACGCTTCCTGTAGTCCATTTCATGCCCCTACGGCTAAGTGAAAGAAATAAAGGAGTATAGTCTGATTGCCTAGTCTGCCGCACTGTACTGCCTTTGGGTTCCGATAATACAGCTAAGGGACATTGTGCATTGGCATAGACACCCCATGTAGTATCTACGTGGAGGTTGAAGCCGACGACTCACATCTTTCAGTATTAACCAGCCACATAGGAGTTATAAAGGAATATAAAAACCATATAAGAACAAATACTAATATCAATTAAAGTTTGGGCAAGTCTTCGGATGCATTACAACTCATTCAAAATTTTATCACCCGAACACTGTGACGCTATCACCCAAGCACTCTCCATCACTCCATCAAAGTATAGCTCGGGGTGTCGATGCTCCTTCCTGGGTGGCGGCGGGTCGGTGGTACCTTCAGTGGATTTAGCCCCAGCCAATGCACTTTGGCCCTGGCAAGGGCCATCCGGACTCCTTCGATGTAGGAGGAGCGCTTGACGGTGTCGAGGTGGGGCGAAGCAGTAATCAACCTCTGCACCAGGCCAAAGTATCTGCCTGGCAGCGGCTCGCCAGGCCATAAGCGGATGCAGAGGTCCTTCATGGCTGGCTCCGCCATCTGGTGCAGCTCCATCAGCTGTTTTAGCTGCTCCACCAGAAGAGGAGGATGCTCGGGGGCTCCAAACTATGCCCAGAACAACCGAGCTTCATCTCCTTCTCCCCGCGAGGCGAACAGCTGATTAACGTCCGTCACACTCTTCTAGAGATCAGAGGTTGCGCCTGAGGATCACCACACCCAGGTAAGCAATGTGAATTTGCTAACCATGAATACACACTATAGTGAGTACGGCTTACCGTCTACTATGTCCTTGGCCTGGCGCACTTGCTCCTCGTAGAACCGTCTGTCCATCTGCTCCTTCTTGAGTTCGGCCTTCAAAGTGGATAGTCCGGCCGAGCTCGCCTTATTCTTCTACTCCAAGGCCTCGCATCTTTCACTGGCATCTTTGAGCTCCTACTGGACCTCTGCCATGCGAGCTTCATTCTTGCCACTAGTGGCTCACATGGCGGAAAGGGCAACAACCATTTCCTTACCAGCCGCCCTCTCGGCGACCGTTTCGTCCTTCGCACGCTGGAGCTCGGCCTTGAGCCTCTCCGTCTCCTTCGCCAAGGCTGTGCGTGCATTATACAATGTGAAGAAGCCGCATCAACAGTATTCAGATGATAGAGCTTAGACGAAGGCATCTATATTCTGTTTTGACATACCTTGAGCCTCGTCGAGCCTTTGATTAAGGGCCTCGGCTTCGTCTTCGGAGCACTTCAGCTTCCGATTTAGCTCTTCTAGCTCGGCGCCATTTATGGCCACTGCCGATGACGAAGCCTGCATCACACAGTTAATACATTACATGGGCTCTCAATTCCCGAATTATAGACAATCCGATCATATATCGAGTTATTATAACATGCCGGACACTTAAAGTGCATCTAGTTCGGTATCGAATTCAGACGTGACCCCTAGGTGAGCTTTTACAACTCACCTAGGGCTCGGGGGCTGCCATGTATATAATGCAAATAAATAAAATCTTTGCAAAATAAACACATCGGGTGACTTACTTGAAAACCCGCAAGGAGACCTTTGAAGGCCACCTTCAGTCCGTTGTTAACCGCTTGGACGCTCTGTAGTAGCACACCCATAAGGATGTTGTGATCCTCGGGGGTGGAGGCGCTCGATAGAGCCTCCTCCATGACCGACCACCTATTGGTCGGTGGTGCCCGTGATGATCGGATTCCCTGATCACCCAATGGGGATTGGACCGATGCCTCCAGAGGCATAGTGCGCTCCGGAGATGTTATCGGAGGGGACTGAGTGTCCGCTCGTCCGTCCCCCTCGGTATCCGGGCAGGGTGTTCCCCCCGATCTTCAGTGGCTGAGGCCTTAGCCTTGGCCACATACGATCTCCCGTGCCATCGTTGTCCGCCTTCATTAGAGTGTGCTGGGATGACACCTCCATGGTGCCCCTCGTGACACCTGGAGTGGTGGGATGCGAGGCATCCCCGCTCTCTGCTAGTTCGGCGGGCGGGGTCTCCCCATCCGATATCACCTCGGTGGGGATAACGCGCGGGAGGATGCGAGGCCAATAACCTGCATGTTAGTAAACTCTAAATCTATTCGTAATGAATAGGAGGGTCTTTGGATCCTAACCTCTGTGGGGGGGCTTGACCCGTAGGCTCCTTCATGGAACCTTCTCGAGGTCTACGAATGTGGTGTCTAAGTCGGAACTATCATCCGACAAAACCACCCGCGTCTGCCGCGCCATCTTTTGGGCAGGAGAAGGGACCTGCTCCGGGGCGTCCGAAGACGCTTCTCTCTTCCTGGCACGGGGGAAATTGCCTCCCCCCTCTCCCTCGACCTCAGCCTCCTCCTCCTCTTCTTCTTCCTCTTCCTCCTCCTCAGCCTCATCCTGATTTGAGGAGGCGGGGGTATCCTCAGATGTGGCATCAGGCTGGTCCCTGATGTGGATGCCAGCCTAGCTTGGTTTCTTCTTCCTCTCTTTCTTCGTGGGAGCCTCATAAGGCTTTACCACGAGCATTTTGGCTAACAGCCTGGTCCTCTCGTCTTTGGGCTGAGGCACCAGACTATTAATGTCGACGGCTTTCTTCAGCCATCTCTGCATAGACAGATCGGATAAGGGCTTATGAGAATCTTCTATGTAATAAAGCCGACCAAGCTAGGATGTATCGTACCTCGGAATCGGGCTTGGCGGCATGCAAACCCTTGTCCTCCTCCTCGGATGGCCAGCTCATCTGTGGTTTGAAGAGAGTCTTCCACAACTTCTCGCGCGTAGTGCGGAAGAGAATCCGGACTGTGGGCTTGGCGTCGAGTTCATGAACCCAAAGGGGGTGTCCCAGCGCTGGCAGGGGAGGATGCGTCTTCGGGGCATCACCTGGACCACATCGGTCAACTTGGTGCCCTCCCCGACCATGGAGAGGATTCCCATCTGCAGGTCGCTCACCTCCTTGCCCGGTCCCCAAATGAGGCCCTTTTCGAGCCATGAAGCCCTTCTTCTTGTGGTTCGGTAACATAGAACCTCTCCTTCTTCCACCCCTTGATGGTGTCGATGAGGGTGCCCGACGGCCACCCGACACGGGTGAGCTTGCCGATGACAGCCCCGCCGCAATCTGCGTGCTTGCCACTGACGCACGTGGGCTTGATGTTGAATACCTACAGCCAGAGCCCAAAGTGTGGCTCGATGCGCATGAAGGCCTTGCAGACGAGGATGAACGCCGAGATGTGCATAATGGAGTTCGATGGGAGGTCGTGGAAGTCGAGGCCATAGAAGAATATCAGCCCCCTGGCGAAGGGGTTGAGAGGAAAGCTCATCCCCCAGATGAAGTGGGGGATGAACACCACCCTTTTGTCTGGCTTGGGGGTGGGGATTACTTAGCCCTCCTCTGCTGCGTGGTGAGGGATGTTGGCGGGGAGATAGCCAGCCTTCTTGAGGTCGAGAATGCCCCGGTCGATGATCGTGGAAGCTTCCCATTGGCCATTGGAACCTGCCATTGATGAGCTTGGAGGTTGGGTCGGAGAGATCTAGATCTGTGCTTTGGAAGCGCAAAGGAATGGGAGGCGGAGAAGTCGAATGGAGAGCATGAATAGCCTTCCGGGTTTTCGTCCTCTTTTTATGAGACCTATCGATTTGGACTCCACTTGCTGCATCATGAATCCCTCCACTTACCAAGACGTGCGAGCCATTGCGTGTGCGTGAGTAAGTATATCCTGTATAAAACGGGACACGATCGGTATATTGATAGATCGTGATGATTAAAGCGGCCTCGAACTGCGAATCGAGTCTATGCAACTGGCCTAGCAGTCGTGGTGGGCCGTAGCCTTTCGTCAGAGAGGTCGTCAGAGGAATGTTGTTTACCCCCTGACGTTTCGCCTTCAAAGCCAATCAGTTTGTTGTATTCGGATGTGCCACTATGCGGAAAACTACTTATCATCGGAGGCTGAACTACGGTTCGGTAGGAAGGAACTCACCTCTCAAGCCGAAGACTCTATTCACAAAGCACTTGGAGCTGAAGACCCTTGGCGTTGGACGCAAGTTTGGGGGCTATTGAGGGAGTCCTGGATTAGGGGGTCGTCGGATAGCCGATCTATTGTTTATGGGCCGGACTATACGGGCTACTTACCAAACACTATAAGATTTGAAGGCCCAGTCTCCAAGATGGAAGCTTCGAGGAGCATGACTTGCGCTCCACGTTTGATGTACTAAATAGGCATGTTTATCTCTTCAGCATGTAACCGACCATGTGTAAACCCTAGGCATCCTTGGCATCTATATAAGCCGGAGGGTTTTAAGGTATAGCGACAGAACAACTCATCTAGGGTTAGCTATTTGATCTCGAGGTAGATCAACTCTATAACCGCCCCCCCCCCCACATAATCAATACAACCAAGCAGGACGTAGGGTATTACCTCCATAGGAGGGCCTGAACCTGGGTAAATCCGTCTCCTCTTCGTCTCCTGTTACCATCGATTCTAGTCTCATAGTTCGGGACCCCCTACCCGAGATCCACCGGTTTTGACACCGACAACGGGTGGGAGCCGTGTACTACCACGCTGGTAGATAGTGGCCCCCCTCAACCACCTCTTCCTTGCTATCAGAAAAACAATCCCCAACGCCATCAGCATGACCACTAGGCTCCTCCAGCCAGGTATCCCATGGGGTCTGCTGGGACGTGCCCTCATCCCTCCTTTGCTCCGGAGTCTCGTGGGACAAAGCCTCTGGGAGAGGAGTCTCATAGGTAGAAGGCTCCTCGACCCGAGGCTTGTGGACCGGAGTCCACATAGCCTCCTCCTCATATGGGTCCACCCTAGCAGTCCTATGCTCAGGTGAATCAATTGGGGGCGGCGGCGAGGAAGGCATAGCAGCCACCCTACCTCTCCTGCGGCCTCCTACCCCACATGTACCTCTACTACCTCTCTTCTTCCCCTGACCTCCTCTCACGGGGGTCGACGATGAATCGGGCACCGATCTATGCAGACTAGAGAGCAACTCTCTCAGGAGAGACTCGGCAGGAATGGAAGTACTCATCCCACCACCCTCCGACGAAGAAGGAGCCGCGGAGTGCTCTCGACCCTTTCTCACCATCTTTCAACAACTGCCATGACAAAAAGTAAACGAAATTAGTACAACATAAAATTGAACACCGACATGAATAATATAAAAAAATTAAGTGTACCATCATATACCTAACATGAACTATATATATATGTATATAATAAAATTTGATTACCTGACATGAATTAATAATAATCTTGATCGTCTATATATTCTTCGAGATCAATAACTTCATCATCATCACTATCATCAATAAATGCTTGATCATTATCACTATCGGGAACAATGTGTGGAAGGCCTCCTTTATGTAATCGATCAAGCATTTGCAGGTCATCCCTAGCAGTAACCTCTTATTGTTCCAACTCTTCATGTTCCGGTGCATGGGTTAAGTCGGATTCACTGTTGTTGTCTACTTCAATGTTCCGGGGTGAAGTAGGGCGGTTCTTGAAACGTTTTTTGGGAAGACGTGTTTCTTGGAAGAATTATCCTATGTGTCTGGGTTAATGTGACGTTTATAATCCTCTTCATTGACGTGGTCTACAATTTGGAGGCACTTCATGAACGACATCCCAACCTTTCAGATTTGGATCAGTTTGGCAGACCCACGGTAGATAGAAAACTTGGGTCGCCTGTTGAGTCGTAATATAGACATCGGGAACATCTAAATGCGTGCTTTGTTTTATTTTGACTAGCCATATATGTTCATGAGTCCTTCTAGTCTCCTTCGGCTGGAACCAGTAACATTTGAAGACTACAACGTTCGGTGGGTTTTCACCATAGAATAGAAGTTCATAAATTGCTTCAACTCTTACATAATACTCGGTACCTCCTTCATCGATAGCAGAGACACAACAACTTGTAGTCTGTACGTCGTGCATAGATAGCTCTTTACCAAAGGTACGAAAGCAATACCCGTTGATGTCGTATTTGTCAAATGAACGAACCTTATAGTCAAAACCATTAGCGACTTGTCTCAACTCGGGGTCCATACACTTTGAATTAGCCTACAAGTTTAATACGAAAGGATTGTTGCATTAGCTGAAAAAATAACGAAGAAATGAAATGTTCCATTAATGGTAATTACCATTTGTTTGAACCAAGAGATGAAACCGGGATAGTCGCCTCCATGCTTTGCCAGAAGCTCATACTCTACGACGGAATCCGTTTGGATGACCGCTCCATCCAAGAATTTGGCGACGTATCGACTATATCAAACATCCAAGAATAAGAGTAGTTCAAAGGAATTACAAGTTGCAAAACAATAATGTATCGAGAACTTACTCGATGTACGACTGAAGTTTTGTTATTTTGTCGAATATATACAACGAAATGGTCCGCCATTCATCGACATCCAACACTTTTGTTTTTGAAGCACCGGCTGGTGCGAGTTTCCCTTTGAATAGGCTAAGGTTGGATCAACTTTTTTTAGGGTCGCCATCATTGTACCAAGGCTTTGGATTATGCAAATGACGATTTTTCTCTTTGTAGTGTGCTATCATGAAGTTTGCCGCCTCACCGGTAATGAATGCGTCGACCATAGATGCTTCAATTCTACATTTATTTTTACATTTTGCTCATCGCCTTCTGCATCCTCTTAGTTGCGAAGCACCAATGATTCTGCACCCCCCCCAATCTTGCCTCGGTCGGGAGATATAAAATCAAATGCTGCATTGGATTAAAGAAGCCCGGTGGAAAGATCTTCTCTAACTTGTAGATCAACTCTGACACCAACTCTTCCATTTCATCTAGCACGATAGGCAATAGTTGTTTCGCACTAAGAGAACGAAAGAAATATCTCAGCTCTACCAGTACTAGCCATTCATCCTTAGGGATAAAGCCACACAGCATCATGGGCATTACCCGCACAGCCCATATGTGCCAATCATGACTCAGCAAAAAAATTTAGTTTGTCAAGACTGTTGGGGAATGTTGCAAGGGAAACAAAAAATTCCTACGCACACGGAAGATCTATCCATGGTGATGAGCATTTACGAGAGGGAGAGTGCATACACATACCCTTGTAGATCGCTAAGCGGGAAGCGTTAAGAAACGTGGTTGATGTAATCAAACGTCTTTGTGATCCAAATCACAAGCCGTCCCACGATCCAATCATGATCCCTCCCACGATCCAATCACGGTCCTTCCGACCTAGCGCCAAACGGACGACACCTCCGCGTTCAGCACACGTACAACTCGATAACGATCTCCGCCTTCTTTATCCAGCAAGAGGGGCGGAGAGGTAGATGAGTTCTTAGACAACATGACGACATTGTGTTGATGCTGGTAGTGCAATCCTGACAGGGCTACGCCTTGTGCTACCAAAACCGTGAACGAAGGAGAAAATGATCTAAGGAGAGAGAGGGGTGCCAAGAGCTTCGTGTGTTCTCTTGGGGCGCCCCCTCCCCTCTATATATAGGTGGAGGGGCGTGGATATCAGCCCCTCCAAGCCCTAGGTTGCAGCCAAGGAGGGAGGAGTTGGACTCCTAGTCCAATTCCCACCCTTTCCAAAACTAGGTGGACTTTCCACCTTTCCCAAGCCACCTGGTGCCTTGAGGGACATGTGCGCCTGTCCCAATAAGGCCAGGACGCCTCCCCTCAACCCATTAAAATTCTTGGGACGTGGTGGAACCCTTGGTAGACTTCCAGACTCCTCCGTAAGTTTTCAGAACCTTCTAGAAGCCTCCTGGTACAATACCAGAAAAACCAGAAACATTTCCGATAGCCAAAATATGACTTCCCATATATAAATCTTTACCTCCGGACCATTCTGGAGCTCCTCATGATGTACGGGATCTCATCTGGGACTCCGAACCACCTTCGGTCACCAACATAGATAACTCTATACTACCGAAATGTCACCGAACATTAAGTGTGCAAACCCTGCCGGTTCGAGAACTATGTAGACAGGACCGAGACACCTCTATGGTCAATAACCAATAGCGGTACCTGAATGCCCATATTGGTTCCTACATATTCTACAAAGATCTTTATCGGTTGAACCTCTATGTCAAGGATTCAGTTAATCCCGTATGCAGTTCACTTTGTTCTTTGGTATGTTACTTGCCCAAGATTCGATCGTCGGTATCTCTATACCTAGTTCAATCTCGTTACCGGCAAGTCTCTTTACTCGTTTCATGACACAAGATTCAGTGGCTAACTCTTTAGACACATTGCTTGCAAGGCTCATTCTCATGTTGTATTACCGAGTGGGCCCTGAGGTACCTCTTCGTCACACGGGGTAACAAATCCCAGACTTGATCCACGCCAACTCAAGAGACACCCTCGGAGATACCTGTAGAGCACCTTTATAGTCGCTCAGTTACATTGTGATGTTTGATCCACACAAGGTATTCCTCCGGTGTCAGTGAGTTGCATGATCTCATGGTCATAGGAACTGATACTTGACATGCAGAAAACTATAGCAATAAATTGACACGATCATATGCTAAGTTTATAGTTTGGGTCTTGTCCATCACATCATTCTCCTAATGATGTGATCCCATTATCAAATGACATATCATGTCCATGGCTACGAAACCTTAACCATCTTCGATCAATGAGCTAGTCTATTAGAGGCATACTAGGGACATAGTGTTGTCTATGTATCCACACATGTATCTCAGTTTCTGGTCAATACAATTCTAGCATGGAAAATAAACGATTATAATGAACAAGTAAATATGATAATAACTAATTTATTATTGCCTCTAGGGCATATTTCCAGCAGTCTCCCAATTGCACTAGAGTCAATAATCTAGCCCATATTGCTATGCGATTTACATTGTTATGAATCTCACACCCAACTCATTTCTGGTGTTCGATCATGTTTTGCATGTGAAAGAGGTTTTAGTCAACGGGTCTGCGACATTCAGATATGTGTGTACTTTGCAAACCTCCATGTCATATTGTAGATACTGCTACCACACTCCACTCAGAGCTATTCCAAATGGCTGCTTCACTATACGTATCCGGATTGCTACTAAGAGTCATCCGGATTGGTGTTAAATTTTGCATTAACGTAACCCTTTACGAAGAACTCTTTATCACCTCCATAATCGAGAAATATTTCCTTAGTACTCAAGTTATTAAGGATAATGTTGTCTGCTATCGAGTGATCCAGTCCTGGACCAACCTTGTACCCCTTGACAAACTCATGGCAAGGCACACACCAGGTGCGGTACACAGCATGGCATACTATATAGAGCCTATGGATAAGGCATGGGGGACGACATAGTCACTTCTGTCTCTTCTGCTGTGGTTAAGCTTTAAGTCTAACTCAACTCCACACCATACAAATCATACAAGAACTCTTTCTTTGATTGGTCCATTTTGAACTTCTTGAAAATCTTGTCAAGGTATGTAGTCATTGAAAAATCTTACCAGGCGTCTTTATCTATCTCTGTAGATCTTTATGCCCAATATTCAAGTAGCTTTATCCAGGTCTACCTTTGAAAAAACTTCTTTCAAACAACCCTTTATGCTTTCCAGAAATTCCACATTCTTTCCGATCAACAATATGTCAACCACATATATTTATCATAAATTCTATAGTGCTCCCATTCACTTTCTTCTAAATTCAAGTTTCTCATAAACTTTGTATAAACCCAAAACTTTGATCACCTCATCAAAGCGTACATTCCTACTTTGAGATGCTTGCTCCAGGCCATAGAAGAATTGTAGGAGCTTGCACACCTTTTAGCATCCTTACGACTGACAAAACCTTCTCGTTGTATCTCATACAACCTTTCGCAATGAAACTGTTAAGGAAACGATGTTTTAACATCCATCTGCAAGATTTCATAATCGAAAAATGCAGCAACTGCTAACATAATTCCAACAGACTTTAGCATCGCTACGGGTGAGAAAGTCTCATCATAGTCAACTCCTTGAGCTTGTCGAAAACTTCTTTGCGACAAATCAAGCTTTATAAATGGTGACATTGTCACGACCCTAGATTAATGCTTGTAAATAGTCCATTAGCATCATGGCATCATGTTTAATTTTCTTCAACATGAAATGGGGATTAACAGAAACCCAAGAACTTCACCTAACCAAACAATTCTAATATTTGTGAATTTTCAATGAACCCAAAATGTCCTTCATAAAGTCCTATCCAATGGGATGTTCCTAAAATAAATTTCAAACCAACAAATTTTAGGTTTCAAAAGAAATATTTGAAACTAGAGAAAAATATTGTTGGAGATATTTTAATTTTTTTTGTTCTGCATTAAATAAAAAAACTTATCCTAATTAGAAAAAAAATGTTCACCATGTGTAAAATATACCACTCAATGCCAGGAACAAGTTTGAAGATTTAAAAAAACTAATTTGGTTCTGAAAAAAAATAAAAACAACTTAAAGAAATAGAAAATGGAAATAACAAAAAAAGAAAAGGAGCTTACCAGTTTACCTGGGCCAGGGAAGAAGCCGGCCCAGCCCACCAGGGGTGAACCGGTCTTCTTCCACCTCCGGCCAGAAGGACGTCGGGCGCGTGGTCGCCGCACGTCGGCCACCTCCTGCTCGTGTGCCTCCCTGGGTGGAGGGATAGACTCCAAGGAGCCGTCTAGATCGAGTCAACCAACCTCTCTCCCCCCGAGCTCATTCTCTCCCTCCCTCTCCTCTCTGCTCTCTCTCCCTAGCCGCCCATCGCCGTTTGCTGCCGCTGCGGCCACTGGCCTCCTCCAGCCGCTCTAGTGAGCCAAGCAGCTCTGCCTCGCCATCGTGGAGCTCCAAGACGAAGCACGCAACCGCGGGAGGCCTGCATCGCCGCCCCGAGATCTTCTTTAAGCCTCGGCCCCCGGAGATCGCCATCGCCGTCCGCCGTCTCTAGACCGTCCTCGAGCCTGCTGTCCAGCTCGTCCGACCCGGTATGAGCTCCTCTTGCTCATCCCCTGACCCCGTGGCCTGCCCCTCGCCGTATTAGCCGCCCCCTTGCTGCCCGAGCTCCGGCCGCCGCTCAGCTCGTCGCCGGCCTCAACTCCGATGGCCCTGAGCCTCCTATTGCCCCCACTGGATGCGCGTCTGCACGGGCTACCTCTCGGTGCCATCAGCGCACCAGATGGCCGCCGGAAGTGCAAATCCGACAAGCCACCACCGCGTTTTGTGGTCGCCGCCGACTGATCTCCGACGTGGTGATGTGGCAGGGCCATTAGTGGCTAATCAAGTCAATAACTAACCCTCCAGCCACTGATAGTGGGTCCTGGCCTGAGTCAAACCCCGGGTTAACTCGGGATTAATCCCTAAGTCACTAACTACAGGGTCCCACCTGCCAGTGACACTAGCCAGCCCTGAGAGACTGACAAGTGGGTCCCACTGGTTAGGTTTGACCTTGGACGGCCCTGTTGACCTGCTGATTTCATCCTGACATCAGGCTGACGCAGTAAAGCTTTTTATGGAAATTTAATTAAATTTAAATGATTTATTTATTTTAAGAAAATGTTTAAAACTTCTAAAAACCATAGAAATTCAACCGTGACTCACATGAAAATAATATATATATGAAAAATGATCAAAAAAATCCAATGAATCTATTTATGCCATGATCATGCATGTTTGAACAAGTTAACATCACCAAGTAGCACATTTTATGATTAGGGCAATATAGGAAATATCGTTTGGAGTTGGAATTCAAACTTGTTTGAATTCCACTTCAGCCAACTTGGCTAATTATTCCTCTAGCATAATTCAGTACCTTAGCATATCATATCATGCATAATGGTTGTTGCATTGCATTGAATGTGTAACTTTCTTGTTTTATCGGTGGTGTTCTTCCTGGTAGACGAAGATTCGTACGTTGAGATCGTTCTCATAGATGAAGACTCATTGTTATCTTCAGAAGTGTCAGGCAAGCAAACCCCCTTGAGCATACTGATATGAACCCACTCTCTCGCTCATGCTCTCTTTTACTGCATTAGGACAATAACTATTCAACTGTTACATGTCCTTGGTAGTTGAATCCATTCCTTAACATGGCCTGTCTTTGCCACATTAAATAATTGAAACCACTTAGCATGAGTAGCAACTTATTGAGCCTTGTTGTGCTTAATCATCCATGCTTGCTTAATTACTGTGCCTTCTATGCTTAGAGTCGCGTTGTGTCAAGTCTGATCCATATGGGTGATGAATCAGAATGGCAGTATTCACGTCCTACTATGTGTGAGAGCTAATTGTGTGAACACGATTCGATTAAGGTAGCGATGAGAGGCCATGTAGGAGTACATGGCGGGTTGTCTCATTAGGACCATCTTAAGAACTGAGTTTTGTGTATCTTATCCAAGACAAGATACTACCACACATTGGGTTCCGGTAACTCGACCCCTCTCGGCTTATTAATCACCTAGAGCTCTGCCCAGGAGTTACAAGTAGTTTCTGGTGTTTGTAGGAAAAGTGTTGGCGGCCGTGCTTAGCGCTGCCCGACGGGGTGGGCTTCGATGTGGTATATGCATAGTGGCACGGTGTACCAAGTGGCACCCGAACGGTGGGCTTGGGAACCCTGCGCACATCGTTTGAGGCCGTAGTGGAAACTTCGGCTGGACTTCCATGCAGATTCAGACTCAAATAGGCGATAAACCTGGACTAGGGTCTTGTGTGATTGACGGTTGTGGCCGACTCCCTCGCTGGGCTTCCGCTTGAAGGTTGTCGAGGTGCCTTTTAAGTGCACATGGCGATAAGTGGTGAGAGCATGTGTGAGGAAGTTTACCCCTAGAGGGTGAAATAATCTGTTTGAATAGCCGCGTCCTCAGATATGGGCTACTTGGAGAACTTATGTGGTTCGTAGATAAATGCGCAAGATAAGCGTGAGTGCTATGGATGGCCTTCTCGTAGGGAGACGAGAGTGGATCCATAGTGGTGTACTGATTGGTGAATGTGTGGACTCGTGTGCGCTATCCCACCTCAAAGATATTACTTGTAGTCATAGTACAGGTTAGCCAAGAGTCAAAGCTGGCTTACTGCAATAAACTCCACAACCCCCTTCATTGATACTGATGCATATGTTGTTAGTTCTGATGTAAGTCTTGCTGAGTACCCTGGTACTCACGTTTGCTTAATTTATGTTTTTGCAGAGGAGATGTCAGTCTCATTAGTGGTATTTACGATGTGAAGTTCGATGTTGACTAGATTAGCTTGGGAATCCCAGACATAGGTTTGGTTCCTTTGGTCGGGTCGTTGTAGCTTTCCATGCTCCTTTAGCCACTTTTGTAGATGTCTGTACCCAGACATGTTTAACTTCCGCTTGTTTGTTTGAATGCTCTGAATGCTGGGTCTTGTGACCCCTGCTTGTAACATCTTATTGTGTTGGATCTTCCAAGCCTTCTAAATAAATGTTGTAATGTTGTATGGTTATGTTGTGATGCCATAGTTGTATCTATGCATATCGGGCATGTCGTGCGTACGTGTGATGTGCAACGGTATGTATGGGATTCGAGACCTAGTTGTGTGCCTTTAGTAGTACTCTTTACAGGGAAATGCCTCTTTGTGCTTCCACCGATCCTTGGTAGCTTGCTATTGCTCCGGACACATTGATTGATAGGCGTGTATCCTTCTTTGCTGATATGTCTATCCCTTCGGGGATATATTTCGTAGTGTAATGGAGTCCTTGTAGGCTGCTATGACTCGTCTAGATTCAGTGATGACTTTTATGTCCCACTGCGTAATGGAGTCCTTGTAGCTTGCTATGACTCGTCTACACATGCTAGAGATCAACACCTGCATTGCTCGGTTACGTATGCATGTCCCTGTACGGATGTGCCACTTGGGTTCTACGACTAGTGGCGGCCCGGGTTCTTTGACATTTGAATGCTAGCGACACATTCACATATGTGAGTCAAAAGACGCAAACAATCCTGGCCCAAGTAAGGTGGCAGCCGTGGAGATAACCGTGCATGAGACTGCAAAGTGATGTGATGTGTTACAGGCTGGATTCTTATGGCTTAGGATTGGGGTCCCGGCAGCTTTGGTATCAGAGCTTGACTGCTTGTAGGATTACCAAGCCAAAATGGTCGATTTTGAGTCTAGAACTGCTTTAGTTATATAAGGGAATTGATTGTGGAAGGGAACGTAAGGCTTTTTTTACTCCTTTCCTTGTGTCGTTCTAATTCTAAGTCACCCTCCTCTTTATTCTAAGGGGTTTAAGAACTAGGACTTCTCATCTATCTATTAGGATGACGAGTTACTATGATGGAGACCTATAGGAAAGATGTTGTCTTTCTGGATCGATGTCTCTATAAAAATTCATTGTCATGTTGTCGGTTTTCTTGTGTGGGTTGCCTTATATTTCATGCCCGTACAACCGTTATGTTGTCTGAGTTATCCAAGGTTTCCAAATTATCTGATGCAATTGCAAAACTCTTTCATCTTGAGTCAATGTCTTTCAGGCCAGACAAAGCACACTAATTGTTGAGTTGAGGTACTATATTACCTCAACGTGTTTGATGAAGGTGTTTAGGAAACCGTGTTATTCAAGTGAACCACCCAACAATTTAGTTATGTCTTCTATTCCTAGTGTGATAATTCTGGTCGTCATAAAGCATGTTGTGATGCTACTTAGTCAATAGGTATTCTGTATCTGGGTTCTTGAACCCAAGAATCATTCTGCTCACTTCCGTTGATAGCATGTGCTTGTTCCTTTAGGACATTAGTGACCTTGTTATAGTCTCCAAGGTCCATGGTATATCATTCTTCCAATACCATGATCCATTATGGCAGAAGTTCCTTGTGATCTTAATATCACAACAAGAGTGCTCGTGATGAGTCCTTCATTTCATAGTTGTGAGTCTGCCAATTCTTTCATTTCTGCATGGATTATCTGGAAGAAACATGTTGAACTCCGTTTGACATATTCAATCCATGCATCTAAGACTCAGGAAAAATCAGGTGCTCTTGAGTTGTCCTTCTTCAATTGAGTTCTAACCTTTCTCTATCAATGGATAGTCAAGAGTATGTCATGCATTGTGTTATCGATGTCGACTATTCTTGTGGTCTATCAAGACATTCTATTTTAGAATGACTAGGAGAAGAAAACTCCTGTACCTCATCCATTTGTTGGATTGGGTCGAAGCAGTTGTATTCTATAGATCAAAATGCCAATCTAGCTTTTGCTCTGTTATACCTTGAGGTGTTACCCTCTTCATGTCAAGATTGTCATGAGAATTGCACTCCCACTTATGAACTCGTGATGTAGTAATACTTCTCGCCATCATCATTCATTCCCCAGTCTCTATGTTGTTGAAACCAGAATACCGACAAGTGAATCGTGATGTGTGAAATCGATACTCCTAGCAACTTTGTTGCTTGGTAGTTAATGGACAATAATTTCATCCTTAGTGTGTTGGTCATTGAATCACCACTCTAGGAGTGATTGTGCTACCTAGTCCATTTCCATGGTGCATTTTTCGATCAATGAGTTAGGATTGTGTCAATCCTTTGCTCTATTGATAGTATCATCTTGCCTTGAAAATCAAGATTGTTCTTGGGCGTGATAACATATCGATGGATCATTATTTTACAAATATCTTCTTGGAAGTATTACATGGGTGTTCCTTGACCGTTATGTTGAGTTCGTGATCAAGATGGTTTTTCTATAAACCATCCCTTCTCCAAGACTCTGTGTTAGATACCCCTAAGCTAGTTGGTTGAGCTAAACAACAACTTGAAGAGTTGGAAGATAAAAGATTTGCCTGACTTAGTTATTTTCAAAGGGATATATTGTGTGGGTGTCGAAGAAATATGATATCTTCATCAATTAATCCTTGTGATCAATTGTTGCATCTTTTGTCTTGTTCAATCTTTGATTTGAGTATGGGCTATCGTCAAATCAAAATCAGAACCAAAGATCTTCCTAATGTTGTCTTACTCGTGGATGTATCCTCGAGCATACACCGTTATATATTTTGGTCTGACCAGTGCTATCACCTTGTTCTCATAGTTGTGAAATTCCATCCATTTGGATACCTCAATGAATTGCTGTTGAGGTCATCGGTAACATTCTCGTCTATCCCATGACTCATAATGGACATTAAGCTGGTGTTGGAAACTTTGTAGGCAATATCTTCGTGTCATGTACATGAAATATATGTTTTGTGTAATAAGTGACTTACTCAAATTTCACGTGCATTTGGTGCAAGTTGCCGCCGTGACTTCGGCAAAATTTATTTTGTCTCCTCGGGAATCATCCCAAGTCAATCATGCATGTGTGAAGTATTCTATGGCGTGATAGGCTCTCTACCTCCATTCCATATGGATTTCCTAGCACATCAAGCCACTGATTGTCTTGTTAAGGAAAAGAAGTTAAGTGTTATTCCTGAAGAACTCAGACGGACGTACACAAGACTTCGTTACCCCCAATGATGGTTCCTAACCCGAACTCAGTAGTGTTTTGTTTTAAGACCATGTAGTCATGCTTGTCCTAGACTTCGTGTTCACATGTGTCTTACAATCCAGCTCATGTTTTGGAGTTGGCTTCCGCAGTTCATTTCCCGAGAATATCAAAACATCATCTTGTCGATTTGTGTTGCAACTTTTCACTTTCAGACATGCTGAGTCTGGAATATCCTGACACCAACCATATCTGAATCTCAGGCAGATATGATGGTTGGAACATTTCCCAAGAATTATAATATTGGTCTCGCTGTAACCGACAAAGTGATGTTGTGGCTCACACACCTGCTGGAAGATCTATTACTATAATATGTTATATCAGCAACCATAGCCACTTCCCCATGAGGATTTCATATGACTTATTCAGAAATTGTTCCTCATGTACCCTTTGAGATTCCGAAGTCCAGCCTTTTTACTTGATGTTCTAGATACCAAACGTTACCTATAATTGGGTTACACTATTTCATCAAGGAGAACATTAGAAGTGGAGTGCTAAATGTCTCTCGGTCAATCATCCAGATTTCGCTCCCTTGGCATAGCTAAGGTGAAATCTGAGAAAGTGTTGTCTTCCTTTGCATCTGCATCCTCCATCATTATTCATCATGGTAGTATGAGGTGTTGCTAGGATCCTTGGCACGGATGTTGGTAAAAACCCGGATGAATATGGAAATGCTCAAGATCTTGAGAGCAAGCTCAGACACTGGGTTATACTCTCGGTATTAATTGGAATGTGCCTTCTATTGCCGAGTTGTTTTATAACTCTAGTTTCCCTCCGATCTGAGTATGCCATTCTTTGAATTCCTTCCAACGATCATTTGCGAATTGCCTTAGGCTGGTATGAAGAGTTTCAATGATCCTTTTATCAAAAGTAATTATTTTTGACAATTAAGGGATAATCCTATGAGTCACCTTCCCTAAGGTGCCTGTTATGGTATGAAGGGTAACTAACTCCATGCTACCTTAAAACCCTGTCACATTTCATTCCAGTGCGGAATTGTTGCCTACCAATTGAACCTCCGTCATCTAACTCATTCGTTGTTCTCAACGTATGTTTTGTGTCCAAGATCGAGAGATGTTATCACGTCTCATTCCATGAGTTGGTCACGAGTCACTCGATTTTCGTGAAGATCGATTCTTGTAGAGCTTTCTATCCCTGTTGTCTTTCTGTTGGATGAAGATCCCAAAGGCAAAGATGTCAAGATCAGCATAATGCAATGAAACAACATCTGCGAGGAGTGCACGTAGATCAAGAAGGTTGTGGTAGTTAGTGTTCCCTCTATTCTCTTACCCTACGCTTGAATCTCGGGACGAGATTCTTGTTTGGTGGGGGTGAGTTGTCACAACCCTAGATTAATGCTTGTAAATAGTACATTGGCATCATGGCATCATGTTTAATTTTCTTCAACATGAAATGGGGATTAAGAGAAACCCTAGCACTTCACCTAACCAAACAATTCTAATACTTGTGAATTTTCAATGAACCAAAAATGTCCTTCATAAAATCCTATCCAATGGGATTTACCTTAAATAAAATAACCGATTCAAACCAACAAATTTTAGGGTTCAAAAGAAATATTTGAAACCAGAGAAAAATATTGTTGGAACTATTCTAATTTTTTTGTTCTGCCTTAAATAAAACAACGTGTCCTAATTAGAAAAACAAATGTTCACCATGTGTGGAATATTCCACTCAATGCCAGGAACAAGTTTGAAGATTTAAAAAAAATTGATTTGGTTCTGAAACAAAATCAAAACAACATAAAGAAATAGAAAATGGAAATAACAAAAATAGAAAAGGAGATTACCTGTTTACCTGGGCTAGGGAAGAATCCGGCACGGCCCTCCAGGGGCAAACTGGTCTTCTTCCACCTCTGGCCAGAAGGATGTCGAGCGCGTGGTCGCCGCACGCTGGCCACCTCCTCCTCATGTGCCTGCCTAGGAGGAGGGATAGACTTCACGGAGCCGTCTAGATCGAGCCGACCTCCCTCTCTCCCCCCAAGCTCATTCTCTCCCTCCCTCTCCTCTCTACTCTCTCTTCCTCGCCGCTCGAAAGCCATTGCAGCCGTTTGCTGCCGCCACGGCCACCGGCAACCTCCAGCCCCTCTAGTGAGCCAAGCAGCTCCGCCTCGCCGCCGTGGAGCTCCAAGACGAAGCATGCAACCGCGGGAGGCCTGCATCACCGCCCCGAGCTCTTCTTCAAGCCTCGGTCGCCGGAGATCGCCGCCGCCATCCGCCATCTCCAGACTGTCCCCGAGCCCGATGTTCATCTCATTTGACCCACTGTGAGCTCCCCTTGCTCCTCCCCCTAACCCCATGGCCTGCCCCTTGCCGTAGTCATCGCCCCCTTGCTGCCCGAGCTCCAGATGCCGCTCAGCTCATTGCCGGCATCAACTCTAGTGGCCCCGAGACCCCTGTTGCCCCCACCAGATGTGCGCGTGCGCGGGCTACCTCCCATTGCCCTCGGCGCACCAGATGGCCGCCAAAAGTGCAAGTCCGGCGAGCCACCGCCGTGTTCTGTGGACGCCGCCGGCTAATCTCCGGCGTGGTGACGTGACAAGGCCATTAGTGGCTAATCAAGCCACTAACTAACCCTCCAGCCACTGACAGTGGGCCTTGGCCCGAGTCAAACCCCGGGTCAACTCGGAATTAATTCTTGAGTCACTGACTACAGGGTCCCACCTACCAGTGACACTAGCCAGCCTTGAGAGACTCACTAGTGGGTCCCACTGGTCAGGTTTGACCTTGGACGGCCCTGGTGACCTGCTGAGGTCATCCTGACATCGGGCTAATGCAGTAAAGCTTTTTTTGGAAATTTAATTAAATTTAAATGGTTTATTTATTTTACAAAAAAGTGTTTAAAACTTCTAAAAATCATAGAAATTCAACCGTAACTGTGATGAAAATAATTTATATATGAAAAATGATCAGAAAAATCCAATGAATATATTTATGCCATGATCATGCATGTTTGAATAAGTTAAAATCACCAAGTAGGACATTTTATGATTAGGGCAATATAGGAAACATGATTCGGAGTTGGAATTCGAACTTGTTTGAATTCCACTTCAACCAACTTGGCTAATTATTCCTCTACATTAATTCAATACCTTAACATACCATATCATGCATCATGGTTGTTGCACTGCATTGAATGTGTTCCTTTCTTGTTTTATCTGTGGTGTTCCTTCCCGGTAGACGAAGATTCCTATGTTGAGATTGTTGTCACCGATGAAGACTCATTGTTATCTTCAGAAGTGTTAGGCAAGCAAACCCCCTTGAGCATACTGATATCGACCCACTCTCTCGCTCCTGCTCTCTTTTACTGCATTTATACAATAACGATTCAACTATTACATGTCCTCGGTAGTTGAACCCATTCCTTTGCATGACCTGTCTTTGCCACAACAAATGGTTGAAACCACTTAGCATGAGTAGTAACTGATTGAGACTTGTTGTTGTTACTCGTCCATGCTTGCTTAATTGTTGTGCCTGCTATGCTTAGAGTCGTGTTGTGTCGGGTCTGATCCATCTGGGTGATGAATCAGAATGGCAGTATTCATGTCCTACTGTGTGTGAGAGCTAAGTGTGTGAACACGATTTGATAAAGGTAGCGCTGAGAGTCCATGTAGGAGTACATGGCGAGTTGTCTCATTGAGACCATCTTAAGAACTAACTTATGTGTATGTTATCCAAGACAAGATACTACCATACATTGGGTTCCAGTAACTCGACCCCTCTTGGCTTATTAATCGCCTAGACCTCTGTCCAGGAGTTGCAACTAGTTTCTTGTGTTTGTAGGAAAAGTGTTGGCGGCCATGCTTAGCACTGCCCGACGGGGTGGGCTTCGATGCGGTATATGCACAGTGGCACGATGTACCAAGTGGCACCCGAACGGTGTGCTTGGGACCCCACGCACATCATTTGAGGTCGTATCGGAAACTTCGGCCGAACTTCCGTGTGGGTTCAGTCTCAAATAGGCGATAAACCTGGACTAGGGTCTTGTGTGATTGACGGTCGTGGCCGACTCCCTCGCTGGGCTTCCGCTTGAAGGTTGCCGAGGTGCCTTTTACATGCACATGGCGATAAGTGGCGAGAGCGTGTGTGAAGAAGTATACCCCTGCAGGGTGAAATAATCTGTTCGAATAGCCGTGTCCTCGGATATGGACTACTTGGAGAACTTATGTGGTTCATAGATAAGTGGAATGGATACCTCTAAAATGCGCAAGATAAGCATGATTGCTGTGGACTGCCTTCTCGTAGGGAGACGAGAGTGGATCCGTAGTGGTGTATTGATTGGTGAATGTGTGGACTCATGTGCGCTATCCCACCTCAAAGATATTACTTGTAGTCGTAGTATAGGTTAGCCAAGAGTCAAAGCTGGCTTGCTGCAATAAACTCCACAACCCCCTTCATTGATACTGATGCATATGTAGTTAGTTCTGATGTAAGTCTTGTTGAGTAACCTTGTACTCACGTTTGCTTAATTTATGTTTTTGCAGAGGAGACGTCAGTATCATTAGTGGTATTTACTATGTGAAGTTCGATGTTGACCGGATTAGCTTGGGAATCCCAAACAGAGGTCTGGTTCCTTTGGTAGGGTCGTTGTAGCTTGTTAGGATTTTAGCCACTTTTGTAGATGTTTGTACCCAGACATGTTTAACTTCTTGTTTGTTTGAATGCTCTGAATGTTGGGTCTTGTGACCCATGCTTGTAACATCTTATTGTATTGGCTCTTCCGAGCCTTCTAAATAAATGGTGTAATGTTGTATGGTTATTTGCGATGCCATAGTTGTATCTATGCATGTCGGGAATGTCGTGCGTACGTGTGATGCGTAACGATATGTATGGGATTTGACACCTAGTTGTGTGCCTTTAGTAGTACTCTTTATGAGGAAATGCCTCTTTGTGCTTCCACCGAGCCTTGGTAGCTTGCTACTGCTCCGGACACATTGATTGACTGGCGTGTATCCTCCTTTGCTGTTGTGTCTTTCCCTTCGGGGAAATGTCTCGCAGTGTAATGGAGTCCTTGTAGCCTGCTACGACTGGTCTACGTGAAGTGATGACTTTTATGTCCCATGGCATAATGGAGTCCTTGTAACTTGCTATGACTCGTCTACACACGCTAGAGATCCACACCTACATTGTTGGGTTACTTATGCATGTCCCTGTACGGATGTGCCACTTGGGTTCTATCACTAGTCATGTCGCCCCGGGTTCTTTGACATTTGAATGCTAGTGACACATACACATACGTGAGTCAAAACACGCAAACGGTCCTGGCCCAGGTAAGGTGGCAGCCGTGGAGATAACCGTGCGTGAGACCGCAAAGTGATGTGATGTGTTACAGGCTGGATTCTTATGGCTTAGGATCGGGGTCCCGACAGACATTCACCATCAGCGTATGTCTTCTTCTTAAACGTCCATTTGTACTCAATGGCCTGCCATTCAACAGGCAAGTCTACCAAAGTCCATACTTAGTTTTCATACATGGATCCTTTCTCGGATTACACGGCTCCTAGCCATTTGTTGGATGGGCCCACCATTGCTTCTTCATAGCTCGTAGGTTCACTGTTGTCTAATAACA
This sequence comes from Hordeum marinum, assembly GCA_022496015.1. Taxonomy (NCBI): domain Eukaryota; kingdom Viridiplantae; phylum Streptophyta; class Magnoliopsida; order Poales; family Poaceae; genus Hordeum; species Hordeum marinum. The sequence goes on along the minus strand of CM039676.1, from coordinate 103,361,464 downwards.
TGACCTCCAAGACAGGATTGACGTACCAGTCAGGGGCGGTACGATTCCTTGTCGACCTACGAGGTTCGGTAGTAACTTGATCCGAAGCTTCATGATCATCATCATTTGCTTCCTATTCACTTGGTGTATGCATTGCAAAAACATCTTTTTGTGTCGTGCTACTACCCAACTGAAGTGACCGTTTAACAACCTCATCAAGTTCTACTTTCCTCCCACTCAATTCTTTCAAGAGAAACTCTTTCTCGAGAAAGGACCATATTTTAGCAACAAACACATTGCCCTCAGATCTGAGATAGAAGGTATACCCAACTGTTTCCTTAAGGTATCCTATGAAGATGCAGTTTTCCGCTTTGGGTTCGAGCTAATCAGACATAAGCGTCGCATTCCCAAACTTTGAGAAAGGACAACTTAGGTTTCTGCCAAACCATAATTCATATGGTGTCATCTCAATGGATTTAGATGTTGCCCTATTTAAAGTGAATGTAGTTGTCTCTAATGCATATCCCCAAAATGATAGTGGTGAAATGATAAGAGACATCATAGTACAGACCATAACCAATAGAGCACGACTATGATGTTCGGACACACCATCACACTACGGTGTTCCAGGTGGCGTGAGTTGTGAAACAACTTCCACATTGTCTTAAGTTTTATACCAGACTTGTAACTCGGATATTCACTTGCACGATCATATCATAGACATTTTATCTTGTCACGATGATCTCAAACTTCACTCTGAATTTGCTTGAACTTTTCAAACATTTCAAACTTCTGTTTCGTTAAGTAAATATACCCACATCTACTCAAATCATCAATGAAGGTAAGAAAATAACAATATTCACCGCACGCTACAACACTCATTGCACCCTATACATCAACATGTATCATCTCCAATAAGTTACTTGCCCGTTCCATCAAATCGGAAAAGGCAAAATTTTGTTTTTACCACTCTAGCTTTTGCCAATTTTCCTTATGCCACTCTAGATATTGACATTTTACTTTTGCCACTCTTACCTTTTGGCAACTATCACAATTGCCATTCTATGGCATAAACAAAAAAATTAGAGTGGCAATTGTGATACATTATTAAAGGTAAAAGTGGCAAAAGTGAAATAAAATTATTTTGCTTTATGCACAGAATGGCAATTGTTATAATTATCAAAAGCTAAGAGTGGCAAAAGTGAAATGTCAAAATCTGGAGTGGCATAAGGAAAATTGGCGAAAACAAAAGTGGCAAAAACAAAATTTTCCCATCGGAAAACGGGGTTTTAGTCATCTTTCCCAAGAGGCATGGTCCGCATGTCTCAACCAATTCGAAATTGAGTGAGTCAAAAGAACCATCAGCATGGAGTTTCTCCATACTCTTTACACCAATATGACCTTGGCGGCAGTGCCACAAGTATGTGGTAATATCATTATTAACTTTGCATCTTTTGGCATCAAACTATGAACATGTGTATCACTACGATCGAGATTCAATAAACCATTCACATTGTGTGCATGACCATTGAAGGTTTTATTCATGTAAACAGAATAACTATTATTCTCTAACTTAAATGAATAAATGTATTTAACATGATCTAATCATGTTCATGCTCAATGCAAACACCAAATGACATTTATTTAGGTTCAACACTAATCCCGAAGGTAGAGGGGGCGTGCGATGGTGATCACATCAACGTTGGAAACACTTCCAACAGTCATCGTCACCTCACCCTTATCTACCCTCTGTTTATTCCGTAGCTTTTATTTCGAGTTACTAACATTAGCAACTGAACAGGTATGTAATACCCAGGTGCGACTAGGAGTACCGGTAAGGTGCACATCAATAACACATATATCAAATATACTTCTGTTGATGTTGCCAGCCTTCTTATTAACCAAGTATCTAGGGTTGTTCCGCTTTAGTGACTGTTCTCCTCATAATAGAAGCACTTAGTCTCGAGTTTGGGTTCAACCTGGGGTTTCTTCACTAGAGTGGCAACTGGCTTGCCATTCATGAAGTTTCCCTTCTTGCTTGTGCCCTTCTTGTAACTAGTGGTTTTACTAACCATCAACCCCTGATTCTCCTTCTTGATTTTTACCTTCACGGTGTTAAACATCGCAAATAGCCCAAGGATCATCTTTTCCATCCCTGGCATGTTTATAGTTCATCACAAAGCTCCAATAGCTTGGTGCCAGTGACTTGGAGAACTATATTAATCACTATCTTATTTGGAAAATCAACTCCCACTCAATTCAAGCGATTGTAGCACCCACACAATCTGAGCACATGCTCACCGGTTGATCTATTCTCCTTCATCTTGCAAGCAAAGAATCTTGTTGGAGGTCTCATACCTCTCAACACGGGCACGAGCCTGAAATCTCAATTCCAGCTCTTGGAACATCTCATATGCTCCGTGACTTTCAAAACGTCTTTGGAGCCTCAATTCGAAGTCCTAATGCATGACGCACTAAACTATCAAGTAGTCATCACAACATGCCTGTCAGATGTTCACAACATCCATAGACAACACTAGAGGGGGTGGCACACTGAGAGGTGCATCAAGGACATAAGCCTTCTGTGAGCAACTGAGGACAATCCTCTAATCATAAACCTAGTCCGTATAATTTCTACCATCATCTTTCAACTCTATTTTCTCTAGGAACGTACCAAAAAGATAGGGGAGCTACAGCGCGAGCTATTGATCTACAACATAATTTTGCAAATACAACTTAGACTACGTTCAGGATAATGAGTTCAATTAATCATATTACTAAAGAACTCCGACTCAAATGAACATCCCTTAGGTTGTCTAAGTGTATCATGATCCAAATCCACCAACCCAAGTTTGATCAACACGTGAGATGAGGTGGTTTCAATGGTGAACATCTCCATGTTGATCATATCTACTATATGACTCATGTTCGACCTTTCGGTCTCTTGTGTTCTGAGGCCTTGTCTGTAAACGCTAGGCTCATCAAGTTTAACCCAAGTGTTCCGCATGTGCAACACTGGCTTGCACCCGTTGTATGTGAATGTAGAGTCTATCATACCCGATCATCACGTGGTGCTTCAAAACGATGAACTTTCGCAACGGTGCACACTCGGGGAGAACACAATTTTATCTTGAAATATTAGTGAGGGATCACCTTATAATGCTACCATCGTCCTAAGCAAAATAAGATGCATAAAAGTATTAACATCACATGCAAATCATAAGTGACATGATATGGCCATGAAGTTGTGCTTTTGATCTCCATCTCCAAAGCACCGACATGATCTCCATCGTCACCGGCATAACGCCATGATCTCCATCATTGTGTCGCCATCGGGGTTGTCGCACCCACTATGTTTCTACTACTATTGCTACCTCTTAGCGATAAAGTAAAGCATTACATAGGACTTAATGATTGACACGCAGGTCATGCAATAATTAAAGACAACATTATGGCTCCTATCGGTTGACGTACTAATCGACATGAAAGTCATGAAATTCTATACAAAACATGATCATGTCATACATCATATATATCTCATCATGTTACTCGCCGTATCATATCACAACATGCCCTACAAAAACAAGTTAGACGTCCTCTAATTGTTGTTGCATGTTTTACGTGGCTACTACGGGTATCTAGCAAGAATGATTCTTACCTATGAAAAACCATGACGGTGATACACAAATTGCTATTCAATCTTCTCAAGAACCGCCTTTGTCGAATCCGATCGAACTAAAATTGGAGAGACAGACACCCGCTAGCCATCTTTATGCAACAAAGTCACATGTCAGTCTATGGAACCGGTCTCTCGTACATGGACGAGTAAGGTTGGTCCGGGCCGCTTCATCCCACAATACCGCTGAATCAAGAAAATACCAAGGGAGGAAGCAATCTGAGCATCAACGCCCACAAACTTCTTTGTGTTCTACTTGTCATCTCATCTACGCATAGACCTAGCTCATGATGCCACTATTGGGGAAGGTTGCATGGGAAACAAAAAAATTTCCTACGCACACGCAAGATCTATCTGTGGTGATGATCATCTACGAGAGGGAGAGTGGATCTACATACCCTTGTAGATCGCTAAGCACGAAGCGTTAACAAATGCGGTTGATGTAGACAAACGTCTTCGTGATCCAAATCGCAAGCCATCCTGAGATCCAATCACGATCCGTCCCGCGATACAATCACGGTCCTTCCGATCTAGCGCCAAACGAACGGCACCTCCGCGTTCAGCACATGTACAGCTTGATGACGATCTTCGCCTTCTTGAAACAGCAAGAGCGGGCGGAGAGGTAGATGAGTTCTCCGATAACGTGATGATATGGTGGCGATGGTGGTGGTGCTATCCCGACAGGGCTACGCCTTGCACTACCGAAACCGCGAACGAAGGAAAAACGATCTAGGGAGAGAGAGGGGTGCCAAGGGCTCTGTGTGTGCTCTTGGGGCACCCCTCCCCTCTATATATAGATGGAGGGGAGTGGAGATCAGCCCCTCCAAGCCCCTAGTTCGCAGCCAAGGGGGAGGAGTTGGACTCCTAGTCCAATTCCCTCCCTTTCCAAAACTAGGTGGACTTTCCACCTCTCCCAAGCCACATGGGCCTCGAGGGACTTGTGCGCCTGGCCCAATAAGGCCAGGGTGCCTCCTCTCAGCCCATCCAAACCCTTGGGACATGGTGGAACCCTTGGTGGACTTCTGGACTCCTCCAGAAGTTTCTGGAACCTTCTAGAAGCTTCTTAGTACAATACCAGAAAAACCGGAAACTTTTCCGGTAGCCAAAATATGACTACCCATATATAAATCTTTACCTCCGGACCTTTACGGAGATCCTCGTGATGTCCGGAATCTTATCCAGGACTCCAAACAACCTTCGGTTACCAACATACATAACTCAATACTATTGACACGTTACCGACCATTAAGTGTGCAGACCCTGCGGGTTCGAGAACTATGTACACATGACCGAGACACCTCCAAGGTCAATAACCAATAGCGAGACCTAGATGCCCATATTGGTTCCTACATATTCTATGAAGATCTTTATCGGTTGAAGCTCTATGTCAAGGATTCAGTCAATCACGTATGCAGTTCCCTTTGTTCTTCGGTATGTTACTTGCCCGAGATTCGATCGCCGGTATCTCTATACCTAGTTGAGTCTCGTTACCGGCAAGTCTCTTTACTCGTTCTGTAATACAAGATCCCATGGATAACTCTTTAGTCACATTCCTTGCAAGGCTCATTCTGATGTTGTATTACCGAGTGAGCCTTGAGATACCTCTCCATCACACGGAGTAACAAATCCCAGTCTTGATCCACGCCAACTCAACAAACACCCTCAGAGATACATGTAGAGCACCTTTATAGTCACCTAGTTACGTTGTGATGTTTTATAGACACAAGGTACTCCTCCGGTGTCAGTGAGTTGCATGATCTCATGGTCATAGGAACTGATACTTGACATGCAGAAAACTATAGCAATAAACTGACACGATCATATGCTATGTTTATAGTTTGGGTCTTGTCCATCACATGATTCTCCTAATGATGTGATCCCGTTATCAAATGACATCTCATGTCCATGGCTACGAAACCTTGACAATCTTTGAGCAACGAGCAAGTCTATTAGAGGCATACTATGGACATGGTGTTGTCTATGTATCCACACATGTATCTGAGTTTCCGATCAACACAATTCTAGCATGGATAATAAACGATTATCATGAACAAGGAAATATGATAATAACTAATTTATTATTGCCTCTAGGGCATATTCCCTTCAAAGACTTGCTCCCCTCCTTAGATTTGCTGTATAACCATCGGGGAACATCAAATGGATTTTCACCCACAAGAACATTTCCCTCATAGCTAGGCTTCCAAGATTTAACCATGCTTTTGGCTTTGTCTAGTTCTTCTTTCCTTTCGGTTGTCGCATGTTTTGTACCGATCTATCACATAGAGCCTCCTGATCGATTCTAGCCTTAGTATTATCCTTTGACTTCCCCTCCATGCCGAACAATGTACCAAAAATGGCCTCAACGATGTTCTTTTCATTGTGCATCACATCGATGTTGTGTGGGCAAAGGATGTCTTGGAAGTAAGGCAGATCCCATTAGCATGACTTGTGAGTCCAAGCGTGTTCAGTATTATACCCTTTGAAATACCCTAGATGTCGTGGGTCCGGCTCGAGAGCGTTTAACTGATCCAGGATCTATTGTCCTATCAACACAGGTGGTGCAGAGTTTTTGACAAGTCTACCTTTGATGAAATTCTTCTTTTCTTTTCTGAACTTGTGGCAAGGATCCAGGAACTGTCTATGCATGTCGAAGAAAGAAAACTTGTGACCCCGCCTGCAGCCAACAGAACTGAAGACTTGCCTTGCATGTGGGGCACGGGAACCTTCCATGCACACAGCAGCCAATGAATAGCGCATACGCCGGCAAGCCAGGCATCGATTACATGTACCACACATCCATTTTGGCGTTTTTTTGGTAGCGACGTCGTATGTCTTGATCCCATTATCCCAATCTTCTTGCAATTCATCCGTAAGAGGCTGCATGTACACATTCATATTCTTTCCCAGATAGTTGGGCCCTAGAATTATCAGCATCATGAAAATGTTCTTTCTTTTCATAATCTCTCTGGGGGAAGATTGAGTGGAATGCCAAATGTAGGCCCACAACTATATTGGATTGCCGTCATACCAAACACATTGAACCCATACGTGCTGATGGCGACTCGAGGATGCCTTGGATTTGTCGCTTTATCCTTATGTAATGCATCGAAGTGGTTCCATGCAAAAGCGTCTGAAATGTGTACCAACATGTGATTCGATCTGCATCTAGTTCGGTTCTTTTGCCCAATTTGTGCCAAGTCATCTGTCTGGCCGTCTCTTCAACCATGAAAATAAGTTGAAGCCTTGGTACAATTATCATATAGCGAAGAACATTAACAGGGATTTTGGTCTAAATCTTCTCACCCATACCGTTGTCTACTACAACATACCTGGAAGACTTGCAAAGGGGATAATAGTTCAAGTCCGCATACTCAAGCCTAAATAAGGCACATCCATTCTCACAGGCATCTATCTTCTCATAGGTCATCATAAGTACACGGAGGATTTTGTCCGACTGGTATAGGTATACAGGAAGTACATGTCCTATGGGTAGAAAGCGTCCAAATATTGTCATCGTCGTGTCATAGCATTCTCTGCCCAAGTTGAATTGAGCCTTTAGAGCCATTACTTGCGCGATGGCATCCAGCTGACAGAGCTCAGTGTGCTCGTGGAGAGGACGTTTTGAAGACTCCAACATTTCATAGAATGCCTTTGCAGATTCCTCCATCTCATCATCCGAATCCCGAGCATCATCAAATTCTTACACCATGTCTTCGATCCTGGTACCATGCTCGTCGTTGCAACGACAAACCCCCTCAGCTCTAGCACATTGGGTAGACTCACCATGAAACGTCCACACCATATAATTACACGTAAAACCCCACTTCTGCAGGTGTTTACCCATTTCACCCTTTGTCTACTTTTTAAAGTTGTCACACCGGGGACAAGGGCACAATGTTTTTTCCTGGTCATTTGCAAATGCGGCTCTCACAAACCCCTTGGTATTTGTTAAGCATTCTTTGATCATGTCTTTCTGGCTGGTGTGACCGATGTACATCCATGCACGATCACTCATCTTTCCTAGATACTGGACACACAAGAAATATATATATATATATATAATTCAGCATATATTTTCATCAGTTAATCAAGTTTGTCAGTTTTATTACGTCCATGCAACCTACATGCTAATAGGTAAAGATAGGTCCTAATCCTAGCCGAGTATGTGTAGATTGGGTTCATTTTCCCATGCTCTGCTCCGGATCTGACATAGAATTTTGGCAACACCTCCCCCTTGTTCCCCTGATACATGTCTCGGCAATAAGAAGAGAGGATGTGTACCCGGAGAACAACAGGGAGGCACTGACGAAATTCGGCATCAGATCCGGAGTAGAGCATATGCGAAAATGAACCCAATCTACACATACTCGAGATGTCCATGGATAACGTTGCACAATTCAAAAGGATGACGGTTATAAATATGCAAAGACATGCATATTTATAGATGTTGCCCTTTCGAACGGGAGACGCATACTAGTCACTTCTACTTCTTGAGCTTGCGTTTGTTTTCCCTTGAAGAGGAAAGGGTTATGCCGCAAAGTAGATAAGTATTTCCCTCAGTTGTTGAGAACCAAGGTACTAGTCTAGTAGGAGACACAAGAAAGTCCCCAATCTTTGCACGTACACAAACAATCAAACACTGCACCCAACACTATAAAGGGGTTGTCAATCCCTTCACGGTTATTTGCAAGGATGAGATCTGATAGAGATAGATATATAAGATTACTAAAATGAAAAGTAAAAAGATTGCAGCAAAGTATTTTTAGTACTTTTGGTTTATAGATCTAAAAATATAATATGGAAAATAGGCTCGGGGGGCATAGGTTTCACTAGAGGCTTCTCTCATGAAGGAAAATAATATGGTGGGTGAACAAATTACTGTCGAGCAATTGATAGAAACGCGAATAATTATGAAGATATCCAAGGCAATGATTATGCATATAGTAATCACGTCCGTGTCAAGTAGATTGAAATGATTCTGCATCTACTACTATTACTCCACACATCGACCGACTCCTGCTTGCATCTAGAGTATTAAGTTCATGAAGAACAGAGTAACGCATAAGGTAAGATGACATGATGTAGAGGGATAAACTCAAGAAATATGATGAAAACCCCATATTTTTATCCTTGCTGGCAACAATACAATACGTGCCTCGCTACCCCTACTATGTCATTGGGTGAGGACACCGCAAGATTGAACCCAAAACTAAGCACTTCTCCCATTGCAAGAATTGCCAATGTAGTTGGCCAAACCAAACCAATAACTCGAAGAGATTTGCAAAGATATGAAATCATGCATATAAGAATTCAGAAAAGACTCAAATAATATTCATGGAAAATCTGAACATAAACCCACAATTCATCAGATCTCAACAAACACACCGCAAAAGAGTATTACATCTGATAGATCTCCATGAAGATCATGAAGAACATGGTATTGAAGCACAAAGAGAGAGGAAGAAGCCATCTAGCTACTAGCTATGGACCCGAAGGTCTATGGTGAACTACTCACGCATCATCGGAGGGGCAATGGAGTTGATGTAGATGCCCTCCATGATCGAATCCCCCTCCGGCAGATTGCCGCAAAAGGCACCAAGATTGGATCTCTCGAGAATGGAGGGTTCTGGCGTCGGAAAAGCATTTTGGTGGCTCCCTTTGGTATTGGGGGAATATTTGGGAATTTATAGGCCAAAGAATAGGGTTAGGAGACCTGTTTGGGGGCCACAAGCCTGCAAGGCGCGGCTAGGGGTGGTGGTCGCGCCCCTGGATTGTGACGTCCTGGCAGGTCTCTTGCCTTCCCCGCCAAGTCTAGTAGATGTCTTCTGGTCCAAGAAAAATCATCGCGGATATTTTATTCCGTTTGGACTCCATTTAATATTCCTTATCTACAATACTCGAAAACAAGGAAAAAGTAGAAACTGGCACTAGGCTCTAGATTAATAGGTTAGTCCCAAAAATAATATAAAATAGCATATTAATGCATATAAAACATCCAAAACAGGTAATATAATAGCATGGAACAAAAAAAATTATATATACATTGGAGACATATCAAGCATCCCCAAGCTTAATTCCCGCTTGTCCTTGAGTAGGTAAATGATAAAAACAAATTTTTGATGTGGAATGCTACCTAACATATTTAACCATATAATATTATTTATTGTGGCTTGAATATTCAGATCTGTAAGATTCAAAACAAAATTTTAATGTTGACATAAAAACAGTAATACTTCAAGCATACTAACAAGGCAATTGTGTCCTTTGAAAATAACATAGCCTCAGAAAGTTATCCCTACGAAATCACATGGTCTGGCGATGCTCCATATTCCCCACACAAAGTATTTAAATCATGCACAACCCCTATGACAAGTCAAGAAATTGTTTCACACTTTTTATGTTCTCAAACCTTTTCAACTCTTATGCAATACATGAGCGTGAGCCATGGATATAGCATTATAGGTGGAATAGAATATGGTGGAGGTTGTGAGGAAAAGGAGAAGATATTCTCACATCAACTAGGCATATCAACAGGCTATGGTGATCCCATCAATAGATATCAATGTGAGTGAGTAGGGATTTCCATCCAACGGATGCACTAGAGCTATAAGTGTATGAAAGCTCAAAAAGAAACTAAGTGGACGTGCATCGTGATGAAAAATTCCACTATTTATATGAAAGTAACAAAATAGGAGACTCTCTATCATATAATCATGGTGCTACTTTGAAGCACAAGTGTGGAAAAAGATAGTAGCATTGTCCCTTCTCTCTTTCTCTCAGTTTTTTTATTTTGGTGGGCATCTATGGCCTCTTTTTTTATTTGGGATTCATTGGCCTCTTTTATTATTTGTAAAGTCCGGAGACTCATCCCAACTTCTGAGGGAATCATATCTTCCATCATCCTTTTCTATCATGGGACAATGCTCTAATAATGATGATCAACACACTTTTATTTACTTGCAACTCTAGACCTAGAACAAAATATGACTCTATATGAATGCAAAAGTGATGGTGCATGTCATGAAAAACGGAAAGGTGGAAGTTGCATGGCAATATATCTCGAAATGGCTATAGAAATGCCATAATAGGTAGGTATGGTGGCTGTTTTGAAGAAATGTATATGGTGTCTGTTTTGAGGAAGGTGGGTTTATCGCACCGGCAAAAGTTGTGCGGTACTAGAGAGGCTAGCAAAGGTGGAAGGGTGAGAGTGCGTATAATCCATGGACTCGACATTAGTCATAAAGAACTCACATACTTATTGCAAATGTCTATTAGTTAACGAAGCAAAGTATTAGACACATGCTCCTAGGGGGGAGGTTGGTAGGAGTTAACCATCGTGCAGTCCCGACCCTCACACAAAGGATGATAATCATTAAACAAATCATGCTCTGACTTCGTTACATAACGGTTCACCATATGTGCATGCTATGGGAATCACAAACTTTAATACAAGTATTTCCACCAATCCACAATTACTTGCTAGCATGACTCTAATATCACCATTTTTATATCTCAAAACTATATGCAAGGAGTTGAACTTCTCATAGTATTCAATGCACTTTATATGAAAGTTTCTATTATATCCTTCTTGGATGCCCATTATATTAGGACTAAATTCATAACCTAAACCAATTACCATGCTGTTTAAAGACTCTCAAAATAATATAAGTGAGGTATGAGATTTCAATTATTTCTATAAAATAAAACACCAGCGTGCTCTAAAAGATATAAGTGAAGCACTAAAGCAACATTGCCTAGCTCAAAAGATATAAGTGAAGCACAAAGAGTATTCTAATAAATTCACAATTAACGCGTGTCTCTCTAAAAAGATGTGTGCGGAAAGGATGATTGTGGAAAACTAAAAATAAAAGACTCATATCATACAAGACGCTCCAAGAAAAACAGATATCATGTCGTGAATAAAAATAAAACCTCAAGTAAATTTACTGATGGATCTAAGACGAAAGAGGGGATGCCTTCTGGGGCATCCCCAAGCTTAGGTTCTTTGGTATCCTTTAATATGGCTTGGTGTGACTTGGGCATCCCCAATCTTAGTCTCTTGCCACTCCTTATTCCATAGTCCATCGAATCTTTACCCAAAACTTGAAAACTTCACAACACAAAACTCAATAGAAAACTCGTGAGATCCGTTAGTATAAGAAAAATAAATCACCACTTTAGGTACTGTTGTGAACTAATTCTTTATTTATATTAGTGTAATATATATCGTCTACTAACTTCTCCATGGTTCATACCCCCTGATACAACCCATACATACATCAAAATAAGCAAACAACACAAAGAAAACAGAATTTGTTGAAAACTTAACAGTCTATAGCAATCTATAAACTTCGAATACTTATGTAACTCCAAAAATTCTTAAACATTAGTAAAACAAGGGAAATTTGTATATCAATGTTGTGTAAAAATTTCAGACTCATTTGACGCTCTGATAAATGTATAAAATTCCTGGACTGGGCACAAAAGTTTCTGTTTTTCAGCAAGATCAAATCAACAATCACCATAGACCATACCAAAGGTATTACTTGGCTCAAACACTAATTAAAACACCAAAACACAATTACTACATAGGTAATAATGTGTAAAACACTCAAAAACAGAAACAAAAACATAAAAATAAAATTGGGTTGCCTCCAAACAAGCATTATTGTTTAACGCCCCTAGCTAGGCATAATGCAATAGATCTAGGTATTGTCATCTTTGGTATGCAACTCCTCAATTGCATACTTATAAACCCTAGGAGATTCTTTGGTTTTATCAATAATCCTACTCCTAGGCAAGAAATCAAGAAACTCACTTGTAGCAATAGTTTCCCGAACAATATTAATAAGCTTAGGGTAAACACTTGTCATCTTAAAATCTTCATCTCCTTTACTAGAGGATTCACCATTATATTTAGGAACATAAACAAATTTTGCATCCTTAGAAGGAGGAGAATTTGGATTGGTTTGAACCAAGGCAAAAGCGGACCCCAAGTTGGTAATAATGTCCTCTAGCTTGCCAATTCTAGAGGAATCTTGATCCCTTTTTTCATTAACTATGGGTTCTTTTTCCCTTAGATTTTAAAGTAACTCCTACCTAAGATACATATTGAGTAATTTGATTATGAATCTTTTTATCCAAGTTTTCAATAACCTCTAAAGTAGCAACTTTATTTCCAATAATATCAAGCCTTCGCATCACATGTTCCAAAGTTAAGATTGTTCCATTAACCATGATTGGGGTGAGCATACCAAATTTATCATAGCGCTATAAGAATCAAAGATATGACTTCCCAAGAAATTTCCTCCCATAATGGTATCTAGAACCTATCTACTCAATGGAGAAATACCCACATAAAAATTGCGAAGGAGAACGATAGTAGATTGCTTACAAATAGATCTATTTTGAGCATTGCAAATTCTATACCAAGCATCTTTTAAGTTTTCTCCCTCCCTTTTCTTAAAATTAAGAACTTCATTCTCGGGAGTACTACCTATAGTAGTAAGGCTAGCCATGAGTTCAAGCAATCTAACACACGAGAAAACAAAAAGAAAACGAAAAGACGAACGGAAGAAGGGCGAATAAAAAGGCAAATATTTTTGGTATTTTCTGAAAATTGTTTTAGGAGTGGGGGAGAGGAAAACGAGAGGCAAGTGGCAAATAATGTAAATGCAAGAGATGAGTTTGTGATGGTTACTTGGTAGGCTTGATTTAGATCTCCCCTGCAATGACGCTAGAAATTGGCAAGTTGATGGGAGAGTTCTTGTCTTGACTTGCTATGTATCCTCCCTGGCAACGGTGCCAGAAATCCTTCTTGCTACTTCTTGAGCTTGTGTTGGTTTTCCCTTGAAGAGGAAAGGGTGATGTAGCAAAGTAGATAGGTATTTCCCTCAGTTCTTGAGAACCAAGGTATCAATCCATTAGGAGATACAAGCAAGTCCCCAATCTTCGCACCTACACAAACAATCAAATACTTGCACCCAACGCAATAAAGGGGTTGTCAATCCCTTCACGGTTATTTGCAAGGATGAGATCTGATAGAGATAGATATAGAAGATTACTAAAACTAAGTAAAACAAAAGTAAAAAAGATTGCATCAAATTATTTTTGGTATTTTTGGTTTATAGATCTGAAAATATAATATGGAAAATAGACCCGAGGGCCATAGGTTTCACTAGAGGCTTCTCACATGAAGGAAAATAATACGGTGGGTGAACAAATTACTGTCGAGCAATTGACAAAAAAAGCGAATAATTATGAAGATATCCAAGGCAATGATTATGCATATAGGCATCACGTCCGTGTCAAGTAGACCGAAACAATTCTGCATCTACTACTATTACTCCACACAACGGCCGAATCCTGCCTGCATCTAGAGTATTAAGTCCATGAAGAATATAGTAACACATTAGGTAAGATGACATGATGTAGAGGGATAAACTCAAGAAATATGATGAAAACCCCATCTTTTTATCCTTGATGGCAAAAATACAATACGTGCTTCGCTACCCCTACTATGTCACCGGGTGAGGACACCGCAAGATTGAACCCAAAACTAAGCACTTCTCCCATTGCAAGAATTACCAATCTAGTTGGTCAAACCAAACCAATAACTCGACGAGACTTGTAAAGATATGAAATCATGCATATAAGAATTTAGAAAAGACTCAAATAATATTCATGGTAATCTGGACATAAACCCACAATTCATCGGATCTCAACAAACGCACCGCAAAAGAGTATTACATCAGATAGATCTCCATGAAGATCATGAAAAACATGGTATTGAAGCACAAAGAGAGAGAATAAGCCATCTAGCTACTAGCTATTGACCCGAAGCTCTGTGGTCAACTACTCACGCATCATCAGAGGGGCAATGGAGTTGATGTTGATGTAGATGCCCTCTGTGGTGAACTGCTCACGCATCATCAGAAAAGGCTCTAAGATTGGATCTCTTAGGAATGGAGGCTTTCGGCGGCGGAAAATTATTTATGTGGCTCCGTTTTGTATTGGGGGAATATTTGGGAATTTATAGGCCGAAGACTAGGGTTAGGAGACCTGCTCGGGGCCACAAGCCTACGAGACGCAGCTAGGGGTGGTGGCCGTGCCCCTGGCTTGTGACCTCCTAGCAGGTCTCTTGCCTTCCCCTCCAAGTCTGGTAGATGTGTTCTGGTCCAAGAAAAATCATCGCGAAGATTTTATTCCGTTTGGACTTCGTTTATTATTCTTTCTCTGTAATACTCAAAAACAAGGGAAAAAATAAAAACTGACACTAGGCTCTAGATTAATAGGTTAGTCCCAAAAATAATGTAAAATAGCATATTAATGCATATAAAACATCCAAAACAGATAATATAATAGCATGCAACAATCAAAAATTATAAATACGTTGGAGACACATCAATCACGCATACTATTGAATTGAAGACACCTATAGCTAGCAAGTTTCATCGACACAAAGACCGAAACAAAGCAAATTAAGGGGGGAGAGAATATGTCATTTGTGCTCACCCACGAACGCAGGGGCGGAGCTCGTCCAAAGCATGAAGAGGTCGTCGAACAGCATACCCTCGCAGCGACGAAACAAGTGCACATTGAAATCCACCCGATCAACATAAATATCATGTTTTCATAACATAATCGGAACATATATGACCTAACTCATGATTTACAAAATTATGACTCCGTCGGCCTATAGATGGCCGAAGAGCACTTTTTCGATCAACAGGAGGCCGAAGAGGTGTCATGGTCGGGGTTCAGGGGTCTGTGGCGTCGGGTCGGGGGTCACTGGCGTCGGGGATCACTGGCGTCGGGGGTCACGGGTCAGTGGCGTCGGGGTTGGGGGTCACTGGCGTCGAGGGTCCGTGGCACCTTTTCTTCTTCCTCCTTTTTTCCTCTTCCTCCTTTTCTTCTTCTTCCTCTTCTTCCTTTTCTCCCTTTTCTTCTTCTTTTCCTTTTTCCTCTTCTTCTTCTCCTCCTCTCTCCTCTTTTTCTTCTTCTTCTTCTTCTTCTTCTTCCTCTTCTTCTTCTTCTTCTTCTTCTTCTTCTTTTTTCTCCACCTCCTCCACCCCCTCCTCCTCCTCCTCTTCTTATTCTTTTTTACTTCTTCTTCTTCTTCTTCTTCTTCGTATTTTCTTATTTTCTCTTCTACATATTATTTTGTTCTAATTTTCTTCCTTTCTTTTATTTTTTCTAACCTAATAAACTAACCTAACTAACTAATTAACAAAAAAAGAAGGGGCGGCTAGTACCCAACGGAGGTGGTGGCGGCTGCCGGGGTGGCGGAGCGTCCTGGGAGGCAGATGACGGTCAGGGCGGCGTGGTGGCCGGTGGCAGGGGCGTCCTGGGCGGCAAGCCACGGCCGGTGGCGGGGACGGGCCTATCTAGCGGCGGGGCTCCTGGGGGTGGGGCGGCCGACAGCGGGGCGCCCGGTGGTAGGGGCGGGGACGTCTAGAGGCGGGGCGGGCGGTGGCGGGGCAGGCAGTGACAGCGGCGGGGGCGTCTAGAGGCGGGCGGACAGTGGCCGGTGGCAGGGGCGTCGGGTGCGGGGCTTCTGGCGGTTGATGGCGGGTGTGGGGGCAGACAGGGGCAGGTGCGGGGGCGGCTAGTGGCGAGGCGAGAGGGGCGGTGGGGGGGTCGGGGCGAGAGTGAGAGAGAGAGGGGATGGGGCCGTCCGTTTTGCCGTCTACTAGCGGACGGCTAAGAGTCCCTAGGCAGACAACAAAGAGCCAGCAGACGACCCACCACCCCCACGGGCGAGTGGGACCCAGGCGGTCTCTTTGTCGTCTGCCTTCCGGCTCTTTGCCGTCAGCTGGCAGATGGCAAATAGTATATTTGCCATCTGCTTGTTCTTTGTCATCCGTTTCTATTGAGCTGACGGCAAAGATTCTCTTTTCCATGTGCCAGCAGACGGCAAAGAGCTGGCAGATGGAAAATCCTTAGATTCCAGTAATGAAAGTTTTCGTGGGCCAGGAAGTGGTGTAGTCGCTTGACACCACAACAAGACGTCATGCCAAATCAGTAGGGAGAATGGGCAACCCACAATACGATGTTGCAGTCTCTGACACCAGATCGCACATCATGTAGTGCTCCTCATGAGGTAACCCTTCTCGGGCAAGGAGGTCCACCTTCAACACTGATCTTGCAAGGCGATCCAGGAGAACACCTTACTGTGCAAGGGGGGCCTAGTCTTCCTGGATAGGCGCTAGAAATGGTTAGTAATCGAATCTTCATAGGGGGGTATAGCATGATTTCGCCCAGTATTGGTCATTGTCATTCCACCTCCAATGCAACTCATCATGCCCAATCGAGAGCTGGAAAAACTACAACTTCTATCAAAGTTGAACATATTGCACGAGATCATCAGGACCTATTGCACCACGAATGTCACACACCAAGCTTTGGTGGGAAGGCCTTGGTACATTGTGCGCTCTCGTGAGACTCCCTTGAGAAGAAGGGAAAATACCAGAGGGGCAAGCTCAACGATGGATGAACCGCCGATAGAAATACCAAGTGTTGCCGCATCACAACGTCAAGCTGAGGCATGAAAGATATGGAGGGATGGAGAGTCGTGTGGGAGGCAAAGGTAGCTCCAGGAGCGATCCGAGTGAGTGCGTGGAAGACAAAGCCAGCGGGTCCGTAGGGCGATGCCAACCTGATACGTCTCCATCGCATATACTTTTCCAAACACTTGTTTTGGACTTTAATTTGCATGATATGAATGACACTAATCCGGATTAACACTGTTTTCAGCAGAATTACCATAGTATTGCTTTTGTTCGGAATTAAATTTCCCCAGAATTAAATGAAACTTAACATCGATTTTTTATGGATTGTACGAAACATATTAGACCAAGATCTACGAGAGAGGAGCCACCCAGGGCCCATGATCCCAAGGGGCGGTGCCCCTCCCTAGGGGCGCACCATAGGGGCTTCTAGTTCCCCTAGAGAACCTCTTGGCCTAATTCCAACACCTTATATACCGTCTCCCCGAGGAAAATTAAAGACAAATTTTATCGTGTTTTACGATACGGAGCCGCCACCACCTCTTGGTCTTCATTGAGAGCCCTAATCTGGAGTCCATTCGTGGCTCCTGAGAGAGGGGGATATCATCGTCATCATCAACAACCCTTCTCCATCAACAATTTCATGATGATCATAACCATGTGTGAGTAATTCCATTGTAATCATACTGGAGGTAGATCGGTTGGATGAGATTTCTTATGTAATCAAGTCAATTTTGTTAGGGCTTGATCCCTAGTATCCACTATGTTATGAGATTGATGTTACCATGACTTTTGTTGTGCTTAATGCTTGGCTATGGACCAAGTGTCATGATTTCTGGTCCAAACCCATTATGTTTTCATGAATGTATTTGATTTCTTGGTCTTACCTGCAAGTTGTCTGCACCCGTATTGCTCCGAGCCTTAGACCCCTAGTGTGACTATGAATTGAGATATTGACTGGAAGGGCGGTAACGTGAGGAGTGTTGGTGGTAGAATCGGCAGATCTCGAATAGGGTTCCCAAGCTGTAGGTCTAGGAGTAATGGTAACAGGGGATGAAGGGAGACGATGTCTACCAAGGTTCGGACCCTCTCGAAAATGTAAACCATACATCTTGCTTTGATTATATTGATGTGATGGGGGTATATACACTACTACGGGATGGTACAAAGACAACCCATTAATCAGAGACCCTTCAAAAAACTGTTTGTAATGTACACCATAGCATGTGCGATGTAACATCAGGAAAAAATGGATTTTGATATCATAACATCACACACATTTCGAAAATATAATTGTGTGCGATGTTGTGCAAACAGTTTTTCCAAATAAGTGTGTGTGGTGTTGTCTATTATTGCACATGGTTTCAGAAACACGTAAATGTGTGATACTTTGCACACGTTTCTACAAATGATGTGTGTGTCATATACTATATCATTGCCCACAGTTATTATAACGAAACCTTGTGTAATGTCATGCACATAGTTTTTTGCAAAAAGTGTGTGTGTGTGTGTGTGTGTGATCTAGCATATCACTGCACACAGTGCTAAAAATGCAAACATGTGTGATGCCTTGCACACATTTTTTATACATTGTGTGTGCGATGTAGCCTCTCAGTGCACACACTTTCATAAATGGAACCATGTGTGATTCCTGGAATTATTATTTTTCCAAAGAATAATGGTTTGCGTGATATGTTTGAAAGCGAACTGACATTTTCCTTCGTCGTTTGACTTGTATTTTTTTCTACACTTAACATGCACCATAGAATCCCCCTGTTAAAATTTAGCACTTTTCAAAGCTCATTTGTTGTATTCGAGTCATTAACTGCATTTCTAGTCATTTAATGGATATAATTTAAATTTGAACTACAAATGCATGAAACGGCATGCAAAAATGATTTGAAAATCATATTTAGAGTATTGAGTATATTTGTATGCCTCATACAAGAAATGAATATAAATTTATTTGACATATCTGGCAAGAATCAACCACGGACATGGAGTTTATTGGTACTGAAATTAGAAAAATTGTAAATGAAGTCTGAAAAATATGAAAATTGGCATAGTGTCATGATATGACCTCACAATGTTGTGGTAAAAAATTGAGAAGGTTTCACATTCTTTTTATGTACATCCTTTAGAAATCTGACAACCTTCGAGGAACGATCTTGGTTATGAAAGCGAATGCACCCAATTAGTGGTGAACTTCTGTTTTCATTTATCATTTGACCTTGATTTTTTTTCTAAGTTAAGATACACCATAGAAGCCTCCACGGTAAAATTTGGCACCTTTCGGATCTCATTTGTCATATTTGAGTCATTAATTACATTTCTAGTCATTTAACGGATATATTCAAATTTGAACTACGAGTACAGAAAAAGTATACATAGATGATTGAAAAATCATATTTAGGGCAGTGAGTATATGTGTATGCCTCATACAAGAAATAAATATAAAATTCAAATATCTATATGGCAAGAATCAACCATCAACATGAAGTTTATTGGTATTTTAATTCTAGAAAATGTAAATAATGTCTAATAAATATGAAACTTGGCATGGTGTCAATATAAGCACTCAGTAAACTATAATGCAAATTTGAGAAGGATTCACAGTTATTTCGATGGTGTAAGGGAAAAAATCAAATGGCAAGAAAGCACACATATGTGTACTGAATTCTTATTGGTGAAGAGAATGAAGCCCTGGATCGATGACATGGCATGAATCTATCCGTCCACACTCCACAGCCAAGAAAATTATCTAGCCTTATCTCATCACCACGTACTCTATCACATCCACACATATATCTAACGTGCATCAATCCAATCTCCTGTAGAACCATGAACATAACACACACTTCTTCCATGACATGGTCAGCGAGGAAGACGACGCCTGCTCCAAGCTCCAACTAGAAGCAGGACATGGCGGGGCCGCTCGGCGTCGGGTGGTCGTCCGTGAAGTGGGTGACATGGATGCCATGAGGCTCGTCATCAGCCATAGACGCGAGCTCGAGCACGAGGCGGACGTACATCTCCAGGATCTCTATCTGGTGGCACAACTGCTTCAACAAGTTATGCATGCTGAGAGGAGGCATCATGGAGGTGCAGTTTGTGGCCATGTAAGCTAGTTCCCATGCATCTCTTTCCAAGAATCCATCCACTAGGCCGTCTGCTAGCTAGCTTCCTAGATATTCCTAATCTAATCTTGTTTTTTGTATGTTCAAGTATGTTGTCTCTAGCCATCTAATCGATTATTGATTCTTCTCATCCATAAAGATTCCCCATGACATCAAACTAATCACAAAATCTCTCTTGTGAGGTCCTGAACTTTCTCTTGCAATACTTTTTGAAAAAACTATTATGCATAACTAGTGTAAGAGCTAATTTTAAGTAGGATACATGATATAATGTAAAAATCATTAAAAATACAAAATTTAAAAAAAATCTATTTTCGTGGTAGAGAATTTAGTGCCTGAGGTACGCTCCAAATTATAGGTCATTTGGAGATTTGAGTCATTGTCGGCAATAAAGACAAATTGGATCAGAATAATACATGAACAGTAAACTTTTTTACAAACCCCAAATATGTATTTTTTGCCGAGGGACACTCAGATGTCCAAATGATCTGAAATTTGGAGCGAACCTCACAAACCAAATTTTCTACCATGCAAAAATGATTATTTTTTTATTTTTCTAGTATTTGTTTTGATTTTTTTATCATCGACGGCGTAGATGATCCTCGACACTGAATTGTTGCTCTATGTAAGGATTTGCTTTTTTTGACCTTGTCACCCTTTTCTCTTTGTTTTCCAGGTTGAGATACAATAAGAAATCTGGGAAGGTTTGGGACTTGATGTCATCGTTGAATGATACTTGTGGTTTGCATTGGATTTTCCGTGAGGAGGAACGGGTTATCGCAGCACAATGTGGGTAAGTATTTCTCTCATTATGAAATGAAGGTTTATCGAACCAATAGGAATATCAATCATCAACCGTCTTCAGCACCTACACACAAAAGAGCAAACAACTTGCACCCAACGCTCGCAAGAGGGTTGTCAATCCCCTTGGTCTTGTTTTTTGCAAGAAAGTGAGTTGTGTAAACAATTGTAGATAATTGTAAATTAAAAATAAAATAAAAGCAAGTATATGGAAGCAAGGTAATAGTAGCATTTGTAAATACATAAGTGAATAGACCAGAGGGCCGTAGTGTTCTCTGGTGGCATCTCTAATAAAAATAGCATACGGTGGGTAAACAAATTATTGTTGGGAAATTGATAGGAAAACGGATAGTTATGCCATTTTTGCGGCAATGATCATGTTTATAGAGGCGTCACGACCATAAGCAAATAGGCCGACTCCTGCCTGCACCTATTACTATTACTCCACTCATCCACCGCTATCGAGCATGCATCTAGAATATTAAGTAAAACAGAGTAATGACTAGAGAACGATGACATGATGTAGACAAAGTAAACTCAAGCAATATGAACAAACCCCATCATTTTATCCTTAGTAGCAGAAACACAAAGACGTATCTTGTCCCGTTCTTTGTAACTGGGATATAGAAACTTGCTAGGTTGAACCTACCACAACGCACCTCCCTCACCAAAGAAATATCAATCTAGTTCGCCAAACTATTTCAATAGATCTGAGAGAATTACGAAGCTATAATAGAATCATATTAGATTTCATAGAAGACTCAAATATTTATCTTAAATAATTTGAACATAAACACACAATTCATCGGATCCCAACAAACACACCATACAATAGGATACATCAGATAGATCAAGGCAAATATGTGATGGACATTGTATTAAAGAGAGAGAGAGCGCGCGACAGAGAGATTGCCATCCAGGTACAAGCTATGGACCGTAGGTATGTGGTGAACTACTCACACATCATTATGAGGGCAACAAGGTTGATGAAGAGGCCCTCCGTAATCCATCGCCCCTCCGGCAGGGTGCTAGAACGGAGCTCTAGATGGGCTCCCGCTGGAACAAAGACTTGTGGCGGTGTAAAAGGTATTTCAGGACCTCCTCTAGGTTTTTGTGATATATGAGAATTTATAGGCCAGAGAGGGGCGTCGGGAGAGCCACGATGGGGTCAACACACAACAGGGCGCCCCTAGGGGCATCCTGTTGTGTGCTGGTGCCCTCATGCGGCTCCCGGCCTCCTTCCGAAGCTTCTATGTCATCTTTTGGTCTAGAAAAAATCATAAATAAGGTTCACGGCTATTGGACTTCGTTTGGTACTGTAAACCTAAAAAGTGAAAAAATATGCAGAGAACAACAACTGGCACTAGGCACTGGGTCAATAGGTCAGTGCTCAAAAATATTATAAATTGGTAAATAAATGTCCAAAAATTATCCTAGATAATATATCAGCATGGAACAATAAAAAATTATGGATATGTTGGAGACGTATCAAGCATCCCCAAGCATAATTCCTGCTCGTCCTCGAATAGGTAAATGATAAAAACATTTTTTTTATTTGACATGCTACCCATTATGTAATCTTTTGTATGTCTGCTCATTGAGAAACGATGAATTAACAAACATTAACATAGCAATACTTATAAGTATAAGAAACAAAATCATTAATATTTCAAAGTATATGATCATAAAAGAATGTTTACCCCCATTCAACTTATTATATTAGCAAGGCACGGATCCATCTTCACAACATTAATACAAATGTTAAGCACCACGATGTCCAAGTCAGGCAATTGGATCATACTTTTTAATATGCATCAACTTTTTATTCTTCACGCAATACATGAACGTGACCCAGTGGACATAGCATGTAGGTGGAATCGAATATGATGGTACGTATCAGAGGGGTAAAAAGTGGAGAAGATAGTCTCACATCAACTAGGCGTACCAATGGGCTATGGAGATGCTCGTCGGTAGATGTCAATGCAAGGAGTAGGGATTTCCATGCAAATGATGCACTAGAGCTATAAGTGTATGAAAGCTCAACTAAAGATAAGTGGGGTGTGCATCCAACTTGCTTGCCCATGAAGACCTCGGGCATTTGAGGAAGCCCGTCAACTGAATATACAAGCCAAGTTTATAATGAAAATTTAATTCCCAGTAGCATATAGAAGTGATAAAACAAGAGACTCTCTATATGAAGAACATGGTGCCACTTTGAGGCACGAGTGCGGTAAATGATAGTAGCAAAGTCCCTTCTATCTTTTTCTCTCATTTTTTCATGGTGGGCCTTTTCTTTCTTGTTTCTTTTTTTGCCTCCCCCATTTATATTTTTTGTTGCGGTCTCATTTGGCCTCCCTCATTTTTCATTTTTCATCTGAAGTCTCATCCCTACTTGTGGGGGGATTAGGGATGGCAATGGATACCCATTACCCACGTACCCCGCGGGTAAAAACCCTATTAGGGTAAGGGTATGAGACAAAAATTTACCCATGGGTATATAAATAGGAAAATTTGAAACCCATCGGGTAGAGCGGGTATGGGTATGGGATCATATAACCCATACCCACATACCCATGTACCCATATAAAATGTATGTAAACTAAAAATTATTTCTACAATCTACACTATGTGAAGAATTTGTGAACTAAAAATGTATGTCTATGTGTTGTTGTTTATGACTATATGATGTTGTTTATATGTATATATTGTTGTTATAATATATTTTTGTAAACTATATTATATGATGCAGTTTACGACTATAAGTTGTTCAAATTGATGCTTTGCAAATATGGGTAATTTTACCCGTGGGTACCCGTCTACCCTGTAGGGTAACGGGTATGGGCAAAAATTGTACCCGTTGATGGATATGGGTACAGGTGATGGGTAAGCTCGGGCAGGACAGGTAAGGGTATGGGGAGGCTCCACCCATACCCATACCCTGCGGGTGCCATCCCTAGGGGGAATCATAGTCTCCATCATCCTTCCCTCATTGGGACAATGCTCTAAAAGGATGATCATCACATTAATATTTGCTTACAAATCAATATGGAAAATTGATAGGACAATATGACTATATATGAATGCCTCTGGCAGTGTACCAGGATGTGAAAGATCTAGAGTGACATGTATCAAAAATATGGTGAATGGTGACTTTGCCACAAATACTATGTTAGCTCTATATGATCATTCAAAGTAATATGATGATGAACAACTACTCATGTGAAGTGACGATGGAATTTGCATGACAATATATCTTGGAATGGCTAGGGAAATGCCATGATAGGTAGGTATGGTGGCTGTTTTGAGGAAAATATAATGAGGCTTATGTGCAATAGAGCATATCATGTCACGGGGTTTGGATGCACTGGCAAAAGTTGCACCGATCCTCAAGGTGAGAATGGGCTATGCACGGTACCGAAGAGGCTAGAAAATATGAGAATGTGAAAATGCATATGTCCATGGTATCACATTAGTCATAAAGAACTAATATAATTATTGCAAAGTTTTATTAGTTTAATCATAAATCAAAGTACTACTCGCATGCCCCGAGGGAGGAGGTTGGTTGGAGTGAAGCATCGCGCGCCCGTGACTCAAAACAACACTAGGATTTCAACGAGGAATAGAAAAGGTCAAACATCATCACCATGCCAATTTAATTTTTAGAAAAGGTCAAACACCTCTTAATATCAATGCTTCTACAAATCAATAATTATGAACTCACACCATTTTCCTGTTACCACATCAATGTCATTAACCCACAATTTCTCTATATGTGCTACATGATGGTTTTGATTATCACTCATTGAATACCTATTGTTTTTGGACTAGTTTTATGACCCATGTAAATTACCATTACTATTCATTTACTTTCAAAATAATATAAGTGAAGAGCGAGAGTGAAATTATTTCTATAAAATCTACACACGACTATGCTGAAAAATATATAAGTGAAGTACTAGAGCAAATACTAAGCTCAAAAAATATAAGTGAAGCACAAAGAGTATTCTAATAAATTATGATGAAGGTGTATCTCTCTCAAATAGGTGTGTCCATCAAATGATGCTTGTGGTAAACTGAAAGTAGAAGAAAACAAAAACAAATGACGCTCCAAGAAAAACTCATATCATGTGATGAATAAAAATGTATCTCCAAGTGACATACCGATGGATTGAGACGAAAGAGGGGATGCCTTCTGGGGCATCCCCAAGCTTAGACGCTTGAGTCTTCCTTAGAATATTACCATGGGGTGCCTTGGGCATCCCCAAGATTAGGCTCTTGCTACTCCTTATTCTGTGGTCCATCGTGATAACACCCAAAACTTGAAAACTTCAATCACACAAAACTCAACAAAACTTCGTGAGATCCGTTAGAATAAGCAACATTTTGAATACCTTAGGTACTATTATAAATTGATTCTAATTTCATTTTTGCATAATAGGCACTGTATTCTAACTTCTCCATGGATTATACCCCCCGATACAATCCATAGCATAATCAAAACAAGCAAACTATGCAAGAAAAACATAATCTGTCTAAAACAGAACATTCTCTATCAATCTGTAGAGATCCTATACTTATGCAACTCTAAAAATTCTGAAAAAATAGTAAAACATGGAGAATTTGTATAGAAATACTGTGTAGGAATTTCATATCATTCTCACGCTCCAGTAAAACATGGAGAATTTGTATAGAAACATTGTGTAGAAATTTCATATATCATTATCACGCTCCACTAAAAATTGAAAATTCTTGTACTAGAGTCAAAAGTTTCTGTTTTGTTTCAGCATCGTTTCTACTCATCTTGTGAGTCATCCCAAATGCTTTACTTGGCACAAACACTAATTAAAACATAAAAACATAATCATTAAAGAGTCAATAATCATGTTATCACAAACTAACAGAAAGTAAAAAAAGCAAAAATAAAGATAGTTATTGGGTTACCTCCCAACAAGCGCTATTGTTTTATGCCCCTAGCTAGACATAATGCATAGTTTCAAGTGTTGTCATCTTTGACACTCCACCCATAAGTAGATCTCATGATTGATTCATAAGGTGCTTTAATTCTCTTCCTAGGGAAGTGTTTCATCCCTGTCTTTAATGGGAATTGGAACCTTATGTTTCCCTCTTTCATGTCAATAATTGCACATATAGTTCATAAGAAGGGCCTTCCAAGTATTACGAGGCAAGAAGTATTGCAATCAATATAAAGCACAATGAAGTCTATAGACGCATAATTTTTATTTTCAATAATAAGCACGTCATTAATTCTACCTAAAGGTTTCTTAATGGTATAATATGCAAGATGCAAGTTGAGGGAACAATCTTCCATATTAGTGAGACCAAGCACATCACATAAAGATTTATGTATAGTTGAGACACTAGAACCAAAGTCAAACAAAGCATTACAGTCATATTTATTATATCTATTTTGATAGTAGGTTCCCACTCTTCATGCAATTTTCTAGGAATAGAAACTTCAAGATCAAGTTTCTCATCATAAGCTTTTATCATAGCTTCTACTATATGTTTGGTAAAAGCTTTGTTTTGTTCACAAGCATTGGGTGACCTAATAATGGTTTGAAACAAGGAAATACATTAATAAAGATCAATTATAAGTAAAGTCCTTGTAATCCAAAATAGCGGGCACATCACTAGTTAAAGTTTTGACCTCTCCAAACCCACTTTTTCAGTTTTAGCATCAAAATCATCACCCTCCAAGCAAGCGGTGCGCTTATCAACTAGAGTTGACTCATCTACAGTCCCTTAATCATTTATATTCTGATAAGTAAATAAAGATTCAATAGGAGAAACACCAACCATTTAAGCTCTTCATCATGATTCTGGTAAAAACTGGGTGGCTGGGGCTTTTTCTAAGAATTCTCGCTTAGCTCTCAGCTTAGCGGTCCTATCCTTACTTTCATTAATAGATAATTTAATAGATTTAATAGTCTCATGAAAATCATGCTTGGGTGGCAAAGCTTTACTTTAAAGAGTTTCTACATCAAGAGATATTCTATCCATGTATGTAGCCAAAGCATCAATCACATGCAACTTTTCTTGTACCGTAGCATTGAAAACCTTTTGAGAAATAATAAATTCCTTAATTGTGTTATCAATATAAGAGGGTATCCTATTAGAATTTATAGAAGAATTTCCATAAAGACTACCATAAGAATTTCCATACTTGTTAGAAGGATTACCGGGATACAGTTTATAATTGAAATTTCCTCTATAAGCATTGTTATTGAAATTATTTCACTAGATAAAGTTCACATAAAATAACATCATTATTTTTCTCAATAAAAGTAGACAAACTCATATTATTGGGATCAACATGAGTATTTTTCCTAGCAACCATATTCTTAAGAGCATCCACTTTTTCACTCAAAGTAGCGATTTCTTCGACAGAATTTACCTTCTTACCGGTTGGACATCTTTCGGTATGCCATTGAGAATAATTTTTCATAATGTCATCCATAAGTTTTTTTGGCCTCTCCTAAGGTCGCATGCATAAAGGTGCCACCTGCAGCAGAACCTAGAAGATTTCTAGACACAAAGTTTAGTCCATCATAGAAGTTTTGGATAATCATCCACAAGTTTAAACCATGAGTAGGGTAGTTTCTTATCATCAGTTTCATTCTCTCCCAAGCGTGTGCAACATGCTCTTGATCTTTATGTTTAAAATTCATCATTTGATTTCTAAGGGAGATGATCTTAGCAGGAGTAAAATACTTGGCAACGGAAGCATCTTTACACTTACCCCATGTTCCAATACTATTACGAGGTAAAGATCAAAACCAAGCTTTAGCTTTATCTCTTAGTGAAAAGGAAAATAATTTTAATTTCGCAATACCATTATCCATATTATTTTTTCTTTTGCATATCACATAATTCAACAAAGGTATTAAGATGTGACGCGGGATCCTCATTAGGGCTTCCTGAAAATTGATCTTTCATGACAAGATTTCGCAATGCAGCATTATTATCAAAAGCCTCCGCATTAGTGGCTGTGGTAAAGGAGTACTAATAAAATCATTAGTATTAGTATTTGAGAAGCCACACAACTTAGTAGTATCTTGATACATGGTGACCGAACAAGCAAAGCAACGAGCGAGACAAGTAAACTACCATGTAAAGCAAGCAAAGGAGTAAACTAGTAACAAGAAAAGATAAATATTCTTGTATTCTTGATTTTTATGAGACAAAATAAATATAACAGCAAATAAAAGGAAGAACAAGTGAATGATAATTTGCGTGAAGTTACTTGATAGCTGATGGTGATATTCCCCGACAACGGCACCAGAAATCCTTCCTAATACTTGTGATCTGCGTTGGGTTTTCCGTGAAGAGGAATGGGTTATGGAAGCACATTGTGCGTAAGTATTTCCCTTAGTTATGAAATGAAGGTTTATCTAACCAATAGGAATACCAATCCTCAATCGTCTTCAGTGAATGCACACAAAAGAGCAAACAACTTGCACCCAACGCTGGCAAGAGGGGTGTCAATCCCCTTGGTCCCGTTATTTGCAAGCAAATGAGTTGTGTAGATAATTATAGATAATTGTAAATTGCAAAATAAAATAAAACCAATTAAATGGCAGCAAGTTAATAGTAGTGTTTGTAAATATATAAGTGAATAGACCCGGGGGTCGTAGTGTTCTCTAGTGGCATCTCTCATAAAAATAGCATGGGTAAAGAAATTATTGTTGGGCAATTGATAGAAAAGCAGATAGTTATGCCATTTTCATGGCAATGATCATGTGTATATAGTGTTCACGTCCATAAGTAAATAGGCTAACTCTCGCCTGCACCTATTACTATTACTCCACTCATCTACCGCTATCCATTATGCATCTAGAGTATTAAGTAAAACAAAGTAATGCTTGGAGAACGATGACATGATGTAGACAGAGTAAACTCAAGCAATATGAATAAACCCCATCGTTTTATCCTTAGTAACAGCAACACAAAGGCGTGCCATGTACCCTACTTTGTCATTGGGATATAGAAACTCGTCAGGTTGAACCTACCACAACGCTCCTCTCTCACCGAATAAATATCAGTCTAGTTGGCCAAACTATTTCAATGGATCGGAGAGAATTACGAAGCTATAATGATCATGCGCATTAGAATCATATTATATTTCAGATAAGACTCAAATATTTATCATGTATAATCTGAACATAAACCCACAATTCATTGGATCCCAACAAACGCACCATACAAAGGGATTACATCGGATAGATCAAGGCAAAGATGCAATGAACATTGTATTGAAGATCAAGATCAAGAGAGAGAGAGAGAGATTGCCATCTAGGTACTAGCTACGGACCCATAGGTCTGTGGTGAACTACTCACACATCATCATGAGGGCAACAAGGTTGATGAAGAGGGACTCCATGATGGATCCCCCCTCCGATAGGGTGCCGGAACGGAGCTCTAGATAGGCTACCATCAGAACAGAGACTTGCGGCGTCGTAAAAAGAGTTTTGGGACCTCCTCTAGGGTTATGTGATATATGAAAATTAATAGGCCAAAGAGGGACCTCGGGAGAGCCACGAGGGGGCCAGCACACATTAGGGTGCCCCCTTGGGGCGCGCCCTGTTGTGTGCTGGTGCCCTCGTGCGGCTTCCGATCTCCTTCCAAAGCTTCCAGATCTTTTTTTGTTCCAGAAAAAATCATAAAAAGGTTTCATGGCAATTGGACTTCGTTTGGTACCGTAAACCTGAAAAGTAAAAAAACATGCAGAAAACAACAACTGGCACTAGGCACTGGGTCAATAGGTTAGTGCTAAAAATATTATAAATTGGTAAATAAATGCCCAAAAAGTATCCTAGAATGATAATATACTAGCATGGAACAATCAAAAATTATAGATATGTTGGATCGTATCAATGAACAAGAGACTGGTGAAGCTTTATGACGTAACTAGATGTGATTGCTAGTTGTATGTCTTGGCTGTCATGTGATGTGAGATAGTACATTTGTACTTTTGTATGTTGTATGAAAATCTTGAAAATAAATCATATAGTGGATTTTGAATGTGCATTTTTGCGTTATGTTTGATCGTCACAAGATGATCATAGTAAATTGATTACGTCTAGCTGATTTTAGGACTAATTAACACATCGTGAAGATCACACATTGCACACAGTTTTTTATCCAATTATGTGTGATGGCATTTACATCACACACAGTTTTTTATGTCTAATCATGTGCAATAAATCACATATTATGTAGAATTTTTGTGAAATAACCGTGTGTGATGCTAATCCAAATTGCAAACAGTTTTTGTGTTGAACTGTGTGTGGGGTGTATAGCGTGTGCGATGGACCCCCCCCTATCACCCACACTATCAAGGTGACAGTTTGAAACCGCGTTAGTGAAAGGGCTTAAAAACCATTTGTATAGCACGTCGTTGCACTAGTGATAGTACAAGATGATCTACCTTCAGATCGTATGAATGTGTTCTAAACCCTAAGACTGGTAATTGTGCCTCTAAAGACTAAAAACCTTCGGCTTATATAAGCACATAGAGGTACCTAGGCCATACACATAGTCGGTTGTCGATACACTGGCTACAAAGTAATCCTTGAAGTACACGTCAAGTCTTCGAAGGTCTCCATTTTGAGCATGTCGAGGTTCACAACTTTGGTAGTCCTTCATTTAGTGATCGATGGGCCCTAAGTTCGGCCCATGGACTGCAACTAGGATAGGTTAGTACCCCTTAATTTGTCCAGGACACCATCATTAGCCCCTAAATTGGTCTTTGAAGCTGAAGACTGCACCTTTCTCCTCGGACTGGCTTCTTCAGTTGACTTCTTCGGCTTGGCAGTCAAGTTCTTACTCTGTGAGTCTTTGTATATGGGATTTAAGGTCTTCAGGACACCCTCAGAGGCAATTGTCCGAGTACTTAAAACACTTCGAACAATTATCCCCTTTTTGTTGAGTAACCCGAAGACTCTCCTCGGGAATAGTTTAGGGCCCACCAATCATTTTATAAGCTTTCTCGGTTTTCACGCGAGCGAACTGATGACTGGATATTGAAATCTCCCTGTAACCTCGATTTACAAGGGTATTTAACTAGATGGGGTGACACAGGAGATTGTTCCCCGACATTTCCCCATCTCACCACAACACGAAATCTTCCACTTTAAGCTAGCTCAAGAGCTCCAGCAATGGAGGGCACCCCAAGTTCACCAAAGCCTCCCCACGAGCCTCTCAAGGGTGAATGGTGGAGTTGATACATTACCCATATGCAACTAGACCGTCTTGCCACTCAAGGCTACTTGCCAGATCCATATTTCGCGTCCATTTGCCCTGGTTTAATATCCACAACCATCCCCCATCACACCGGGGGGATTTGCTCTGCCCCCTTCCTTTTAAGAGGTATTGTATTTCCTATTCATCCATTTCTTAGGGGTCTGTTAGAGTTGTATGGGATCCAACTCCACCATCTTAGACCTAATCCAATTTTGGATATCGCGGGGTTTGTGGCCCTCTGTGAGATGTAAGTCGGTTGCGAGGCTCACTTTGGGTTGTGGATAAAAATCAATGAAGTCAAAGGAGTCGAGGTATGTTGCATCACGGGGGCCGGCTATCTTTCGGGTACTCCCTAGGAGAAGTCGATACGTGGGCCAGTGAATGGTTATACATGGCCTATGTCCCACTTTATGACTCGGTCCATCCCGGGATTCCTGTCTTCTCCCACGCACCTCCAAAGAAGTGCTTCAACTGGCGGCCGAAGAGTCCCTCTCAAGAGGGCAATGCCGAGGTGGCTCGCCTAGCAGTTGAAGCGACTTGCTTAGCCTGTAATAGGCTGACCAATATTAATTTGATGGCCATCTCCATCCTCCTCGGAGTCCAACCTCACCAACAACGCTTACATCCTCCGTGGAGGTACAACGGGACCGATGATGCCACCCAGTCCACGAGGAAGGGTTTTAAAGACCAAGAAGCCATCGTGGGCGTTCTAGTTGGTGTCTAAAAGAGAGAGGAGGAGGATTTCGCCCAACAAAAGTTTATGGACAAATTTTCTTATCATCAACACATTGAAGCGATGAGTCCTTTATATCCCTCGTCCATCAGAGCAGTGTATTTAATGCTCCCGACTAGATGCTCAACATATCCGAGCAGGGGTGGAGATGTTAGGTCAAAAGAGTAAGTTGTCCGGCTCTAGAGTTGTAGTCTTATGCTCGCGACGATGACCCTGGTTTTCATGATGATTCCAAGCTCTCCTTTATATTTAAGATAGGATTTTCTACAAAGAGAGAGTTGATGGCTCGGAAGTAGCCCTTCCTTTTGATCTACAAGGGGTCATGTCGTCCTCTACGGTAAGTGCTACTCGGTTTCTTCTCGAAAAAGATCAGTTGATCCTACTGCCCCGAGCACTCAGACTCCTCTCCCCAAGGGTCGTCGTTCCAAGCGTCGGAAAGCTGATCTAACATCTTGAGGGAACCAGGCAGAGAACACCCGTGGCAAAAACATGTGACGAGCTGCCGAGATAACACAAGTTGCGCCTTCTTCCAACAGGTAGGCTTTTGCTACAATGAGCTATTTTGAAAACCAATATTCAATGGGATACTAATAGGCGAACTCTATAATCCATAGGCAACCTGTCCAAGTGCCCTCACCCGAGGAGGCCCAGGATGCTCACAGGAGTACTGCTCCCCCGAGGATAGACCCAGAGCAAGTTGCTCCTCCCGAGGTACCCCAGGAAGGTCCTCTGCCTGAGACACCGGGAGCCTGCTCGGCCACCAATTCCAATGTCAAAAGTGCGATGGATCATAGGCGGAGAAAAGAGTCTTTGAGGGATCCGTATTCTCGACCCAAGAGTTTAATGCTCTGAATTCGGTGAGCGCCTATTTGGGAGCTGCCCGAAAAGTATTTGAAGATGTAGTAGTGTGACAGCCCAAGTGATGTACCTACCTTTTATGGCATGTGTCTTGTATGAACCTTGTTTCCTTGATCTTAATGAAATGATTTTGCACCTTGTCACGCCATGTCTTGTTCTTGCATTCATGCATCATGCATCATGCATCCATCATGCCATGTCTTTGCTTTTGTAGTGACCTTGTTTGTGTGTGTGGCCTTGTGTTGTGTGATGTGGTTGGTTTATGTGTGGTGCACCTCCTTCTCTCCCCCTCTATTTTTCTTTTCAACAAAACCCAACCCAATGCCATTTATTTCCCATGTTATTTTATCAACATATTTAACTTGCTTTAAAAAATGTTTAAAGATGTTCAAGTGTTAGCCTAAAATATTTTGAGCATGTGAGTGTTGGTCTTTTGTTGTTTGAGCTTTTATGTTTTGGAGTTTTTAAATAACAGGGGGTTGTCTATTTTAAAAGGTATTTAAATTACTTGTCCTAAAAATCATCTTGATATTTTTCGTAAATAGTGTAGTTTATTTATAATCTAAGAAATATTTTTTGTTTTGCAAAGTCCTTTTATTTTCATCTCGGAGGTTTTCTTGAGTGTAGCTTTTTCTTTAAAATATATAAGCTCCTCTGTTTTATTGGTTTGTGAGTGTGTGTGCCAGTGGGCCTTGCTTCCCCCGCGGCCCAACCCGCTTGAGGGAACGGCCACCTGCTCACATCCATCGTCTTCGTCAGAGAGCAGAGAGAGCAGCGCCTCTGCCGTCTCCTTTCGCCGTCCGTCGCTGTCAGCCCCGAGGGTATTTAAACCCCCTCGGTGTGTGTGCCCCCTCCGCTAGGGTTCCTCTTCCCCTTCCAGTTGCCGCAGCTCCCCTCTCCCTCTCCATTCCTCTCCCTTCTCTCTTCTTCCCCTCTGTCAGGTAAGTTTCAGAAAGAGTTTAGAGAGTTTAGAGAAGTTTGCCGGTGTCCGCTCGTCGTCTCCGTCGACCTCGTCGATGACCATGGCGTCCAGGAGCTCAGGGATCCTCCCCACGTTCACTTCCCGCCGCTAGGAGCCCCGAAGAGGTTCCGCAGTGACGGCTCCTTTGTCGTCTTCATCGGCGACGTTCTGCTCGTCTTCATCCCCTGCTTCGACTCTGGCGCGTGTCTCCGACATCTCCCTCTGTCGTCGTCTTCTCCGACGACAACCCTATGGTGAGCAGCCGATCCTCCGTCGTGCCCCTCTGTCCTGAAGCGTGCGCAAGCTCGTCGTGCCCGACGAGCCCGTGCTCGTGTTCGTCATGGCTCCGTCGTAGTTGTAGGTGATGTTGCCGTGCATTCTCATCGGTGTTAGAGGTAGGGATGCAGTCCCCGTAGGTGAAGCTTCCCCGTGCTCCATTTCCCCTCGCCGGTGAGGCCGTGTGCTTGCCGGAATTGCGCGCCGTCGTGCTCTGTCGCCGTAGGTGTCGATTCCATCAGTTTCGGCAGGTTAGGCGTGTGTATGTGTGTATTAGTGAGCATGTGCCCCTCCTCTGTTAAGTGTCGCGTCGATGGCAGAGTGGCAACCGGCTCGGGAAAACGACCTAACGTCGTGGGTTCGAGCCGAACCCCTCCCCCTTTTTTGTTGTTTTGTTTTCTTTTGTTTTATTTTGTTTTTCCCTTTGATATATATATATATATATATATATATGTGTGTGTGTATGTATGTAGGTGCAACTTGTGCATGTATGTATGTTTTATTTTTCCGTTGTATGAATGTGAGTATGCATAGATGCACATGTATATGTGTGTATGTGGTATGTATTTATGCATGTGTATGTATATGAGTGTGTGTATGAGTATACATATGAGTGTGGTGTGTAGTGCATGTGTGTGTTGCACATATGTGTGTGTGTGGGCTGTTTGCATATATGTGAGTGAGAGTGTGTGTGAGTGTATAGTCATATGCATATGCATATGCATATACGCCTTGTGCATATATGAGTGCATATGTGTGTGGATGATCACCCACACACACATGAGCATGTGTGTGAGTGTGTGTGCCCATGTGCACTTGTGCATGTGTGGTGGTGTGTATGTGTCTGTATGCATTATGCATATATGGTGCATGTGAGTGTGTGTATGGATGAACACCCCCCTCATGAGTGTTATTTTCATGAGAGGGATTGTGCTCATATGCCCTTAGGCATATGAAGCCATGTGTGTGCATGCTTGGTAGTGTGTGTGTATAGAGAGTGTGTGTGTGTAGGTGACTAGTGGGTTTCCCCACTTGACATACCCTTTTTGGTACATGCATGTGTTGTAGGGATTATTAGTTATTGCCATGTTAAACTAAGTTTCCAAAACTGGTTATGTCCAAATATGCTCATGTCCATTTAGAGTAAGTTTTAACTTATAAGAGATGGGGTGGTTTTGCTAGTATAGTTGTGTCATGTTGCTTCACTTGTATATATAAGTATGACACATGATCTTGGGGTAGAAAGAGCCAAGGAATCCATTGGTGTGTTTAGATTTCACTTTTGAGCAAGTTTAGAAAACTGACATTTTCTGCTGTGATGTTACTTTGTCATTTTTGCATGAATTAATCCATGCTTGCTTTGGGGCATGTGCCAACATCGAAGTGCTAGTGTTTTATGTCTATTATGCCATGGTATTTTTGTTTAACATGAGAATCACACATATAAGTGGGAAACTTGCTACAAAGTAGCTAACTTGATGTTTCTGTTTTCACCATGCTAAATATTTCCAAGTCTGAGAATCTCTTATTATTTTTATGCCATGAAGAGTGGTTGACATCTTGTGATATGTTGAGAATTAGCTCATGCTCAGTGCTAGTTTTTTGGAGTAGATGTTTTCTACTACCACCCTATTAATTTTTATGCCAAGAGGTGGTCTCCATCCCCTTGAACTTCCGCTGTCAACATGCTACCAGATTAACTCAGATTCCAGAAAACTGTTATTTTCACTAAGTCCCAGAAAATTGTTTCATTATGCCAACTTGATAGCTTCATGCTTATTGATGTGTGCCTCCTTTCCAGATTGTGTAGTTGGATAATTTAATAAGAATGTTGTGCAGTTTCTGTCAATACCTTGTTTATGCCTGTAGGATTCCTATAGCTCAAGTTGTGGGCTGTGTACGTTGCTATGTTGCTGTTTTGTGGCAGATTGTTTGTTTTGTTGTTTTGTGACTTGTGGG
The DNA here is from genome assembly GCA_022496015.1 of Hordeum marinum. Classification (NCBI taxonomy): domain Eukaryota; kingdom Viridiplantae; phylum Streptophyta; class Magnoliopsida; order Poales; family Poaceae; genus Hordeum; species Hordeum marinum. The sequence goes on along the minus strand of CM039676.1, from coordinate 103,325,313 downwards.
AGCTATACTCTATGGAATTGCTTGAGCTTTGGGTCTATTGCGGTTGGTGTTTTATTGCCTAACTAGTGGATACCTTGGAATGCCAATAATTGGCCCATGGCCTTCTTGTTCTGTGTTTTACCTTCGTATCTTGTCATGAGCGTATCGTGAGAACCGTAACTCCGTTTCTTACGTTCTTCATATGCATTTTCATCGTTTTCACATGATGCATCCATATTTTCCATGTTCATGCATTTATAAATAACTTAACATAAGGTTTTGTCCAGATTCATTAATATCCAATTCTTGCATGTGAAACATGACTAGTTAGGATTGTCATGTTAAAAACTCTTTTCCTAAGCATGCATCATTCTTGCTTGTGCATTGCACCATGGTTGTTTGTTTATTCTTGTTGTTTCTTTTGGGTAGACGCAAGCGTTGAACCTGAGTATGAAGAGCCAGGCGAGTACAACTACGAGGATCCCGTTACTTGTTCCTTTGATGAACCAACAGGCAAGATGATTGTACCCGGATCCCAATACTATTTTCGCTTGCTAGTTTCTCACTCTTATCGTTACAATTTCTCTACCTACCGCTTGAATATCAGCCTCCTAATTGCCATGATAGTCTCTAACCCTCCACATCCTAGCAAACCTTTGATTGGCTAAGTTACCGCTGCTCAGCCCCTCTTATAGGCGTTCTTAGTTGCAGGTTCAGGTTGTTCCATGTGATAACATGGATTTGGATATCACAATATTATCTTTTATTAATTTAATGCACATATATATCTTGGTATTGGTGGAAGGTTGGCCTTTTGCTAGGTGTTTTGTTCCGCTGTTACCGCCATAGTTTCTTGTTACCGGTGTTATGTTTTCCGTACTTTGCGCTCCTAACATGCTCGGGGTTGTTATGGGGACCCCCCTTGTTTATTAACGCCGCCCGGGGCAACTCGGTGATTGGCGTGGTAACCATCGCTCATCCGTCATGTCCTGAGAACGAGATACACGGCTCTTATCGGGTTCGTCGACACGTCGGGAGGTCTTGCTGGATTTGTTTTACCTTTATCGAGTGTCTTGCATGTGGAGTCTGACTTTCTTCGGGTTGTCTCGAGGTGTTGGAATTCCTTTGGAGTTACCTACGATGATCACGAGATCCGTGGTCGAGGCTATTCCCGCGGAGTGTGGTTAATTTGTGATGGACTAGTTGGAGCACCCCTGCAGGGTTAAATCTTTTTGAGAAGTTGTGCCCACGATTATGTGGCAACTTGGATATTTGTTTAACACCCGGTTATAGTTAACTTGAAGTAAACTCTAAATAAAATACACCAACTGTGTGAGTAACCATGATTGTCTCTGCTCGTGAACATGATCCGAGAGAGAACACGGTGGGGTTATGATTGACGTAAGTAAATACAGAACGCATGCATATATATGATTGATGAATTGGAGCTAGTTTTGTGTAACTATAGGTTGTGACTCATACATACTGAATCTCATCCAAATATGCAATGATACTCGTGCCTTCGCTTTTACACTATTGCTCTTGGTCAAGTTACTACTACTACTCCTACAATTACTGTTGTTGTTGTTGCTACTGCTAATGCTGCTACTACTACTGCTACTACTGTTGTTGTTGCTACTAGTATTACTACTACTGCTACTACTACTTTGTGTGCTACAAAACTGCTATCATTGTTGTTGTTACTGTTACTCTGTTATCGTTGCTATCAATACTATCATATTACCATGCTACTAATAAATTGATGCAAAGAAGTGATTCTCGGGTGTGGTTGAATTGGCAACTCAACTGTTAAGACTTATAAATATTTTTTGGCTCCTCTTGTGTCGAATCAATAAATTTGGACAAAATACTATTCTCAAAGGGTATTGTGATCCTCTATACTTGTCGGTCATCACAACCCGCTGTAGGTCATGGACTCCGAGGCCACCGAGGAAGATTGGGCGTGAAACCCTAGCACAATCCAGAGAAAGCCTCGTGCGTCTTTACGGCCAATCGAGAGAAAGCCATGAATGACGCAGTTCATCTTGTCGAAGATGGACTTTTTGAGGACCACATCGATGAGGAAGTGTGTCCGCATCGCACACGAAACATGTCGGACAAGCGCAAGCCGATCACCGATGGACATCATGAAGGCCTTCCATGTGGGGATCTTCTTCTCTAGCTTGTTGGCGAGCAGGAGAAGGTCGGATGTCGACACCTTGCAAACCACAAAGGGGGTAGGACCTCTGTCTTAGGCTGAACTAACATCGTGCCGCAACACACACACACACACATCACACATCACAGGCGCGCATGCATGTAATTACCCTACTCCCTCCGTCTCGATGTATAAATCATCTTACGAAAATCAAATAATCCCAAAACACTAAGGCGCGGTGCATTAACTTTCACCTCGTTTTTGGATTCAACCAATGAAAAATTGAGGTTAATGACTTGAGACTAACTAGCACGACATGCATTGGTCAATTCATTGCATGCAATGATATTAATTAGCAAATTAATATTAATTTCTCTCGTTTTTCTCTTCGTCTTGGTCACGGTGCGTAACCTAAGATGATTTATACATCGAGACGGAGGGAGTATTTAGTATGTCTTTGAACATTGACATTGTTTGATCGCTTTTATGATGATCATTATTTCCAAGGTGGGAAATAACGGAATAGCATGGTAAAAACCAAAACAAAACAAAAACCATCCATGGGCAACAAATCTTATAATCTCCACCTTTTTTTCCTCGATATAATGACGTGTTCTGGGATTTGCTTGCTCTCGAAGCCAAGGACGCTGGAATCCTACTGGTTGATCCGTATCCTTTTCATCGGAGATGGTAGTTTGGACGTTTGAGCCCAAGGAGATGAGGTGCGCCGTCTGTCAAGGCGACATGGGCCGCGGCCACGCCATCTTCACGGCTGAGTGCTCCCACCGCTTCCACCTCCGCTGCGTCCACCGCCAGAGCACCTGCCCGCTCTGCTTGACGCCGTGGCGCGACGTGCCGGGCGTGACTCCCACCCAGGAGCTGGTCTTCGACGACGACGAGCCTCTCGAACCGCAAACCGCAGCTGCCGGCGTAGCCGCCACGGAGTCGACTGCCAGCAGCGGGTTGATGTTGATCAAGACGCACTGCGAATACCCTGCCACCGCCAAGGACGCCAGCTGCGACGGCTTCGCGGTGCTCGTGCACGCCAAGGCTCCCGCGTTGGCTCCAGCTGCGACCAAGGCGGCGCGCGCGCACTGGATCTCGTGATGGTGCTCGACGTCAGCGGGAGCATGGTTGGCCACAAGATTGCGCTGCTTAAGCAGGCCATGGGTTTCGTCGTCGACAAGCTCGGCCCCCACGACCGCCTCAGCCTCGTGTCTTTCTCGGGCACAGCGCGTCGCCTCACCCGCCTCACGCGCATGTCTGGTGCCGGGAAGGCCTCGACCGAGCGCATCGTGGACTCCCTGGTCGCCGGTGGCGGGACCAACATTAAAGAGGGCCTCCGCGAGGCCGCGAAGGTGATCGACGGCCGCCGCTACAGGAACGCCGTTACCGGCGTCATCCTGCTCTCCGACGGCCAAGACAACCACACACTGAATTACAATTACAACCACGACGTGGCGACCGACTACAGTGTGCTCGTGCCACCTTCGCTGATCCGCACGGGCGACGGTTCCTCACCGCCGATCCACACGTTCGGCTTCGGCACCGACCACGACTCGGCGCGATGCACACCATCGCGGAGGCGACCGGCGGCACCTTCTCCTTCATCGAGAACGAGGCTGTCATCCAGGACTCATTCGCGCAGTGCATCGGCGGGCTTCTGTCGGTCGCCGTGCAGGAGGCGCGTGTCGCCATCGAGTGCGTCTGTCCTGGCGTTCGCGTTCGGTCCATCAAGTCAGGACGCTACAAGAGCCGCGTCGATGCTGACGGGCGCGCCGCCTCGGTTGACGTCGGCGAGCTCTATGCCGACGAGGAAAGGCGCTTCCTGCTGTCATTGGACGTGCCAACGGCCGGCGCCACGGACGACGTCACGTCCCTGATGAAGGTGAGCTGCACATACCGCGACATCGCGACAGGGCAGTCGGTGGATGTGGCAGGTGAGGACGTGGTGGTGAAAAGACCGGTGGAGGCGCCGGAGGTAGAGCCGGACGTGGAGGTCGAGCGGGAGCGGCTCCGCGTGGTGGCCACCGAGGACATCGCTGCCGCGCGAGCGGCGGCCGAGCGTGGCGAGCGCATGGAAGCCTCGAAGATACTCCGCCGCCGGGGCAAGGCGCTGAGGCAGTCGCGGCTCGGCGCGAGCGGCGACGCTACGTGCGCGGAGCTCGCGTTGGAGCTGGGCGAACTGAGCGAGCAAGTTGGGGACCGGACGCAGTACGACCGGTCGGGGCGCGCGTCCTTGCTGTCCGGCATGAGCGCGCACTGGCAGCAGCGCACGTCGTCTGGTGATGTTACCAAGGTGGGCTTTGGGGCGTACGCGACTCCTGCAATGCGTCAAATGGTGGGCTTGTCCGTGAAGGCTCATCAGCAGCAGCAACAACAGGAACAGCCATCGCCTTCGACGACGAGGACGACGACGAAGCCACTGCCACCTTCGACGCCGCCATCTCTCGCTAAGAACTTGGTGAGAAGATACCACCGGTTTCTACGTCTCAAGTGAACACAGGGCGACCAACTGCTCGGAACATGCTCGCGGGCGAGCAGAGAAAATAATTAAGGCGTGAACTTGCACGATCATTTTAGACACAAAAACTGTTTCCGCTCTCTTTGCATTCATCATCAATCTTGTATTCCCTCCATCCGAAAATACTTGTCCTAAAATAGATGTATCTAGACTTATTTCAGTTATAGATACATCTATTTTATTCATTTTTAGGACAAGTATTTTCGGACAAAAGGAATAGTTTCGATAGTTTGGTTCGATTTTTATCTTCTTAGCAGTAAGTAATAAGCTGGTCTGCGATCAATATTTGGTAGAGAACCACATTGTGAAACACGCATTGCATGTTTTTTTTTTTTGATTCTTTAATATTGAGTCATGTTTTATGAACCAGTTATTTTATGAGCTCTTTGAAGACCGAATATTAACGGACTGGCAGAACACATGTGGTTTAGCCAAAGTTTTTCTATTAGGAAGGTGTAAACCTTTGACATTTAGGATAGTAAAACTGGTCCTATTCCTAGTCTTCTTGCGCGTTCAACTTTTTGACAGTTCAATTTCGTGTACAGAACATTCCTGGCCGTTAGATCTTCCTTCGACGTAATTTTTTTCACGAAATGGGATGGGGATCCTCAAGGGTAGGAGTGCTATTCCCTTAGCTTTTTTTGGCACAATGTGGCTAATTGGACTGGCATCTGGTTATCTGGCCCATTTCCATGCTCAACTTGTCGATGCATCGATCCAAATCTCTTCACTTCGACTCTTCCGCTCCAAACGTCATCCTTTTACTCCCTTCATTTCTAAATATAAGTCTTTCTAAAGATTTCATTATTAAACTACATATGAATGTATATAGTCGTATTTTAGAGTGTAGATTCATTCATTTTGTTTCGTATGTAATCTCCTATTGAAATATTTAAAAAGATTTATATTTAGAAACATCCCAAAAAAAAATAGGAACGGAGGAAGTACTCTCCCTCCCCATGAGACTCCGCCGACGCGCCTCTCTGCCTCCTACCTCTTCGATCGTTTCGCCATTTCCCCTCTTCCACGAGACAGTTCCCATCCACGCGTGACATGCCTCTGTTATATCATCTCAGCCCACTGCCTTCTTTGCTCCATGCATGCTAATCTGGTAGTGTCCCGTTTCCCTCGCCGGCGACGGCCCCGTTCTCCCGGGCCTCGCCGCGCGTGTTGGGCCCTATAGTGCGATGACGCAGATTCGATTCAGATAATGACATGGACCGCGTCCCCAGGCGTGCGTTGAATGGATTGATTCGTTGACTGATTAGGCATTGGTTTCGTTGCAGATCGGCCGGTTGAAATGGGCTTCTAGAGCACCAAGTACGGCGAGGACGGACGCCCCAACCATACAAGCCCCTTTTCTTCGGTACGTCTGTATGCCCTCTGCTCTGCTGCTGCCGAGAAATCTCTCTCGGACTAATTTTAGCTCCACACCATTTTATGTGTGGCATTGTACGTCTATTACAACCTATGCCTTCATGTGTTCCTTTTTTTCTTTCATACCTGGATGACACCCTCTACCCGGTGGCCTCCGGCGTCGGCTTCGACTTCTGAAGAACGTCCAAGGTACTGTACATACCAAACCGTGGTACATTTTACTGAAAATTTGCAGCAGTATCAGTTTCCTGGAAGAGATGGGTGATTTTATGTATGGTGTTGATGAGTTCATGCTCTTGTTTGACTAATTGATAGTCTGCTCCAGAATATATGGTCAAGAAGCTCGGAATCGACAACATGTCAGCTTGGAGCTCTGCATGCTCCTCTACGAGCAGTACACAACCACCATGACCGGTCTGTAGGTGTGTATGGTTTCAATCCAACAATTTTGTTTGTTTGTTTTAGACTTCGCCATGTGTATAGAGTCAAAACGTTGTGCTATGAAGTAAAGGAAATGTTTATGGATTAAACTAATGTCGAGGTATTGATAGATCTTCCTCACAAGATTGATTCTCTTATACTGGCTTGAGTATTCTTCACCTAAAAATCTGCAATGGTTGTAAGCCAGCTAATTAGTTTTGAGTGTCATACTTTGATATTCATGTATCTAGGGTGTACAGTTTTATATGTATGCGTATTATTAATGCAATGTCACTATTTGTTGATGTATGCAACAGATTGCTAACAACGATATAATCAAATGTGCAGGAGTCGTAAGAATGCTATTCTAGGAAAGGGCAAAACCTTTTTTTCACGAATACACTTGAGAATGTATCTTTTCATTGATAGGAGGGGTGGGAATGAAAGTTACAGGGTTGCATCACGCGCCGTGTACATAGACTGGTGTGGCCGTGGTGCGAGGCCAAGCAGAAGACATGGGGGATGCTTAGCCACCCAAAACAAAGATCAGGTTACATGGATAATGACGCTAAGCCCTTTCGCTCCGGCACGGGCCCAGGAGCAGGCGTCTTCCTTGATCGCGGCTATAAGAGAGGCCGAGGAAGGCAAGATCTTGTCGAAGATGATGGCGTTGCGGTGATGCCATAGGGACAATAGGGCGACGACTGCAACGGTAGCAAGGCCGCATAGCTTCTCCAGGGTCAATAGGTGTAGTGACGCATCCAACCATCCAAAGAACTCACGGGAGCCATCGGGCACGGTGATCTCGGGACAACACCAGGATAGGGTGTCATGCCAAGTAATGCAGGCAAATAAGCACCCCACGAGGATGTGGTGAAGCGCCTCCGTATGTTGGGAGCAAAGCACACATGCCGGCTCATGTGGGAGCCCGCGCCGGGCGAGGCGATCGGCCGTCCAACAACGGTTGATGGAGGCCATGTATATGAAGAACTTGACTGAAAGTGGCGCTACGTATTTCCACACTAGGCGCTAGTGCTCAGATGTCGTGGATCTGGTGGAGAGGGTATTGTAGCAAGAAGATGCGGAGTACAGTCCATCCTCCGTCCACCTCCAACAGATGATGTACGGATCGGACGTGAGGGCAATGGATTGCACCCTGCGCCATATGTCAATGTACTCGAGCATAGCTACTGGCCCGAGCGAGCCCTGGATGTCGCAAATCTAGGTGCGGTCTTGTAGGGCCGCAGCAACCGTGCGAGAGCGGCGACGTCGACTTGAGACAAGAGCTATCAGGTTTGGGGCCGGGTCATGGATTGAAGATCCCTGGAGCCATTTGTCGGTCCAGAACCGGCAGGAAGTGCCACTGCAACCGTCCAAGACGTAGATGCTCAGAAAAACTGCAAGGCCACGGGGTCCGATGGTGGCGAAAGGTGGGACCAAGTGCGTGAGTCGTCTGAGGCATGCAACCATAGCCAACGGACGCAAAGAGAGATCCCGGTGCGGTGCAGGTCTCGGACCCCAAGGCCACCCAACTCTAGGGAGCGGCAGGCGCACGCCCAGCTAACGAGGCAACAGCCCGCGTGCGCGTCCTTGTGACCATGCCAAAGGAAGTCGCGGATGATCCAGTTCACCTTCTTGAGAATTGGAGGAGAGAGAGCTATGTCTAGCAAAATGTTAACGGGCATGGCCATCAGAACCTGCCGCACTAAGGCTAGCATTCGTCATGCGAGAGGAGCACGACTTTCGATGTCGCAAGCTTGCGGAGTAGCTTCTCGATGAAGGGTAGCAGGTGGGAGGATGGCACCTTCCTGAGGGAGAGGGGAAGGCCTAGGTACTGGATCGGAAAGGCCGTCACTGGACAAAAACAACATATGCATGTTGATTGGTTGATGGCATTGCATCAAGGCCCAAATGGGTGCATGTTGTTTGGTTGTGAGTTTTTGTGCTTGAGGTGTGAGCAGATGCAAATCACATCTATTTTGTTGTGCGCAAGTACTTGGTCTGCTCACCCCTTTCAAATATGGTGGATTTACCACCCATGTGTCAGCACATAACACACACAATACACTGATCCTCAGCAACAAGAATAACAACAAGAACAAAGCAAGAACAACAAGAAAATGTAGCTCATAACTAGTACTACGCATAAGATTAAAACAACAGTGCATCCCATGCCCATGATGAACCCCAGGGTGTTGGTCCCTGGGCAAAATATGCACATGTTCACAACAAGAGTCACTGGGACTTAAGTTCAGATCTACACACTTAAGTCCAGTTCAAACTAGAATGAACAGACAAACCACATGGCATGCATGATGTCGCCAACACAGCCGTGCTTGGAGCACCGGACCCTATATATGTTGGAGCTGTTGGCGTTGAGGATCTACACCTTCAGCCCTGGCCAGAGATCCTAAAGACTACAAGGTCATCGGGGACTATCTTGTGCCGACGGCAGAAGTACTCCCAGCCATGCCCGAGCACCATGTGCCCCTTGAACATCTGTACCTGGACATAGAACTCACACCACTTGTTAGCGGAGAGGCTGGCGACGAGAAAATGGCCGATGACCAGCCATTGCATCATCACCGACCTGAAGGCAGGCGAGATGACGATCATGGAAGTGTCCTCCTGGTCATGGATCTGCAAATAGAACCTGATAGGTTCCCATGCATCCTCCTTGTGGTCGGTCCTCGGCCTCCTACTAGCACCCATAGGAATGCTCATGTACTCAACCCTGCCGGGAAGCAACACCCTCTTCATACACCGGTTTGTGGGTATGAGGTCCAACACCCCCTCTGCACCGACGACGACATGCGCTCCACCGCCGGCTCTGTCCCAATCCGTCTTCATTATCATGGTAGCAAGGTACACATGAGTTAGCAACAAAATGACACATGATCAGTGATAGAACTGATCAATGCTAACAATGATCAATGATAGCACTGATCAAAGCTAATAATGATCGGTGCTAACAGTGATCAGAGCTAGTAATGATCAAATATAACCCTGATTAGTGCTACCAATGATCGGATCAATCCAAATGCAAATGCAGTGTCCTACTCTCATCATGTATGTCCTACTTGCACCTACTATTTTTAGCATTCGGGTATGTCCTACTTGCATGCCACGTGCAAAGCCATGTTGATCATGTACTCACGTAGCCTAACATAACCAACTAGAGCAACTACCACATCAAACTCGTAGCATACAAACTAACAACAACATCATCAAAACAAGAGCATATATACTAGTAACATCATGCAAACTAACAATGTGGCACTAAGAACTAACAATATGGCACTAAGAACTAACAGTGTGGCACTAACAACATGTAAACTAACAATGCACTGTCAACAATTGATGATCCACAAGTATAGGGGATCGATCTTAGTCCTTTTGATAAGTAAGAGTATTGAACCCAACGAGGAGACGAAGGAAATGATAAGCAGTTTTCAGCAAGGTATTCTCGGCAAATATTGTGAGTAACAGTGATAGATAGTTTTGTATCAAGATAATTCGTAACATGTAACAAGTAACAATAGTAGCAAGTGTGCCGCAAGATAGCCCAATCTTTTTTATATCAAAGCACAGGCCTGAAAGTACTCTTATGTTAAGCAAATGCTTCTGAGGACACATGAGAATTTTTGTCTAGTCATGTTCATCATGTTGAGTTGATTCACGTTCGTTACTTTGATAATTTGATATGTGGGTGGACCGGTGTTAAGGTGTTGTTCTTACTTGAACAAGCAACCCACTTATGATTACCCCCTCTCGCAAGCTAATACATCTCCAACGTATCAATAATTTATGAAGTATTCATGCCATATTTTCCTATGTTTATAATACTTTATATGGTTTTGATGCACTTTATATGATTTATTTAGATCTAACCTGGACTAACGTTGTTTCATCAGACTTACCTTGGTGTTGTTTTTGTGCAGAAAATAAAAATTCTCAGAATTGCCCGAAACTTTTTTTATGATTTTTTCTGGAGAAAATAAGAAATATTGGAGCGAAGAACCATCGAAAGGGAGTCACCTGTGGGCCACAAGCCAATAGGGCGCGCCCTGATGGCTTGTGGGGCCCATGTCGCTCCGTTTAGCGTGGTTCCAACGCCAAATAATCCTATATAGAGAGAAACCCTCAAAAATAAACAGAGACTCTCCGCTCCGCCGCGGCAACTCTCTGTATCGACAAAAATTCACTTGAGGCCTTGCCAGTACCCTGCTGGAGGGGGGGAATCATCTTCGGTTGTCATCTTCATCATCCCGACAGAGGCCATGATGAGGAGGGAATAATTCACCCTCGGGGCTGAGGGTATGTACCAGTAGCTATGTGTTTAATATCTCTCTCTCTCTCTCGTGTTCTTGAAATGGCATGATCTTGATGTATCACGAGCTTTGTTAATATAGTTAGATCATATGATGTTCTTCCCTTGCCATCTTGTTGTGATGAATTGAATCTTTCTCTTTTAGATCTCGTTATGTTGGATTGAATATTATGGTTTGAGAACACTTGATGTACGTCTTGCATGTGGATACCCACAGTGACAATGAGGTATTCTATTGATTCACCTGATATATGTTAGGTCATCAACTTACGAATTCCGATGACCTTGGGGATCTATGCATATGGGTTGATTGCATTTTCATACCACGTTCTATGATATAAATCTTCGGGTGCTATTTGAAGTTCTTTGTGTTGGATTGAATATGATGAATCTGAAATCGTTTGATGCATATCGAATAATTAACCCATGGATACTTGGGGTGACAATGGAAAATCTAGGTGACATTAGGGTTGATTGATGTGTACGGCAGCGGAACCCAAGGCCGCCACGATTCCGACGGAGGCAGGGCCCATGGTCGTGGCTGAGGCAGACGCGACGTCCGTCTGCATAGCCGCTGCAGCGGCCGTCCACGATACAGATGACTTGGCCGTCGAGTCAATGCCTTGACGAATTCGAGATAGAGAGTCGGTGGTGCGGTTGCGAGAAGTGAACGATGCGGAGCGACGGCGATCCATCGATGGCGGCGAGAGAGCTAGCTAGATGGCTAGCGATGACGAGAGAGTGAGAGTGATCAGACTAATGGTTTTCCTTTGAAGCGAACCCTTGCTCGTTTCTCAATTAAGACGGAAGCAGAGGTTTGCCGAGTTTTCAAACTCGGCACAATGAGACACACGGTCAGTTGGTCAACAACACGTGATGCCCTGGCCCACCTATTAGTTATGTTAGGGAACGTTGCATGGGAAACAAAAAAATTCCTACGCAAACGCAAGATCTATCCATGATGATGAGCATCTACGAGAGGGAGAGTGGATCTACATACCCATGTAGATCACTAAGCGGGAAGCGTTAAGAAACGCGGTTGATGTAGTCGAACATCTTCACGATCCAAATCGCAAGCCGTCCTACGATCCCATCACGATCCATCCCGTGATCTAATCATGATCCGTCCGTCGATCCAATCACGGCCCTTCCGATCTAGTGCCGAACAGACGGTACCTCCGCGTTCAGCACACGTACAGCTTGATGAAGATCTCCGCCTTCTTGATCCAACAAGAGGGCGCGGAGAGGTAGACGAGTTCTCCGGCAGCGCGACGGCATGGTGGCTGTGGCGGTGAACTAATCCTGCAGGGCTTCGCCTAAGTACCGCAGAACTAATCTAGAGGAGAAACAGATCTAGAGAAGAAGAGGGCAGCATGTGGAAATTAGGGTTAGATATTCCCTCTAAATCCTCTAGTATATATAGGAGGGAGGGAGGGGATTGACTTACCACTCTGGGGCGGTACGAGTCCTTGTCGACCTATGAGGTTTGGTAGTAACTTGATCCGAAGCTTCATGATCACCATCATTTGCTTCCTCTTCACTTGGTGTAGGCGTCGCAAAAACATCTTTCTGCGCCATGCTACTATCCAACTAAAGTGACGGATCAACAACCTCATCAAGTTCTACTTTCCTCCCACTCAATTCTTTTGAGAGAAACTCTTTCTTGAGAAAGGACCCGTTTTAAGCAACAAACAATTTGCCCTCGGATCTGAGATAGAAGGTATACCCAACTATTTCCTCAGGGTATCCTATGAAGATGCACTTTTCCGCTTTGTGTTCCAGCTTATCAAACATAAGTGTCGTATCCCCAAACTCTAAGAAATGACACCTTAGGTTTCTGCCAAACCATAATTCATACAGTGTCATCTCAACGGATTTAGATGGTTCCCTATTCTAAGTGAATGTAGTTGTCTCTAATGCATAACCCAAAACGATAGTGGAAAAATGATAAGAGACATCATAGTACGCACCATATCCAATAGAGCACGACTACGATGTTCAGACACACCAACACACTATGGTGTTCCAGGTGGCGTGAGTTGTGAAACAACTTCCACATTGTCTTAAGTTGTATACCAAACTCCTAACTCAGAGATTCACCTCTACGATCATATCGTAGATATTTTATCTTCTTGTCACGATGATCTCAAACTTCACTCTAAATTTTCTTGAACTCTTCAAACGTTTTAGACTTGTGTTTCATAAAGTATATGCCCATATCTACTCAAATCATTAGTGAAGGTAAGAAACTAACGATATCCACCGCTCGCTACAACACTCATTGGACCGCATACATCAACAGGTATCATTTCCAATAAGTCACTTGCCCGCTCCATCATACCGGAAAACGGGGTCTTAGTCATCTTTGCCCGAAAGGCATGATCTTCATGTCCCAACCTATTCAAAATTGAATGAGTCCAAAGATCTATCGGCATGGAGTTTGTTCATGCACTTTACACCAATATGACATTTAGCGGCAGTGCCACAAGTATGTGGTACTATCATTATTAACTTTGCATCTTTTGGCATCAATATTATGAACATGTGTATCACCACGATCAAGATTCAATAAACCATTCTCATTGGGTGCATGATCATTGAAGGTATTATTCATGTAAACAGAATAACCATTATTCTCTAATTTAAATGCATAACCGTATGGCAATAAAAATGATCTAATCACGTTCATGCTCAATGCAAACACCAAATAACATTTATTTAGGTTCGTCACTAATCCCAAAGGTAGAGAGAGCGTGCGATGGTGATCACATCAACCTTGGAAACACTTCCAACACACATCGTCACCTCGCCCTTAGCTAGTCTCCGTTTATTCCATAGCTTTTATTTCGAGTTACCAACATTTAGCAACTGAACCGGTATCTAATACCCAGGTGCTACTAGGAGTACTAGTAAGGTACACATGAATAAAACGTATATCAAATATACTTCTGTTGACATTGCCAGCCTTCTTATCTACCAAGTATCTAGGTCAGTTCCGCTTTAGTGACATCCCACAATACCGCTGAATCAAGAAAAGACCAAGGGAGGAAGCAATCTGAGCATCAATGCCCACAAACTCCTTTGTGTTCTACTCGTGATCTCATCTATGCATAGACCTAGCTCATGATGCCAATGTTGGGGAACGTTGCATGGGAAATAAAAAAATTCCTACGCACATGCGAGATCTATCCATGGTGATGAGCATCTATGAGAGGAAGAGTGGATATACGTACCGTTTTAGATCTCTAAGCGGGAAGCGTTAAGAAACGTGATTGATGTAGTCGAATGTCTTCGCGATCCAAATCGCAAGCCATCTCGTGATCCCATCAAGATTCATCCCGTGATCTAACCACGATCCGTCCTGCGATCCAATCACAGTCCTTCTAAGCTAGCGCCGAACGGACGGTACCTCCGCGTTCAGCACACGTACAGCTCGATGACGATCTCCACCTCCTTGATACAGTAAGAGAGGGTGGAGAGGTATATGAGTTCTTCGGCAGCACAACGACATGGTGGTGGTGGTGGTGGTGGTGGTGGAGCTCATCCGGCAGAGCTTCGCTAAGCTATACCGAACAGATCTAGAGGAGAAGCCATCTAGAGGGAGAGAGGGCAGCACGTGGCTTTTTACTTGGTGGCTACCCTCCTAAACACTCCAATATATATAGGAGGAGAGGGGGTAGGTGGGAGGCACCCTAGGGAAAACCCTAGGGGCTTGGTGCACAAGAGAGGAGGAGTCCACCTCCCACAAGGGAGGTGAAATCCTAGTGGTACTCCTTCCCACTTGGCCTCCTCTCCCACCCCTTGCACATAGGCCTCTATGGGCTGGCTGCCCAGTCCACCAGGGGATGGTACGCCACCTCCTAGGCCCATGTGACCCCTAGCGTGGGTGAGCCCTACTTGGTGGACCCTCGGAATCCATGTGTCAGTCCCGGTACACTACCGGTAGTGCCCGAAACTTTTCCAGAACCCAAATACCACTTTCCTATATATCAATCTTTACCTCCGGACCATTACAGAGCTCCTCGTGACTTCCGAGATCTCATCCAGGACTCCGAAAAACCTTTGGTCACCAACATACATAACTCAATACTACTAAAACGTCACCGAACCTTAAGTGTGTAGACCATGCGGGTTCGAGAACTATGTAGACATGACCCAAGAACCTCTACGGTCAATAACCAATAGCAGGACCAGGATGCCCATATTGGTTCCTACATATTCTACAAAGATCTTTATCGGCAGAACCTCTATGTCAAGGATTCACTTAATCCCATTTGTTGTTTCCTTTGTTCTTAGGTATGTTACTTGCCTGAGATTCGATCGTCGGTATCTCTATACCTACTTCAATCTCATTACTGGCAAGTCTCTTTACTTGTAACGTAATACAAGATCATGTGGCTAACTCTTTAGTCACTTTGCTTGCAAGGCTCATTATGATGTAGTATTACCGAGTGGGCCTTGAGATACCTCTCCATCACACGAAGTAACAAATCTCAGTCTTGATCCATGCCCACTCAATAGACACCCTCGGAGATACCTGTAGAGCACATTTATAGTCACCCAGTTACGTTACGATGTTTGATACACACAAGGTACTCCTCGGTGTCAGTGAGTTGCATGATCTCATGGTCATAGAAACATATACTTGACATACAGAAAACAGTAGCAATAAACTGACACGATCATATGCTACGTTTGTAGTTTGGGTCTTGTCCATCACATCATTCTCCTAATGATGTGATCCCGTTATCAAATGACATCTCATGTCCATGGCTAGGAAACCTCAACCATCTTTGATCAACGAGCTAGTCTATTAGAGGCATACTAGGGACATGGTGTTGTCTATGTATCCACACATATATCTGAGTTTCCGATCAATACAATTCTAGCATGGATAATAAACGATTATCATGAACAAGGAAATATGATAATAACTAATTTATTTTTGCCTCTAGGGCATATTTCCAACAAGTTATTGTTGGAAATATGCCCTAGAGGCAATAATAAAATGGTTATTATTGTATTTCCTAGTTCATGATAATTTTCTATTGTTCATGCTATAATTGTGTTAACCGGAAACCGTAATACATGTGTGAATACATAGACCACAACATGTCCCTAGTGAGCCTCTAGTTGACTAGCTCGTTGATCAATAGATGGTCATGGTTTCATGACCATGGACATTGGATGTCGTTGATAACGGGATCACATCATTAGGAGAATGATGTGATGGACAAGACCCAATCCTAAGCATAGCACAAGATCGTGTAGTTCGTTTGCTAAAGCTTTTCAATGTCAAGTATCGTTTCCTTAGACCATGAGATTGTGCAACTCCCGAATACCGTAGGAATGCTTTGGGCATGCCAAACGTCACAACGTAACTGGGTGGCTATAAAGGTGCACTACGGGTATCTCCGAAAGTGTCTGTTGGGTTGGCACAAATCGAGACTGGGATTTGTCACTCCGTGTGACAGAGAGGTATCTCTGGGCCCACTCGGCAAGACATCATCATAATGAGCTCAATGTGACTAAGGAGTTAGCCATGGGATGATATATTCCGGAACGAGTAAAGAGACTTGCCGATAACGAGATTGAACAAGGTATAGAGATACCGACGATCGAATCTCGGGCAAGTATCATACCGATAGACAAAGGGAATTGTATACGGGATTGATTGAATCCCCGACATCGTGGTTCATCCGATGAGATCATCGTGGAGCATGTGGGAGCCAACATGGGTATCCAGATCCCGCTGTTGGTTATTGGCCAAAGAAGTGTCTTGGTCATGTCCACGTGTGTCCCGAACCCGTAGGGTCTACACACTTAAGGTTCGATGACGCTAGGGTTATAGGGAAATGGTATACGTGATTACCGAAAGTTGTTCGGAGTCCCGGATGAGATCCCGGACATCAGGAGGAGCTCTGGAATGGTCCGAAGGTAAAGATTGATATATAGGAAGTCCAGTTTTGGTCACCGGAAAGTTTTTGGGCTCATCGGTATTGTACCGGGAGTGCCGGGAGGGTGCCGGAGGACCCCCGGGAGGGGTGTGACGACCATAGGACTTTGTGGGCCCTTAGAGGAGGTGTTCCAGCCCTTATTGGGCTGGCCAAGACCTTCTAGAAAGGCCCATGTGGCTAGAGATCTAGAGATAAAGGGCAAAGGGTTTTTAAAAGAGGAGATCCACCTCCCTTGTGGGAGGTGGACTCTATCCCCACTTCGGCCAAAGCCCTCCTCTTTGGAGGAGGGGCCAAGGCAGACCTCCCTCTCCCTCCTCCTATAAATACTTGAGGTTTTGGCCTTTGAGAACAGTTCTGAACTCTCTCTCTCTCTCTCACGGCAAAGCCCTACCTCTCTTCTTCCTCCTCCGCAGCGCTTAGGCGAAGCCCTACCGAAATACCTTGCTACTCCACCACCACCACGCTGTCGTGCTGCTGTTGGAGACCTTCCCCAACCTCTCCTTCCTCCTTGTTGGATCAAGGCGTAGGAGACGTCACCGGTCTGCACGTGTGTTGAACGCGGAGGCGCCGTAGTTCGACGCTGAGATCGGAATCCACCGCGATCTAAATCGCTGCGAGTACGACTCCATCAACCGCGTTCTTGTAACGCTTCCTCTTAGCGATCTTCAAAGGTATGAAGATGCAATCTCTCCCCACTCGTTGCTGGTTTCTCCATAGATAGATCTTGGTGACACGTAGGAAAATTTTGATTTACTACTACGTCTCCCAACAGTGGCATCATGAGCTAGGTCTATCCGTAGAATCTATGCACGAGTAGAACACAAAGCAGTTGTGGGCGTCGATTTTGTTAATTTGCTTACCACTACTAGTCTTATCTTGATTCGGCGGTATTGTGGGATTAAGCGACCCGGACCGACTTTACACGTACGCTTACGTGAGACTGGTTCCACCGCCTGACATGCACTTGTTGCATAAGGTGGCTAGCGGGTGTCTGTCTCTCCCACCTTAGTCGGATTGGATTCGATGAAAAGGGTCCTTATGAAGGGTAAATAGCAATTGGCATATCACGTTGTGGTTTTGGCGTAGGTAAGAAACGTTCTTGCTAGTAACCTATAGCAGCCACGTAAAAACTTGCAACTACAAATTAGAGGACGTCTAACTTGTTTTTGCAGCATATGCCTTGTGATGTGATATGGCCAAAGGATGTGATGTGATGCATTGTGATGTATGAGATTGATCATGTTCTTGTAATAGGATTCACGACTTGCATGTCGATGAGTATGACAACTGGCAGGAGCCATAGGAGTTGTCTTATTTTATTGTATGACCTGCGTGTCAATCATAAACGCAATGTAATTACTTTACTTTATTGCTAAACGTTAGCCATAGTAGTAGAAGTAATAGTTGGCGAGACAACTTCATGAAGACACAATGATGGAGATCATGATGATGGAGATCATGGTGTCGTCCCAGTGACAGTGATGATCATGGTGCCCCGAAGATGGAGATCAAAGGAGCAAGATGATATTGGCCATATCATGTCACTATATTGATTGCATGTGATGTTTATCATGTTTACATCTTATTTTCTTAGAACGACGGTAGTAAATAAGATGATCTCCCAATAAAATTTCAAGAAAAGTGTTCACCCTAACTGTGCACCGTTGCTAAGGATCGTTGTTCCGAAGCACCACGTGATGATCGGGTGTGATAGGCTCTAACGTTCACATACAACGGGTGTAAGCCAAACTTACACACGCGGAACACTTAGGTTGACTTGACGAGCCTAGCATGTACAGACATGGCCTCAGAACACGGAAGACCGAAAGGTCAAACATGAGTCGTATAGAAGATATGATCAACATGGAGATGTTCACCATGGATGACTAGTCTGTCTCACGTGATGATCGGACACGGGCTAGTTGACATGGATCATGTGTCACTTGGATGACTAGAGATATGTCTATCTAAGTGGGAGTTCATCAAATAATTTGATTATGTGAACTTAATTATCATGAACTTAGTCTAAAATTATCTTTACAATCTATATTGTAGATCCAATGGCCATCGCGAATATCACCCTCAATTTCAACGCGTTCCTAGACAAAACCAAGCTGAAAGATGATGGAAGCAACTATGCGGACTGGGTCCGTGGCTTGAGGATCATCCTCATAGCTTCCAAGAAATTATATGTCCTTGATGCACCACTAGGTGACCCACCCCTTCTCCCAGCAGAGCAAGACGTTGCGAACGCTTGGCATTCTCGCTACGATGATTACTCCCTTGTTCAGTGCGGCATGCTTTACAGTTTAGAACCGGGGCTCCAAAAGCGTTTTGAGCAACACGGAGCATATGAGATGTTCCAAGAGCTGAAACTGGTTTTCCAAGCTCATGCCAGGGTCGAGAGATATGACGTCTCCGACAAGTTCTTCAGCTGTAAGATGGAGGAGAATAGTTCTATCAGTGAACACATCCTCAAGATGTCTGGGCTACACAACCGCTTGACTCAGCTGGGAGTTAATCTCCCGGATGACTCGGTCATTGACAGAATCCTCCAGTCGCTTCCACCTAGCTACAAGAGCTTTGTGATGAACTACAACATGCAAGGGATGGAGAAGTCCATTCCGGAGTTGTACTCGATGCTGAAATCAGCAGAGGTCGAGATCAAAAAGGAGCATCAAGTGTTGATGGTAAATAAGACCACTAGTTTCAAGAAAGGCAAGGGTAAGAAGAACTTCAAGAAGGACGGCAAAGCTGTTGCCACGCCCGGTAAGCAAGTTGCCAGGAAGAAGAAGAACAAGAATGGACCCAAGCCTAAGACTGGGTGTTTTTATTGCAAGGGTACCGGTCACTCGAAGCGGAACTTCCCCAAGTACTTAGCGGATAAGAAGGACGGCAACATTAAAGGTATATGTGATATACTTTTTATTGATGTGTACCTAACCAGCGCTCGTAGTAGCTCCTGGGTATTTGATACCGGTGCAGTTGCTCACATTTGTAACTCCAAGCAGGAGTTGCGGAATAAGCGGAGGCTGGCAAAGGACAAGGTGACGATGCGCGTCGGGAATGGTTCCAAGGTCGATGTGATCGCCGTCGGCACGCTACCTCTACATCTACCTTTGGGATTAGTGTTAAACCTTAATAATTGTTATTTAGTACCAGCTTTGAGCATGAACATTGTATCTGGATCTCGCTTGATGAGAGATGGCTACTCATTTAAATCTGAGAATAATGGTTATTCTATTTATATGAGAGAAATGTTTTATGGTCATGCCCCGCTGGTCAATGGTTTATTTTTGATGAATCTCGAACGTGATGTTACACATGTCCATAGTGTGAGTACCAAAAAGTGTAAGGTTGATAACGATAGTCCCACTTACATGTGGCACTGCCGCCTTGGTCATATTGGTGTCAAACGCATGAAGAAGCTCCATACTGATGGACTTTTGGAGTCTCTTGATTTCGAATCATTTGAGACGTGCGAACCATGCCTCATGGGCAAGATGACCAAGACTCCGTTCTCCGGAACAATGGAGCGAGCAACTGACTTGTTGGAAATAATACATACCGATGTATGCGGTCCAATGAGTGTCGAGGCTCGTGGTGGCTACCGTTATGTTCTCACCCTCACTAATGACTTGAGTAGATATGGGTATGTCTACTTAATGAAACATAAGTCTGAAACTTTTGAAAGGTTCAAGGAATTTCAGAGTGAGGTAGAGAATCAACGTGACAGGAAAATAAAGTGCCTACGATCTGATCGTGGCGAAGAATATTTAAGTCACGAGTTTGGCACGCACCTAAGGAAATGTGGAATTGTTTCACAACTCATGCCGCCTGGCACACCTCGGCGAAATGGTGTGTCTGAACGTCATAATCGCACTCTATTAGATATGGTACGATCTATGATGTCTCTTACTGACTTACCGCTATCATTTTGGGGATATGCATTAGAGACTGCCGCATTCACTTTAAATAGGGCACCGTCAAAATCTGTTGAGACGACACCGTATGAATTATGGTTTGGAAAGAAACCTAAGCTGTCGTTTCTAAAAGTTTGGGGATGCAATGCTTATGTGAAGAAACTTCAACCTGAGAAGCTCGAACCCAAAGCGGAAAAGTGCGTCTTCATAGGATATCCCAAAGAGACTATTGGGTATACCTTCTACCTACGATCCGAGGGCAAAGTCTTTGTTGCCAAGAATGGATCCTTTCTTGAGAAAGAGTTTCTCTCGAAAGAAGTAAGTGGGAGGAAAATAGAACTTGATGAGGTAATTGTACCTCCACTCGAACCGGAGAGTGGCGCAACACAGGAAGTTGTTTCTGTGGAGCCTACACCGGCTGGAGAGGAAGTTAATGATGATGATCATGAAACTTCAGATCAAGTTACTATTGAACGTCGAAGGTCCACTAGGACACGTTACGCACCAGAGTGGTACGGCAACCCTGTCCTAGAGATCATGTTGTTAGACAACGGTGAACCTTCGAACTATGAAGAAGCGATGGCGGGCCCTGATTCCAACAAATGGCTTGAAGCCATGAAATCCGAGATAGGATCCATGTATGAGAACAAAGTATGGACTTTGGTGGACTTGCCTGATGATAAGCGAGCCATTGGAAATAAATGGATCTTTAAGAAGAAGACTGACGCGGATGGTAATGTGACCGTCTATAAGGCTCGGTTTGTCGCTAAGGGTTATCGACAAGTTCAAGGAGTTGACTACGATGAGACTTTCTCACCCGTAGCGATGCTGAAGTCTGTCCGAATCATGTTAGAAATTGCCGCATTTTATGATTATGAGATCTGGCAAATGGACGTCAAAACGGCATTCCTTAATGGCTTCCTCAAGGAAAAACTGTATATGATGCAGCCGGAAGGTTTTGTCGATCCTAAAGATGCTAACAAGGTATGCAAGCTCCAGCGCTCCATCTATGGGCTGGTGCAAGCATCTCGGAGTTGGAACATTCGCTTTAATGAAGTGATTAAAGCGTTTCGGTTTGTACAGGTTTATGGAGAACCCTGTATTTACAAGAAAGTGAATGGGAGCTCTGTAGCATTTCTCGTATTATATGTGGATGACATACTGATAATGGGAAATGATATAGAACTCTTGGAAAGTGTAAAGGCCTACTTAAATAAGTGTTTTTCAATGAAGGACCTTGGAGAAGCTGCTTACATATTAGGTATTAAGATCTATAGAGATAGATCGAGACGCCTCATAGGTCTTTCACAAAGCACATACCTTCATAAGATATTGAAGAAGTTCAATATGGATCGGTCCAAGAAGGGGTTCTTGCCTGTGTTACAAGGTGTGAGATTGAGTACGACTCAATGCCCGACCATGGCAAAGGATAGAGAAGAGATGAGTGTCATCCCCTATGCTTCAGCCATAGGCTCTATTATGTATGCCATGCTATGTACCAGACGTGATGTGAACCTTGCCATAAGTTTGGTAGGGAGGTACCAAAGTGATCCCGGAGCGGAACACTGGATAGCGGTCAAGAATATCTTGAAGTACCTGAAAAGGACAAAGGACATGTTTCTCGTATATGGAGGTGCCGAAGAGCTCGTCGTAAAGGGTTACGTCGATGCTAGCTTCGACACAGATCCGGACGACTCCAAGTCGCAAACCGGATACGTGTATATTTTGAATGGAAGGGCAGTCAGCTGGTGTAGCAGCAAGCAAAGCGTCGTGGCGGCATCTACATGTGAAGCGGAGTACATAGCTGCTTCGGAAGCAGCAAAGGAAGGAGTCTGGATGAAGGAGTTCATCACCGACCTAGGAGTAATTCCAAGTGCGTCAGGCCCGATGACTCTATTCTGTGATAACACTGGAGCTATTGCCCTTGCCAAGGAGCCCAGGTTTCACAAGAAGACAAGACACATCAAGCGCCGCTTCAACTCCATCCGTGATTACATTTAGGAGGGAGATATAGATATCTATAAAGTGCATACGGATCTGAATGTCGCAGATCCGTTAACTAAACCTCTCTCACGAGAAAAACATGATCAACACCAGAATGCTATGGGTGTTCGATTCATCACAATGTAAATAGATTATTGACTCTAGTGCAAGTGGGAGATTGTTGGAAATATGCCCTAGAGGCAATAATAAAATGGTTATTATTGCATTTCCTAGTTCATGATAATTGTCTATTGTTCATGCTATAATTGTGTTAACCAGAAACCGTAATACATGTGTGAATACATAGACCACAACATGTCCCTAGTGAGCCTCTAGTTGACTAGCTCGTTGATTAATAGATGGTCACGGTTTCATGACCATGGACATTGGATGTCGTTGATAACGGGATCACATCATTAGGAGAATGATGTGATGGACAAGACCCAATCCTAAGCATAGCACAAGATCGTGTAGTTCGTTTGCTAAAACTTTTCAATGTCAAGTATCGTTTCCTTAGACCATGAGATTGTGCAACTCCCGGATACCGTAAGAATGCTTTGGGTGCGCCAAACGTCACAACGTAACTGGGTGGCTATAAAGGTGCACTACGGGTATCTCCGAAAGTGTCTGTTGGGTTGACTGGGATTTGTCACTCCGTGTGACGGACGGTAAGACATCATCGGGATGATGTATTACGGAACGAGTAAAGAGACTTGCCGGTAACGAGATTGAACAAGGTATAGAGATACCGACGATCGAATATCAGGCAAGTATCATACCGATAGACAAAGGGAATTGTATACGGGATTGATTGAATCCCCGACATCGTGGTTCATCTAATGAGATCATCGTGGAGCATGTGGGATCCAACATGGGTATCCAAATCCCGCTGTTGGTTATTGGCCGGAGAAGTGTCTCGGTCATGTCCACGTGTCTCTCGAACCCGTAGGGCCTACACACTTAAGGTTTGATGACGCTAGGGTTATAGGGAAATGGTATACGTGATTACCGAAAGTTGTTCGGAGTCCCGGATGAGATCCCGGACATCACGAGGAGCTCCGGAATGGTCCGGAGGTAAAGATTGATATATAGGAAGTCCAGTTTTGGTCACCGGAAAGTTTTCGGGCTCATCGGTATTGTACCGGGAGTGTCGGGAGGGTGCCGGAGGACCCCCGGGAGGGGTGTGACTACCATAGGACTTTGTGGGCCCTTAGAGGAGGTGTGCCAGCCCTTATTGGGCTAGCCAAGACCTTCTAGAAAGGCCCATGCGGCTGGAGATCTAGAGATAAAGGGCAAAGGGTTTTTAAAAGAGGAGATCCACCTCCCTTGTGGGAGGTGGACTCTATCCCCACTTCGGCTGAAGCCCTCCTCTTTGGAGGAGGGGCTAAGGCAGCCCTCCCTCTCCCTCCTCCTATATATACTTGAGATTTTGGCCTTTGAGAACAGTTCTGAACTCTCTCTCTCTCTCTCACGGCAAAGCCCTACCTCTCTTCTTCCTCCTCCGCAGCGCTTAGGCGAAGCCCTACCGGAATACCTTGCTACTCCACCACCACCACGCCATCGTGCTACTGTTGGAGCCCTTCCCCAACCTCTCCTTCCTCCTTGCTGGATCAAGGCGTAGGAGACGTCACCGGGCTGCACGTGTGTTGAACGCGGAGGCGCCGTAGTTCGGCGCTGAGATCGGAATCCACCGCGATCTGAATCGTTGCGAGTACGACTCCATCAACAGCGTTCTTGTAACGCTTCCGCTTAGCGATCTTCAAAGGTATGAAGATGCAATCTCTCCCCACTCGTTGCTGGTTTCTCCATAGATAGATCTTGGTGACAAGTAGGAAAATTTTGATTTACTACTACGTCTCCCAACAGTTATTGCTGATTTTCTGGAGCAACACTCGATAAATATGTGACGCCTAGTATTCCAATTTTAAAAAATGAGAAACCCGAAAAATGTTTACTGAGTGTTGGCCCGAAGAAACTCGGCAAATATATGACCCCTGGCATTCCAATTTAGAAAATGAAAATAGGAAAATGTTTGCCTAGTTGTCGTTAGTCAAACCCGGCAAACGAAGGCCGCCATCAAGTCTCCGTCCATTGTTGCCTGACGTGGCCCACATGTGACATGTCGGTGTTCGCCGAGTTGTTTCCATCGAGAACTCGACGAACTATTTTCTTCGCCGGAGTTTTTTTTGTCGAGTTGGTTTTTGTTAGAACATGGCAAACGACACTGCTATGTTGAGTTACGAATTACCGACGAGTTCAATTACGCATTAAACTCGACAGACAAAAAAATCGCGGAATGCCCGACAAAATGCACTCGGTGAAGAATTGGGACTGGGAACAAAGCACGATTCTGATAATGTAGAGAAGATGGAAGAAGAAAGAAGTGGTATATACGTATTTAGCGGTGGCAGACGCACTGCATAGTCCGCCACTACAACATAAGTACATGTGGCAGGTGAATACTTCGGCCATGTGGTGGGCGAATACTTCGGCTCGCCACTCTAAATTTCTTCCAATTTTTTGTCAAGGTTATATTGATCTCTGTAGGGTTATATTTCAATCTCAAACTTTTTCCATGATGAATACACGCGACTCTAAGTCAAATCCTTTAATTTGAGAACATTCTGAGTTGATTTGTTATTTTCGAAATAGATTGAATTTCCAACCACTAAAAGTAAAGAACATAACTTCATATTTTAAAATTGTATAGACTTCTATGATTTATAGACAACGTACAAATCCTCACGATCAAATTTGGCTACTTCTTGAGTTCGTATGCTATTTTTTTATGTATTGTCATATTTTCCGGTCACTTAAAAGAGAAACGCTCTTGGGTTGAAAATATCATGCAAACGAGCTCCAAAAGGGATGAAACTATGCATGGTGTTCTCATTGCAATCTTGTAAGTTGTGGTAAAAATTGAAGAAGTTACAGTAAAAATTTGATGCACCTTATGTACAAACCAGACACTCTTAAACGAAGTGTAACAGTTTGAATGTAAACCGGCCTTTCTCACTCAACTTCATTTTTTTAAATATTTTGGACTTCAAACTTTTCTTATGATTAATACAACGCGATCAAATTTAGGAATAGGTTCAGTAAATATGTTTTTTTTTCTTGAGGATTTTACAAAAAAAAAATTGACCGGTCCTCCCCACGGCCCGTCACAAACAATTTCTTTAAATTTTGAAATATTTGGGCACGGGTTGCCATAATAATGATGTGGGGTGCATATTATTTTTCGCCCGCACTGCTTTGAGCCCGCGAGTAAATCTGAAAGATTTTATGAGTGGAGGATATTATATTTTGCCTTTCCAATGCAGTAGGTTTAACGGCGGCGGGTGATAATTTTACTCGTCATTGCTACTTTTTTTTTTAATGTAGTAAAGGGCACTTGACCATGTCCATCATTCATTTGAGGCCACGTGATGGCTTCAAGATGAAGAGGACGTATTTGTCAAGGGGAAGTGTATGTATGAGTTGTGAAACAATCAAACTTGTAATTAGCGAAAGATGAACTGTTTGAGTCGGCAATGTAATCAAATCATATTATATAAAGACACCACGAGGTAGCCAAATAGACTAAAGACAAACTAGTAGGCTAAACAAAGATCACAGAACGGTCTTCCATGGCAGAAGTGACCGGACCGATTATGGTGTGGCGGATGGTTGAAGCGTCGGGTTTATAGCCTCAATGGCCTTATTAT
Source organism: Hordeum marinum (assembly GCA_022496015.1). NCBI lineage: Eukaryota > Viridiplantae > Streptophyta > Magnoliopsida > Poales > Poaceae > Hordeum > Hordeum marinum. The sequence continues at coordinate 103,298,955 of CM039676.1, read as the reverse complement.
CGATTGTGCGGTAATGCTTGCCAGGGATGACCGGACCAATCATGACGGTTGCTTAAAGCGTTAGCTTTATGGCCTCAACTGACCTAATCGTTGTAAATTAATTTATGATTGGATGGTTAGGAGGATTGTGGTATCCTTTGTTCATCAGAATTCATGTTTCATCATCAGAATTCATGTTCCAGACTTGATGTTGAGTTTGCATTTTTCTGAATTTATTTCAGGTATTTCGACGATGTGTTTTCAATGAGAGAAGACGTTTCTGTCGAAAACGAAGCCGTCTGTGACAACTTCATCAATCTGAAACCGGCTTAATCTTTTGAAGGTGTTGCCACTTCATCAATCTGAAGCTGCGTGCATGCATTCATAGGGATGAAATGTATGCTCATGTATATGCGATTTTGATTGTACTCTGCTAAAAAAGACTTAAATCGTCAGTTGTGCAATCATGCTCTAAAAAATATATCTATGTTGCCTTAAAGGTATCAACATATCTATGTTGCCTTAAAGGTATAGCTATGTTGATGAACCTTATTAAGAAATCTCAATATCATCTTCATGCTTATGTGTTTGCTTGTCCTTGATAGAAGGTATGTCTCAAATTGACGTATATTTCAAACTATTTAAACACATAATATGAAAAGCAGATAAAAACAAAATAGAATTGTATGTGCAGTAATAGGCTCGTTTATACTTGTTTTACTCCAATGAAAAATAATTTGATATCCTACTCTTTTGGTTTCTAAATATAAATTATTTTAGACATTTCAATAAAAGACTATATATAAAACAAAATAAATAAATTTATATTTTAAAATATGTTTATATACATTGTATATAATTCAATAAAAAAATAAAAAGACATATATTTAGTAATGACGGGAGTAGAAAAGTAATCTTTGTTTATTTATTTATTTTAACATGTAAGCATGTCATGTCACCTAATAACTATGAGTGCCGTATCTCTATATGTAATCATGTATGGGAAAAGAACCACAACTACATGTAACCATCATGAAAAAATATTTTTCATTCTATTATTCTATTTAATATGCAGATTATTCTATTTGTATTCAGATAAATCTCATTAAAATATAATTTGTAAACCGAATCCTGCTGTTGCAACGCATGGGGTATTATCTAGTTAATTAAAATAGAGTTCTCAAGAAGTGACTAGACGTCTCTACACACATAAACAAATTCTAAATCTAAGTCAAATGAGGTTTTATTTTATCGAATGAGAGCTGACAAGTACATCATTTATTTGGTGAAATTTGTAAATTATCGTTCAAACTGAGGCTTCACATCTCTGACGGTCAACAAAAAGCAAAACAGCAATAAAAATCTCAGTATACTGTATATTAGATTACGATTAACCAAGAAGCGAGATGCAAGCGACCTAATAGTTGGTACATAAATGAGCCCCCAGCTCAGAGGCGCTCGAGCTCCGGGTTGTACACATCGCTGGGCTGCGGAACCTGCTTGTGCGGCAGCGGCTTCACCCCCTCCGCCGCTATCTTCTCCTTCTCTTCCTCCTCCTTCAGCTTCGCCATGCCGCCACCACTGCTGACGATATCGTCGCCTCCGCCTCGTTGCTTCTGCGCAGTCTCTCCACCCAGGAACTCGCGGGCCGCGCCACGCTGGGCAACCGTGCCGTCGACCTCGCTTGCCTTAGCCCGCTGCTCCATGGCTGCACGCGGCCTGTATCAACTTTGGTGGCCCGCAAGCGGGGTGTGTTACTTGTGTGTCTCTGGCTGGTCGCTTCCTCGAGCGATGTTATGTAAGCGCACGGGCGCGCCTTGTATGCCCGTGCTACGTGTGCAAGCATGCATGCGCTACGGCCGCCGGTGCGCCACGTCGGCTGGGTACGTGTACAACCGTGCGTCTTTTGAATCCTCAGTGAGAGGGACGTCTAAGAGCAACTCCAATCTCACGATCTAAGAATGTGTGTTTTGTTCATGTTTTGTTCATTTAGATCGGTTCATTCGTCTTTTTTAAATGGATTGATTGTGCTTCCAATGCGCTTTCCTATTTTTCGTTCGTGTTTAAGCAGTTTTTAAAGATAAAATGGCCGACGGCCATACATCATGTCATCTATCATGCCAGTGTCAAAAGTTCACGTCGACAATATGCCAACAACCGGCATACACATGCCAGCCTACAAAAAGAATGTGCAGTTTTCAAGCTGGATGCACCTGCCAACGGGCCGACACACATGTCAACACACAAAATAAGAATGTAGTTCGGACACGCTATCTCGGCCGTGGTCATGTCCGCACACCGCAGTATGGATCAATGGTCTTCGAAGCTCATCATGTCGCCCTGCATTTTTTCGAACCAAAATTGCTTCCTCGGAGAGATCGTGCTGAAGTCCACCTTTATGAGCTCGACCCCCTTCATCATGCAAGCGACCCGGACTTCTCTTGCTTTCATGTCCTCGATCTCTAGCATCTTAGCTTACTTCTCCACCTCTAATGCTAGTTTCTTCTTTTGTATCTTCATGAAGGCCATAATTTGCTCCTCCTTGGCTTGTCGGCGCTTCTCCTCTCTTGACTCTTTGTTGTTCATCGTGCCTTGCTAAGTAAATTGCAAGGCAAGAGACGCCGCCTCATGCTTGTCCTCTTTCTTAAAGTTGGTCTTCCCCGCGACCACTCCTTCCAGCCCTCACCATGCTCTTCAACGGTTGCATGCCCTTCACACGCCTTGATGGCAACGTATTGCGCTTTGAATTTCTCTTTTCCATTGACGATAATCCAACAATGAGTGAGGTTGAAAGACTTGCCCTCATAGTAGACCTTGAATGCCTCCAAAGCATGAAATACCTACAAATGAGCAAACATGTCGGCATGCCAAAATAATCAAGGTAGGAAAAAAATCAATATAAGCAAGCATGTTGGCATACCATGTCTTTCATGCCGATGCTGCTCACGGGACGGACCTCGATGCCCTCAAGAGTGGGACAAAATTTGTTGCACTGTTGTTGTATCACCCTCCAACGCTTGCCGAGAGAGACCCACCCATGCTTGCTATCCATTTGGTATGATTTAAATTTCTTGCACTCGTGGAACTCGGATGCACTCTTAGCAAAAATGTTGAAGCTTTTGCTCGGCGCCTATCTTGGGGTCTTGGCTAATGTCTCTCCAACATTCACACAGAAGTTTGTCTTCCTTTTGTGTGTATGATTTGGTCTGCTTGCTCTTCCGCTTCTTCTTTGCCTTGGATTGGGCTAGGAGTGGTTCCTCGAACAATGGCTCTCCCTCGATGTCCACTTCATCATCATCTTCATGTAAGCCATAGTCTTCCGGGAATTTGTGATCTAGCGGAAAAGAGCCGCTCAAGCCGACTTGGTCCTCCATGAGGGGGTCGCCCATGCCTCCATTGTCATCACCAAACGTGAACCCAATGCTGTCGTGCCCGGCCATGAAGTGGTTGCGGCCATCTTGGCTTAACGTCTCATGAGGGTAGAAGGTAGTGCCACCGCCACGGCCACCACCTTTGTAGATGAGGCCATGCATGAATAAACTGTCCTCATCTTCTGTAGACGACACTTTATCAAACAGGTTGCGGGCGTTACCCATGGCATCGGCTAGGATCCCGCGGCGGCGTTTGCATGAACCGCCGGAGGACGTTCCATCGCCCATAGGAAACGTGTTGAGGTCGATGCCTGCTGGTGCTGGCGTGGTAGGCGCGACCATGCTCACCTCCGGTTCATCGGAGCCCGTAGAGTAGGACAAATGGGAGGTTTGCGGGTGATGCCACTGGAAGCCATGCGCCCCCGGCGTGGTGGACATGCGTGGCGAGTTCGGCGGTGGGTGACGGAGCGGCAGTGGGTGACGAAGCGGCGATGAGCCGGCGCTGGCCGCAGCCACCACGGCAGCGAGCCCCTGCAGGCCTGGGTTTAACCCTAGCATTAGTAGGGTCTGCATCGTGGCCTTCCGTACCATCAGGTTGGTCTTGGCGGCGTTCGACGCTTGATCGAAGGTGGCGGCGATGGTGGACGCGGCCGCGGCCTCCTCCCACGCTTCTTGCTAGTGTCGGCGGTTCGTCCTCCTCAACGATTGTTTGGCGTGCTCCATGGGCGTCAGCACCTTCGTATTCTTGGTCAGGACCGGTGGAGGCAAGGGAGGCGAGGCCGGTGGCGACGTCGAGGGTTGGCGCGTTGTCGTCCATGGTGCACGGGGGGAGGGGAGGGCAGGAGCATTTTAGGAATTTTGGGGGGAAATGGTGGGTGACTTGCCACCGACTAGCGGGCTAGCGGGAGAAGAGTAGGCTTTGCATGCGTCCGTCCCGTGTCCCCGAGGGCGCAAATTAGGCCCAAAATTGAGCCCATAATGGTTTGCATGCAAACACAAAATGGACGCGCATCCGCTTGGGTCGGCGCCTTGGGCTGAGTTTTCTATCCGCGGCAACCCAAACGGACACAGACGAACGAAATGGGTCGCCCGGTTGGAGTTGCTCTAAGAGAAACTCCAACCGCGCGACCCATTTCGTCCGCGCGCATCTGTTTGAATCATCACGGACACAAAAGTCGGCCCAACGCATCGACTCAAACGGACGCGCGTCCATTTTCCGTCCTACGGTGACTCATTCCAGGCACAAATTTGGATGGTATTTGCATCGCCGCGGGCACGAAGCGGACACATGCCTTGTCCGCGTGCTCCTTTCCCAGGCCTGCCCACCGGTGGCATAACCTCCCTCTTTTTATTCCCTTCCCTATCCTTCGTTGGCAAGTGCACAAACCCTAGATCGACGCCCATTTTTCCCGGTCACCTTGCTCTACATCAGCTCCCTCCTACGTCCAACAGCACATCCACCGGAGGGGTGGCTCCCTCATGACGGTATGGTCGGCCGAGTGGTGGATCTACGGCAGCGGCAGCGAGATTTTGCGCATCCTGCCAGCAGGATTTGGCGAATTCGGCCGTTGGCGGACTGCGATGTTTAATTCGATGCAATTTCGATAGCTTATACTTCCTCAATTTTGTGTGTAGGTCGGATCCAACTTTTGCTTTGGGGAAGAAGAATACATCGATCTATTAATCTCACGAAATTTGATAGATGTTCGTGCGCTTCTAGCTAGAATTGAAGGTGTAGATGAGAGTAAAGAAGAGACCAAAGGGGAAGCAACGTCTAATTCTTTGGAACCGAAGAAGAAAGACGTTGTTAAGCTCAAGAATCCGTAGATCAACAACGAAGAGATAATAAAGATCTTAGTCCAAGTAGTAGGAGCCGTTATGAAAGTTAGACATCTTTTAAAATGTCTAATTATGGTTCTTGTTTTCTTTGGTCTTGTGCTTAGTAGTGAAAAATTGGTAAACAAATGTATGTATTAGAATGCGTTTGATGAAATAAAAATAGCATGCAAATTCCTAAAAAACAATGTGTGATCAAAAATGGATGTCGGCCGACCGCGAGGACAAGATTTGGGTCCTCCCGTTGGGCGCACGGCCGACCCTTTTACAAAAGGGAGCGGACACGCCGACCGAAACGGACAAAAGGCGGACAAAGCACGCGTTCGTCTAGGTCACGTGGTTGGAGTTGATCTAAGAGCATCTACCCTTCCTATTCCTGTCAAACGCCCAGACAGTTCGTTCGGTAAGTGATCCGTCATTAAATTTTGACCCAGTTGAACCTCTCAAACTGGCCTCAAACATCTGGGCTGACTAGCACCCCTCATATCCAGGCTAAATATGAGGCGGATATCGGGGAGCCCGGGCGCGCCCGCTTGACAGGCCCGGTCAACCAACGACCTCATCGTTGTCCCATGAAACCCCCACTCCGGGCGTGTCACTCCAAATCCTAGATCACTCTCTCTTGCTCCGTCCCCTCCTCTCCCTCTTCGATTTCGATCCCATCCACTCCAATGTCAAGCTCCAGCAGCTTCTCTGACGACTCTGACGTCGACTCCGAAAAACTAGCCCGCCGCATCGCCTTGGAGCAGTCCAAGGTGGAGACCGGTGAAAGCTATGGATCTGGAGCTAAGCCGCAGTTCCCGCGCCGACGCAGCGCGGACGCCGGAGCTGGACCCTCCCGGACCGTGCGCAGCTCCACCAGGACTACGCAGTCCGCACCGGCCCCACGTGCACTCGTTCCCCCTCTGCCCGCACCTCCATGCGGGCAGCGTTAGGTCCTAGTGCTTGTGCCGCCCGCCTTGAGAGGCAATGGGCAAGGGAGAGGGGAGAGGAGCAGTCCACGCCCCGTTACCCCAGGATGTCGGCGGAGCCTGACGAGGATGAAACCCTCCTCGCATGGGTGTACCACTGGTCCCTCACCACGGCGGAGTCGGATGCTCGGCACCTCCGATGGAAGAACGCCAAGGCGCTCCAGTGGGCTATTGAGCAGTTGGAGCGTGAGGCGAAGGAGACAGCGGAGGAGAAGGCCCGGGTCGCCAAATTGAAGCGGGACCCGAATAGGGTGGTCCGTCGGATGAAGGGCCACATTTTCCTCTCCGACTCCGACTCCGACAACGTCAACACCTGCACCTCCTCCTCCGATGACCCTCCACGAGCCGCGGACGGCTACAACTGCGCTGGCGACCCAAAGGGAAAAGGATCGGCGAGGAAGTGGTGATTTGCCCCACCCCCTTGAATTGTTTATATAGTTTTAAGTTGTACAAATGGAAGAACTATGTCCGGTGAACTAATATGATATTTTTGATGATGTTTGATGTCCGTTTGCCGCCAATCTAGTGTTCGTTTGCTTCCGATTTTGTTGAAGTTTGATCACGTAGAGTAGCTCAATGTTGCATGTGTAGTATGGATATAGGGTGTCCAATATGAGGTACATGGATGTGAATAAGGGAATATGAGGCATGCCCGGTCAGTGCCCGCGGACGCGACCGGACATGTCCGCGGACGTTTGAGGGGCCGAATTAACCCATGGCAGTTGTAGATGCTCTTATCATAGTCGGACATGAAAGTGTGTATAATTCACATACACTAAGTTTATGCTCACTTTATTATACCGGAAAATGTTATATTTTTTCAAGGAGAACCAGGTAAAGAACATGAACAAATAAACCTCCTTTATTAACTAGGATGGAAACCATACAATTTTTATGCAAGAAAACTTTTGATCTATTCATCAACTGTTATGATAGTGCAAAGAACATGATAAATAGCAAGAATTACATATAGGTCCGTCAATTACTTAGCGAAGATTACGCGTATTGGAGCAAGCCGAAGGCCCGCCGTCATCATCACCCCTTCTTCACCTAGCCTGAAATAGCTCGTTGTCATAGAAAGTCAAAAACTCGTTGCGCTAAGGTCCCACAAGACAAGCGCACCAGCAGAACAACCGACGCTGATGAAGAACAAGGGGGGAAATACGATGAGAAAAAGCGATTCAATGATAGTGCACATCCCAGCCAGCAGATAACAATACCATCACCAGATAAGACACAAGTAGAGGAGGGGTGTTTATTAGAGTATTACAATACCAAGACTTTGATAGCTGATGAGAGCACTCACATGAGTTTCTATCCCCACCACATGATATACTAGAACATCCACAATCAAAGGATATCATAGCATGACTGCAGGCTCCTTCAGAAAGGGCAAGATATTGGAGAAATGCAAGTCGAGAGAGTGTCTTCCAATAGAAACCTTGACTAGAGCTCCGCCACGGTAAATCAGGAGGTTAGCAAGTTGGGGACCCACCTTGCATCATGGTTGAACAAAGATGAACCGAGACTACAACAAGCGCACGAAGCTAGTCGGTCGATGCAACACAATGGCTACCATTGTAAGGACATGAGCAAGCACAATAGCTAGAAGACAACATCGAGGCACCACATGGAGGGGTAGGCAGGGGAGCAGTTGTTGTCATACAAACGAAGGCAAAACGAATATAGGTGCACTCAAGATCACGTCGCTAGGAAGGTTTATTACAAGCGGAACTGATGTCATTGTGTCTTAAGTACATGATCCAATCAGGGATTTCTCCCAGAGTAGACCTAATTCTCCCATATTGGGAACCAAAACAACGCCATTAAGATGGAAAACGATGCGAAGGGTCGTCTCTATATTGGGCACGCAGATGAGCAACCATGGATTTCTCCCAATCCCTCGCCAGACCCCCACGCAATGGACGCAACACAACCTCCCAAAGAGTTGAGGCGTGTTGTAATGGACGGTCACAGAGCAATGTTATTCCTTTCAGCACCATGCCACCAATGACCGGCCCGACGCACCCTCGGGCCAAAGGAAGGCCATAAGTGCCCCTTCCCTCCCTAGTGCAGCTAACACGGGGAGAGGGGGCAAAAGGGATGGGTGGGTGCAATAATGATGGCACTGATGATGGCGACCGCTCGGGGAGATTTGGGGCAGGACACGATGATCGGGTGTCGAGGGAGGGGATGTTGGGGAGACCACGAGCCCGGGAAACTAGCGTGAACCACATGCACCTCATCTAGGAAGAGTGCATGCATGGAGCAAGCACCAACACACCGTGGCGGGGAGTAGATTGGACGACTTTCACAACTCTAGACCGGGAGCAAGTGAATTGGCATTCCAAATCCTGTGGCGCCTGATCACTGCAGGAGTTTGACATCCCTTGTGTCTCGGTGAAGTGACGCTACTAACATTTGAACTTTGGCACCGAAACGGAGTGGGGAGGAAGGGGTGCCGAACAGGACTGGGGAACTTGGATTGAGGGATAGTTGCGAACCCAGGTCAACAGCACATGCCTTCGCCGCCATCATCGACGACAACAGCGGGTCTTGTGGGATTGGTCTTGGCGGCTACAGTTTCAGGGGGGAGGGGGGTGTCGCCCCATAGAGCAGCACGTTAGTGAAGATTTCTCTTTCCATAAAAGATTGGAGGACTTTTAAAAAACATACATTCACTGTAAGATGGATGCATATAGTTATATCCATCCATGGATGCTATAGAGATAATAAGTTGTCTAGAAGTAACACATATTATAACTAGGTCCATGAACCACCTAGCGGCAACTACAAGCATTGGAGCGAGCTAAAGACGGGACTCGTCATCTCTTGTTTCTCATTAGAGCTAGAAAAAAATTGTGGCGTTAGCCAAGCTAGAAGTCGTTCTACTAAGCTCCCTAAGGACCAGCGCACCAGAAAAACAACCAACATCGACAATGAGATGCGTAGATCAGAAAGGCTACACCTGTAAACACACCAACGAAACAAGGGCCGGTTAAATTCTCATTGATTGTCGAAGGCGAGCGCCGACCGGATCCAAGAATATCCACCCGAAGACCAACGTCGACCGGATTCAAGAAGATATGCCAAAGACATATCACCATGCATCCTTTATCGGTGCTAGCCGCACAACCAAAGTCGGTGGGGTTTCCGAGAATATGGTGTATATAGTTACGTTGTTTTAGTTTCAATTTATTTGGAAGTTAGTCAGATTGTATATGATTTTGCTAGAGCAATAATGTAGTTAGTAGACAGAAACTATGGTTGTAAATTCAAAATAGGGAAATGTTTACTGTTGGATGACCAACTAAGTTCTCACCCGGTGACACGTGCAATGTTCGACGTCCATGGTTTTTTCTCTACCTTATCTTCTCCTCCCATCTCTCGCTTCTTATCCATAAGCAGAGCTCATTTTCTTCTCATCGTTCTCACGTCACATTGCTTTGTCATTGCTCCCCTCCTCGATCTTCATGAACCCAGTGATGTTCTTGTTGCATACCAACCGCTGCCGCATGTTGCTAGGGCGAGCCACGCAGGATGGAGAAAACAGCCATAACGAACGCCTCCTTCTTCCTCCCGCTCTCAAGCAACCCCACCTATAGGCACGAAAAAGTTACAATGCGTCCGAAAAGTATGCTGCAATAGCAATGGATGGGTACAGCGACCAACGACTAGTGTTGGCCTACGACTGACGAAGGCAATGTTAAAACCGTTGTTGACCCCCTCCTACGACCACAGGCAAAAAAGCTTCAACCTCTAGATGCAAAATCTCCAACCGACTATAGAGAAAGCTTCAACCGACACTGTGAGTCGGGAGAAATCTACAACCATTGACACATAATGCTTTAACCTTAAATGGAAAAAGCTTCAATATGGAGAAAGTTTTAACTACGCGCTACTCAAACGAAAAAGTTGTAACCATTGATAGAAAATCTTCAACCGCAGATAGAAAAAGCTCCAACGAACGAGAGAAAGCTTCAACCAGACACTATGCAACCAAAAAAATTATAACCATTGACAGATAAATCTTTAATCATATATATGGAAAAAGCTTCAATCAACGACACAAAAATCTACGACCGATGACCGGAGGTAGGCGAGACGAAGATGCTACATGCGTTTTTGTTTTGTTAGAATAGGTGAGACGAAAAGCTACAACCAGAGAGTCGATTTGCTTGGACCGACGTCAGGCGACAATGGCGAGCGGCGGCGATGGTGGAGGTGAGATGGTGAGCCCGGTGCTGCAACCCCACGAGTTGTGAATGGAGCTGCAATGACAACGCCCCGTGTGGAGCACGACAATGGACATGAACTCTCGAGTGGCTGGTGGGGGCAGGAATCATGCGGGACAGGACAGGAGGAGAGAGATGACCCAACTTCCGTTCAATCTGAAGATTCGGCCTGTCGACCGACGCCTATCCGCCGTCTTCAAAATAGGCACCGGCATGTGGCTTCACAGCAACTCCAGCTCGCAACAGTCGAACGCCCTCTGCTGTGCTAACAGGTGGTGCCCGTAAAAACAAGAAGCTATGGAAATGCAACATATATATATATATATATATATATATTAAGCTATGTTAAAGCAACTCTAACGCGCCCTGCTGTGCTAACAGGTGGTGCCCGTAAAAACAAGAAGCTATGGAAATGCAACATATATATATTAAGCTATGTTAAAGCAACTCTAACGCGTCGATCCAAACACAAACTAACGCGCCGATCCAAACACAAACATATAATGTTTTTGTCTGTTTGGATCGGCCGCCCGCTCGGCGTCCGTCGTGTTTAACATTTGAGTTGGCAATCTGCCCTATACGCTGACCCATATTTGTCGGTGTGTCCTACTGACCGCTCTTATTCAACAAATATGCACACATTTTGTATTATTTATAAAAAATAGCATAGTTTCATAACCAAATAAATCATAGTTTTACAAATAAATAAATTAAGCATAGTTTTATGAGACGAATAAAAATTAAATTGTCTCGGATACATGTGAAAAAAAGATACATCGATTGACAACATGAGACCACATATGCTCAACCAAATCATTTTATAACTGCATGTGAGTTTTCCAATCACGCATTTCTTGATGAAATTGGATGAACTATTCGAACGTTGCCGCTCCTCCATGCTCAGGCACAATATTCTCATCCTGAAACTGAAACCCTTGACCGTAGATACGTTCCGAACGCTCATATTCTACAATCATATTGTACATAATCACACAAGTTGTCATCATCTTCGATAACTTCTTGGTGCTCTAAGTCCTAGCAAGATATCTAAAGATGCTCCATCAAGATTGCAAACACCAAAGGCACGCTCGACGTCCTTCTTAGCACTCTCTTGCTCTTGGACAATTTTTTTCCTATTCTCACTGACAGGCTTAGGGATTGTCTTCGAAATAGTGCTCCACTGAGGATAGATATCGTCACCTAGGTAGTATCCTTTGTCGTAGTTATGGTTGTTGATGGTAACATTGACTGGCGGGTTGTTGCCTTCCGCAAGCCTTGCAAACACCGGCGAGCGTTAAAGCACGTTGATATCATTATGTGATCCAGACATGCCGAAAAAATAGTACCAGATCCAGAGATGTTGCGAGGCCACGGCCTCAATATGACAGTACAAGCCCTAACATGGCCCTTATACTGCCCTTGCCATGCAGAAGGGCAGTTCTTTCACTCCTAATGCATGCAGTCTATGCTGTCAATCATCCCTGAGAAGTCCCTGCTGGCATGCATCGCCAACAAGCGGATCGTATCTTCAGGAGTCGGCTCTCTCAATTACTTAGGGCCAAACACAACAATCACAACCCTGCAGAACCTGTACATAGACTCTAGGCATGTAGACTCGCTCATATGGACGTACTCATCAATGAGATCACCAGGCACTCGGTATGCAAGCATCCGGATGGCTGCAATGCATTTCTGATAAGATGAGAAGCCAATCTTTTCAAGGGTGTCCTCTTTACACTCGAAATAGTTATTGTATCCGATCACCCCCTCTCTAATACGGTTGAAAACATGCCTAGCCATACGGAAACGCCATCGGAATTTCTGATGTTTGAACAACGGGTTGGTTGTGTCAAAGTAGTCCTTTAAAAGAAGGAAATGACCGCTCTCTCGGTTGCAATTCAACGCCGGAAGGTATCCCGGGATCGAGCCACGGAACAACGACCGTTGGCTATTAAGGTGGTGATGGACCAAAACGGCAACCAAGATCTCCTCTTCATCGGACGAGGAATCGTCCGAGTCGCTAAGGAAATTATGGAAAAAGAACTAGTCGGCGGAATCCATTTTGTACCTTTGGAAACCGTCGAACAACTTGAGGGCATCGTCAAAGGAGCTGGCCGGCGAAAAGGCACGCGCCTCCCTTGGACCATGTAGCTGGCCTGTAGACGTCCGACAAGCGGGTCGGCGTCAGGACGAAGGAGCTGGCGGGGCGGTGAGGCGGCTTCCTGCCTGCGGCGGCGTTGGGAGGTGGCGATGGGAAGCTTCGATGCCCCGGCGGCGAGGCAATGGTGGCAGCGAGGTGGCGACTTTGGGAGGGGGGGTCGGCACCGGCTGCTGGCAGGGGCACCGCAAATGGGCAGCGGAGACGACGCGGCGGAGACCGGTGAGGGATTGCCATCGATCTGGGATGGGAGAGGATGGCGAATGTGCCACCGACTGGCGGGTCAGGGGAAGGACTAGGCGAACGCCGCGCGCATCCGTCTCGTGTCTACGCCGACTCAAATCAGTCTCGAAAATGGATCGACACACGGACGAAAAAGCGAACGAGCGTCCGGTTGAATCGGCGTGTTGGGCTGACTTTTCTATCTGCGATGATCCAAACGGAGACATGCTAATGAAATGGATCGACACATTGAAGTTGCTCTTATTAGGCTGGTCATTATAATAAACATGAAAATCCAAAACCCAACAAACGATCGCAACACGGCAATGATAAATTTCCGCAGATAAACAATGTGTTAGAACACATTCTGCAATCTCCACCCCAAAAAGAACTTGGAAATAACTCACGTCTCAAGTTACTCTGAATTGATATCAACTCAGAAGCCAGAAGGGCGCATAGTTAAAAGTTGAGAAAACGGAATTTATTAGGTGGATGGAAATGTTAAGCCCTCCAGTGTTGGGGACAAATCATACATGAATCGCCTCAGCACAAGCAAACTGCATCAACATCAGCAGGATAGGAATTTCAACACAACAAAATCAGAACTCCAGAGAAAGGGAAAAGGGGATTAATCTGTTCCATCCATCACTTGCGCTTCATCCCACGCCTCTGCATCACTTCATTGATGTAGAGTATGCCCTTACCCTTGTACACCTCCGGCGGTTTGCAGTTCCGGACGGCGCCGGCGAAGTGGTGCACTCTGTCCTTGTCTAAGCCGGTGCAGCACACAATGTTGGGCTTGAAGCAGAAGACGCGGACAGCGGGTGGGGCGGTGAACTGCACCTCATGGCTGTAGCCCAGCTTCAGGAACAGCTCACGGCCTTCGCGCTCTGTCCTTGCTTTGAAGCCAACTCCAACGAGCTTTAGAAACCTGAAAAACTTTGACTCCATTTGCAGACTGGAGGAAATGGTTCGCCCTGCCGTAAAAATACTTGGTGCTCTAGTTACCTCCACAAGGAAAATGAGAGTAGGGTTTTTTCATCAGAACGGTGGACATTCAACTGGACAATACACAAATGTCTCCATTATCAATGTGGAAGCACAAGATAAACAACAGCTATACAAGACAAGATCACTCTTCGATCTATTAATTTTCTAGGAAACTACAGAATGAGAAAACCAAATCAATAAGACCATCCCATACTCCAGAACAATACAAGTTTCTTAACTACTACTCCCTCCGTTCCAAAATAATTGAAACTCTAGATTTTTCCTAAGTGAAACTTGCTAAAGTTTGACCAACTTTATAAGAAGATGTTCCAAGATCTATAATAAGTATTAAATACACGATGTGTGTAAATATCTTTCATGAAAAATCTTATATGAGACTAATTTAGTGTTCGAAATTTAATACTCCTACTACTATATTTCTCTGTGGATGTGGTCAGACTTAAACAGGTTACCCAAAACTTCAAGTAAGAAGCAGATATCAGAGAATGATCAGAGAATGACCAAGCACGGTAGGGTTCGCTACCAGAAGTAGAAAAATAGATATCAATTCAGCTCCTGACAGATCTCCATTTAATCTTTCACGTTAATCCAGCAGAGCAGAGGAGGAGTGTATGAGAGAAGTACTACATTTGGAAGGCCGAGGTGCCGATGAGTTGGGGTCAGAGTCTGGATGAACTGCGAACCCAACTGGTGCCTACGCCGTCATTGGGGGAAGAGAACAGGGGAGAAGCCGCACAAGAAGAGCGTTTTTACGTGGGCTGGACTTCTTTGGGCTTAATAGGCTTAATGGGAGCGCCTATACCTCACTTTTTGCGACAAGTACGGGACGCTCGCCTACCAGTGCAGCTCAAATGGGTCGGGTCCAAGCTTTAAAAAAATCAATCATGTATTTAAAAATATATGTTTTAAAAGTGTTAAAAAATGTAAGCATGCATATAAAAATATTAGAGATATATAAAAAATGCATAGTATGTACGGAAAAAACTAGATATAAAAATATGGGTTTTAAAAAATGTTAATCATGTATAAAAAATGTTATCATGTATATATAAAATGTTTCTGATGTACAAAATTTACAATGAGTACGCAAAAAGTAGGCATAGAAAATACTCCTCCATCATAAAATAAATGACTCAACTTTAACTAACTTTAGTAAAAAATTAGTACAAAATGGGTTCACTTATTTTGGGTCGGAGGGAGTATGTTTGATAAAATTTTAATCATGTTTTAGAAAAATGTTAAATGTGTGTGTAAAAATATCAATGTTGTATAAAAAAATTAAAATTAAAAAAAATAAGAAAGAAAAAAGTTAATCAAAGAAAAAAGAAAAAATAAAGCCACAAAAAACTAGTGAAAATTGAGAAAGAAATAAACAAAAAGAAAGAAATCAATGAAAAACAAGAAAGAAAGAAAGAAAGAAAAACATTTTTTTTCTAAATACCCTATGAAAACCAAGCAAAAGAAAACCAAAGAAAAATCAAGAAAACAAAAAAGGTGAATATAACGAAGAAAACCAGTGAAGAAATAGAAAAATCAAGGAAAAAACATAAGGAAGCAAAAAAATTAACAAACACATCACTGATCAGACAGAACGAACGATCAGCCGAAAAAACATGCTACGCGAACGGCTCATACTAGCGCGCTATAGGCGCTTCAGGCGAGTGTGGCTACCATCTCGCTATAAACAAGATATAGGTCCTGTGTCGAGAAAGATCCCTTGCGCTCGCGACCTTCATTTGTCATTTGCGGCCCGACAGTGACATCTCATTGCAGCGCAACAAATGCAAAGCTCGATTGGTTCATGCTCGATCGAGTCTCTCGGAGAAAGTTCATTGGGGAATTGCTAAACATCCTAAAATAAAGAGGAGACTAATCGCTACCTTGTGATGTCTCGTCTCTTGGCACGCCTTTATGTCACTTTGATTGCTAGGAGGAATCCGATTTACTCCCCTGACGGCGCTCTGGCCGAAGAGTCTCCCCAGACATGAAAGGGCGCTTGTGGTCTTGGGCAGAAGTGAAGGGTCATGTGTTAGCCGTAGCGCATGCAGCTTAGAAGACGAGCAACAATTACTAATTGATTGACTAGCTTGAAGAAACCAAAGGGGACTTCCTTCTTTGCGCTGGCCTATAAGTAGTACGTATCGCAGCCCCCAGTTTCGAGTTCTTTCACCTCTTACCTTTCTCCTTATGACCGTCTGCGCACTAAAAGGCAGAATCTTGGTGCTCTCTGAAAGAAGAGGCAGTGGGTGACGGTGTCTTAGACTAGGGGGTCTCAACCGAGTTGGTCTAGTCCGTGGGCCAGGCTAGAGGCCCGTTAAGAAGGGAGGACTTCGGAGGTCCTCAGCCTGTGGCGTGAGCACATCGGACTTCACCGAAGACCTGACGTGTACTCCAAGGAAGAATGATTTGTTCGTCATGTAATCTCTAGAAGGCAACCGACCTACGTAGATGCCCCTGATGCCTATATAAGCCGAAGGGTTTACCCCGAAGAGAACATCCATACACAGATACATTCATCATCACCCCTAGGGTTTAAACCACAACATACGATCTCGAGGTAGATCAACTCTATACTTTGCTACACACATAATACAACAAGAGCAGAATGTAGGGGTTTTACCCAACCAAGAGGTCTCGAACCTGGGTAAATGCTTTGTGTCCTCCGTCTCTTGTAAACATCAATCTAATCTCACAGATCAAGCCCCCCTACTCGAGGTCTGCCGGTTTTGAAAGCGACATTAGTGTTTTCATTGAGAGCTTGTTGTGTGATCACCAGGGATTGATGGCTCGCCTGTAGTTTGATAGCAGCATCAGATGGGGTGACATCTTCGTCCACAGTCAGCTCTTCGCCGTCGACGGTGTGGTGATGCACGTCGAGCCGACCAGTCGTCTAGGCTGTGTAGAAACCTTCGCTTCGAACCAGGTCATCATGTTCGGAAGCCTAGAGTACGCCACTGACACCCAAGATGATCTGGTCCTTTCGGAATAGATCGTAGTTCAATCTGAGGATTCCTTGGGCGTAGACGCTCTAGAGCAGGCCTCCAAACTAATTTTTGAATTCGACCTCCCAACGAAACCGACCCCAGAGATGGACCTGGGGGCAATCACGTCCGTTCGGGCTCATTCTACCCCGGAGAATAGCCTAAAGCCTAACTCGTCTTCGAATCTAACTGCAGTCTCCGAGGAAGCAACTTTGGTTGCCAAACAAGAGTCGGCTCGGAGTAACCAAGAGAACAGACCTGTGTCAAGCAGCCCAAACAACCTTTTCAGATCAGCTCGGCTTATCGCCAAGACCTTGACGCTAAGGATCTCTCGCAAATAAATGGATATTGGACCGAATCCAGAACCTGGTGATCTCATCTGCGGTTTATGATCAGATGGGATGTAAAGCCGACGATCCGGAAATTTCATCCCACCCACAACCCACCTAGTCGCTACGGTCCAGGACTTGACCGACGCCCTTGACTACGGATCTGACGAGGCCGTCGACATGGAGGAAGATGACTACGGAAATTCCGCATCAAACTCACTTGCAGCCATACCCCGTACAGGGAAGTGGGCTGCAACATCTACTTATGATGTCTACGTAGTCGACGCTTCTAAGGAAGACCCTGATGAGAAGCCTAAGGAGGGATCCAAACGTCGCTACCCCAAGAGGAAATCAAAGGGCAACAGCGGAAGAAAAATAAAGCCGACGCCACCGATAACAATGCCACCCCCAACAGTGAAGAGAACCCGAAGAAAGGCAAGGCCAAGCCCGCACAACAGAACGGGCCCATGGACACACCCGTTGAGGACATTCCCGAGCACCAAGAGGCCTTCGACGACCGGTTGGATGAGGACTACCTCCCTCAGTCCAAGGACAAGGGTAGCCTTGGACCCGAAGACTTCGAGGTTCCCAAAAACCCCTCTGAGCGAATATGTTTCCAATGACGGCTAATCGCAATTACGTGGAGCATGAAGAGGAAACATCGGGAGTTGTATAGTCAATAAGGCACACTCAATGAAAAATAGACGAGATTCCTAGCAGCCGAGGTCGAACTCGAGGACCGATGTGCGATGGCTAAGTCGTTCCCATGACAAAAAAATGTTGCCTGACTTCACTGATGAGGTGGCAAATAACGTGCCCATCGCATATGGCCATGCAGCCGAAGCCGACCATCGCCCTATAGGATGTGATCGGCTCGCAAGGGTGTACAAAGAAACCCCTACAAAACCCCGCCATTACGGCAAGGACCTGATTGGATATCCCGAGCCCCTTGACCTACGTACTGCTACTTGTGAGTTGTGTTAGGTTTTCCCCCGAAAAGGAAGGGTGAAGCAATATAGTAGCGATAAGTATTTCCCTAAGTGAGAACCAAGGTTATTGAACCAGTAGGGGAACCACGACAACTTGTCTTCAAACCAACACCTGCACACACACACACAACCAAACACTTCCACCCAACACGGGCAAGAGGGTTATCAAGCCCCTTGAACTCGTTACTTGCCAGGATTACTTCCGATTGTGTAGATAGATAAATATAAAAGTAAAAGATAATAAATTGCAGCAATGTATTTTTAGATTTTTAGCAAATATAATTAAATAGACTCGGGAGCCATAGTGTTCACTAGAGGCTTCTCTCTCGAAAGTAGCATACACTGGGTAGATAAATTACTGTTGGGAAATCATAGTTATGATTATGTATTCATGATAATGATCATGTATATAAGCATCACGTCTCTGACAAGTAGACCAAAATGATTTTGCATCTACTACTATTACTCCATCAATCGACCGCTATCGATCACGCATCTATCGTATTAAGTTCATGACAAACAAAGGGATGCTTTAAGCAAGATGACATGATGTAGAGAAAGTAAGTACAAGCAATATGTTCAAACCCCATCATTTTACCCTTAGTGATAATAATACAATATGTGTCTTGTCCCCTTGTATCACACGGATATGAGCACTGCAAGATTGAACCCACTATAATTGCACTCCTCCCACTTAAGATAATAAATCTAGTTGGCCAAACCAAACTGATAGGCCAGGGAGAGTTGCAAAGCTATATTAATCATGCATAATATAATTCATAGAAGACTCAATTACTTTTCATGGATAATCTGATCATAAACCCATATTCATCGATCAAGCAAAAGAAGATTAATCGGATATATCATCGTGAGAATCGCGAAGAACTTTTTATTGAAGCTCAAAGAGAGAGAAGAAGCCATCTAGCTACTAATTATGGACCCGTAGGTCTGTGGTGAACTACTCACACATCATCATGGATGCAACAAGGTTGATGAAGAAGGACTCCATGAAGGATTCCCCCTCCGGCAGAGTACTCAAAAAGGCCGCCAGATGGGATCACAGAAGAGCGGAGACTTACGGCAGCAAAAACAATGTTTTGGGTGGCTCTATGATATTTTGAGGGTAATTGGGAATATATAGACGTGGAATTAGGTCAAGAGGTTCCACGAGGGACCAGATACGTCTCCAACGTATCTATAATTTATGAAGTATTCATGCCATATTTACAAAAATTTTATATGGTTGTGGTATGATTTGCATGAACTAACCCGGACTGACGATGTTTTCAGCAGAACTACCGTGGTGTTGTTTTTTATGCAGAAATAAAAGTTCTCCACGTGCAACAAAACTTTTTGACAATATTTTTGGAACAAAAGAGGCACTAGAGGCTTCACGGGAGGGCTAGAAGAGCCATGAGGTGGGCACAACCCACAAGGGCGTGCCAATCCCCTCTGGCTTGCGCTGGTGTCTTGCTGTCTCCTCGTGGCCCATCTTCGTGTGAAATTGATGCTCAAAAATCTATATATTCAGTAACCACCAGAAATAATTCTAGATCAGAAGTTCCGCCGCCTCAAGCCTCTGTAGCCACGAGAAACCAATCTAGACCCCGTTCTGGCACCCGATCGGAGGGGGAAATCATCACTAGAGGCCATCTTCATCATCCCTATGGTCCCCATGATGAGGAGGGAGTAGTCCACCCTCGGGGTTGATGGTTTGTGTTGGAAATATGCCCTAGAGGAAATAATAAATTAGTTATTATCATATTTCCTTGTTCATGATAATCGTTTATTATCCATGCTATAAATTGTATTGATCGGAGACTTAGATGCATGTGTGGATACATAGACAAAACCATGTCCCTAGTATGCCTCTAATAGACTAGCTCGTTGATCAAAGATGGTTAAGGTTTCCTAGCCATGGACATGAGATGTCATTTGATAACGGGATCACATCATTAGGAGAATGATGTGATGGACAAGACCCAAACTACAAACGTAGCATATGATCGTGTCAGTTTATTGCTACTGTTTTCTGTATGTCAACTATATGTTCCTATGACCATGAGATCATGCAACTCACGGACATCGGAGGAGTGCCTTGTGTGTATCAAACGTCGCAACGTAACTGGGTGACTATAAAGGTGCTCTATAGGTATCTCCGAGGGTGTCTTTTGAATTGGCATGGATCAAGACTGGGATTTGTTACTCCGTGTGACGGAGAGGTATCTCAGGGCCCACTCGGTAATACAACATCACAATAAGCCTTGCAAGCAATGTGACTAAGTGTGTGACAGCCCGACACCGACGTTCCAGAAGATTCCAGAAGATTCCCCTTAGTTTCCGTTTTCGGCTGTGTTCCGTTTTGGTTGTTGCGTTCTTCATCGCATCATTTGCATCATCGGCATTGCATCGTCTCCCGTTTCCGAAAACTTGCATCCGTTCATAGTCACCGGTTCTCTCCGTTTCGCCGTTGCCCGTTTCGAGTTCAGCCACACATGCACGCGCCCGCGGCACCGTTAAATAAAACCGTTTTTAAGCGCACGCAAAAATATTCTCGGATTGAGTTGAAACTTGTCGTGCGGTCTTGTTATAGCTTAGGTAGACCGTCCGTCGAATTTCGTCGCGATCCGAGATCGTTAGATACCCCGTCGGTCAGTCGCAGCAGAGAGGTTATCGGTTACCGTCGGACGTTTCTCGGTGTTTTCGATCGTCGTGCCACGGGTCGCACAGTTCTCTCTCTCTTCCCCTCTTTGCCCGTGTGCACCGTCACCGCAGCTCGACCCTCCGCTTCCGGACCGTCGGACCGACACCCGACAGTCCGAAATCGGACAGTGCCAGCTAACCCTAGCCCCCTTCCCTATTTATAACCCCACCTCGTTCTGCATGCCCCAACCCTAGACAGCCCTCTCCTTCTCCCTCCTCCAGCCTCCAGCCCGCCTGAGCCCATCTGGGCCGTTCGAGCCCGTACGGGCCCGAATCGCGTCCGGAGCTCTCCCGGAGCTCCTGCCCGAGCTTCCATGGCTGCTTCCGTGCCCGTGCCCGTGCTCCCCGTTGACGGAGTCCAGCCGCAGCCCCGCCGGAGCCGTGCCTCGCCGGCCGGTCGCCGGACCGCCGCCGCCGCGCTGCCCTCTCCTTCCTCTCCTCCCCCTCGCCCCTCTCGTCGCTCGCAAGTGCGGCCGCCGCCAGCCGCCATGGCTGCCGCCAGGAGCTGCCCCGCCGCTAGCCGGATCCGCCCTCCCGGCGCCGGATCCACCCCCTGCGCCTCCAGCCGTGCCCCTGCACCTTCGCCTCGCAAGGTCGCCGCCATGGCCACGCTCGCCTCCGCTCGGGAGGAGCACGAGGACGAGCGGAGCGCTCGCTCAGTCGGCCAGCCACGTGGGCCTGGCCCAGCTGCAAGCGTTGACCGGCCCAGGTCCTCTCCAGCGCCACTTGGGCCGAGCCCACTAAGGTGATGACCCCAGAGCCCTTATATGCCGCACGTGCGCTGTTTAGCTATAAATCGCGCACTGCTAGTTGGGCCCTGTAGCAGTTTAGGCCCAGTAGACGTTTTTTTTCCTGTTTGCGATTTTAGTAATTATCCGGGATATCTGTTAATTGCAGATTAGTCCCTGATTTAACTCTGTTAATAACTTTTAATCCGGACATCGCATGTAAAAACTTTGAACATGTAAAATGTTTAGAAAATTGCATAGATTAATATTTTTCCATTTGCACCCATGCCATAATTAATTAACCTATCATTTCCTTTGCATCATATGTCATATTAATTGCATTTTCACAATTAAATAATCATGCTTCGGAATTAATAAAAACTCATATTAAAAATGTCCATCTCAATTGCATTGCATTTTCATGCACGTGATAATTGTCGGAATCATTTTTGCATTTGTTTTTACATTGTTGAATTGCTTTACCGCGATTAGGCCTAATGCCCGCATTTTTAATTGTGGTTAATTTCCAACATTAACCTATGCATATTATGTATGTTTTCGGGGTAGAAAATTACATAGGATTTATCGGTGCATTTGGTTTTGTCATTTGAGCATGTTTGAGTGCATGTCATTTTCAACGTGATGCCCTTTTGTCTTTTTCATCGGAATTAATCTGGACATGATATGATAATATTTTCAACATGAAACTTGCTCGTTGATGTGTGTCCTAGCCCATGGACATTTTGTTTGTCATAGAAATGCATGTGTAGGTGTTGTTTTGCTGTTGTCAACTTGCTAGGAAAATATGCTATTTTGAGGGTCCAAAATCTTTCTAAGACTGGAATCTGTTATATTTTGTTGCTGTCTTGCCATGTGATTTTCTAGTGATCTAGACCTCTTTTGTGGTTGGTGTAATGGAGTTAATTGTTGCTGGTATTGCCCTCTAGTATTCTGTTAAGTTTCATGCCATTTCATGACCTGTAGCTTATCTTTTCACTGCTGTCAATATGCCTTCGTGATAAAAACTGCACTGTCTAAAACTGCTATTTTTACTAAGTCTGAAACTGTTTTCATGTAGCCTTCTTGTGAGCTTCCTACCAAGTGATCCATGCATGTTTTGCTTATGATATGTGTAGATGAAATGAAGTGGATGTTGTATGCTATTGCCCCATACTTAGTTTGTGTATTTTAGATTATTGTAACTTGTTGTTTTCATATGTACAAAATGCTATGTTGCTGTTTTTGGCAGATTTCAACTAAAACTTGTTTTGATAATTGTGGTTGAACCATAGCTCCGTTTTGGACATTCCATATGTGAAACTTGCTTAGAATCTCATGTAGTTTCATAACAACTTGTTGCATTCATGATTTGAGATTTTTGTGATTGCATTTCCCATGCATTTGCATTCATGCCATGTGCATCTTGTTTTGCTCGTATCTTTTGAACCGTAGCTCCGTTTGAGATGTTCTATATGTGTAAATCGACTAGAATTACATGTAGAATATCATGGTATGCTTTATTCTGCTGTTTAAAAAACATAATATATGTTTAGATCAGATCTGGACCAAATTCTTAATTACCATATGGGGTCATTATGGAAATGATATAAGTTGTTTCCGACCTCAGTTAAGATGCCTAGATAGGTAGTTTACTTAAGCTTCACCTCTTGCCATGTTTAACAACATTTAATATTGTCGTGTACCTAACGGGAATAAACTAAATAATTCAAACGTGGAGTTTCGTCAATATGTAAGTCGTTGCATATTGAGCTTCACTTAATGTGTAGTCCTTGATGGTTGTGGATTGTCTTGCATTGCATATTTAACCGGACATGCATCATATCATTTGTGCATCGTGTTTTGCATATGTTGTGGTGTATCTTGTGTTGATTCTTTGTTTCGGATTGCTTCTTCTCGATAGAGTTCCGAAAGCGTTCGGAGTGTGAGGATTCGTTCGACTACGTTGGTTTGTCTTCTTCATGGACTCGTTCTTCTTCCGAGCGGAATCTCAGGCAAGATGACACATTTCCCTGGATACCATTACTATCATTGCCATGCTACATGTCTCATTTTCTATCGCTATGTCTCGCTACCTACCTCTTGTGTTGATAAGCCTCTCAACATTGCCATGAAAAGCCTCTAACCCTTCCACATCCCAGCAAAACATTGTTTGGCTACATTACCGCTTGCTCAGCCCTTCTTATAGCGTTGCTAGTTGCAGGTGCAATTGCTTCCATGTGTCAACATGGACCTTCTTTGTTATATCACAATAATGCTGCTAATTAATTTAATGCACATATATACTTGGTAAAGGTGGAAGGCTTGGCCTTTTGCTCGGTGTTTTGTTCCACTCTTGCCGCCCTTAGTTTCTTGTGAACCGGTGTTATGTTTCATAACTGAGCGCTCCTAACATGCTCGGGGTTGTTATGGGGACCCCCTTGATTTTCAGGTTAGTATAAAACTTGTCTGGCAAGGCCCAACATTGGTTCTACATTTGCCTAATAATTAATGAACTTGCATAGGGGATATTTTTCCGGACCATGTGGATAATTAATCAACAACCCGAGCCAGTGCTCCTCATGAGTGTTGGTCCAATCTAGAGCACTGTGCGGGGCCAACCCAGGGCAACTTGGGAGATTTCTATCAGGCCTCCGTATGCGTCGCTTATCCGTCGTGTCCTGAGACTGAGATACGCGGCTCTTATCGGGATTGTCGACACGTCGGGTGGTCTTGCTGGATTTGTTTTACCTTTCTCGAACGTCTTGAGTGAGGAACTATGATTTTCTTCGGTTTATTTCGAGATGTTGGATTTCCTTTGGAATTGCCTAGGAAGATCACGAGATCCGTGGTTGAGGTTATTCCCGCTGAGAGTGGTTACTTTGTGATGGACGAGTTGGAGCACCCCTGCAGGGTTAAATCTTTTCGAGAAGCCGTGCCCGCGGTTATGTGGCAAACTTGGATAATTTGTTTAACACCCGGTCATAGCAAACTTGAAGTAAACTCTAATAAAATACACCAACTGTGTGCGTAACCGTGACTGTCTCTTCTCGTGAGTTCTTATCCGGAAGAGAACACGGTGGGGTTATGTTTGACGTAGGTAGGTGTTCAGGATCAGTTAGTGATCAATGCTAGTTCACGTCCGTTGTGTGTAGACCACCATACTTTAATTTATGTAATCGTAAGTTAGCCACTCAAATATATGCTTAGTCGCTTGCTGCAGCCTCACCACTTAACCATGCCTTACCTATTAAGCTTTAATAGTCTTGATACCCTTGGAAATGAGATTGCTGAGTCCCTGTGGCTCATAGATTACTACAACAACAGTTGCAGGTACAGGTAATGTGATGATTTGACGTGAGCACGTTGCTTGATTTGAATTGGAGTTCTTCTTTTTCTTCTATAATCTTGGATGGGTTCCAGGCGGCAGCCTGGGATAGCAAGGGTGGATGTCATTTTATCGTTTGATTTCGTCCGTAGCCGGACCCTGCTCTTATGTATGATGCTTGAGATGTTGTTGTATTGCTGTGACTTTGATGTAGCTTGTGGCGAGTGTAAGACAATTCCATATACTCATCTCTTCTGTACATGTACTTGTAATGATATTCATTCTTGCGAACGCATCGAGATGCGCTTCTATCCCTGTCGAGGCCCTCGTGCCCAAATAAGGATAGGATCGCATCTTGGGCGTGACAAAGTGTTAGTCACGGTATCTTGTATTACGGAACGAGTAAAGAGACTTGTCAGTAACGAGGTTGAACTAGGTATGGAAATACCGACGATCGAATCTCGGGCAAGTAACATACCGAAGAACAAAGGGAATATCATACGGGATTAACTGAATCCTTGACATAGAGGTTCGACCGATAATGATCTTCGTAGAATATGTAGGAACCAATGTGGACATCTAGGTCCCGCCATTGGTTATTGACCGGTAGAGGTGTCTCGGTCATGTCTACATAGTTCTCGAACCCGCAGGGTCTGCACATTTAAGGTTTGGTGACGTTTTGGTAGTATAGAGTTATGTATGGTGGTGACCTAAGGTTGTTCGGAGTCCCGGATGAGATCCCGGACATCACGAGGAGCTCCGGAATGGTCCGGAGGTAAAGATTCATATATAGGAAGTCCTATTTTGGTCGCCGGAAAAGTTTCGGGCTAATCGGTAATGTACCGAGAGTGCCGGTAGTGTACCGGGAGACCATCGGGAGGGGTATTTCGACCCAAGAGGCTACATGGGCTGTGAGAGAGTAAATATCATCCCTTAGTGGGCTGGTGGAAATCCCACACAAGGCCCATGAGGCTGGGAAGAAAAGCCCAAAGAGAAAAAGGTGGAAAAAGGCAAAAAAATAGGGTGAATCCTAGTCCTACTAGGATTGGAGGTGGATTCCACCTCTCCCACTTGATTTGGACAACCCAATTGCTGGTCCTTTGAGGGCCAAGCCTCCTCCTCTCTTCCTCTTATATATAATAGAGGTTTTAGGGTTTTTTGGCACCAGATTTTAGCCACGTGCTACCCGTTCCTCTAGTGCATAGTTTCTCCTATAGATCGGTTTTCTGCAGTGCTTAGGCGAAGCCCTGCCGGAATTGCTCCACCACCATCACCGGGGCGCCGTCACGCTTCTGGTGAACTCTTCTCCCTCTCCACTTCCTCTTGCTGGATCAATACGGTGGAGATCGTCATCAAGCTGCACGTGTGCTGAACGTGGAGGTGCCGTCTGTTCGGCGCTAGATCGGGAGGACCGTGAACAAGATCGCGAGACGGTTCATGATGAGTTCATGGGACGGATCGTGATGAGCTCGCGGGACGGATCGTGATGAGATCGCGGGACGGATCGTGATGAGTTCGCGGGACGGATCGTGATTGGATCGCGGGACGGATCGTGATGTGATCGCGGGACGCTCGGCGATTTGGATCGCGAAGATGTTCGACTACACCAACCGCGTTTCTTAACGCTTCCCTCTTAGCGATCTACAAGGGTATGTAGATCCACTCTCCCTCTCATAGATGCTCATCACCATGGATAGATCTTGCGTATGCGTAGGAAATTTTTTGTTTCCCATGCAACATTTCCCAACAGTGGCATCATGAGCTAGGTCTATGTGTAGATGAGATCTCGAGTAGAACACAAAGAGTTTTTGGGCGTTGATGCTTAGATTGCTTCCTCCCTTGGTCGGATTTTGGTTCAGCAGTATTGTGAGATGAAGCGGCCCAGACCAACATTACTCATACGCTTACGAGAGACCGGTTCCCTCGACCGCAACTTGTTGCATAGATGGCTTGCGGGTGCCAGTTTCTCTCACTTTAGTTGGATCGGATTCGAAAAAGGCGGTCCTTGAGAAGGTTGAAAAGCAACTAGTGTATCACCATTGTGGTTTTTGCGTAGATGAGAATTGTTCTTGCTAGATACTCGTAGCAGCCACGTAAAACATGCAACAACAATTAGAGGACGTCTAACTTGTTTTTGCAGGCTATGTTGTGATGTGATATGGCCAATTACATGATGTGACATATGTGATGTATGAGATGATCATGTGATGTATAGAATTTCAAGACATGCATGTTGATGAGTACGACAACCGGCAGGAGCCATAGGGTTGTCTTTAATTATTGTATGACCTGCGTGTCAATCATTAAGCGCTATGTAATGCTTTACTTTATCGCTAAACAGTAGCAATAGTACTAGAAGCATGCAGGGCGTGACAACCTCGATGGCGACAAGTTGATGGAGATCAAAGATGATGGAGATCACGGTGTCGTGCCGGTGATGATGAAGATCATGCTGGTGCTTTCAAGATGGAGATCTAAAGCACAAGTTCATGGCCATATCATGTCACTTATGAATTGCAGGTGATGTTAATCCTTTTATACACCTTGTTATGCTTAGTACGACGGTAGCATTATAAGATGATCCCCTCACTTAAATTTCAAGATAAAATTGTGTTCTCCCCGAGTGTGCACCGTTGCGAAAGTTCGTCGTGTTGAGACACCACGTGATGATCGGGTGTGATAGACTCTACGTTCACATACAACGGGTGCAAGCCAGTGTTGCACGCGCAGAACACTCGGGTTAAACTTGACGAGCCTAGCATGTACAGACATGGCCTCGGAACATAAGAGACCGAAAGGTCGAACATGAGTCATATAGTAGATATGATCAACATGATGATGTTCACCATTGTAACCACCTCAACTCACGTGATGATAGGACTTGAGTTGGTGAATTTGGATCATGTATCACTCGGATGACCGGAGGGATGTCAATTTGAGTGGGAGTTTTTAAGTAATATGATTAATTGAACTCATTATCATGAACATAGTCAGTAGTGTCTTTGCAAATTATGTTGTAGATTACTTGCTCGCGTTGTAGCTCCCTTGAATTTTTATATGTTCCTAGAGAAATAGAGTTGAAAGATGATGGTAGCATGATTGCGGATTGGATCCGTGATCTGAGGATTGTCCTCGTTGCTGCACAGAAGGCTTATGTCCTTAATGCACCGCTCGGTGCGCCAACCCCTCTAGCGTCGTCTGTAGATGTTGTGAACATCTGACAGGTACGTGCTGATGACTGACAGGTACGTGCTGATGACTACTTGATAGTTTAGTGCGTCATGCATTACGGCTTAGAATTGAGGCTTCGAAACGTTTTTGAAAGTCACGGAACATATGAGATGTTCTAAGAGCTGAAATTAGGATCTCAGGCTCGTTCCCGTGTTGCGAGATATGAGATCTCCGACAAGATTCTTTGCCTACAAGATGAACGAGAATAGCTCAATCGTTGAGCATGTGCTCAGATTGTCTAGGTGCTACAATCACTTGAATCGAGTGGGAGTTGATCTTCCAGATAAGATAGTGATTGATATAGTTCTCCAAGTCAGTGTCACTAAGCTACTAGAACTTGGTGATGAACTATAGAATGCTAGGGATAGAAATAATGATCCCTGAGCTGTTCGCGATGTTTTACACCACGAAGGTAGAAATCGAGAAGGAGCGTCAAGTGTTGATGGTTAGTCAAAACCACTAGTTTCGAGAAGGGCTTCATGGATAGCAAGTCAGTTGCATCTCCAGTAAAGCAACCCAAAGTCTAACCCAAACCCGAGACTAAGTGCTTCGATTATGAGGACAGAGGTCACTGAAGCGGAACAACCCTAGATACTTGGTACATAAGAAGGCTGGCAACGTGGACATAAGTATATTTGATATACGTGTTATTGATGTGTACCTTGCTTGTACTCCTACTAGCACCTGGGTATTGGATACCGGTTCGATTGCTAAATGTTAGTAACTCGAAATAAAAGCTACGGAATAAACGGAGAACTAGCTAAGTGTGAGGTGACGATGTGTGTTGGAAATGTTTCCAAGGTTGATGTGATCAACATCGCACGCTCTCTCCACCTTCGAGATTAGTGACAAACCTAAATAAATGTTATTTGGTGTTTTTGCGTTGAGCATGAATGTGATTAGATCATGTTCATTGTAACACGGTTATTCATTTAAATTAGAGAATAATGGTTATTCTATTTACATGAACAATTCAACGGTCATGCACCCAGTAAGAATGGTTTGTTGAAACTTGATCGTAGTAATACACATGTTCATAACATTAATGCCAAAAAGATACAAAGTTAATAATGATAGTACCACATGCTTGTGGCACTACCGCTAAATGTCATATTGGTATAAAGCGCATGAAGAAACTCCATGTTGATGGATCTTTGGACTCATTCGATTTCGAATCGGTTGAGACATGCGAACCATGCCTATTGGTCAAGATGACTAAGGACCCCGTTTTCTGTTTTGATGAAGCGGGCAATTGATTTATTGGAAATGATACATGTTGATGTATGCAATCCAATGAGTCTTGTAGCGTGCGGTGAATATCGTTATTTTCTTACCTTCACTTATGATTTGAGTAGATATAGTGTATATTTACTTGATGAAACACAAGTCTGAATCGTTTGAAAGGTTCAAGCAAATTCAGAGTGAAGTTTTAAGATCATCGTGACAAGAAGATAAAAATGTTTGCGATATGATCGTGGAGGTGAATATCTGAGTTACGAGTTTGGCATACAACTTTAGACAATGTGAGAATTGTTTTCACAACTCACGTCACCTGGAACACCATAGTGTGATGGTGTGTCCGAACGTCATAGTCGTGCTCTATTGGATATGGTGCATGCTGTGATGTCTCTTATCGTTTTGTTACTATAATTTTGGGGTTATGCATTAGAGACAACTACATTCACTTTAAATATGGCACCATCTAAATCCGTTGAGATGACACCGTGTGAATTTTGGTTTGATAGAAACCAAAGCTGTCATTTCTTAATGCTTGGGGCTACGACGCTTGTGTGGAAAATGTTTTCACCTAATGAGCTCGAACCCAAAGCAAACAATTGCATCTTCATAGAATACCCTAAGAACAGTTGGGTGAACCTTCTATCTCAGATCCAAGCATAAAATGTTTGTTACTAAAACTGGGTCCTTTCTCGAGAAAGGGTTTCTCTTGAAAGAATTGAGTGGGAGGAGGATAGAACTTGATGAGGTTATTGAACCTCTGCTTCAACCAAAAAGTAGCGCAACACAGAAAGATGTTTCTGTAAAGCCTACATCAGTTGAAGAGGAAGTTAATGATGATGATCATATAGCTTCGGATCAAGTTACTATCGACCTACGAGGAAAATAGAACTTGATGAGGTTATTGAACCTTCACTTTAACCAGAAAGTGGCGCAGCACAAAAAGATGTTTCTATGAAGACTACATCAATTGAAGAGGAAGTTAATGATGATGATCATGAAGCTTCGGATCAAGTTACTATCGAACTTCGTAGGTCGACAAGGATGTGTACTTCTACTGAGTGGTACGACAACCCTGTCTTGGAGGTCATGTTGTTGGACAACGATGAACCTACGAACTATGGAGAAGCGATGATGGGCCTGGAAACCAACAAATGGTTAGAGGCCATGAAATCCGGGAAAGGATCCATGTATGAAAACTAAGTATAGAATTTGGTGGATTTTCTCGTTGGACGGCAGGTCATTAAGTACAAATGGATCTTTAAAATGAAGACAGACGCTGATGGTAAATGTTACCATTTGTAAAGCTTGACTTGTTGCAAAGTAGCTTACGACAAGTTCAAAGAGTTGACTGCGATGAGACTTTCTCACTCGTAGCGATGCTAAAGTCTGTTGGAATTATGTTAGCAGTTGCTGCATTTTTCAATTATGAAATCTGGCAGATGGATGCCAAAACATCATTTCCTTCCTTAAGGAAAGGTTGTATGAGATACAACCAGAAGGTTTTGTCAGTCCTAAGGATGCTAAAAGATGTGTGAGCTTCAGTGATTCTTCTATGAACTGAAGCAAGCATCTTGGAGTTGGAATATACACTTTGATGAGGTGATCAAAGTTTTTGAGTCTATACAAAGTTTACGAGAAACTTGTATTTGCAATAAAGTGAGTGGGAGCACTATAGAGTTTCTGATAAGTATATGTGGATGACATATTGCTATTCGGAAATGATGTAGAAATTCTAGAGAGCATAAACGAGTGTTTGAAAAGAGTTTTTTAAAGGAAGACCTGGATAAAGCTACCTAATTGTTGAGCATCAAGATCTATAGAGATAGATCAAGATACTTGATGAGACTTTCAATGAGCACATACCTTGACAAGATTTTGAAAGAGTTCAAAATGGATCGGTCAGAGAATGAGTTCTCGCCTGATTTGTAAGGTATAAAGTTGAGTAAGACTCAATGCCCAGTGACTGCAGAAGATAGAGAAAAGATGAGTGTCATCCCCTATGCTTCAGCCATAGGCTCTATCATGTATGCAATGTTGTGCACAAGACCCGATGTCAGCCTTGCCATAAGTATGGCCAGAAGGTTTCAAAGTGATCCTGGAATGGAGCACTGGATAGCGGTCAAGATTATCCTTAGTAACTAAAAGACTAAGGAGATGTTTCTCGATTATGGAGGTGATAAAGAGTTCGTCGTAAAGAGTTACGTCGATGCAAGCTTTAACACCAATCCGAATGACTCGTAGTAGCAATCTGGATACGTATAGTGGAGCAGCCATTTGGAATAGTACCAAGTGGAGTGTGGTAGCAGTGTTTACGGTTTGACATAGAAATTTGCAAAGTACACACGGATCTGAATGTCGCAGACCCGTTGACTATAAGACCTCTCTCACATACAAAGCATGATCGAGCCCCAGAACTCATTGGGTGTTAGATTCATAACAATGCGAATCACGTGGTGATGTGAACTAGATTATTGACTCTAGTGCAAGTGGGAGACTGTTGGAAATATGCCCTAGAGGCAATAATAAATTAGTTATTATCATATTTCCTTGTTCATGATAATCGTTTATTATCCATGCTATAAATTGTATTGATCGGAGACTTAGATGCATGTGTGGATACATAGACAAAACCATGTCCCTAGTATGCCTCTAATAGACTAGCTCGTTGATCAAAGATGGTTAAGGTTTCCTAGCCATGGACATGAGATGTCATTTGATAACAGGATCACATCATTAGGAGAATGATGTGATGGACAAGACCCAAACTACAAACGTAGCATATGATCGTGTCAGTTTATTGTTATTGTTTTCTGCGTGTCAAGTATATGTTCCTATGACCATGAGATCATGCAACTCACAGACATCGGAGGAGTTCCTTGTGTGTATCAAACGTCGCAACATAACTGGGTGACTATAAAGGTGCTCTACAGGTATCTCCGAGGGTGTCTGTTGAATTGGCATGGATCAAGACTGGGATTTGTTACTCCGTGTGACACAGAGGTATCTCAGGGCCCACTCGGTAATACAACATCACAATAAGCCTTGCAAGCAATGTGACTAAGTGTTAGTCACGGGATCTTGTATTACGGAACGAGTAAAGAGACTTGCCGGTAATGAGGTTGAACTAGGTATGGAAATACCAACGATCGAATCTCGGGCAAGTAACATACCGAAGAACAAAGGGAACATCATACGGGATTAACTGAATCCTTGACATAGAGATTCGATCGATAAAGATCTTCGTAGAATATGTAGGAACCAATGTGGACATCCAGGTCCCACCATTGGTTATTGACCGTAGAGGTGTCTCAGTCATGTCTACATAGTTCTCGAACCCGCAGGGTCTGCACACTTAAGGTTTGGTGACGTTTCGGTAGTATAGAGTTATGTATGGTGGTGACCGAAGGTTGTTTGGAGTCCCGTATGAGATCCCGGACATCACGAGGAGCTCTGGAATGGTCCGGAGGTAAATATTCATATATAGGAAGTCCTATTTTGGTCGCCGGAAAAGTTTCGGGCTAATCGGTAATGTACCGGGAGTGCCGGTAGTGTACCGGGAGACCATCGGGAGGGGTATTTCGACCCAAGAGGCTACATGGGCTGTGGGAGACTAAATACCAGCCCTTAGTGGGCTGGTGGAAATCCCACACAAGGCCCATGAGGCTGGGAAGAAAAGCCCAAAGAGAAAAAGGTGGAAAAAGGCAAAAAAAAAAGGGTGAATCCTAGTCCTACTAGGATTGGAGGTGGATTCCATCTCTCCCACTTGATTTGGCCGACCCAATTGCTGGTCCTTTGAGGGCCAAGCCTCCTCCTCTCTTGCTCTTATATATACTAGAGGTTTTAGGGTTTTTTGGCACCAGATTTTAGCCACGTGCTACCCGTTCCTCTAGTGCATAGTTTCTCCTCTAGATCGGTTTTCTGCAGTGCTTAGGCGAAGCCCTGTCGGAATTGCTCCACCACCATCACCGGGGCATCGTCACGCTGCCGGTGAACTCTTCTCCCTCTACACTTCCTCTTGCTGGATCAATACGGTGGAGATCGTCATCAAGCTGCGCGTGTGCTGAACGCGGAGGTGCCTTCTGTTCGGCGCTAGATCGGGAGGACCGTGAACAAGATCGTGATGAGATCTGCGCGTGTGATGACTTCACGGGATGGCTCGTGATGAGATCGTGGGATGGATTGTGATGAGATCGCGGGACGGATCGTGATGAGTTCGAGGGACGGATCGTGATTGGATCGCGGGACGGATCGTGATGTGATCGCGGGACGCTCGGCGATTTGGATCGCGAAGATGTTCGACTACACCAACCGCGTTTCTTAACGCTTCCCGCTTAGCGATCTACAAGGGTATGTAGATCCACTCTCCCTCTCGTAGATGCTCATCACCATGGATAGATCTTGCGTATGCGTAGGAAAATTTTTGTTTCCCATGCAACGTTCCCCAACAGTTTGTACTAGTAGCTATGTGTTCGATCTCTCTCTCTCTCTCGTGTTCTTGAGATAACACAATCTTGATGTATCACGGGCTTTGTTAATATAGTTGTATCATATGGTGTTCCCCCACCCTCTATCTTGTTGTCATGAATTGAGTTTTCCCTTTGAGATTTTGTTATTACCGGATTGAATACTTTTATGGATTTGAGAACACTTGATGTATGTCTTGCGTGCGGATACCCGTAGTAAAATTAGGGTATTCAAGTGATTTACTTGATATATGTTATGGCATCAACTTGCGGATCCCGGTGACCTTGGGGATCTATGCATAGGGGTTGATTGCACGTTTTCATACCACGTTGTCCGATAGAAATCTTGGGGCACTCTTTGTGTTGGATTGAGTATTATGAATCTGAAATTGTTTGATGCGTATCGTATAATAAACTCATGGATACTTGTGGTGACATTGGAGTATCTAGGTGACATTAGAGTTGGTGGATACGTATCATATGGTGTTATTTTAGTCTGAACTCTTAGATAGATCGATCGGAAAGGATAACTTGGTGTTATTTTAGTACGAACTCTTGGATAGATCAATCGGAAAGGATAACTTTAAGGTGGTTTCGTACCTACAAACAGTTTCTTCTTATGTTCTCCGCTAGAAGAACTTTGGAGTGATTCTTCGTTCCATGTTGAGGGATGGTTATATGATCCAATTATATTAGCATTGTTGAGAGATTGCACTAGAGAAAGTACAAACCCTAGGCCTTATTTACAATCATTTATACAACATTTTGCTCTCTGTTTACCACTTGTTACCTATCTGTTTTTATATTTTCAGATTACAAAAACTTATTTCTATCATCCATATTCACTTGTATCACCATCTCTTCGCCAAACTAGTGCACCTATACAATTTGCCATTGTATTGGGTGTGTTGGGGATAAAAGAGATTTTTTCTATTTGATTGCAAGGTTGTTTGAGAGAGACCAGCTTCATCCTACACCTCCGACGGATTGATAAACCTTAGGTCACCCACTTGAGGGAAAATTGCTACTGTCCTACAAAAATCTATGCTTGGAGGCCCAACATATTCTAAAAGAATAAAGTTACGTAGTAGACATCAAGCTCTTTTCTAGTGCCATTGCCGGGAGGTGAGTGCTTGAAGATATATCTTTAGATCTTGCAATTGAATCTTTTAGTTTCTTGTTTTATCACTAGTTTGGTTTATAAAAGAAAACAAAAGAATGGAATTGAGGTGGCCTCATATTATTCGTCTTTATCATGTCTTTCTTGAAAATGATGGAAAGGAAAATTGTGCTCAGTTGATAGAAAAATAATTCAATAAAATGTTTGGCATAAATGATGAGCATGATAGCAATATTGTTAGTGTGAATTTTCTGGATATCCATGATGCTAATGATATGCAAAGCCACAAGCTTGGGGTTGATATGTTAGATGAAGATGATATTTTTAGTCCCCCAAGTTTTGATGAGCAAAACTATTACGATGATAGCATGCCTCCTATGTATGATGATTATTGTGATGACATGCATGCTATAAAGAGTGATAGTAACCATGAAACTTGTCATCATGATTTTAATATTCAATGTATTTATGTCAATCAAGTGTCTCATGATAGTTATTTCGTTGAGTTTCATCCCACCACTATGAGTGAAAAGGACTTTGCTTATGTGGAGAGTAATAAATTTTCTATGGTTGTAGATAATGAAAAGAATGCTTTATGTGATAGTTATATTGTGATATTACTTCATGATTCTTTTGAAAATTATTATGAGGGAGGAACCTATGCTTTTTGGAATTGCAATAATATCAAGTATCCTCTCTATGTGTTCAAAGTTTTGAAGTTATGCTTGTTTTGCCTTCCTATTATAGTTGATTCTTGCTACCATAAATTGTTTGCTCACAAAATCCCTATGCATAGGAAGTGGGATAGACTTAAATGTGCTTGTCATATGTGTCATGATGCTCCCCTTGTGTTTCAATTCTTTACTTTTATGCGAGCATCATTGAAATCATCATCCTAGCTAAAAGGCATTAAGGAAAAGCGCTTGTTGGCAGACAACCCAACACTTTTACCTTCTGTTTTTGTGTGTTCACATGATTAGGATACTGTAGTAATCATGTTTTGTGTCTCTTATTTTAATAACGTGCCAAGTGAAGCCTTTGGGATAGTGTGGATACTTGCTTGTTTTATTTTGTGCAAAAACAAAAAGTTTTACATCTAGTATATGAATTATTTGATTTTACTAGAGCGTCAAAAAAATCTGATATTTTAAAAAAATATTTCTATGAAAATTATATTATTTTTCAGAATTTTTCAGAACTTTAAGAATCAGGTAAGTATGGTGATCATTCAGATCTTCCCAGACTGTTCTATTTTTGTCAGGTTGTGTTTTGCATGCATAGTTTGCTTGTTTCAAGTGTTTCGATAGCTTATATTTGGTGATATAAATGGTGGGAATGATGGAATACAGTAGGTATTGTGTGAGAGCAATTATGAATCTTGTCTCGACAGTACCTAAGTGAATGATGTATCTTTACTACACTAACCCATCTCACAAAGTTCCGTTAAGTTTTGTGTGATTGAAGTTTTCAAGTTTTGGGTGAGATACCGATATGAGGTGAATAAGGAGTAGCAAGGACCTAATCTCGGGGATTCACAAGGCACCCCAAGGTAATATTCAAGGAAGACTCTGTTGGGGAACATCGCATGGGAAACAAAAAAATTCCTACGCACACGCAAGATCTATCCATGGTGATGAGCATCTACGAGAGGGAGAGTGGATCTCCGTACCCTTGTAGATCGCTAAGCGGGAAGCATTAAGAAACGCGGTTGGGGTAGTTGAACATCTTCGCGATCCAAATCGCCGAGCGTCCCGCGATCACATCACGATCCGTCCCGCGATCCCATCACGATCCGTCCCACGAACTCATCACGAACCGTCCCGCGATCTCATCACGATCCGTCCTGCGATCTCATCACGAAATGTCCCGTGAAATCATCATGATCCGTCCCCCGATCTCATCACGATCCGTCCCGCGATCTCATCATGATCTGTCCTGTGAACTCATCACGATCTGTCCCGCGAACTCATCACGAACCGTCTCGCGATCTTGATCACGGTCCTTCCGATCTAGCGCCGAACGGACGACACCTCCGCGTTCAGCACACGTGCAGCTTGATGACGATCTCCACCGTCTTGATCCAGCAAGAGGAAGTGAAGAGGAAGAATAGTTCACCGGCAGCGTGACGGCGCTCCGGCGATGGTGGTGGAGCAATTCCGGCAGGGCTTCGCCTAAGCACTACGGAAATCCGATCTAGAGGAGCACCGGTGGAATGGGTAGCACGTGGCCGTAAAATCAAGTGCAAAACACCCAATACAACCAGTATATATAAGAGGGAGGGAGGAGGAGGTCTGGCGCCAAGGCTGCCCTTGCGCAAGGAGGATTGGAGGAATCCTCCTGCAATCCTAGTAGGATTAGGATTCCTCCTTTCCTACTTTGAAATTATTTCCACCTTGGCCTTTTTTCTCTCTTCCTCAAGTCCAGCCGCATGGGCCTCTTAGAGGACTTCCACCAGCCCACTAAGGGCTGGTTTCCACCCTCCCACAGACCATGTAGCCTCTTGGGCCGAAATACCTCTCCCGATGGTCCCCCGGTACACTACCGGCACTCCCGATAGACTATCGATGAGCCCGAAACTTTTCCGGCGACCAAAATAGGACTTCCTATATATGAATCTTTACCTACGGACCATTCCGGAGCTCCTCGCGACGTCCGGGATCTCATCCGGGACTCCGAACAACCTTCGGTCACCACCATACATAACTCTATACTACCAAAACGTCACCAAACCTTAAGTGTGCAGACCCTGCGGGTTCGAGAACTATGTAGACATGACCGAGACACCTCTATGGTCAATAACCAATGGCGGGACCTGGATGTCCACATTGGTTCCTAAATATTCTATGAAGATCTTTATCGGTCGAACCACTGTGTCAAGGATTCAGTTAATCCTGTATGATGTTCCCTTTGTTCTTCGGTATGTTACTTGCCCAAGATTCGATCATCGGTATCTCCATACCTAGTTCAACCTCGTTACTAGCACGTCTCTTTACTCGTTCCGTAATACAAGATTCTGTGACTAACACATAGTCACATTGCTTGCAAGGCTTGTTGTGATGTTGTATTACCGAGTGGGCCCTGAGATACCTCTCCGTCACACGGAGTAACAAATCCCAGTCTTGATCCATGCCAACTCAACAGACACCCTCGGAGATACCTGTAGATCACCTTTATAGTCACCCAGTTACGTTGCGACGTTTGATACACACAAGGTACTCCTCCGATGTCAGTGACTTGCATGATCTCATGGTCACAGGAACACATACTTTGACATGCAGAAAACAGTAGCAATAAACTGACACGATCATATGCTATGTTTGTAGTTTGGGTCTTGTCCATCACATCATTCTCCAAATGATGTGATCCCGTTATAAAATGACATCACATGTCAATGGCTAGGAAACCTTGACCATCTTTGATTAACGAGCTAGTTCACTAAAGGCATACTAGGGACAGAGTGTTGTCTATTTACCCACACATGTGATGTGTTTCCATTCAATACAATTATAGCATGGATAATAAATGATTATCATGAACAAGGAAATATGATAATAACTAATTTATTATTGCCTCTAGGGCATATTTCCAACAGTCTCCCACTTGCACTAGAGTCAATAATCTAGTTCACATCACCATGTGATTCGCATTGTTATGAATCTAACACCCAATGATTTCTGGGGCTCGATCATGCTTTGCATGTGAGAGAGGTCTTATAGTCAACGGGTCTACGACATTCAGATCCGTGTGTACTTTGCAAATCTCTATGTCAAACCGTAAACACTGCTACCACACTCCACTTGGTACTATTCCAAAAGGCTGCTCCACTATATGTATCCAGATTGCTACTATGAGTCATCTGGATTGGTGTTAAAGCTTGCATCAACGTAACTCTTTACGACGAACTCTTTATCACCTCCATAATCGAGAAACATCTCTTTAGTTTTTAGTTACTAAGGATAATCTTGACCGCTGTCCAGTGATCCACTCCTCGATCACTCTTCTACCCCTTAACGGACTCATGGCAAGGCACACACAGGTGCGGTACACAGCATGGCATACTATACAGAGCCTATGGCTAAGGCATAGGGGACGACATTCGTCCTTTCTCTTTCTTCTGCCGTGGTCGAGCTTTGAGTCTCACTCAACTTCACACCTTACAAAGCAGGCGAGAACACTTCTCTCTGACTAATCCATTTTGAACTCTTTCAAAATATTGTCAAGGTATGTACTCATTGAAAGTCTTATCAAACATCTTGATCTATCTTTATAGATTTTGATGCTCAACAATTAGGTAGCTTTATCCAGGTCTTCCTTTGAAAAACTCTTTTCAAACAACCGTTTATGATCTCTAGAAATTCTACATCATTTCCGAATAGCAATATGTCATCCACATATACTTATCAGAAACTCTATAGTGCTCCCACTCACTTTATTGCAAATACAAGTTTCTCGTAAACTTTGTATAGACTCAAAAACTTTGATCACCTCATCAAAGTGTATATTCCAACTCCGAGATGCTTGCTTCAGTTCATAGAAGAATCACTGAAGCTTGCACACCTTTTAGCATCCTTAGGACTGACAAAACCTTCTGGTTGTATCTCATACAACCTTTCCTTAAGGAAGGAAACGATGTTTTGGCATCCATCTGCCAGATTTCATAATTGAAAAATGCAGCAACTGCTAACATAATTCCAGCAGACTTTAGCATCGCTACGAGTGAGAAAGTCTCATCGCAGTCAACTCCTTGAACTTGTCGTAAACTACTTTGCAAGAAGTCGAGCTTTACAAATGGTAACGTTTACCATCAGGGTCTGTCTTCATTTTAAAGATCCATTTGTACTTAACGACCTGCCGTCCAACGAGCAAGTCCACCAAAGTCTATACTTGGTTTTCGTACATGGATCCTTTCTCGGATTTCATGGGCTCTAACCATTTGTTGGTTTTCGGGCCCATCATCGCTTCTCCATAGTTCGTAGGTTCATCGTTGTCCAACAACATGACCTCCAAGACAGGGTTGTCGTACCGCTCAGGAGCAATACACGTCCTTGTCGACCTACGAAGTTCGATAGTAACTTGATCCGAAGCTTCATGATCATCATCAACTTCCTCTTCAACTGACGTAGGCTTCATAGAAACATCTTTCTGCACTGCGCTACTTTCTGGTTGAAACAGAGGTTCAATAACCTCATCAAGTTCTATCCTCCTCCCACTCAATTCTTTCAAGAGAAACTTTTTCTCGAGAAAGGACCCAGTTTGAGCAACAAACATTTTATGCTCGGATCTGAGATAGAAGGTTCACCCAACTATTCTTAGGGTATTCTATGAAGATGCATTTGTCCGCTTTGGGTTTGAGCTCATTAGGTGAAAACATTTTTCCACACAAGCGTCGCAGCCTCAAATATTCAGAAATGACAGCTTAGGTTTCTACCAAACCATAATTCACACTGTGTCATCTCAACGGATTTAGATGGTGCCCTATTTAAAGCGGATGCAGTTGTCTCTAATGTATAACCCCAAAACTATAGTAGTAAAACGACAAGAGACATCATAACCCGCACCATATCCAATAGAGCACGCTATGGCGTTCGTACACACCATCACACTATGGTGTTCCAGGTGGCGTGAGTAGTGAAACAATTTTCACATTGTCTAAAGTTGTATGCCCAACTCATAACTCAGATATTTACCTCCACGATCATATCGTGGACATTTTTATCTTCTTGTCATGATGATCTTAAACTTCACTCTGAATTAGCTTGAACCTTTCAAACGATTCAGACTTGTGTTTCATTAAGTAAATATACACTATATCTACTCAAATCATCAGTGAAGGTAAGAAAATAACGATATCCACCGCACGCTACAAGACTCATTGGATTGCATACATCAACATGTATCACTTCCAATAAATCACTTGCCTGCTTCATCAAAACAAAAAACGGGGTCCTTAGTCATCTTGACCAAGAGGAATGGTTCGCATGTCTCAACCGATTCGAAATCGAATGAGTCCAAAGATCCATCAGCATGGAGTTTCTTCATGCGCTTTATACCAATATGACATTTAGCGGCAGTGCCATAAGTATGTGGTACAATCATTATTAACTTTGTATCCTTTTTGGCATCAATGTTATTAACATGTGTATTACTACGATCAAGTTTCAACAAACCATTCTTACTGGGTGCATGACCATTGAAGGTATTATTCATGTAAACAGAATAACCATTATTCTCTAACTTAAATGAATAACCGTGTTGCAATGAACATGATCTAATCACGTTCATGCTCAATGCAAAAAAACACCAAATTTAGGTTCGTCACTAATCTCGAAGGTATAGAGAGCGTGCGATGTTGAGCACATCAACCTTGGAAACATTTCCAACACACATCGTCACCTCACACTTAGCTAGTTCTCCGTTTATTCCGTAGCTTTTATTTCGAGTTACTAACATTTAGCAACCGAACTGGTATCCAATACCCAGGTGCTACTAGGAGTACTAGCAAGGTACACATCAATAACACATATATCAAATATACTTCTATCGACTTTGCCAGCCTTCTTATCTACCAAGTATCTAGGGTTGTCCCGCTTCAGCGACCGTTCTCCTCATAATCGAAGCACTTAGTCTCGGGTTTGGGTTTAGACTTTGGGTTGCTTCACTGGAGATGCAAATGACTTGCTATCCATGAAGTTTCCCTCCTTGCTCTTGCCCTTCTCGAAACTAGTGGTTTTGACTAACCATCAACACTTGACACTCCTTCTCGATTTCTACCTTCGTGGTGTCAAACATCACGAATAGGTCAGGGATCATTATTTCTATCCCTAGCATTTTATAGTTCATCACCAAGTCCTAGTAGCTTAGTGACAGTGACTTGGAGAACTATATCAATCACTATCTTATCTGGAAGATCAACTCCCATTCGATTCAATCGATTGTAGCACCCAGACAATCTGAGCACATGCTCAACGATTGAGCTATTCTTTTTCATATTACAGGCAAAGAATCTTGTTAGAGATATCATATCTTGCAACACGGGCATGAGCCTGAGATCCTAATTTCAGCTCTTAGAACATCGCATATGTTCTGTGACGTTCAAAACATTTCGGAGCCTCAATTCTAAGCCATAATGCATGACACTCTAAACTATCAAGTAGTCATCAGAACGTGCCTGTCAGATGTTCACAACATCTACAGACGACGCTAGAGGGGTTCAGAACGTGCATTAAGGACATAAGCCTTCTGTGCAGCAACGAGGACAATCCTCAGATCATGGAGCAAGTCCGCAATATTGCTACCATCATATTTCAACTCTATTTCTCTAGGAACATATAGAAAAATACAAGGGAGCTACAGCGTGAGCTAGTAATCTACAACACAGTTTGCAAAACACTACTGACTATGTTCATGATAATGAGTTCAATTAATCATATTACTTAAGAACTCCCACTCAATTTGACATCCCTCCGGTCATTCGAGTGATACATGATCCAAATTCACCAACTCAAGTCCGATCATCACGTGAGTTGAGGTGTTACAATGGTGAACATCATCATGTTGATCATATCTACTATATGACTCATGTTCGACCTTTCGGTCTCTTCTGTTCTGAGGCCATGTCTGTACATGCTAGGCTCGTCAAGTTTAACCCGAGTGTTCTGCATGTGCAACACTGGCTTGTACCCGTTGTATGTGAACGTAGAGTCTATCACACCCGATCATCACGTGGTGTCTCGACACGAAGAACTTTCACAATGGTGCACATTCGGGGAGAACACAATTTATCTTGAAATTAAGTGAGGGATCACCTTATAATGCTACCGTCGTCCTAAGCAAAACAAGGTGCATAAAAGGATTAACATCACATGCAAATCATAAGTGACATGATATGCCCATGAACTTGTGCTTTTGATCTCCATCATGAAAGCACCGGCATGATCTCCATCGTCACCAGCATGACACCATGATCTCCATCATCTTGATCTCCATCAACGTGTCGCCATCGGGGTTGTCGCGCCCACCATGCTTCTACTACTATTGCTACCGTTTAGCGATAAAGTAAAGCATTACATAGCGCTTAATGATTGACATGCAGGTCATACAACAATTAAAGACAACCCTATGGCTCCTGCCAGTTGTCGTACTCATCGACATGCAAATCGTGATAATCTATACATCACATGATCATCTCATACATCACATATATCACATCATGTAATTGGCCATATCACATCACAACATACCCTGCAAAAACAAGTTAGACGTCCTCTAATTGTTGTTGCATGTTTTACGTGGCTGCTACGGGTATCTAGCAAGAACAATTCTCATCTACGCAAAAACCACAACGGTGATACACTAGTTGCTTTTCAACCTTCTCAAGGACCGCCTTTGTCGAATCCGATCCAACTAAAGTGAGAGAAACTGGCACCGCAAGCCATCTATGCAACAAGTTGCGGTCGAGGGAACCGGTCTCTCGTAAGCGTACGAGTAATGTTGGTCCGGGCCGCTTCATCTCATAATACCGCTGAACCAAAATTCGACCAAGGGAGGAAGCAATCTAAGCATCAACGCCCACGAACATTTTGTGTTCTACTCGAGATCTCATCTACACATAGACCTAGCTCATGATGCCACTGTTGGGGAACGTCGCATGGCAAACAAAAAAATTCCCACGCACATGCAAGATCTATCCATGGTGATGAGCATCTACGAGAGGGAGAGTGGATCTACGTACCCTTGTAAATCGCTAAGCGGGAAGCATTAAGAAACGCGGTTGGTGTAGTCGAACATCTTCACGATCCAAATCGCCGAGCGTCCCGCGATCACATCACGATCCGTCCTACGATCGAATCACGATCCGTCCCACGAACTCATCACGAACTGTCCCGCGATCTCATCACGATCCGTCCCGCGATCTCACCACGATCCGTCCCGTGAACTCATCATGATCCGTCCCGCGATCTCATCACGATCCGTCCCGCGATCTCATCACGATCCGTCCCGTGAACTCATCACGATCCGTCCCGTGAACTCATCACGAACCGTCTCGCGATCTTGATCACGGTCCTTCCGATCTAGCGCAGAACGGAAGGCACCTCCGCGTTCAGCACACGTGCAGCTTGATGACGATCTCCACCGTCTTGATCCAGCAAGAGGAAGTGGAGAGGAAGAAGAGTTCACCGGCATCGTGACGGCGCTCCGGCGATGGCGGTGGAGCAATTCTGGCAGGGCTTCGCCTAAGCACTGCAGAAATCTGATCTAGAGGAGCACC
This sequence comes from Hordeum marinum, assembly GCA_022496015.1. Lineage (NCBI taxonomy): Eukaryota > Viridiplantae > Streptophyta > Magnoliopsida > Poales > Poaceae > Hordeum > Hordeum marinum. The sequence continues at coordinate 103,254,796 of CM039676.1, read as the reverse complement.
GGTGGAACGGGTAGCATGTGGCCGTAAAATCAAGTGCAAAACACCCAATACCACCAGTATATATAAGAGTGAGGGAGGAGGAGGGCTGGCGCAAAGGCTGCCCTTGCGCAAGGAGGATTGGAGGAATCCACCTCCAATCCTAGTAGGATTAGGATTCCTCCTTTCCTACTTTGAATTTATTTCCACCTTGGCCTTTTTTCTCTCTTCCTCAAGTCCAGCCGCATGGGCCTCTTAGAGGACTTCCACTAGCCAACTAAGGGCTGGTTTCCACCCTCCCACGGGACTCCCGATACACTACCGATGAGCCCGAAACTTTTCCGGTAACCAAAATAGGACTTCCTATATATGAATCTTTACCTCCGAACCATTCCGGAGCTCCTTGTGACGTCCAGGATCTCATTCGAGACTCCGAACAACCTTCGGTCACCACCATACATAACTCTATACTACCGAAACGTCACCAAACCTTAAGTGTGCAGACCCTGCGGGTTCGAGAACTATGTAGACATGACCGAGACACCTCTACGGTCAATAACCAATGGTGGGACCTGGATGTCCACATTGGTTCTTACATATTCTATGAAGATCTTTATCGGTCAAACCTCTATGTCAAGGATTCAGTTAATCCCGTATGATGTTCCCCTTGTTCTTCGGTATGTTACTTGCCCAAGATTCGATCATCGGTATCTCCATACCTAGTTCAACCTCATTACCGGCAAGTCTCTTTACTCGTTCCGCAATACAAGATCCCATGACTAACACTTAGTCACATTGCTTGCAAGGCTTATTGTGATGTTTATTATCGAGTGGGCCCTGAGATACCTCTCCGTCACACGGAGTAACAAATCCCAGTCTTGATCCATGCCAACTCAACAGACACCCTCGGAGATACCTGTAGAGCACTTTTATAGTCACCCAGTTACGTTGCGACGTTTTATACACACAAGGTACTCCTCCGATGTCAGTGAGTTGCATGATCTCATGGTCATAGGAACACATACTTTGACATGCAGAAAACAGTAGCAATAAACTGACACGATCATATGCTACATTTGTAGTTTGGGACTTGTCCATCACATCATTCTCCTAATGATGTGATCCCATTATCAAATGACATCACATGTCAATGGCTAGGAAACCTTGACCATCTTTGATTAACGAGCTAGTTCACTAGAGGCATACTAGGGACAGAGTGTTGTCTATTTACCCACACATGTGATGTGTTTCCATTTAATACAATTATAGCATGGATAATAAACGATTATCATGAACAAGGAAATATGATAATAACTAATTTATTATTGCCTCTAGGGCATATTTCCAACAGACTCAAGCGTCTAAGCTTGGCGATGCCCCGGAAAGCATCCCCTCTTTCGTCTCAAACATTATCGGTACATCTTACTTTAAGGTTGGATCTATATTTTTATTCGTCACATGATATGTGTTTTTCTTGGAGCATCATTATAATTTTTTGTTCTCTATTAGATGATATTTATAATCTTGTTTTTCAATAAAAAGTTCCAAGAATTGCCTCTTAGGATGCTTGATTTACATGTTTGATATTTGGTGTGTAAAAACAAAAACTTTTTCTGTAGTGTTTGAATTTTCATATTTTACTGGAATGTGGAAAGTTTTGAAACTTTTACACGGTGTTGTCACATAAATTATTTATCACTTCCTAAATTTTCATAATTTTAAGAGTTATAGAAGTACACTGTTTTCATAAATTTCTAGAGACTATTCTGTTTGGACAGATTGTTGTCATAGTTTTATTATCTACTTATCCTATAGTTTCCATAGCCTACATCGGTAGATATAAATTGTGGAAATGATAGTAAACAGTAAATGATGTTTCAAAATTATTGTGCAACTTGTCTTGGCAGTACATGAAGTGTTGATTTATTTTTATGTGTACTAACCTATCTCACAAGTTCTTTTAAAGTTTTTTGTGGATGAAGTTTTTTAAGATTAAGGGAAACCGTGATATAGAAGGAATTAAGGAGACACAAAATCTCAAGCTTGGGGATGCCCAAGGAAATCCAACATAATATGTCAAGAAGTCTCAAGCATCTAAGCTTGGGGATACCCTGGTAGGCATCCCACCTTTCTTCATCAACAATTATCGGTTAGTATTGGTTGAGCCTAAGTTTTTGCTTCTTCACTTGATGTGTGCTATTCTTGGAATGCCATTTTATTTTGTTTTGCTTGCTGTTTTAATAAAATACATTGATCTGAAAGTTTTTAGATGAGAGAGAGTTCCCAAATGGCTACCCATTTACTTAACTACTCGTTTGATCTTCACGTATATCTTTTTGGAGTAGCTTGTCATTTACTCTTGTGCTTCACTCATACCCTATGACTAAATTGTGAATAAATGAAATATCATAAATATGAAATTATCAATGTGCTTTATGCCTAGTAGTAGTTTCAAATTGGGTTTAGAAAGTGAAATCTTTTGAAGCTTGACAATCACAATATTGGTCATACAAGCAATTCATAAATAATTGGTATACGAAAGAGAACTTTCACATATAAATATATTATCCTGGACATCTTCTATGATTGTGAATACCCATTAATTATTTTCAAACTTGAGAAAATTAGTTGAAGTTGGACAAGGAAGACAACCTAATGAGTTATGGTTGTGTATATTTGCATAGAAGTTATATTGTTATGGATCCTCCAACATGTTGTGTTATAAAAATATATGATGATTTAGTATGTGGAGCTCTTACTTAGACTTTGTTGAGAATATGTTGAATTGCAATTGTTTGGTGACTAAGAACATAGGTTGTTAAGTTTCAAGAGAATTCATTGTTTGAACCATGACATGTGAATTGGTTGCTACTTTATCATGATGAGTTTTATGAGAAAGAGTTGTTGTTGTGATGCTAGGAAAAGTGGTTGAAATTATCATTGATCAAACTTATGCACTATGCTAGCATTCACACTTCATAAATTATTTCTTTTATCATTTACCTACTCGAGGACGGGTAGGAATTAAGCTTGGGGATGTTGATACGTCTCCAACGTGTCTATAATTTATGAAGTATTCATGCCATATCTACAACAATTTTATATGGTTTTGGTATGATTTGCATGGAACTAACCCGGACTGACATTGTTTTCAACAGAACTACCATGGTGTTGTTTTTTGTGCAGTTTTTTTTCTCCAAATGCAACAAAACTTTTTGATGATTTTTTTGGAACAAAAGAGGCACTAGAAGCTTCGTGGGAGGGCCAGAAGAGCCAGGAGGTGGGCACAACCCACCAGGGCGTGCCAACCCCCTCTAGCTTGCACTGGTGTCTTGTGGGCTCCTCATGGCCCATCTTCGCGTGAAACCGATGCTCAAAAATCATATATATTCAGAAACTACCAGAAATAAGCCTAGATCAGAAGTTCCGCCACCGCAAGCCTCTGTAGGCATGAGAGACCAATCTAGACCCCATTTCGGCACCCTGTCGGATCTGGAAATCATCACCAGAGGTCATCTTCATCATCGATATGCTATCCATGATGAGGAGAGAGTATTCCACCCTTGGGGTTGATGGTTTGTACCAGTATTTATGTGTTCAATCTCTCTCTCTCGTGTTATTGATATGGCACAATCTTGATGTATCACGGGCTTTGTTAATATAGTTGGATCATATGGTGTTTTCCCCTCTCTATCTTGTTGTGATTAATTGAGTTTTCCCTTTGAGATTTTGTTATTACCAGATTGAATACTTTTTTGGATTTGAGAGTACTTGATGAATGTCTTGCATGCGGATACCCGTAGTGACATTGGGGTATTCAAGTGATTCACTTGATATATGTTATGGCGTCAACTTGCGGATTCTGGTGACCTTGGGGATCTATGCATAGGGGTTGATTGCACGTTTTCATACCATGTTCTCTGATAGAAATCTTGGGGCACTCTTTGAGGTTCTTTGTGTTGGATTGAGTATTATGAATCTGAAATTGTTTGATGTGTATCATATAATTAACTCATGGATACTTGTGGTGACATTGGAGTATCTAGGTGACATTAAATTTGATTGATGCGGATCGTATGGTGTTATTTTATTACGAACTCTTAGATAGATCGATCGGAAAGGATAATTTGGTGTTATATTAGTACGAACTCTTGGATATATCGATAAGGAAAAGACAACTTTAAGGTGGTTTCGTACCCTACAAACAATTTCTTCTTATGTTCTCCGCTAGATAAGAACTTTGGAGTGATTCTTCGTTGCACGTTGAGGGATGGTTATGTGATCCAATTATATTAGCATTGTTGAGAGATTGCACTAGTGAAAGTATGGACCTTAGGCCTTATTTACAATCAGTTATACAATGTTTTGCTAGATGTTTACCACTTGCTACCTTTTTGTTTTTATATTTTCAAATTACAAAAACCTATTTCTATCATACATATTGCACTTGTATCACCATCTCTTCACCAAACTAGTGCACCTATGCAATTTGCCATTGTATTGGGTGTGTTGGGGACACAAGAGATTTTTGTATTTGATTGCAGGGTTGTTTGAGAGAGACCATCTTCATCCTACACCTCCACAGATTGAGAAGCTTTAGGTCATCCACTTGATGGAATATTGCTACGGTCCTACAAAACTCTACAATTGGAGGCCCAACATAGTTGATACGTCTCCGTCGCATCTATATTTTTTGATTGTTTCATGCCAATATTATACAACTTTCACATATTTTTGGCAACATTTTATATGATTTATTGGACTAACATATTGATCCAGTTCCCAGTGCCAGTTCCTGTTTTGTGTGTCTTTTTTGTTCCGCAGAAATTCCATAAAAAACAAAGTCCAAACGCGATAAAAAATTTACGGAGAATTATTTTGAAATATTTGTGAATTTTGGGAGGTGGAATCAACGAAAAAGGAGGCCCACAGCCACCACGATACACCAGGGTGCGCCAGAGGGCCCAAGCACGTGGTGATGTCTTGTGCTCACCTCGTAAGTGAAAGGACGTGGATGTCGCCTAGAGGGGGGTGAATAGGCGCTTTAAAATAGTTACGGTTTAGGCTTGAACAAATGCGGAATAAAACTATCGTTTAATTAGTCAAGCACAAAACCTAAAACAACTAGGCTCACCTATGTGCACCAACAACTTATGCTAAGCAAGATATACAACTAGGTGATAGCAAGATATATAACAAGAAACAATATGGCTATCAAAAAGTAAAGTGCATAAGTAAAGGGGCTCGGGTAAGAGATAACCGAGGCATGTGGAGACGATGATGTATCCCGAAGTTCACACCCTTGCGGATGCTAATCTCCGTTCGGAGTGGTGTGGAGGCACAATGCTCCCCAAGAAGCCACTAGGGCCACCGTAATCTCCTCACGCCCTCGCACAATGCAAGATGCCGTGATTCCACTAAGGGACCCTTGAGGGTGGTCACCAAACCCGTACAAACAAGGTTGGGGCAATCTCCACAACTGAATTGGAGGCTCCCAATGACACCACGAAGCTTCACCACAATGGATTGTGGCTCCGAGGTGACCTCAAATGCTCGGGGCAATCTCCACAACCTAATTGGAGACCCCAAAGCTTGTCCGAAGCTTTGCACCACAATGATTGAGCTCCGAGGCACCACCAACCGTCTAGGGCGCCAAAGAACCCAAGAGTAACAAGCTCTAGGGTGCACAAACACCCAAGAGTAATAGATTCTCAACTTCTCACTTCCACGTATCACCGTGGAGAACTCAAACCTATGCACCAAATGCAATGGCAAGGGAACACGGAGTACCCAAGTCCTTCTCTCCCAAATCCCACCAAAGCAACTAATGCTAGGGAGGAAATGAGAGGAAGAACGAAGAAGAACACGAAGAACTCCAAGATCTAGATCCAAGGGTTCCCCTCACTTAGAGGAGAAAGTGATTGGTGGAAATGTGGATCTAGATCTCCTCTCTCTTTTCCCTCAAAAAGGAGCAAGAATCATTGGAGGGCTTGAGATATAGCAAGCTCAAAGAAGGTCAACAATGGGGGGCAAACACGAGCTCTAAGGATAAGGTTCAATGGGGAAGAACAATGGGGGGCAGAACCCACGGTACTACCGTGATGGCTTACGGTACTACCGCAGGGCAGTGCGGTACTACCGCTTGTGCGGAAGTACCTGGCTCTGGCCAAATAGCACTACGGCGCTAGCGGTAGGACCGCCACAGCGGTACTACCGCGAGCCCGTGCGGTACTACCGCACGGCTCGGCAGAGGCAGGTACTGGAGGCGCACGGAAGTAAAAAATTACTTCCGTGCCAACCTCTGCATAGGAAACTGTGCGAAAAAAGTCCACACGGTAGTACCATGCAGGAATCACGGTACTACCGCAGCAGGGCGGATGTAAAAAATTACATCCGTGCAACATGCGGTACTACCGCCCTCGGGGCGGAAGTAAAATATTACTTCTGTGCCACTTGCGGTACTACCTCTCGGGGGAGCGGTACTACCGCTCGGAGGAGCGGTACTACCGCAAACCTCAGAACAGCAACACCAGAACTGTCACAACTTCTACAAGCGAGCTCCGAATTGAGCAAACTCAAGCTTGTTGGATTCAGGCTGACAAGAGCTCCGAATTAAGAAGAGGCAGTAAAAGAATGCCAAAGGAGAAGAGATGAGAAACCTCTTACAATGAAGAATCGGCAATAACTCCAACATCGAAAACATCATAGAATATGCATATGGACTCCGTTTTCAATGAACTTGAGCTAGTCATGAAGTTGACCATAAGCTCAAGAAACCTCAAAGAGAAAAACCAACCAAGAACCAAGAAAGATGATGATACGAAGAATGCAATGGTTTGAGCTCTCAACGAACGATACGATCAAGCTACTCACTTGAGAGACCCCTTGATAGCACGGTTACCTACCCTATAACCCAGTCTCCCAACTACCACTATGGGACCGGTAAAATAGAAAACCCTATCAAGGTCAAACCTTAGCCTTGCGCATAGTCCACTTGATCTAGATGATGACGATCCTAACTTCCTCAAGATGGACCACCTTTCTTGATTGCGTTGGCTTGATGAAGACTAGATGATTGCTCCCCCATACTCCACTATGGGTGAGCTACTATGCGGCACATCTTCACAAGTCCATTGTCACCACAATGGACGGCAAGCTTCAAGTCTGATCTCTCCATGATGCTTCACTTGAACTTGCACACCGCAACCTTGATAATGATCACCACTTGATGTCATCTTCCATGGGTTGTATGGGATCTTCCTCTTGATGCAATCCCATGGAAATATGCCTAACCCCACAAGGAACTCTCACAAGGAAATGGGTTAGTACACAAAGCGTAATGGACAATGCTTACCATACCATGGGATCACTTGATCCCTCTCGGTACATCTTGTATGCTTTGTGTATTGATCACTTGATTCACTCTTTGACTTAGTCTTGATCAACCTTGTATCTTATCTTCTCTCTTCATAAAGATGATGTCTTGAAGGTAATCATGAATGCTCACACTATCTTCTTCTTCAAGACATGATTGCAATAAGCTCAACTCTCACATGACCAAACTTAGGATAAACCTTGAATACCACCTTGGTCATCATATAAACTCCTTGAAACCCAACAGATGGACTTCAAGAAGTGCCTATGGACAAATCCTTCGAATATAACTCAAGGCAACCATTAGTCCATAGGGGTGTCATCAATTACCAAAACCACACATGGAGAAATATGCTCTTACAGTAAGGCAGTTGGAGCTCTACTTCGGGAGCAAGTAAGCTTATATCTGAAAAAAATGTGTTAAAATCTCAGCACAATTGGAGTTATGGATCTGCGAGAATATAACAAAAGGTTTCGGCTAGAAAACAGGAACGAGAAACAGAATAGAACAGAGAGGGAGATCAAATCTCGGATGGGCTCCTACCCCTCCACCGCCATGGAGGCCATGGACCAGAGGGGGAACTCTCCTCCCATATAGGGGGAGTCCAAGGAAGAAGAAGAAGGAGGGGGGCTCTCTCCCCTCGCTCCCAGTGGCACTGGAACGCCGCCAGGGCAATCATCGTGACGACGATCTACACCAACAACTTCCCCATCGTCAACACCAACTCTCTCCCCCTCTATGCAGTAGTGTAACACCTCTTTTACCCGCCGTAATCTCTACTTAAACATGGTGCTCAACTCCATATATTATTTCCCAATGACATTTGGCTATCCCATGATGTTTTAGTAGATCCCTTTTGTCCTATGGGTTAATTGTGGTATGATGTTATTGATATGAGTTGTATGTTGATATGGTGCTATCTTATGGTGCCCTCTGTGCCGTACAAATGTGAGGGATCCCTGTTGTAGGGTGTTGCAATATGTTCATGATTTGCCTTTGATGGGCGGCGTGAGTGACAAAAGCACAGACCTCGGTAGGTGGGTTGTTGCGTATGTGAGTAAAGGGGGCTTGATACGTAATGATATGGTTGGGTTTTACCTTAATGAACTTTGGTAGTTGCGGATGCTTGCTAGAGTTCCAATCATAAGTGCATATGATCCAATTATGGAAAGTGTGTTAGCATATGTCTCTCCCTCATTGCATATAACAAGTATATATCATATTACATTCAATTGCCTAGGGACAATCTTTCTCTTGCGTTACACAAAAAGCTTTCTACTAAGCTATTTACTTTTATTATTCTTTTATTAAAACAGCACCTAACTTTTATTTCCATGTTCTTCATTATCTTAAAACTATCTTTACCTCTACAAAGTACTTCTAGTTTTATTCCCGCAAAGTAGTTTCATACTTGTTCTAGGTAAAGCAAACGTTAAGTGTGCGTAGAGTTGTATCGGTGGCCGATAGAACTTGAGAGAATATTTGTTCTACCTTTAGCTCCTCCTTGGGATTCGAGACTCGTACTTATCAAAAAAGGCTACAAACAACCCCTACACTTGTGGGTTATCAATAGTCTACAAGAATAAAGTTGCATAGTAGACATCAGGGCCAACGAGCCATGCGGGCGTGCCCTACACCCCAGGGCACGCCCCTGTGGATTGTGTACACCTAGTGGGTCATCTGGCCTCCCCCAAAAGTTTCCTGGGTCTCTTTTGGTCCAAAAATAACTCAAGTAAATTTTTATCCAATTTAGACTCTGTTTGATATAGATTTTCTGAAAATTCCAAAAATAGGCAAAAACGGAAACGGACACTGGGCATTGAGTTAATAGGTTAGTCCCCAAAAATGATATAAAATAGCATATAATTGCCTATAAAGTATTCAATATTGATAATATAATATCATGAAACAATCAAAAATTATAAACATGTTGGAGATGTATCAGCATCCCCAAGCTTAATTCCCGTGCCATCACCGACACGTACTCCTGCTTGGGTACTTGGGGGTTGGCTTCGCGCAACCTATTCACCAAGCCGAAGAAGCTGGAAGGCATTAGCCAGACCGGACAGAGGTTGACGTAGATGTCCTCCATCACCGGCTATGCCGATGAAATAACTCCTCCAGCTGGTTCATCTGATTGTTCAGCTGGAGCGAGTGCTCAAGCGCCTGTAATTGACCCCAGAAAATCTTCTCTGCAGGTCATTGGGTGGGCGGAGTAGTGGGCGCACGCGTCTGCCACACTCTTAATGGGTCCCTAAAGGTCTCTAAGGAACGCCAGATTTGCGTAAGATGGGCAAACCGGTTATCGCCAAATACGCAGCAAAGTAGGTATGGCTTACCAGCGGTGATCTAGCTCAGTTGATTCAGTACTTCACGGTCCGTCCGGGCATGTGTCTTGGCCTCCTTGTAGTCCGAGCTCGCTTTGTTGTGCTTGGCGGCAATCTTTGTCTTCTCCTCCTGAAGGATGTCAAGCTGAGCATAAATCCCCTTCAGGTCCTCCTCAACCTCCAGGACCTGGGTTGCATGCTTCTCGATGACCTCCTTCGTCACGACCAGCTCTTGGCCTACTCCGCCGCAACCCTCTATTGCTCGGCCTCTTTCTGAGATGTTTGCAGCTCGGACCGGAGCTTTTCAAACGCCATGAAGGAAGTTGTGGGTACACCACAAGTGTACTTTAGAGCCTTGCGCCTCAGCATCTCCCAAATGAACGTACAAGAATATTAACTGGTTTTTGGCATTTACCTTTAGCTCCCTCCATTTTCTTCTTCATCAACTTCATGTCCTTTTTAGACCGATCGAGCTTGCGGTTCAGTTCTTCCAACTCTTTCATGTTGGCTACTGAAACCGAAGCTGATACCTGAAACAAAATGCAGATATTAGCTTTCTCGGACGATCTCGATCCCTTGGTCGGCTATTTCCTATCTCATCAAGGTCTCTCAGGCTACTGATATTGCTTTTATATGTTTGAGAACCCTCGAGTAAGATCATTGAATCTCACTCATGGCTCGAGGGCTATTGTGGTTGGACATCACGATCCTCGGACCATATTTTTATTCTTACCCGCTAAGAGCTACCGATTACATCTAGCTATTGTCATCTCTATGCATTGACTATATTTAAAAGAAAACGAGAATGAAATTTACCTCAAAACCTTAAAGAGGCCTTAGAAGACCTCCCTCGTACCGGCATCTGCGAACCGATAGTTTTGTAGCGTTGCACTAAGAAGGGTGCGGTGCTCGGCGCAAATGGAAGAGCCCGTCATGGCTACCTCCATCTCTTGTGTCCACCCCTTGGCCGCGTGCCCTCTGACAGGCGGGGATGGACGGATCACCTCAGTCCTCTTCCCTAACGGAGAGGATACCACTGGGTAGGTTGTCAAAGTGTCTCGTTAGTCGCTGGGGCCAAAAATGTTGGCTGCCCTAGCTTCTCTCAGTTCATAGAGGAAGGAGATTTTGCGAGTAGATCCTCGGCGGCCGAGGACTCCACTTTGGTCATGGGAACACCGGTGTTCTCCCCCATGGTCAGCATGGGTGGAGCTTGTGAAGTCACCTCCCCCAGTTCGTCCCGGGCAGGAGGGGAAGGTGATTCTTCTCGGATGAGTTGTGTAGAGGAAGCCCGCTCAATCCCTTGTCACTATGGGGCGGCCATTGGAGCTTGCAAAAGGCAAAAATATTGATAAAAACACACGGAGAAAGAAGAACTGGAACATAAGGCGTGTGTGACATACCTCCTTGGTGGTGGTTTGGGCATGCGAGGCTCAGATTGTTCGCCCTCTAAATCGGGGAGGGTAATATGGGCCTTGGCAAGGACCTTGGAGGGCGCGACGTCACAAGCCTTCACAAGGCGCTTTCGGGCGCGGCGGGTCTCGACCCCCATGACGTCTTCGGATGCCACCTTCTTTCTTTGTGGAGACGAAGGGCCTTCACTCCCTCCCTCCTCCTATTCTCTTCTCCTTCCCTATCCATGGAGACGTCCTTAACATCCTCGGACTTGGTGTCCAGGGGGTCTTCAATCTGAAGACCCCCTTTCCTCTTCCTCTTCTTCTCCAGCTCCTTCTTGGTCTTGTCGAGGACCTTTGAAGGCACCAAGGCCATGAGTTCCTGGATCTCCGGAGACATGTTGCCTTCGGGCAGGGGTGTGTGGCAATTGATGTTTGCCTCCTGGGCCACCCATTTCTACAGACAAAGATAAATACTTAGGCTATATACCAAAGTACCGAATTGATTGGATGTGCAGAACTGGTAGTTACCTCGTTCGGGGTGCGTAACTCCAACCAGCCGTTGTCCGGCCCATCTCGGGGAACTCTGTTAGTGACGGTTTGAAGAGGGACATCCACATGTCGTCGACGTTAGTGTGGAAGAATTTCTGAATTGTTGGGATGCCGTCAGGCTTGTAAAGCCACATCGGCCTAGCCCGGAGTTGGAGTGGTAGGATGCGGTGATGCAACATCACATCAACCACGTTCACCAGCTTGACGCTCTTCTTGAGGGTTCTGATTCTCTCCTAAAGAGCAGTGACCTCCTCCGGGTTGCCCCATCTTAGGTTCTTTCTCTGCCAAGACATGAGCTTCTTTGGAGGTAGACCCGTGAAGGGGAGAGGTATGTATTGATCCTTGGCGTGAGGCTCGGTGAGTTAAAACCAATGATGCTGCCAAATTTTCACTGTCTGGATGAATGTCCCCTCCAGCCACTTCGCCTTCTAGCGCTTGTTGATCATGGCACCGCTGCATTCGGCTTAGTTGGCGCCGTCGCTCTTCAGCTTGACGCAAAAGGTCTTCAGCCACAGGCTGAAGTGCCGCTCCACTCGCAGAAACGCCTCACACACTGTGATAAAGTGGTGAGGTGCATGATGAAGTTCAGGTCTAGATTGTAGAAGTCTAGCCGGTAGAAGAAGAGAATCCCCCGCACGAAAGGGTGCAGTGGGACCCCCTAGACCTCTGACGAGGTGGGGAATGAAGACGACTTTCTCCCCAGCACGAGGAGTGGGGATACACTAGTCGGGCTCCAGAGCCCTACAGGCTATGCCCCACCTCCCGGAGCTCCACGATGGTGGCGTTTGTGACCTTGGAAGGCACCATTTCCCCTTCAGCGGAAAGCTTCAGGCTTGGAGGAGAGATTGAGGGTGCTAGGAGCTTGGGAGGTTTGGGCGTTGGAGCATAGGGAGAGCGTGGGGTAAAAGTTTTACTAACCCCTACCCTTAATAAGTTTCTAAAAAGGTGAAGCGTCCCCTCACCATGAAAATCGCCATGTTATATAGCCGTGTGAGGTGAAACAATCGATTGATGATATCCCCTAAAATGTGGGGCGCAATCTCGGTTTTGATACGACATATCAATTATAGAGTTGCTTCGAACCGCGGTTTGAGTAAGTAGTAACCGATGCACATGATGTCACAAGTGTGACACTTCATAAAAAAATTGTCAGTACTTAAACTGTCGGACACCCTTATATTTCTAGTCCTCAATACTAGAAAAATTCATACACTTTGGATAAGCAAAGGTGTGTTTTAACACCGTGTGACCGAACATGTTTCCTTCCTTGTTTAAGGGATAGCATGAGCTGGTTTTGTAGATCTAATGCATTTACTTGGGGCTGGAGTAGTCCACTTGTCTGCCAAGCCGAAGACGATCAAGCCAAAGACATTATCCGAAGTCAGTTATCCTCTTCGGCTTCGAAGACAAGTTCTAGGGCTACTGACGGTGTCCTAGACTAGGGGGTCCCAGTTAAGCTGTTCTAGTCCGTGGGTGAGGCTAGAGGCCCGTCAAGGAGGAAGGACTTCGGAGGGCCTCAACCTATGGCATGAGCACATCGGACTTCACCGAAGACCTGGAGTGTATTCCAAGAAGGGATGATTTGTTCGGCATGTAATCCCTAGAAGGCAACCAACCTTTGTGTAACCCTAGATGCCCTCGGTGCCTATATAAGCCAAAGGGTTTAACCGTATATAACACCCATATACATATACATTCATCATCACCCATAGGGTTTAGACCACAACATACAATCTCAAGGTAGATCACATATGTCCTTTGCTACACCCATAATACAACAAGAGCAGGACATAGGGGTTTACCTCCATCAAGAGGGCCCAAACCTGGGTAAAAGCTTCATGTCCACCATCTCTTGTAACCCATCAATACGATCTCACAGCTCGGGCACCCCTACTCGAGGTCTGTCGGTTTTGACACTGACAATAGGGAACCTAGTCAGAACCGGCTTTTGGACGACCTCATGGAGGCGTTGGAGGTAAGTGTCTCCTTTTTTATTTGCTTGGTGACATGGAGTGGAGCTTGATTCCCTCGGGATGCATAATCTCGGGATTAATGCCCCTCTGAAATTATCTAGGCCTTGACGGGATTCAAACGTGGGTGCAAGGCAAGCGCGGGCGACGAAGGAGATCGCGCGTAGCTTGCACGAGAGCCTCTCCTAGATTGTAATAGCTCGTAGGTAATGCCATGAGTTATGCTACCATTTGTGATTTCAGCATGATCTTGCATGGTATTTTTATGGATGTGCCTCTTCTTATTTGTTGCATTTTGCATCATGACCATCGTTATGGCTTGCATGTGTGTGTTGTGTTGTGTTCATGTGATCCCCATCTTGTACCTATCTGTGATGCCATGTGTATCTAGTTATCTAACGCAAACAATTCCACGATCATTGAAAAAACCTTCTCTAGTTCCTCTCTTTTAAATCTATCCATTTTATTACAAGTGACATTTTTCTGTCTCAAAAAATGTTCACTTATTTTCTAAAAATATTACACCATGCATGTACCCACCCCTCCAATTTTCAAGTCTTTTAAAATTGTTTTGGTTGGATTTCTTATTTAATCAAATTTGAAATAAATGCAAACTTGTTTTAAATTTTTGTCTCTAAAATTGCCCAAAGCATTTTTTTCGAAAAATTGTGCATAATTCCAGGAGCACAGGGATATTCTCATATCTCTAATATTTCTTCCCCCAAACCCTTGACCTTTTCCTTTGGATTTGTTTATTTTATAATCAGATAAATCGAACCAAAAGGAAACCTTACCTAGCTGACAGCAGAGCAGGCCGAAGCAACCAGCGTAGCCCACCTAGCTCGCTAGTGACAGGAGTGTTTTCCTCCTCCTGTATGGCCTAGCCACAAATGTCTCCTCTAAGAGAGGGAGACGTCGTATCTCAGGAGCTCCTGTGTATTTTCCCAACAAATATTTCCTAGTTCGCATGTCAAGACGATGGTAAGGGTTTCCACCATTGTCCATCGTATAATATTCAAGTATAATAACACTAACGATGTAGTGGTCATGAAAAATAAAGAGAAGGGAGAAAATGGATGTAGTCATGAAAATTGTAATTTTCCTCTTTTTTATGATTCTGGCACAGGATGCCAAATGACAACTCGCGTTGGAAAGATCACAGCAGTTTTGGATGACATGTGACTCTTGGGCACGGGAAGCAAGGCACAATGATGACGGTGGCACAAGACCTTTGATGGGGCTAGAGCTACATCGGAACCAACACTCAATTAGGGCAAGACCCTGGCCTGGACCAAACGGAAGGGATGCACGAACCATTGGTACCCTTACCAACATTTGGCTTGGTTAAATTAAGAGCAACAGATGCCAGACTATTCAATGGATTGCAACAGAAACTAGACCAAGATTGAAGAGGGAGCTTGTCAAGATTTCATAATGGACACTCAGAGCAAATTTCCCACTTGGTGAGAATTCCAGACGAGCTCGAGGGCTACTGACTGTGTACACCACCAGGGTGGTGTTGGGGAACGTTGCATGGAAAACAAAAAAAATCCTACGCACACGCAAGATCTATCCATGGTGATGAGCATCTACGAGAGGGAGAGTGGATCTACATACCCTTGTAGATCACTAAGTGGGAAGCATTAAGAAACGCGGTTGATGTAGTCGAACGTCTTCGCGGTCCAAATCGCCGAGTGTCCCGAGATCCCATCACGATCCGTCCCGCGATCTCATCACGATCCGTCCCGCGATACAATCATGAATCATCTCGCGATCTTGATCACGGTCCTTCTGATCTAGCACCAAACAGACGACACCTCCGGGTTCAGCACACGCACAACTCGATGACGATCTCTGCCTTCTCGATCCAGCAAGAGGGAGCGGAGAGGTAGATGAGTTCTCAGGCAGCACAACGGCATGGTGGCAGTGGTGGTGAACTAATCCTGCAGGGCTTCGCCTAAGCACCACAGAACTAATCTAGAGGAGAAACAGATCTAGAGGAAGAAGAGGGCAGCATGTGGCAATTAGGGTAGGATTTCCCCTCTAAATCCTCTAGTATATATAGGAGGGAGGGAGGGGAGGAGGCAGCCTCAAACACTCACGGTTCGGCCAAAATTAGAGGTGAAGGAGTCCTGCTCCAATCCTATTAGGAGTAGGATTCCTCCTTTCCACTTGGAAACTCTTTCCACCTCTCCACCTTTGGGGTTTTTCCCACCCCTAGCCGCATGGGCCTTAGTGGGGGCTTAGTGCAGCCCACCAGGGGCTGGTTTGACTCCTCCCACAGCCCATGAGGTCCTTTGGGTCGAGACAACCCTCCCGATGGTCCCCAGGCACCCTCCCGGCACTCTCGGTACACTGTCGATGAGCTCGAAACTTTTCCGGTGACCAAAATAGGACTTCCTATATATCAATCTTTACCTCCGGACCATTTCGGAGCTCCTCATGACATCAGGGATCTCATCTGGGACTCTGAACAACCTTCGGTCACCACCATACATAACTCTATACTACCGAAATGTCATCGAACCTTAAGTGTGCAGACCCTATGGGTTCGAGAACTATGTAGACATGACTGAGACACCTCTACGGTCAATAACCAATAGCGGGACCTAGATGCCCATATTGGTTCCTACATATTCTACGAAGATCTTTATCGGTTGAACCTCTATGTCAAGGATTCAGTTAATCCCGTATGTTGTTCCCTTTGTTCTTTGATATGTTACTTGCCCGAGATTCGATCGTCGGTATCTCCATACCTAGTTCAATCTCGTTACCGGCAAGTCTCTTTACTCGTTATGTAATACAAGATCCCGTGGCTAACACTTTAGTCACATTGCTTGCAAGGCTTGTTGTGATGTTGTATTACCGAGTGGGCCCTGAGATACCTTTCCATCACACGGAGTAACAAATCCCAGTATTGATCCATGCCAACCCAACAAACACCCTCAGAAATACCTGTAGAGCACCTTTATAGTCACCCAGTTACGTTGCGACGTTTGATACACACAAGGTACTCCTCTGGTGTCAGTGAGTTGCATGATCTCATGGTCATAGGAACAGATACTTGACATGCAGAAAACTGTAGCAATAAACTGACACGATCATATGCTACATTTATAGTTTGGGTCTTGTCCATCACATCATTCTCCTAATGATGTGATCCTGTTATCAAATGACATCTAGTGTGCATGGCTAGGAAACCTTAACGATCTTTGATCAACGAGCTAGCCTACTAGAGGCATACTAGGGACATGGTGTTGTCTATGTATCCACACATGTATCTGAGTTTCCGATCAATACAATTATAGCACGGATAATAAACAATTATCATGAACAAGAAAATATGATAATAACTAATTTATTATTGCCTCTAGGGCATATTTCCAACAGTCTCCCACTTGCACTAGAGTCAATAATCTAGCTCACATCGCTATGTGATTTGTTATGAATCTCACACCCAATAAGTTCTGGGGTTCGATCATGTTTTGCATGCGAAAGAGGTTTTAGCCAACGGGTCTGCGACATTCAGATCCGTGTGTACTTTGTAAATCTCTATGTCATACTGTAGACACTGCTACCACACTCCACTTGGAGCTATTCCAAATGACTGCTCCACTATACGTATCCGGATTGCTACTCAGAGTCATCCGGATTGGTGTTAAAGCTTGCATCGATGTAACCCTTTACGACAAACTCTTTATCACCTCCATAATCGAGAAATATTTCCTTAGTCCTCTAGTTACTAAGGATAATCCTGACCGTTGTCCAGTGATCCACTCCTGGATCACTTTTGTACCCCTTGACGGACTCATGGCAAGGCATACACGGGTGCGGTACACAGCATCGCATACTATACAGAGCCTATGGCTAAGGCATAGGGGACGACGTTCGTCCTTTCTCTTTCTTCTGCCATGGTCGAGCTTTGAGTCTCACTCAACTTCACACCTTACAAATCAAGCAAGAACTCTTCCTTTGACTGATCCATTTTGAACTCTTTCAAAATCTTGTCAAGGTATGTACTCATTGAAAGTCTCATCAGGCATCTTGATCTATCTCTATAGATCTCGATGCCCAACAATTAAGTAGCTTTATCCAGGTCTTCCTTTGAAAACTCTTTTCAAACAACCCTTTATGCTTTCCAGAAATTCTACATCATTTCCGATCAACAATATGTCATCCACATATGCTTATCAGAAACTCTATAGTGCTCCCACTCACTTTATTGCAAATACAGGTTTCTCATAAACTTTTTATAGACTCAAAAACTTTGATCACCTCATCAAAGTGTATATTCCAACTCCGAGATGCTTGCTCCATTCCATAGAAGGATCACTGGAGCTTGCACACCTTTTAGGATCCTTAGGACTGACAAAACCTTCTGGTTGTATCTCATACAACCTTTCCTCAAGGAAGGAAACGATGTTTTGACATCCATCTGCTAGATTTCACAATTGAAAAACACAGTAATTGCTAACATAATTCCAACAGACTTTAGCATCACTACGGGTGAGAAAGTCTCACCACTTCAACTCCTTGAACTTGTCGAAAACTCTTTTAAGGCAAGTCGAGCTTTATAAATGGTGACATTCACCATCAGCGTATGTCTTCATCTTAAGAGTCCATTTGTACTCAACTACCTGTCATTCAACGAGCAAGTCTACCAAAGTCCATACTTGGTTTTCATACATGGATCCTTTCTCGAATTTCATGGCCTCTAACCATTTGTTGGAATCCGGGCCCATCATTGCTTCTCCAGAGATCGTAGGTTCATCATTCTCCAACAACATGACCTCTAAGACAGGGTTGTCGTACCACTCAGGAGTAGTACACATCCTTGTCGACCTACGAGGTTCGATAGTAACTTGATCCAAAGCTTCATGATCATCATCATTAACTTCCTCTTCAACTAACGTAGCTTCACAGAAACATCTTCCTGCGTTGTGCTACTCTCTGGTTGAAACAAAGGTTCAACAACCTCATCAAGTTATATATTCCTCCCGCTCAATTCTTTCGAGAGAAACTCTTTCTCGAGAAAGGACCCATTTTAGCAACAAACACTTTATGCTTGGATCTGAGATAGAAGGTTTACCCAACTATTCTTAGGGTATTCTATGAAGATGCATTTGTCCGCTTTGGGTTCGAGCTCATTAGGTGAAAACCTTTTTCACATAAGCGTCGCAGCCCCAAACATTAAGAAATGACAGCTTCGGTTTCTATCAAACCATATTCACACAGTGTCATCTCAACGGATTTAGATGGTGCCCTATTTAAAGTGAATGTAGTTGTCTCTAATGCATAACCCCAAAACGATCGTGGCAAAACGATAAGAGACATCATAGTTTGCACTATATCCAATAGAGCATGACTACGACGTTCGAACACACCATCACATGATGGTGTTCCATGTGGCGTGAGTTGTGAAACAGCTTCCACTTTGTCTTAAGTTGTATTCCAAAATCATAACTCAGATATTCACCCCCACGATCGTATCGTAGACATTTTATCTTCTTGTCACGATGATCTCAAACTCCACTCTGATTTTGCTTGAACTTTTCAAATGATTCAGACTTGTGTTTCATTAAGTAAATATACACTATATCTACTCAAATCATCAATGAAGGTAAGAAAATAACGATATCCACTGCACGCTACAACACTCATTGGATTGCATACATCAACATGTACCATTTCCAATAAGTCAACTGCCCGCTCCATCAAACAGGAAAACGGGGTCCTTAGTCATCTTGCCCAAGAGGCATGGTTCGCATGTCTCAACCGATTTGAAATCAAATGAGTGCAAAGATCCATCAGCATGGAGTTTCTTCATGCGATTTATACCAATATGACATTTACCGCTAGTGCCACAAGTATGTGGTATTATCATTATTAACTTTGTATCTTTTGGCATCAATGTTGTGAACATGTGTATTACTATGATCAAGTTTCAACAAACCATCCTCATTGGGTACATGACCATTGAAGGTATTATTCATGTAAATAGAATAACCATTATTCTCTAACTTAAATGAATAACCGTGTTGCAATAAACACGATCTAATCACGTTCATGCTCAACGCAAACACCAAATAACATTTATTTCGGTTCGTCACTAATCCTGAAGGTAGAGAGAGCGTGTTATGTTGATCACATCAACCTTGGAAACATTTCCAACACACATCGTCACCTCACACTTAGCCAGTCTCCATTTTTTCCGTAGCTTTTATTTCGAGTTACTAACATTTAGCAACCGAACCGGTATCCAATACACAGGTGCTACCAGGAATACTAGCAGGGTACACATCAATAACACGTATATCAAATATACTTCTGTCGACGTTGCCAGCCTTCTTATCTACCAAGTATCTAGGGTTGTTCTGCTTCAGCGACCGCTCTCCTCATAATAGAAGCACCTAGTCTCAGGTTTGGGTTCAACTTTGGGTTTCTTCACGGGAGCAGCAACTGACTTTCCATCCATGAAGTTTCCCTCCTAGCCTTTGCCCTTCTCGAAAGTAGTGGTTTCACTAACCATCAACACTTGATGCTCCTTATTGATTTCTACCTTCATTGTGTCAAACATCGCAAATAGCTCAGGGATCATTATTTCCATCCCTGGCAATTTATAGTTCATCACGAAGCTCTAGTAGCTTAGTGATAGTGACTTGGAGAACTATATCAATCACTATCTTATCTAGAAGATCATCTCCCGCTCCATTCAAGCGATTGTAGTACCAAAAAAATCTGAGCACATGCTCAACTATTGAGCTATTCTCCTTCATCTTGCAGGCAAAGAATCTTGTTGGAGATCTCATATCTCATAACACGGGCACGAGCCTACGATCCCAATTTCAGCTCTTAGAACATCTTATATGTTTCGTGACGTTCAAAACGTTTTGGAGCCTCAATTCTAAGCCGTAATGCATGACGCATTGAACTATCAAGTAGTCATTGGAATGTGCCTGTCAGATGTTCACAACATCTACAGACGATGCTAGAGGGGGTGGCGCACCGAGCGGTGCATTTAGGACATCAGCCTTCTGTGCAGCAATAAGGACAATCCTCAGATCACGGACCCAGTCCGCAATATTGCTACCATCATATTTCAACTCTATTTCTCTAGGAACATATAAAAATTCAAGGGAGCTACAACGAAAGATAGTAATCTAAAACATAATTTGCAAAGACACTACTGACTATGTTCATGATAATGAGTTCAACTAATCATATTATTTAAGAACTCCCACTCAAATTGACATCCCTCCGATCATTCGAGTGATACATGATCCAAATTCACCAACTCAAGTCCGATCATCACGTGAGTTGAGGTGGTTTCAATGGTGAACATCATCATGTTGATCATATCTACTATATGACTCATGTTCGAGCTTTCGGTCTCTTGTGATTCGAGGCCATGTCTGTACATGCTAGGCCGTCAAGTTTAACCCGAGTGTTCCGTATGTGCAACACTGGCTTGCACCCATTGTATGCGAACGTAGAGTCTATCACACCCGATCATCACGTGGTGTCTCGACACGATGAACTTTCGCAACGGTGCACACTCGGGGAGAACACAATTTATCTTGAAATTTAAGTGAGGGATCACCTTATAATGCTACCGTCGTCCTAAGCAAAACAAGGTGCATAAAAGGATTAACATCACGTGCAAATCATAAGTGACATGATATGGCCATGAACTTGTGCTTTTGATCTCCATCTATAAAGCACAGGCATGATCTCCATCGTCACCGGCATGACACCATGATCTCCATCATCTTGATATCCATCAATGTGTCGCCATCGGGGTTGTTGCGCCCACCATGCTTCTAGTACTATTGCTACCGTTGTAAAGCATTACATAGCGCTTAATGATTGACTCGCAGGTCATACAATAATTAAAGACAACCCTATGGCTCTTGCCGGTTGCCGTACTCATCGACATGCAAGTCATGATATTCTATACAAAACATGATCATCTCATACATCACATATATCTCATCATGTAATTGGCCATATCACATCACAACATACCCTGCAAAAACAAGTTAGACGTCCTCTAATTGTTGTTGCATGTTTTACGTGGCTGCTACAGGTATCTAGAAAGAACAATTCTCACCTACGCAATGACCAAAACGGTGATACATAAGTTGCTTTTCAACCTTCTCAAGGACCGCCTTTGTTGAATGCGATCCAACTAAAGTAGGAGAAACAAACACCCGCCAGCCATCTTTGTGCAACAAAGTTACACGTCAGTCGATGGAACCCGTCTCTCATAAGCATACGAGTAAGGTTGGTCCGGGCCGCCTCATCCCACAATACCGCTGAACCAAAACACAACCAAGGGAGGAAGTAATCTAACCATCAACGCACACAAACTCCTATGTGTTCTACTCGAGATCTCATCTACACATAGACCTAGCTCATGATGTTGGGGAACATTGCATGGGAAACAAAAAAATCATACGCACACGCAAGATCTATCCATGGTGATGAACATCTATGAGAGGGAGGGTGGATCTACATACCCTTGTAGATCGCTAAGCAGGAAGCATTAAGAAACGCGGTTGATGTAGTCGAACGTCTTCGTGATCCAAATCGCCGAGCGTCCCGCAATCCCATCACGATCCATCCCGCAATCCAATCATGATCTGCCTCGCGATCTCATCACGATCCGTCTCACGATCCAATCACGAATGGTCTCGCGATCTTGATCATGGTCCTTTCAATCTAGCGTCGAACGGACGACACCTCCGCGTTCAACACACGTACAACTCGATGACGATCTCTGCCTTCTTTATCTGGCAAGAGGGAGAGAAGAGGTAGATGAGTTATCCGGCATCACAACGGCGTGGTGGCGGTGGTGGTGAACTAATTCTGCAGTTCTTCGCCTAAGCACCGCATAACTAATCTAGAGGAGAAACATATCTAGAGGAAGAAGAGGGCAGCATGTGGTAATTAGGATAGGCTTTCCCCTCTAAATCCTCTAGTATATATAGGAGGGAGGGAGGGTAGGAGGCAGCCTCAAAAACTCAAGGTTCGGCCAAAATTGGAGGTGGAGGAGTCCTACTCCAATCCTATTAGGAGTAGGATTCCTCCTTCCCACTTGGAAACTCTTTCCACCTCTCCACCTTTTGGGTTTTTCCCACCCCTAGTCGCATGGGCCTTAGTGGGGGCTTAGTCCAGCCCACCAAGGGCTGGTTTGACTCCTTGCACAGCCCATGAGGTCCTTTGGATCGAGCCACCCCTCCCGATGGTCCCCAGACACCCTCCCGGCACTCCCGGTACACTACTGATGAGCCCGAAACTTTTCCGGTGACCAAAACAGGACTTCCTATATATCAATCTTTACATCCGGACCATTCTGGTGCTCCTCGTGATGTCCGGGGTCTCATCCGAGACTCCGAACAACCTTCGGTCACCACCATACATAACTCTATACTACCGAAACGTCACCGAACCTTAAGTGTGTAGACCCTACGGGTTTGAGAACTATGTAGACATGACTGAGACACATCTATGGTCAATAACCAATAGCGGGACCTAGATGCCCATATTGGTTCCTACATATTCTACAAAGATCTTTATCGGTTGAACCTCTATGTCAAGGATTCAGTTAATCCCGTATGTTGTTCCCTTTGTTCTTCGATATGTTATTTGCCCGAGATTCGATCATTGGTATCTCCATACCTAGTTCAATCTTGTTACTGGCAAGTCTCTTTACTCGTTACGTAATACAAGATCCCATGGCTAACACTTTAGTCACATTGCTTGCAAGGCTTGTTGTGATGTTGTATTATCGAGTGGGCCTTGAGATACCTCTCCGTCACACGGAGTAACAAATCCCAGTCTTGATCCATGCCAACCCAACAGACACCCTCAGAAATACCTGTAGAGCACCTCTATAGTCACCCAGTTACGTTGCGACGTTTGATACACACAAGGTACTTCTCCGGTGTCAATGAGTTGCATGATCTCATGGTCATAGGAACAGATACTTGACATGTAGAAAACTGTAGCAATAAACTGACACGATCATATGCTACGTTTATAGTTTGGGTCTTGTCCATCACATCATTCTCCTAATGGCGTGATCCCGTTATCAAATGACATCTCATGTCCATGGCTAGGAAACCTTAACCATCTTTGATCAACGAGCTAGTCTATTAGAGGCATACTAGGGACATGGTGTTATCTATGTATCCACACATGTATCTGAGTTTCCGATCAATACAATTATAGCACGGATAATAAAAGATTATCATGAACAAGGAAATATGATAATAACTAATTTATTATTGCCTCTAGGGCATATTTCCAACAGGTGGCCCGTCGATGTGCAAGCGGGACGTTAGGTCGGCCTCAAGGCCCTATCATTTTGGGTGCCTCCAAGGGCCTCAAGCCGGGTAGGTAACCCTCCTTCCGGAAGAACCTTACAGTGGTGTAAAAGTCAAGGGCCCCCTCCAGGCTAAGACTCTAGTTTATATGTCGTGTAAGCCTAGTCCTCGTCCCCCTTTATAAGGTGAGGCCAATTAGGTAGTTCAAGATCATTTGTGTTTGGAGGTGATATCCATGCATATTATAACCCACTCACACGGGTTGTTTTTCCCACAATCAATGAAAACAAAACTAGAAGTAGGGTGTTACCTCAACCATGAGGACTCAAAACTGGGTAAATTCTCCATGTGCGATCCCTTCTGAAACTTCTGATCACATGTCCAACCCTATCGGGGCTAATGACGGTTTTCGGTACCGGCAGTAGGCGCCGATACACATTTTTTTGATTTCTACTCAACTAAAAAGACAAGCTATGTAGCTTAAAAAAGACGAAGGCAACTATAGTTGGGCACTTACCCTCTCTCTAGTTTAATCTAGACAACAACAAACATGGAAGAGGATTCAAAACACTCGGGTGCTCTACCCCTCGTATGAGTAATAAATTAAAAAATCAGGAAAAATGTTTTTTATGTGGAACATCGAACTTAGGTGCCCAATCTATTTGCATGTGAAGTTTCGTGAAAAATATATTAGGAAACATAATCTCGATAAAAGAGACAAAAATATGATGTGTTTGTCACATATACTTTTCCTGAGATGTTTTTTACAAAACTTCACACAGGAGTAGATTGGACGCCCAGGTTTGATATCCCCAAACTCTAGGATTTTCTGAATTTTCTTAGTATTTTAAATTTAATATTCATATAAAGGATGAAGCACCCAAGAGGTCTTGTGTATTTTTTTTTGCATGGTAATACATGTCTCATTCATATCATAAAGATCAAATTACAAGTCACGTAAAGACCGACATGACAAAACTAAAAAGATGGAAGACCATCGCTGAGTTTGACACCAATGTCCGTCACCTGCCTTCGACACCATCGCATCAGCCACCAAAGTAAAAACTGACGGATCACCTCCTCACCCGAGCTCGACGCGGCTTCATCGTTGATATGTAGCTTTACGAACCTTCAAAGTGGCTCATCAAAGATGAAGCCATTGCCGTTGAACGAATTAGACTGGGGCAACACCCCGTACACGTCATCGAACTCTAGGTCTGACATCTCACCATGACTAAGACGCCGATGGAGGAAACCATACCTGTCATCCATCAACCACAAACCCAGCACACGTCCCGTCTTCGATATGTCCTCGATGCAAACCACAATCTGTATTCGCTTTTGGACTACCTTCCAAGCTTCGCTTTATGGTGCTCTTGTGTATTTTCGCAACAAACATGTCCTAGGGCCAGTTCTTTTCCAGCTTATTTTAGCTTATTGTCAAAATAAGCTAGAAGTCCAAAAGAACTCGTTTTTGATAAGCTAGCTTAGCTTATTTTTACCGGAGTCCCCTTTGCAATGGAAAAAAGCTGGGGGGTGAGCAGCTTCGCGCAGAAGCTCACTTAGAATCGAGCCCAACCCCTCGTCCCACCACCGATCCCAACCCCTCGTCCCACCATCGAGTCCAACCCCTCGTCCCACCACCGAGCCCAACTTTTCACTAATCATACCATATATAAGCTGAAAAAAAGGCACCGAAAAGAACTGGCTAGCTTATTATCTGGAGCTTATTTTCACAGGAGCTTATTTGGAGCTTATTTTCACAGGAGCTTATTTCCACGGGAGGGCTCAAAAGAACTGGCCCCTAGTCCGCTTGTGAAGAAGATGCTAAGGGTTTCCACCACCGTCCACCGTATAATATTCAAGTAATAACACGAGTAGTCTAGTGACAAGGGTTGCAATGGCGAACCTAGCGCCCACGGTTCCACCCGCGTCGGGAGCGAATTTGTTACACCTCATTCCGGATGGGCTCCTTCTATGAAAATATGTCCTCGATGCTAGTGTCTATGGATCTCTTTTTTTTCAAGTAATAACACTAATGATGTAGATAAGGATGATCGAGTGACATCAATTCCAGCCTCCGTACGAGCGTTGACGAAGCTGCAAACACCAGGTCAGGTGGATTGTGTGCTTTCTAAGCAAAAGATTTTCTTCTTCCGTTTTAAATGTGACGTGGAAAAGGGCAAAGGACATAGAAGCCCCTTTTCAGTTCCTGCGGCCGGTCGGGTCAGAGTTTGAATCCTTGGCACGCCCTTTTGCACGTCGCCCCCTCTGCGTTCAAAACTATTTGCACTTGGGTCCTCCACGCCACGCTCCTGCTTCCCCCCTCATTAATGCTTCTCTGAGCTCACCACCTCACCACCGCAGAGCGAAGCAGAGAGAGGAGGGGATCCTCTTTTGTGCAGTTCCAACTTCCAAGAAGCGGAGAGGGAGAGAGAGAGAGGCTTGAGCTTCGATCTACGTGCCCGGAGCCGCGATTTCGAAAGGGGGTACAAGAGGGGGAGGCGGCGGGTCCAAGATTTTAGACAGTGCGAGTGGGGGGAGAAAGCTGCGCGGCGACGACGCCCATGCGCGCGAGCTCGGCCGCTGTGTGAGGAGGGGCGGCGGAAGCAACCCAGGATGACGGGGGTGGTGGTGGTCTCCACGGGGTGCAAGGGCGGAAGCGTGGGGAAGAAGCGGGGCGGCGGCGGCGGCGGCGGGGACGAGGCGGAGGAGCGGGAGAGGCAGCAGCTGTCGGTGCTGGCGCTGCTGCTCGCGGCCGTGCGGAGGTCGGTCGTGGCGTGCCGGGTGGAGCGGGAGCCGGACCGCCGCTGGGGCGAGGACGGCGAGGATGCGGCCGCCGCCGAGCTGGCGGAGATGGAGATCGGCTGGCCCACCGACGTCCGCCACGTCGCGCACGTCACCTTCGACCGCTTCCACGGCTTCCTCGGCCTCCCCGTCGAGTTCGAGGTGGAGATGCCTCCCCGCGTCCCCAGCGCCAGGTACCCTTCCTTCCTTCCATCCATGAGATCTCAAACCAACCTTCCTAGCCTCCTTCCATGTTCCACAAGATTTAGCTTCTGCAAATTGTCCCAAATTAAGGTTGGACGTTTTGGGTGAAGTAGAGAGAAAAAAAATATCTACGGAGGTTGCTGATTTGGAACTCGGCCTTGAGCAACTCGAGCTGGTTGCTTAATGTGGAATTGCTGTCATTTTTGTTAAAATTTCTTGACCTGTTCAAGCAACTTTGATTCCTGATAGATAGATAGATACTCCTAGATAGATCTGGAAATGCGGCAGGAGTTTCGGTTCGTATTAATTCAAAAGTCCCGGTAACGGTGGATGCCTTTAATAGCTTCCTTTATAAAACCAAGACTTCAACTGATGTAGACTGTGTTTTGGTTCAGCGGGATAATACAACAACTTTTTTGGAAATGTCATAAGGAATTTTGATTTTTAGCCAACTATACTTCTTTTAGTTCAGAATGTTTGTTGTCATAAATTTGCCCTTCACGATTCAATATGCACATGGAGTTAACAGGACGTCTAGAACTGTTATTTAATATGCACATGGAATTAACTGCATGACTACAAAATGGTATTTAATGGTGACTTTGTCCAAGATTCCGTGTGCACATGGAATTAACTTGAACACTAAAACTGATACTATTTAGATATATGACTTTGTCCAAGATTCTATATTTGAACTGAATTCACTTGACAAAGCGCGACCAAAGATGCTTACAATTTTTCCCCCTCAGTGCCAGTGTTTTCGGTGTCTCAGCCGAATCAATGCAATGCACCTACGATGGCAAGGGAAACTCGGTCCCCACGATACTGCTGCTTATGCAGGAGAGGTTGTATGGCCAGGGGGGGCTAAAGGTCAGACATCAGTAGTCATTAGTTGCTCCATACAGAAGGCCTGAACCAGCATGAGTTTGCTCATCCGAGGTTTTTTGTCTTCAGGCTGAAGGGATCTTTCGCATAAACCCGGAGAATGACCAAGAAGAGCATGTGAGGGATCAGCTGAACAAAGGAGTTGTTCCTGAGGACATTGATGTTCACTGCTTGGCAAGCCTCATTAAGGTACGTTTGTCCTTTACTCGTATCAAAATATGACGACACAACAAGGACAGTGTGTTCACACGATAGATAGACTGTAATCATAAGTCTAAAATCAAATCTAAAACAAAGACTGTTGGTTTTACAAGACGATATAACTACAACTTGTATGTATTGGTCAGGCATGGTTCAGGGAACTTCCTGAAGGTGTGCTGGATAGCCTCTCCCCGGAGCAGGTTCTGCAATGCAATTCTGAAGAGGAATTCCTAGAGCTTGTGACGCTGCTGCGCCCCACTCCTGCTGCACTCCTCAATTGGGCTGTTGAGCTAATGGCGGATGTTGTGGAAGAGGAGGAGCTAAACAAGATGAATGCTAGAAACATAGCCATGGTGTTTGCCCCCAACATGACTCAGGTAATCAGCACATTACTATTCTTGCAGGGTAGCACATGTCTGTACTTTCCTAACCTCCGGAAAAGGAAAACCAGTTGGCAAGTTGTCAATTACTGTAGCTAATCTTTAAACTTTTTATTGAATGCTAGATGTCAGATCCTTTGACAGCCCTGATGCATGCTGTGCAAGTTATGAACTTTCTCAAAACATTGATCTTGAGGACGCTTCGAGAGCGCGATGATGTAGCTCCTGGAGAGTACACTCCATACTCATCTCCAGCATCTTCCGGTCGGCATTCTGATGCCGAATACTACGGCAGCGAACGGGAGATGATGGACAGAAGCTGTGAACTGAGCGATATGCACAGCCAGATCAGTAAGTCCGGGGGGCAGGTGGATTATCTGGTGAGGTACAACACCTGTTTCGACAGCGAACAGGAAGGCGACCATCCCCTCACCCAAGCCGAAGAGGTGTTCTTGGATCGTCTGGAAAGCCAACTTGAAGACGACAGACCAGAGGGAAGCACAAGCAAACAGCACGAAGTAAGCTCCGAGATTGTGGAAATGGAGGACGATCATCCGGAGCTGAAATCCGAAACCAAGGCATTGGAGGACATACAAGAAGAAGGTGCAGAGCTATTGAAATGCTAAGAGTCTTCTATTCTATGGCAGGTAGATGTTGTGGTTTTTACTCTCTGGTGGATTGTGTTTGTCAACATCTGGTTGAAATGTATTGCTTGTAGCGTATGAACTAAACTTTGCTGGTGCTTGGATACGGCCATGCCCATGCGGGTCATTCATATCTGCCCTGCCGTAGGGTACTACAAGGATTTACTGCTGTATGTTCAACAGTGTTGTATGGAAATGACTGCATTAGTGTGCTGTGCACTAGATGTTATTCTATCTGTACAAAAAATCTTTTTTTTTCATGTGACTTAGTTTCTGGTTCTTCCTCGTGGTGTCTGCCAAAATATGGTGCTAACGAGGTGCGAATTTAGCAATAAGATGGTTCCAGTAACAGTTACTTTCATGTTCAACTTGGTTCAACAACAACGACGACAACGAAGCCTTTATTCTCAAACTAGTTGGGATAGGGTAGAGGTGAAATTCATAAAATCTTGCGATCAACTCATGGTTCTGGCACATGGATAGCAAGCTTCCATGCATCCCTGTCCATGGCTAGTTCTTTGGCGATCCCTGTCCATGGTTTTTTTTTTGGCTTATAATCCAAAGTGAAAAACGCAAGTAAAAGCCCAACCAAATACCACCCGTAGGTTCATCATTTGCAACACTAAATTTGAAATTGCAACAAAAAAAATCAATATATATTGCTAGGCAAAGAAAACATTTTTGCTGTAGTGGAGGTGTAGAACTCTTCGTCTGTAATAGTTCCCTTTTCCAGTTAATCAGACACAGAGTTACAAGCATCAATCAATTATCATGGTAGAGTTCAGCCTACACCAATAGAACTAATCACGCATACATTTATCAGCAGTTAGAAGTGATATTACAACGAAGTGGAAAACTATGATATCCCAGTAACTTTCCCCTCGTAAGAGTATTATAAGAAATAATATCAATTAGTGACATAGCTTAGTACACAAACCAGTGTTATGTTTACTCTTGCAAAGAATATTGGATACTAGTATACTGGTGTTGTTTAGTGTTTGCCTATCCGGATTAGTGCCATAGCTTAGTGCAGAAACCAGTCCTTGGCCTTTTACTGGCAACAATTTCTTCAAATGAATCCAGGAGCTGCCCTGCCAAACTACCGGGCTCATCAGCGAGGGTGCGGATAAAGGTCAAGACAACCCTCCGCTCCTGCTCCGTCGATCGCAGGCTAAACCAAGTTAGAAATCTCATCCTAAATTCCTTCTCGATGTGGCCACGGCATTCCAACCATCGAATAGTCTTCACACAGTACTCATAGTTATTATCTAGCTCACCTAACCTCCGGGAGAAGTGTCTCTGTGAACCGATGACCAAATTGCCATCCTCCGCACAGGTTTCCTGCTCCAAGTCTGATGTCTGCTTCCAACTTCGTGATCGGGATTCCATTGCAGGTGCCTCGCCGACATGCCCCTCGGTGCAGGTCACAAAATCACCACAGCCATTGGACTTTCTCAAATCATTCTTTCCTGAACTATACCCGTTCTCATTTCGGAGGCACTCTGTTGGCATGACTACCTCAGCATTTAAATCTGGGACTGAGGTTTCATTAAGATCGAGTTTGCGTGAAACAACATGTGCAACTTGACCCTTCTCTGGTATCACTGAATCACTCTGATCGCAGGAATCTTCAATCTCATCTTTACAGAACACACTGGGGCAACCATCCTCTTCCCATGCCCTCCGTAATACTTTACCCAGCTGGCGCACCTTGAAGCCTGACGACCTGCCATTTTGCCTCCTGCCATTTCTCTTGGCAGTAGACGAGCAACCTTCCGCACCGTGCTCTCTGTTCTTGTGCATGATCTCCACACTCCTGGTAAAGCATTTAGACTCGGAGTGGCCAAGTTCACCATCCTCAACAAATGAAATGATCCGAAAGGCATACTCCGTGCAGGGCTGCAGATTGGAAATCAGTATCCTTCTTTGGTCTTTGGGGAAAATAACAGGCTCCCCAGTGGAAGGCGATTCTCTGCTGTTCCAGTACCAAAGCTTGTAGCCTTTGATAGCATGATACTGCGAGGAAGCAGTTTCTTTCAGAACAATCACTAATGATGAAGCTGTAATATCTTCAAATCTAAACCTGCAGGCAGTAGGAAGTGTATCTGCACCATGAAAAGAAGTCTGTAAGATTCATAAAAGAGTTAAGTTCCACTTGAACCCACTAGAAAGAGGCAAAACATATATAAAAAATGAATTACCAATTTGTTTAGTTTCTGCTTGAGAGTTTGACCGCAGCCAGTCATCTGCCTTCTCCATTGCTAGAGAGCAAAGTTTCTGCACATCGGCAGCAACAGGAAGCCGTCCGACAATGCACCGGGCCATCTTAGAAGACCCATCAAGGGGACCAACCTCGGTTTCCAGCTTTGCCTTTGCATCCTGTACAATCTGATGCAGCTCTTTAAAACGGGTTGTGCCATCCAAAAGCCTATGGCTTAAGTATATACGAGAACAAAGAATATCAACCCGACGAGCATCTTTAGCAACCGCTAGCTGCCTTTTCCAGAACCTGCTCAATGCAAAGGTACCATAAATAAGCAAAACCTAAAAGGAAATAAACAAGAAAAGGGTTCACTAACAAAGGTATGGATAAAATCTACAGCTGTCATACTTCTAACGTATGTTTCAGGCAAAATTAACAAATAGGTTAGCTGACGTTTGGAAATATCACGACTTAAATATATAAAACGGAACAAAACCTATCATAGAAAAGTTCTGAGTCAGCTAGTAAAAATGAGACGAAATCAACATCTCAACAATTCCAGCCTTAACTGGTAAAACCACGAAAAACGCAACATAACAGAAATTGCAATGTTGAAAATGCATAGCAACATTCCCATACTGAAAATATATGCCAATGCATCAGCAAGAGGCAAAACTACTCACCCAAGTATTCCAATAACCTTCCCGCAGGCAGCACAGCAATAGTTACCGTCTAGGTGCATAGATTGCCCAAGATCGATGCGCCCTGCCTTTCGGCGCTGGAGTGCGCACTCAACATGGCAGGACGACTCACAGCAATCTGTGTCACCAGTCTCCGATGAGCAGACGAGCCAAAGGCTAGGATCTTTGTTGTCATCAAAAAGGTGACATATACAACACGAACACCGTTTACAGAATGTATTCTCTGAGGTAAGCACAGCTTTGCAGGCTGCATTTTTGCAAATCCATGTGGAAGGAGGCTTTTTGTCTTGAAACATTTCGCTCTCACATAGTTGAATAGGATGCGCCCCCTTTCTTGGCGGCTTTCTGAGAGCCTGAATAGCAGTGAGGCTTGGACTATTGTTGTTATTTGAGAAGAGCTTCTTGGAATCAATGTTCTTGCACTTTTTTACAGTTGCTTCTCTTGGAATTTCTTCCACCGACTTGCATTTGGATACCACAGGCTGTTTCTTTTCTGTACTAACACTAGCATCGTTTGATTCTTGTTCCAGAAAAAGATTCAATGGTTCCTGGGCATGGTCTGAAATGGTGTTGCTGTCATCAGCGGGTCTAATCTCTTCGGGTTCGCTCGCATCACTGGAAGGATGTAAAGCTAACAAGGGAAAAGACAAAGCAGAGAAAAAGAACAAAAACATTAGTATGGACAGAAAACAACAAATCTTATGAACTAAATACCACCCATCTCCCGGCAATTAAAAACCACTCGCTCTGTAAAGAAATATAAGACCGTTTAGATCACTGGTACTTGTAGATACTAGTATGGTTGCACTTGTTGAACACTTGAATATGCAATTCTCAGCCTAAACTCCCCACCATTAAATATCACCTATCGCTCGACATGCTGCTAGTCAATTAATTAAACCACTAAAAGAGGAAAGTGGTAACTAGTAAAACACGCGTGGCTAAGAAGAAAGCAAGCATCCATCCATGATTGACTTGACCCAGTACGCGGGTTCACAGACGCAGCATGGGACCCACCAGCCAGGAAGCTAAGATCGAGCTTGCGCGCGCGCGCGGGAGAAGAATGATCGGATCGGATCGGATCGGATGGAATCACGCAGGGATGCATTCAGGGATGCTAAAAGCACAGGATTCGGGTTTGATTGCTCACGGCGAAGAAGAAGAACAGGTAGCCTAATAAGCAAGCTGCTAGGTAGCGCCGGCTCACCCGCGGCGGCGAATCCGGACGGATCTCCTCCGGTCGACTCCATCCTGGTGGAGGGTCGCGGCCGCCGCCGAGGAGCACGAGGGGAGAGCGGATGGTTCTGCTCCGGCCGGCTGCTACGGCTTTGGTGGAAAGAGAGGAGAGGAGGGTTTTGTTCCTCTCCGGGGGGTGGTGCACGAGACCGACAAGACAGGGGGCGGAGGTGGGCCGGCCCGAGCATTGGGCTTCCATCTCATCTTCCCTTAAGAATAAGTTTTTTCTTTCTTTCTATTTCTATAAATTTTGATCTCGAGTTTTCCAAACGTTCAAGTTAGGAGAACCACTTTGCCATCCGTAAAAATAATAATCCATTTTTACCCAAAAAAGGTGTGGGTCCTACTCGAGCATTAGACCAACTTTAGAAGATTCTTATGTCATCCGCTATGTGAAGCACATTCCATATGGACTTGGAAGTCGTGACCATTCTATGCAACCACATATACCAGCCATGATATGGCTTCCTTGTCTTTTTTTTCCTAATTTTTTCAATTTTGCATCTGCAATTGAAGCTCAAACTAGACATACCAAAACGCATGTATCACAAAACAACTTAATAGAAACTTCAATTATTCCTAACTTCATCCCTCACTGCAGCTACCAGATCGCTGAAGTAGATTGTAGTTTTCGACTCCGAGACTAAGGCCAAACGGGTTTCTACCACGTCACCTTGGCATCTTACAAGAAGATGAGCCAGTGCCCTTCACCACTCTAGAGAAATAGGCCAAGCTCTTTGAGAGTCTGCTTGCCACCGATGTGGTACAAGCTTGCATACTTTTATAGATGGCAGGTGCCACACAACCCACTCTACAGTTTGTCCTCTGGCCAATGGATAGGTCTTGATACATCTTCGACGCATCAATAATTTTGTATTTTCATGACTATTATTTTATAAGTTTGTAATGTTTCTAAAGATTTTTGAGTGACTAACATATTAATTCAGTACCCACTTACAGTTCATGTTTCTTGTGGTTATGGTACTTAAAAAATAACGTATAAAAAGTCCCCAAAAATCCAAGAAAATTCATGGGTGGTTTTGCATCACTAGATGACCAGTGGGCCTGCCCCCCACATCGAGAGAGGCCCTAGGGCCCTAGGAGCCTCATGTAGGCGTCCTTGTAAGGTGGGCGTCTAGAGGGGGGTCTGTGGCCTGTGGGGCTCCCATGAGGTGCCTTCGATGTCCGATGGCTTTATATATCCTCAAAACCTACCCGTGATTTATCACTGTTTTTTCCGCTGTCAGCACTTAAAGTTTCGAGGCAATCTTCGTTTTCATCCCTAATCTGTTACTCTGTCGAAGGGGTGAACCTTCATCTTCAAACCTTTACCCCCATGGAGAGCGGAGTTGTCCACCTTCAAGGTTAAGGGTTTATGGTAGTAGCTATGCACTGGTACAACGACGTCCTATACAAACGGTTTTTAACCCCTTTCTACGACATAGTTACAAATTGTTGCCTTGCTTATGTGGGTGATAGGGGGTCCATCCCACACGACATAGAAAAATCATCTGTGATGGTGACAGATGGTGCATAAGCTCTACCAAATATAATCGTGTGATGCAGGAACATATCGCACACACTATATTTTGGG
The DNA here is from genome assembly GCA_022496015.1 of Hordeum marinum. Lineage (NCBI taxonomy): Eukaryota > Viridiplantae > Streptophyta > Magnoliopsida > Poales > Poaceae > Hordeum > Hordeum marinum. The sequence goes on along the minus strand of CM039676.1, from coordinate 103,220,042 downwards.
CACACATGTGGGATTGAGGATTGATGACCAACAAGGGCACATGGCTATTGCAATTCACGGTAAGTAGAGTATGTTGATCCCATAGGGAGCAGTGTTGCGTAGGTAACTACCAACCTCGCAACTACATCGTCTCTCACATGGCTACATTCATACCCAGCGCATTAAATGAAAATAGTCTATTCGTCGGTTGCTAACGAAATAATAATAAAGATGGTTTTGTCTAAACAACTAAGCAAAGGTAGAAACATAAATAAAATAGCAAATAAAATAAAAGGGCGGTGCTTGAGTAATAAGGGCATTCTCAAGGTATTCGGAATCATCACTACACGTTCGTTCTACGGATACTTAAGCACTTTTCATGTAGTTATTTGTGGGCGGAGCCTGGTATAGAACACGTTCTACTCGTGGTAAACTTCGTGCCACGCACACCACAGTCATAGTCTCCCCAGAGGGTTACAACTCATGACAATTGAGGGTTTACCCCATGGACACGTCCAAAGGGTGGTCTCCATTATTCCCCTATCAGATTGGTAGAGATGGGAACTACTGTCACTTTTTCTTCTCTCTCTCTCTACTTCATCCAATAGTAATATCCTTGTGTCCAAAGTTGGCAAATGTTGGATGGTGCATTTCATTCAACATCACAACGAACATTAACAATACATGAAAAGGTTACTTCATATCAGACAAGAAAATCGATACTAGCACATACTAGAGTTCATCTTATTCCTTCAAGAAATGATTAAATTACTCAAACATGGAGATGAAGTACATAGAGATGAGAGATGAGTTACAAGCCAGCACGAAGCTGGGGACGGGGAGAGGCATGGCGCTCGTGATGAAGAGAGTGTCGGCCCTCTGGCTGGCGCCAGCATGGCGGTGCCTCCTACCTTCTTCCTTGGCTTGGTCCCTCTATCTATGGTGGAGCTGCTGCAATGGAGGTGTGTTGGCTGTAGATGAGACTTGTGGAGGATAGAGATGAGATGTGTTGTGATGGCTAGGGTTGAGGGAGACTTATATAAGGAGCCTCTGTTGCCTCCTCTCTTGATGGGCTTCATCCAAGGACTCAAGATGATCCAAATCATCTCCCAATCTCTTCTTTACGAGCCAAGGATCTCATGGGATCGAACGGGGACAAAGACGATGAAGAATCTCGTCTGGAAGGGCAACTTTCGAAGTTGTGTGCATGTCAAACGTCCTCAAAAATGACCGTGTGCGGTCATTTGGAACACCGTCTTTGAATATGTACTCCATATTAAAAACCATTCTTGGTTCTTTCATCTTATTTGGTCCTAGGTTGCTCCAAAACACCTGTAAACACAAGAAAACAAAGAAGACTAATAAAAGTTAAATAAAATAAAAAGTGTGCAATGAACTTGGTAAAACAAGTAAATACCGAAAACTATGCATTGTAGACATGAATAAGTGCTACATGGGTATGATATGAAGGATTTTGGCACTAGAATATACTCTAAAAAGTATTCATGAAATCCACTCATTAGGGATCAATCACACACGTCTATCACGAGTCAAACGCGTCTAATTGTTCATGGAAAACAAATGATGTTTGACCTTTAGACATTCAAAAGATATTACCTAATCCACACGAGCCATCATAGAAACAGTGTGTGATGTCTACATCATCGCACACGAGTTTTCTCTGGCAAGCGTATGCCATGCATGATATCATCACACACGTTTCTTGAATAATTCACACGTGGGATTGCACCTCACATTGGGCATGGTTTCCTCTAGGATCACGTGTGAGATAATGTGCTATCACAAACAATTGACACTATTGCAGGAAGGTCCAAAGACAACACATCAATCAGAGACCCTTCGACCAAACTATGTGCGATGCATGAATCACAAACGATATAGTTCTAGCTCCGTCACCAATCAAATGAACTATGTGCAATGGCTGGTCTGTTCAAGCACAATTCAAATAAGATTTATGTGTGCGATACGTGGCACACAGTTGGTCCTCATGAACTATTTGTGATTAGCCAAAATAACACAAATGGTTAACCAAATACAGATGTGTGCGATGTACGACATATAGTTCACTCGGATAAACTTTTTGTGTTGATCCAGCAGCACACAAACGATCTAGCATAAGAAGGTGTGTGTGATACCCGACAAACATGTCAGTAATCATAATCATGTGGAAGACATATAATAACAGAGATGATTCCTCCTGACAAGCTATGTGTATTGTGGGCAGATGGTTGCTGGTAAATAATTGTCGGCAATTGATGAAATCATCACCGACGTGTTCCTTAGTTTAAGCGTGTGAGATGTGATTTGCTCTGTTTGCATAACATCTGTATATGCTCTGTCTACAGAACAACAACATAGTTGCATAATCAAATTGAAGATCTAATTACATAAGTGACTACACAACACATGTACATTCCTCAATAAAAATTACAAGAAGTAGACGATCATCAAATCATGTACTTATTGTGACGAGGTTGTCGCCATTGCTCTGCTTGATTACATTACTAAGTGGATAGGAGCTATTCCAACAAGTAGTGTTGATCATAACACTTCTCTTAAAATGCTTAAAGATGATATTTTTTCGAGGTTTGAAGTCCCTAGATATTTGATGACTGATGGTGGTTCACATTTTATTCATGGTGCTTTCCGTAAACTTCTAGCTAAATATAATGTCAACCATATAATTGCATCACATTATCACCCTTGATCTAGTGGTCAAGTTAAGTTGAGTAAGAGAGAAATAAAATTGATCCTGCAAAAGATGGTTAATAGATCTAGAAATAATTGGTCTAAGAAACTTGATGATGCATTATGGGCTTATAGAACTGCTTATACAAATCCTAAGGGAATGTCCTCGTACAAAATGGTCTATTGGAAAGCATGTCATTTACCTCTTAGAACATAAGGCTTATTGGGTAATTGAAGAACTTAACTATGGTTTCAAACTTGCCGACGAGAAGAGGTTATTTGATATTAGCTCTCCAGATAAATGGAGGACACAAGCTTATGAAAATGTCGAGTTGTTTAAAGAATTAAAAGATGACATGATAAACGAGTCCAAAATGGTAATGTAAAATAGACGATCAAGTTATTTTGTACAATTCTCGTTTCAGATTTTTTGCAAGAAAACTTCTATCCAAATGGGAAGGATTGTGACGCCACCAATTTGATCGTACGTTAAACATACACGCAAATGCGTACGACCAAGATTAGGGACTCACTAATCAATATCACAACATAACTCTAGACACAATTAAAGTCATACAGCTTCATATTACAAGCCAGGGGCCTCAAGGGCTTGAATACAAAGCTTGACAAGCACGAGTCAGTAGAAGCAAATAATATTTGAGTACAGACATAAGTTAAACAAGTTTTGCCTTAAGAAGGCTAGCACAAACATGACAGCGGATCGAACGAGGGGAGGCCTCCTGCCTGGGAACCTCCTAACCTACTGCTGGTCGTCAGCGGCCTCCACGTAGTAGTAGGCTCTGTCGGGGTAGTAGTAGCCGTTGGCAGGGTAGACGGTCTCTTGGGCTCCATCATCTGAACGCAGGAATCTTATCGAGGGGGGAAGAGAAAGCAAAGAAGCGATGAGTACTCATCCAAAGTACTCGCAAGACTGACATCAGAACTATGCTAAGTATGCATCAGTATCAAGGAATGGGATTATATCTGGGCTAACTACAGAAAGCAAGAATAGGGGGAAAGCCTAGTCCTATCGAAGACTAGCATCTTCAGCATCTTGCAGCATTAGAAGAGAGTAGACTGGTATCTCATATATAGTCATATTATTGTAGCAATTTTATTAAGTAACCATGCCCAGAGATTCTTCTTCGATTCCCTGTGAGGAAGCAATCCCAGATCCAACCTTCATTTCAACTTAAAGTCACAATTATAGTTGTAGAAGGTCAAAGTACAACTCCAAGTCATCCTGTTACCATGGACACGGCTATTCGAATAGATGAATTCATCCCGGCAGGGGTGCACCGTATTTCCAACACACTTGATCACCTCCGGCAGGACACACTTTCCTGGGTAATGCCCGGCCTCAGGATTTCAACACGTCGTCGCCCCACCTAGGCTCAACAGAGAGGCCAGCCCGCCGGTCTAAATCCTAAGCGCACAGGGGTCATGGGACCACTCACCCTTTGCGCTCCTACACGATGTGTGGGCGGCCTTGGTCAGCCCTAGCACACTCTAATCCAAGACATGTGCCGTCCAGGCCACTCGGGCGTGCGCCACTCCATTGCCGACGTCCGAAGAGCTTCGACCGATACGACGATGCTGAGTACCATAACTTCTCCCACGTGAAGGTTTGGTGCATAGAAGGTCAATCGACCAACTCATATAAAATACCCAACCCATTAGCATTTTATTAATGTGGGGAAAGCGTGACCCATGAATTGTGGTCCCGTCGCCCCGTATCGAGGATGTGTGGCAAGGGCCTCTCCTGCCCGTCCATGCCTCAACAATATCAAAACGTGGGTACCCCTCAGGGCCAACCCATCACCAACATGTTTCTGTAACCAGGTCATAGTAACTGTGTGTATAAAACATCAAGACGGAACCTAAGGAATCACCCTCAAAGGGTCCCGCTTGACGAAACCGTCAAGGTGGACTTAGAGGAATCACCCTCGAGGGTCCCACACTTGAGGGATTGCATGACAGAGTCATCGTTGGGAGTGGTGAAGGAGGACTCACCCTCGATAACCATGACCGACTAGCTAAACTACAGAGTTAACATCATGAGTACTTCACGAGGTGTCACCCTCGATACTCGATAGTACCTCTGTAGAGTTGTACATAAAAGGGGTGTGCGGTGAATGTGACGGGCATGGCTTGTCGGTCGGTTGACCGAGTCTTCGAGTCATCGATGAAGAAGCAGGGGAAACTAGGACTAATGGGGGTCACAGGGGAATCATTGATCAACCTAAACTAAGCAGATGATATGACAATAGGTACAAAGGCAGTATATCAAAAACAGGCTATGCATCAGAATAGGAGCTAACTAATATAGTAGCAAAATCTAATGCAAGAATGAGAGATAAAGAATGGGCGATATCGGAATGCACAAGGGGGGTTGCTTGCCTTGCTGCTCTGCTGCAAAGGCCTAATTGTCAACGGCGTAGTCGTACCCGGCAACAGCGTCAGTCTTGGGGTCTACCGGTAAGAAGAGGGGTGAGAAACAATAAATATAAGGCAGACAAATGCGTCACGATGCATGACATGGCAGTATGCAGAGCTAAGCATGCACTAACGCAGTATCACATGTCGCAGACGGGTCGGAAGAATATCTGACGATATTTTCTGGGTCTCAGGCTACTACCGGACAAACAAAAATGATGGAAATGTTCCATGTTCGTTATGATAGGAGCACGTGACAGACGAACGGATTGCGTATTCGGATTCATAGGATTTTTCTAAACAACTTTGATGTATGAAATATTTTCATTTGACTTACGGATTATTTTATATTAATTTTTAAAGTTTTTATTAATATTCAGAAATTAAATTGATTTATTTTAATTCAATAACCAATTATGACATTAGCATGATGTCATGCTGACATTAGTAGTCAACAAGGGCTTTGACTGGTCAAACTGACGAGTGGGCCCGTGTTGTTAGTGACTCCAGGTTTAATTAAGTCCTAATCTAATTAATCTAATTAATTAGGTGGGGTGGGACCCACCTGTCATTGTCTATTAAGTTAACAACATGTCAATTAAACTAATTGATCTTAATCAAATTTAATACCTAATTAATTGATTGATTGATTGATTAACATACATATATTTTTAATCAAAACGTTTAGAGGGCGGTGGGCCTCCTCTATCATAGAGAGTGGGGGTGGCCCCACGTGGCAGTGGCCCAACGTGCCCACTCGTACGGCCAACACGCGCACGAGAGGGGCAAGGCTGTGGCCACAGCCAGGGCAACTGACGGCCACCGGGGCTCGCCGGCGGCTAGGCGTGGCGGGAGGCCGGCGAGCCAGCCGCGGGGAAAGGCAGGGTGGCAGGGGCGAGCGGGGCAGTGCGCGGGGCCTTGGGGAGGCACCGATGGCGGCGACAGGGTGGTGCGACGAAGCGCCGAGGGGGTGCGGGGTGCGCGCACGGCACGACGACGGTGCCGGCGTGCACGACAACGGTGTAGGATCGAAAGTAGGTCTAGAGGGGGGTGATTAGACTACTTGACCAAATAAATGTTTTGCCTTTTTCCCAATTTTAATTCTTGGCAAGTTTTAGCATTCATAGCATATCAAGTAACACCCTACACATGCATGTCTAAGAATGTAGCAGCGGAAAGTAAAGACATTACACATATAAGTATAGAGAGAGTTAAGAATGCAAACACAAGTGATGACACGATGATTTTTCCCGTGGTTCCGATAGGTGGTGCTATTGTACGTCCATGTTCATGGAGTCTTCAACCCACGGAGGGTAACGGTAGCGAGAGTCCACGGAGGGCTCTACCCATGGAGGGTTCCACGAAGAAGCAACCTTGACTATTCCATGCAGCTTCCGTCCACGAAGGACTAGCCTCACTATGGGTAGATCTTCATGAAGTAGGCGATCTCCTTGCCCTTACAAACTTGTTGGTTCACTCCACAACATGAAGTAGGAGGCTCCCAAGCGACACCTAACCAATCTAGGAGGCACCGCCCTCCAAAAGGTAATAGGCTCGGTAATGACGATGAACTCCTTGCTCTTGTGCTTCAAGATGATAGACTCCTCAATACATAATCTCTCTCACACATATTTGGCTTGGTAGAAGAGATGGGATTGGTGGAAATCAACTTGGGGAGGCTAGAAATCAAGATCCATATGGTTGGAGTGGAAGATCTTGACCTCAACACAAGGGTAGGTGGTTCTCTCTCAGAAAACTGAGTAGGATAGGTATGGAATAGTTTTGAGTGCTTCTCTTTCGAGTGGGTGGTGGTGAGGGGGTATATATAGGCATCCCCAGAAATCCAACCGTTACACACAATAAGTCAGACTCGGTGACATCGATGTGTAAATCTCGGTGGTACCAAAGTGACAAAAAGTGGCAAATTTTGAATCTCGGATGGACCGATATACAATTCTCGGTTGCACCGACAAGGTGACCAACGGTCAGATTTACCAGTCTCGGTGACGCCGATTCACCATTCTCAGTCGGACCGAAAATGAGAACTTGCATAACAAAAAGTTGGCAACCCAACTCGGTGGCACCGAGTGCTGTGTCGGCTGCACCGAAGTGTTAGGGTTTGGCTAAGTCTGTCTAGGGTTTGGAACTCGGTGGCACCAGGATAGGAATGTTGGTTGCACCAATTTGGCATATTTGGCTTAGGATAGACTTTGCTGGGAGAGTTTGTGGATGTTTTGGTGACTGTCACTTGTGCACGTTTGAGCATATTGTTCACCATCAAAACTTTACCCCTTTTAATAGTATTGGCTTTCGTAGACTCAAAGTGATTTCTCACAAATGTAAAATGTAGAGTCCTCTTGCTTGAAGCTTGGCCAAGCTATTTCCTTGCATCTTGGGGTAATTCTACAATACTTTTTCCATTCCCATCAATGAACTTTTCCTGAAATATACTTGGTGAAAACATTAGTTCAGTGACTTATATGTTGTTATTAATTACCAAAACCACCAAGGGAGCAAATGTGCTTTCAATCTCCCCCTTTTTGGTAATTGATGACAACATATAGATGAAAGCTTCGACAAAGATATAATCAATGAATATAGTCGTCGCTTTGAGAAGTATGTGATAAGCAAGATCTCCCCCTAAATTTGTGCATTATTTTAAATTTGCGTTTGAATGCAAATGCACAATCAATTAGGTACATGGGTCACTTCTCACATGTCACATACCACTTGGTGATGTGCGAGAGTAATTGGAATGATTATCGTAGCACAACACAAACAACCAAGGATGAATGATCATCACATAAGCATTTGAGATGATAGGAAATAGTAGCATCACACATCAAAGCGTATGATCGAACATCATCAAGCGTCTATCACAAGCAAGACAAAAGAGTATCACGGAAACCAAAAGCAATTGTTTTGAAAAAGCAGAACACCAAACGCTCTCTCTCTCTAGAAGCCTAATGATCTATATACACTTCTCCCCCTTTGGCAACAAGTTACCAAAAAGTTCAAAGGTATCTATCTAAGCGTTCTTGGGCTAGTCTCCTCCGGTTGTTGATGAAGGAGTCGAGAGCACGACGTCGGCGAAGATCTCTGTGGATGTCGTGGATGGAGCTGGAGTAGACACTGGTGGAACTGGAGCTGATGGAGCAGGAGCTGTGTTGACAGTAGTAGGAGTTGATGAAGAGGCCTCGAGTCTGGAGCAGGCACTGTTGTTAACCTTGTCTGAGTGAAGAACTGGGTGCCCGGCCTGAGAGGCGCTCCTTCCTCCTCCTCCTCCTCCTCATCATCAGAAGAGGTAGAAGAGACCCGGGGAATATGCGGAGTCAACTTCCTTCTGGAGCTCTATCACTGTCTTTGTAACCTTGTCCACTTTGTCACCAAGCACCTTGATCCTCAACTCAAAGATCCTCACAAGGCTGTTCTGGTTCTCCAGAATCCCCTTGATATCCTTTTGCATGCCCTAGATAACTGTGATCAGAAGATCCATTTGCTCGTTCCTAGATCTGGGGGCTTGAGCACTAGCGGCTCGAACAGCTTCTGCCTCTTCTTTGTGCTGTAGAAATGTGGGATGATATGGGTTCATCACCACAACGTTATCTTCAAACTCTGGCTGTAGGGGCAAATGTGGGCGATCAAGAGCAAAAATGTGCTTCTCCAACTGAGAGTTGATAAGCAACTGGATGTAGGGTGCATAGCAGCATGAGTGCTTCTAGTCAGCAGCAACCCTCTTGATTGTCTCAACAATCAAGTCCATTACTCTAATCCTGGTGTTCCTGTCAAGGTGGATCAACATGTTGATGGAGTAGCCTCGGATCATCTTGTCATCTCCTACCTTGGGCATCAAGGTATGCCTGAGAATAGTGTTTATAGTCCGGAGGCCTGCTTGCAGATAATAGATGGATCCTAGCTTGTGTGATTGCACCATGTCTGCGGGGATAGGAGTATACATGTCTTTCATGGCATTGTGACTTGCCTTGGGTTCAGAGTATACATCCAAATCTCCTTCCTGAGCTTCTGGAACTTCCAGTAGAGCAGCCCATTCCTCAGCAGTGGATTCATATCTAGCACCTTCAGTCATCCATACAATTCTACCATCTCCGTAGAAATGAGCAGTGGAGTAGAATTACATGATCATCTCGTCGTTCCATGCAGTAAGCTCTCTGCCAATGAATTTTTCCAGACCAATGCAATGGAAGTTGTCTTGGACACTTGGGAAGTAGTCCACATTATCTTTGATGAACTTCCAATCGACATACCTCATGTCTCTAACAACTGGGATCTTGTCAAGCAGAATGGTCTCATAGAAATCCTATTGCTCTCTGGTGTAAAACCTATAGTCAATAGCAGTCTTCCTCCTCTGAGCATAAGGATCTATGGTTCTCCGGGCTCTCAATCTTGAATCTTTCCTCTTCTTCATGTCCTCAGCAACTAAGTGGCTGGCATCGTGTACTGGAAGATGTCGTCTGAGCTTCATCAAAGTAGTAAAGTCATTATCATCTTCCACTCTGGAGGCAGTCCCTTTGTTCTTTTCTGAAGGAGGGATGTCTGTGGTAGTCCTCTTGGACTTCTATGCAGCAACTTTCTTTGCAGTAGGCTTGGTGCTCTTGGAGGTGCCAGTCTTTGGCATAGCATCAGCCATAAGCTTCTTGTCTTTCTTCCCGGGAGGGGCAATCTCAACATGTTCTTCCTCCTCCTCCTCAGCAGCAGCGCCAGCAGCCTCCTCTTGATCTTCAAACATAGAGGTAGGCCTGCCAATCACATGGACAATCCTCTTCCTGGACTTCTTCTCCCCTGCCTTCTTAGGCAAAGACTTCCTTGGGGGATCTATAGTCATTGTGGCCCTAGCACTCTGGGGTGCTCTCATAGATGCAGAAGGTGCATATACTTTGCTGACAACTCTCCGGGAAGAAGTAGCTTCAGTTGGTGACTTCTTGGCAGTCTTTTCTTGCTTCTTAGCAAGAATCTCCTCGGGAATAAAATCTGAATCTTCTTCATCAGAGTTGAGCTTCTTCATGGTTCTGGTGACAGCCTTGGGCAACCCATGAGAGCTGGGGGTGCCTGGATCTGAGAAAGAACTGGCTTCTGGGCTTGTTCCAGAACTCATATGAACTCCCTGCTCTATCAAATTCTGACTGTCCTCTGAGCCTGACATACTGACCCTATGAATAGAGTATAGGAGAGTAGAGGAAGATGAGTCATCACAAAATGAGGCTGGTTTTTGAAATTTGAGCAATGAATTTTCAAGATTTTTGCATTCTGTCAGATAGATATCGGTGCAGCCGAAACAGAATTTTCGGTGGGACCGAGACTGACTGACTCACCAACCGAAACTTGGAAGCCTTTTCATTCAGACCAAAAAGAGCAACTCGGTTCCACCGAGTCAGTTCTTAGCCACACATAAAAGTATATCGGTGAGACTAACATTTCCGTTTCGGTTTCACCGAGATCTATCGGGCGGACGGCAAAACCCTAGAAAAGTCATCTTTCGCGAGATTACGGTATTTTGAGAGGATGGAAACATGTGCAAATGGTGTAATGATGATAAATAAGGATCTAATGCGCAAGAATCGGACGAGGAGCACAATAGAGATCGAATCCGTACCCTAGTTTGGTGCGGATCCTCTACGGCGGCGACGCGGGAGAGGAATTCGTCGGCGACGGCGATTCCCAGCGGCGGAGGAGCACGGGGAGATAAGGGCGATGACCAGGGGTCTTTGGAGCGGCATCTTAGGGTTTTGGAGCGCGACATTTGAAGATAGAATTTCAAAGCGTCGGGGTCCGGCCTTAATACCCACCACTATCGGTGACGCGGATTCTAAGTTTTCGATGTCATCGAGTGCCTCAGCTGGCAGCTGACAGGGACACTCGGTGTAAACGAGAAAATGGAATCGGTAGTACCAAGATTGAAAAACCAGAACACCCCTATTGAAAAACCAGATCACCCCTAGGTATTCGGTGAGACCGAGATTTTGTGGTTGGTTCCACCGAGATGCACTTGGGAGGTTTTAATGGTCAGTCCTTGTCGATACGGAACTCCGAGTGGTCTACACACAGAGGGATCGAAAAGCACTTGTTCGAATTTTGTGATGCAACATGAATAGAGTATGAGGTGAGAAAGCATAGGTAGCTAAAGAGGTGGTCCTAGGCATTCTTGTATATCCAATTGGCAAAAGATAAATTAAAAAGCCAAATAGCAACAATTGGATATCCTCAAATGAGAAAATAAATGCAGACCAACATGCTCACACAATAATATGTCAAATGAAATCATGGCAAACATGCACATATACTCTAGCATCTAACAAGCACTTGGGCGGTGACGAAGTCATCTATATATGAGTATTTGACTTAGGAGCCAAGTAAGAATACTTGATCATAGGTCATACTCATCGTTTAAGCATAAGTGGGGTTACCACTTTTACATAAAGCATTTGATGTTTGTCACATACTAAGAGATGCTTTGACTCAAGTCTTAGAGTAAAGCTCCCCCTTGATGTGACATCCCCCCATAAGAGGGAAAAACTAACCTTGGGTTTTGTCAATGAAGACTTCATGTTGGTGAGGTAGTGATGGATGCTCAAGGTTGATGAAGATCACCAAGAGTTGGGAGCATCCTCATTGTTTCCTTACTCTTCTCACCTACATGGGTTAGTCCCAACACATAAGAGACAAATACAAGGATATCTATGGACATGGAGTGCAAAGCATGTGTAATGATGTCCATTGTTTTTTTGATTACCTTGTCCCTTGCTTACCTTTGAGGGAATGTGTGACTCCTTAATCTATTGCATAGGATTGATGTTGATTGCAAATAGATCTTGCGAATAATGAATGTGAGTGAATTTCATTGGCGGAGTCACCCCTCAAGAACTCTCTAGTTCTTATTCTTGGGAATCCACATCACCAAAGCTTGGGATTCATCTTCATAAGAGTCAAAGTCCTCTTGCAGCTTGTTCTTGCCCTTGAGCTTGGTGTCTTGTGGTGGAAGGTCATCTTGAGTGTTTGTTCCCTTGGGAAGAGTATTTTCATACTTGTCCTTTTGAGGAACAAACTTGGGATTGGGATATTGACCTTCTTTCCATTAAACTCCATTAGCGTTGAAGTAGACAACACCGCGATTCTTCCAGTATCCTCCGTGCTTGCGTACAATCTCATCAAATTGTTTGTACCCTTCAAGACTCTTGTAGATACCTTTATCTATAACTCCTTTCAATAAAGAATTTTCTTGCTCAAGTGTAACTTGGCTAAGAGAATCATCATTAGTGGAATCAATAGAATTACTAGGAGCAACATCATTGGGTTTAGCATTTTTATTGTTGCTACTAGATGAAGAACCTTTCTTTCCTTTGTTACTAGTTTGCTTAGATTTGACTTGTGGCATGAATGCAGACAAGAGTAGTCGTTTGGCAATATAAGATGAAGTCTTCTTTCAGAGATCGTCGTTGATAGCTTTGAGAAATTCATGTTCTTTCTCCAAACTGAGCTTATCGAAGCGTAGCTTCTCATGACTTATTACAAGCTCTCTACGATCTTCAAGAGTAGATTCATGGGCTAACTTGAGAGTGTTGAGCTATTTAGTTAGTTCTTCTATTTTCATCTTATCATCATCACTCGACTTATCTTTACTAGCATGAGAAATATCAAGTTCATTATGATTAACATCACTAGTTTTATCACATAGCAAGTCATCATCGTAAAGCAAGTCATCTTCATCACTATAGAAATCAAGATATTCGGGGTGTGATACCTTGGGGCCTTTAGACATGAAGCAACTTCCACCTCCTTCATTTGGTGAATCAAATAGGTCATATGAGTTGGTTGTCACTAGTGCAATTCCGGCAACACCATCATCTTGACTATAGTCGGAGTTGGAGTGATAGCTTCTCTCGGAGTGGTTGTCGGAGTCGGAGCCGGAAACCCATTCACCAACATGAGCTTGATGCTTCCTTCTTGAGTAGCTCTTGGTGTGCTTGTCCTTCTTCTCCGAGTCCCTACTTATCCTTGAGGGTCTTCGTTCATAACGATCATCTCTACGTTGAATTTCTTGACCACGAGGCTTATCTCTTCATTTATGACAAGGTTGTCGCTTGAGGTAGCGGGAACATCACTTGTGGCTTTGTAAGCACTGTTAGACTTGTGATGAAGGTCTTGCTTGTCTTTGAGTGTCATCTCATGAGCAACAATTCTACCAATCACTTCCATTGGTTTGAGATCTTTGTAGTTGGGCATCATTTGGATCGATGTGCACACGGTGTCATATCTCTCATCCAAAGCTCGAAATATCTTCTTGATGATGAACTTGTTAGTCATTTCTTCGCTTCCTAAGCTGGCAATCTCATTGGTGATGAGAGCTAGCTTAGAGTACATTTCAGCGACTCCTTCACCATCCTTCATCTTGAACTTGTCAAGTTGACCTTGAAGAACATCTAACTTGGATTCTCTCACAGACTCAGTTCCTTCGTGCATATCAACCAAAGTATCCAAATCTCTTTTGCGTGTTCAAGATGGCTGATTTTGTAGAATTCTTCAGGACATAGGCAGTTGAAGAGTATGTCACATGCTTGAGCATTGAGTTGCAACATCTTCAATTCGTCCGCAGATGCTTCACGATCCAGTTCCTTTAAATCCGCAAAGAATTCACCTTGCAAGCTAACACGAACAACAACCCAAATGGCAGGATTATGACCAAGCAAATGCATTTTCGTTTTATGCTTCCAACTAGCAAAATTAGTGCCATCAAAGTACGGACCTCTATAGTGATAATTTCCCTCACTAGATGCCATACTTCTCCTAGGTTGTGAAACCAATGCAATGGAGACCAAAGCTCTAATACCACTTGTAGGATCGAAAGTAGGTCTAGAGGGGGGGGGTGATTAGACTACTTGACCAAATAAGTGTTTTGCCTTTTCCCAATTTTAATTCTTGGCAAGTTTTAGCATTCATAGCATATAAAGTAACAACCTACACATGCATGTCTAAGAGTGTAGTAGCGGAAAGTAAATACATTGCACATGTAAGTATAGAGAGGGTTAAGAATGCAAACACAAGTGATGACACGATGATTTTTTCCCGTGGTTCCGATAGGTGGTGCTATTGTACGTCCATATTCATGGAGTCTTCAACCCACGGAGGGTAACGGTCGCGAGAGTCCACGGAGGGCTCTACCCATGGAGGGTTCCACGAAGAAGCAACCTTGACTATTCCATGTGGCTTCCTTCCACAAAGTACTAGCCTCACTATGGGCAGATCTTCTGAAGTAGGCGATCTCCTTGCCCTTACAAACTTCTTGGTTCACTCCACAACACGAAGTAGGGGGCTCCCAAGCGACACCTAACCAATCTAGGAGGCACCACCCTTCAAAAGGTAATAGGCTCGGTAATGACGATGAACTCCTTGCTCTTGTGCTTCAAGATGATAGACTCCTCAACACACAATCTCTATCTCACAGATTTGGCTTGGTATAAGAGATCGAGGAGGCTAGAAATCAAGATCCATATGGTTGGAGTGGAAGATCTTAACCTCCACACAAGGGTAGGTGGTTCTCTCTCAGAAAACTGAGTAGGATAGGTATGGAATAGTTCTGAGTGCTTCTCTTTCGAGTGGGTGGTGGTGAAGGGGTATATATAGGCATCCCCAAAAATCCAACCGTTACACACAATAAGTCAGACTCGGTGACACCTATGTGTAAATCTCGGTGGTACCAAAGTGACAAAAAGTGGCAACTTTTGAATCTTGGATGGACCGATATACAATTCTCGGTTGCACCGACAAGGTGACCAACAGTCAAATTTACCAGTCTCGGTGACGCCGATTCACCATTCTCGGCTGGACCAAAAATGAGAACTTGTGTAACAGAAAGTTGGCAACCCAACTCGGTGGCACGGAGTGTTGTGTCGGCAGCACCAAAGTGTTAGGGTTTGACTGAGTCTGTCTAGGGTTTGGAACTTGGTGGCACCGGGATAGGAATGTTGGTTGCATCGATTTGGCATATTTGGCTTAGGACAGACTTTGCTGGGGGAGTTTGTGGATGTTTTGGTGACTGTCACTTGTGCACGTTTGAGCATATTGTTCACCATCAAAACTTTACCCCCTTTTAATAGTATTGCCTTTCCTATAGACTCAAAGTGATTTCTCACAAATGTAAAATGTAGAGTCCTCTTGCTTAAAGCTTGGCCAACCTATTTCCTTGCATCTTGGGGTAATTCCATAATCGTTTTGCCATTCCCATCAATGAACTTTTCTAAAATATACTTGGTGAAAACATTAGTTCAATGACTTATATGTTGTTATTAATTACCAAAACCATCAAGGGAGCAAATGTGCTTTCAAATGGCGAGGGGGAGGGAAGGAAGAAGATGGGAGGCCTCACAGCGGCCGTATGGGGGCAACGGGAGCGAGGTGGTCGGCGGGGCAAGGTGACGGCGTCGGTGCGTGGCAGGGTGACGGGGGTCGAGGGGCCCGGTGGGGAGGAGGGCGACGAAGGCGGCAGGCGGTGTCGGGTGATGGTGGGGAGGCCCGACGGCGACGGGGCGGCATGGGGCGGTGGCGGCATTGGGGAGCACCGGCGCGGGGTGCTCTTCCCCGATCCAGATCCAGATCGGGAGCGAGTAGGGGGGTGCGGGGGCGAGTGGAGGCGGGGTGGGGTGTCGTTGCCCCCTAGGGGGGTTAGTGGCGCCAGCTGGGCCGGATGGGCCGGCCAGTTGGGCCACGACCCAGCTGTACCGGGGGGATTTTTTATTTTTTTGTGTTTCTATTTTTCTTTTCTGTTTTATTTTAGTTTCTATTTATTTATTTTTATCCATATTTCTTCACAGCAAAAATGTGAGATATGTCCCAATAAATACTTTGCAATATTCTCTACGAACACAACAATTTGAGGATTTTTGGATTCGGTTACAAATATCCATATGAATTTAAGAGCACTTTTAAATGCAAATTGGTGCTATTATTGAAGGTGGGGTCCACACCATAGTTTTGGTGATGTTGTTTTCCTTAACACCAATTGTTTTGTGATTTATCACAAGTGTGCAACAATTTTATCTTGTTGTTTGTGCACTTATTTTATCACAATAAAATTCAAGTGGCTTTTGAAGTGGAATTTGAATGAGATATGAATTCCAACTTGATCATATCCGAATTAGCAAAATGGATTAGCATAATCCTCAAATTACTATATCTTGATTACATTGATCACTGTATCATGGATCCATGGGTGTTACAACTCTCCCCTACTAAAAGAAATTCTCGTCTCGAGAATTAAGAGGTAGACTTGGGAAAAGCTTGGTTACGAAATTCTAACGAGTCTTCTCGTTCTTGTCTGCTCTCACCGAAGAGGTTGGTACTTCTTGTAGAGGTATCCACTACTCTGATACAGGTCAATCTGATGGAGTTGTCATCCTTTCTTTGTGATCTTCGTCGTCCTACAGATGTGATTAGAGGGAAAAATCTGGAAGAATGTATCCCTACAAGGTTGGTCATCTAACGACGAACTCAGGAGGAACACAAGATTATTTCTCAAGTTAAGAATCGAGGAATCACTAGGAGCAAAAAGCGATGGTATAGAAGTTTCAAACATGTAGGCAATCATTCGATGCCTGATCAGATGAAGAAAAAAGGCTGAAGTTCAAAGAAACGAGAATAAATATCGCGTCTGATACTAGAATAGATTGTCCCTTGGACGATGGCTTGGGAATTACATGCGAAGCCAAGTGCAAGGGATACCTTTGAATCAAGGATGTACAAGAGAGTTAGGTTTCGATCCTGTGGGACTGTGGATTATGGGACCACCATGTGGGATAGGAGCAGGATGAGCGGTGACATCTTTTATAGTCATGATAGAAGACGTGTCAGAGGATAGCTTGTTAGTTATGTTGGCAACAACGTCGATACCAAGGGCGGGGACGAATAGAACCATTTTCCTGCTCATTGAAACAAGGCGGACCAATAGGCAAAGTTCTCGTCCAGCGGCGGTTACCCGAATGTTATCAACAATAGTAATAGGGCATTACTAACAGAGTTGATCACCAAGGTATTTACCTAAGCAGGGAATTATTACTGCTTAGATCATATAATCTCAAGAAAGGTTAAACAGACCAATGGAAAGGAAAACGTGATTATTAGTTTAACTAGACCAATGGAAAGGAAAATGTGTTTAAACACGAGTATTATAAGTATATCCTTCCCATGGGTAAGCAGAGCTCGAAAAATATCATAGGGCAACAAATGTGTAACACCTTGGATAAAAGGGGCAAGGAGAAACATGACGTTTTCCCATTCAATGAGGTTTGGAAAAATGATTAAGAAACATTTAGCATTGAGCTTCCAATGTTCTTGTTGATGATTGGAGTATCGCAACCATGCTTCGGGGAAGCATCGACATGGTCATCAGATAAAGTTCAAACTGCAAGAACTCAAAGTATCCATCAGAAACAACCTATAAAATAAGTCTTACAATTTCCTCATGGGAGAAAAGGCGAATCTTGCTGAACAAGATACTATAACAATAGGTCTTCCGGGCAGGTGTGCTAGCCACATCACCTTACCGAGTAACATAGAGACCAATGTTATAATTCTTGGGAAAAGTTCCAACCATCACATCCACTGAGATTCAGATATGGTTGGTGTTAGGATACTTCACACATAGCAGGCCTGAGAAGGAAAAGGGATGCAACACACATCGACGAGATCACGTTGGAAGATTCTCAGAATGTACGACGGAAGCCAGCCTTGAATCATGAGTTGGATTGCAAGACATATGAACACATTGTCAAGAATTTTTGCCCACATGGAATTTTTAGAATGGAATGCAATCAAGTTCTGGTTGGGAAGCAACATAGAGGATATCAAAGTTCCGGTGTAAGTTCGGATTAGCTCTTACATAGAACTTCTTTTCCCATATCAAATCAATCAGTGTCTTGGCATGCTAAGAAATACATATGGAGTGAAGGTAGCAAACCTATCAAACCATAGAATACTCCATACACGCATGAATGAATTGGAGCAATTACAAAGGAAGCAAAATAAATTTTTCTCAAAATCACAGCGACAAAAATGCACGCAAACTTAGAGAAAAAACTTCTTTTATCCAACATATTCTTCATGAGTTAGGCACCAAGATAATGCTTTCAAAATTTTCCAACACTAGATTAAATGTTCATCATGAACCACGGAGAAGACGAGGATGTGGTTGATGGGCTCGACAACTATTTATCGCGATTTCCACAAAGATGGATTTCCATGATTGTGTGAACAAGGTGATATCATTGGTAAAATAAGATGATATAATGAGGTATGCCCGAGGAAAAACATCCACAATTAAACATTAACCAAAAGGTGCACCTAAAAATACAAACGGAGCAGCACGATCAATGTTAAAATGGTAATCCAACAACCAACACACTAAGAATGAAATAATTGTTCATTAACTTCAAGGCAATGGGTTTCCTAGAAGTTCTTATTTCACACATCACAATCCACTTGTCCGTATTCCAGTTAAAACAACACGGGGACCAAGAAATGAATGGTGATGGCAAGGAGTATCACTATATCAAGAATTCTTAATACGTGTGAAATTCTCACGGCATCCTCGACACAAGATGGGAACACTCCAAGATAGAACATAACACAAGATGGCTAACAAGGAACTTGAGGTTCAACCAAAACAAGAGTAAGTCTGTGTATGCAAGGAAGGCAAGGATGTCGTCAACTACAATACCAATTACGAAGGGTAAGGATGCCACTTCTCATCATGAACTTAATTGATACCCTAGAAGAGCTCAGAATGTTGATGATGATCATGACAAAATTGTCGAGAAGTCTCATGAAGATGTAATCGATCAGCAAAGACATCAAGCAAAGAAATGGTGAAGCGAAAGGTTGTCGGAACCACAGATCAGAGGGCTAGCTTAGAATCAAAAAATCCTTTCAAGACAACCATCATGATGTTGAAAGCTCGATGTAAGCTCAATGTACTGTTGGAATGGTGCTTCAGGGATGAAGGACATAAATAGCATGGTCAAGCTCTAGCATGACGATGGTGATGGACAATAACAACTTGGAATGACATGATCGAGTACAAACTCATAAACAAGAAGATTACTAAGATTTGCTGGATCACAATGCGTACTCGATTCAGATATTGATGTCCTTGAGTGTCCAACAACTCAGAACATGAGGAAACTGGAACGAGCAAAAGAAAACATAGCTGACGAGGAGCATATAAGAAGCTATGTAGCTCCGTGATATTATCGATATACTAAGGATAATACTCGGAGGTAGATCAGAATTAAAGCTTGGACCGATGTATTGATCTACAGAAGACAAGCACTTTATCTTGTCGAGAATGAAATCAAAGAAGAACAATCATGGTCGAAACCATGATTGCAAAGGACAAGATCAAAGATACAAGATCAAATCATACAATGAATGATTATATGAAAGGAGAAGCTTCTATGATGAGATCAACATTGTTTCCATGTGCATGAACACAAGGTTCAAGGTTGACTCCCACTTCATCAATGCATCACCTTACATTTACACCTCGCCTTTGGTGAAATTATAGTTTAGAAAGATTATCTAGCAAAACACCAGAAAAGTATGACTCGTGAAAACTGTCGGGTTCACACGAATTAAGGAAGGCATAGGTCCAACCCATCAGGCCATCTTAGGAACATATACCACAAGGTTCAAGAGTAATTAACACATGCTTGACAACAGATCATGCTGACAAAAGCCTAGGATACAACTTATTAGAGGGAGAAGGCACAATTTACCAATGGCATCATGTATCAGGGGAAGAACATCACAATAATTTTGAATGTGAAGGATGCTATCAGATAACCCAATAATGGGTCTGGCGTTCCACAAAGGACATGATGTGAGTATCGACACTCCATCAGAGGGAGAAAGAATGCAAGGCGTCAAATTATAAAACATCCAATATTTCGATGCTTAAATAACCAAAGGAATTAAGAGTTCTAAATTGGTGTATCTGGAAAAGATGCTCCGATCAAATACAAGTAAGTTGAATGGATTCAGATGGACAATCAATCAAAGTTGAATTGTCGAGAACCAACTCATGTTTGGAAAGATGTCTGAGCCGGAAAGATAATTTATGAGAAAAAACCGACGACTGCATGCATTCACACACAGGTGGAATCAATAAAATCAAATGACAATCACAAAGGATTTAATAAATATTGCTAGACATATGGAATTAACCGTAATGCAAGAAGATGAGACAGGTCAAGAGTCAAAGGCTATTGAGGATTTGGAAGATCGAATAGCAATTCAAAGGATTTTGTGAAACCCATGACAACTGAGGATGAATGAATCCTCGATAAGCGTAGGGGGTTGATGGTAGAAGGTAATCGCAAGAGCGATGAACACAAGTTCTCGAGAGAACATCGGAGAGTATCATCGGAATATTCTGACGAATCAAGCCATCATCTGGAATGAGGGGAGGAAGTAGATACAAGAACCTAAAGTTAGAGTTAGCAAAATCATTAACCCTAAAGAGAAGAGAGATTAGAACCCAGAGTATAGACGAGGAGTAAAAGATCCTAATACCACCCAGTTGAGATGTGGGCCCGTAAGCCACACAACAATGTTAGTAAAAGTTTTTCAAGTACTAGACTCAACTTCAGCCAAGGAGTTGGAAAGGAGGATACCTACAGGCAGTCGGCACTGATACCAACTTGTGACGCCCCCAATTTGATCGCACACTAAACATACATGCAAATGCCTACAACCAAGATTAGGGCTCACTAATCAATATCACAACACAACTCTAGACACAATTAAAGTCATACAGCTTCATATTACAAGCCAGGGGCCTTGAGGGCTCGAATACAAAGCTTGACAAGCATGAGTCAGTGGAAGCAAATAATATCTGAGTACAAACATACGTTAAACAAGTTTTGCCTTAAGAAGGCTAGCACAAACATGATAGCGGATCGAACGAGGCGAGGCCTCCTGCCTGGGAACCTCCTAACCTACTGCTGGTCGTCAACGGCCTCCACGTAGTAGTAGGCTCCATCGGGGTAGTAGTAGTCGTCGTCGGGGTACATAGTCTCCTAGGCTCCATCATCTGAACACAACAATCGTATCGAGGGGGAAAGATAAAGCAAAGCCACGATGAGTACTCATCCAAAGTACTCGCAAGGCTGACATCAGAACTATGCTAGGTATGCATAAGTATCAATGAATGGGGTTATATCTGGGCTGACTGCAGAAAGGAAGAATAGGGGGAAGGCCTAGTCCTATCGAAGACTAGCATCTTTAGCATCTCGCAAAATTATACGAGAGTAGACTGGTATCTCATATATAGTCATATTATTGTAGCAATTTTATTAAGTACCTATGAGGAAGCAATCCCGGAGCCAACCTTCATTCCAATTTAAAGTCACAATTATAGTTGTAGAAGGTCAAAGTACAACTCCAAGTCGTCCTATTACCGTGGACACGGCTATTCGAATAGATGAATTCATCTGTGTAGGGGTGCACCCCATTTCCAACACGCTTGATCACCTCCAGTTGGACACACTTTCCTGGGTAATGCCCGACCTCGGGGTTTCAACACGTGGTCGCCCCACCTAGGTTCAACAGAGAGGCCAGCCTGCCAGTCTAAATCCTAAGCACGCAGGGTTCATGGGCCCACTCGCCCTTTGCGCTCTTGCACGATGCATGGGCGGCCGAGGTCAGCCCTAGCACACTCTAATCCAACACCTATGTCGTCCAGGCCACTCGGGCCCGCACTGCTCCATTGCTGATGTCTGAAGAGCTTCGACTGATACAACGACGCTGAGTACCCATAACTTCTCCCACGTGAAGGTTTGGTGCGTAAAAGGTCAATCGACCAACTCAGATCAAATACCCAACCCATTAGCATTTTATTAATGCGGGTAAATCATGACCCATGAAGTGTGGTCCCGCCGCCCCGTCTCGAGGATGTGTGGCAAGGGCCTCTCCTGTCCGCCCACACCTCAACAACATCAAACCATGGGTACCCCTCAGGGCCGACCCATCTGTTGGAAATATGCCCTAGAGGCAATAAATAAAGTGTTTATTATTATATTACCTTGTTCATGATAATCGTTTATTATCCATGCTATAATTGTATTAATTGGAAACACATTACATGTGTGGGTAAATTGACAACACTTTGTCCCTAGTATGCCTCTAGTGAACTAGCTCGTTGGTCAAAGATGGTCAAGGTTTCCTAGCCACTGACATGTGATGTCATTTGATAACGGGATCACATCATTAGGAGAATGATGTGATGGACAAGACCCAAACTACAAACGTAGCATATGATCGTGTCAGTTTATTGCTATTGTTTTCTACATGTCAAGTATATGTTTCTATGACCATGAGATCATGCAACTCACAGACACCGGAAGAGTGACTTATGTGTATCAAACGTCACAACGTAACTGGGTGACTATAAATGTGCTCTACAGGTATCTCCGAGGGTGTCTATTGGGTTGGCATGGATCAAGACTGGGATTTGTTACTCCATGTGACGGAGAGCTATTTCAGAGCCCACTCGGTAATACAACATCACAATAAGCCTTGCAAGCAATGTGACTAAGTGTTAGTCACGGGATCTTGTATTATGGAATGAGTAAAGAGACTTGCCAGTAACGAGGTTGAACTAGGTATGGAGATACCGACGATCAAATCTCGGGCAAGTAACATACCAAAGAACAAAGGGAACATCATACGAGATTTACTGAATCCTTGACATAGAGGTTCGATCGATAAAGATCTTCGTAGAATATGTAGGAACAAATATGGACATCCAGGTCCTGCTATTGGTTATTGACAGTAGAGGTGTCTAGGTCATGTCTACATAGTTCTCAAACCCGCAGGGTCTGCACACTTAAGGTTTGGTGACGTTTCGGTAGTATAGAGTTATATATGGTGGTGACCGAAGGTTGTTTGGAGTCCCAGATGAGATCCCGGACGTCATGAGGACCTCTGGAATGGTCTGGAGGTAAATATTGATATATAGGAAGTCCTATTTTGGTCGCCGGAAAAGTTTCGGGCTCATCGGTAGTGTACCGGGAGTGCCGGGAGTGTACCGGGAGACCATCGGGAGGGGTATTTCGACCCAAGAGGCTACATGGGATGTGGGAGAGTGAATACCACCCCTTAGTGGGATGGTGGAAGTCCCACACAAGGCCTATGCGTCTGGGAGAGAAGACCCAAAGAGATAAGGTGGAAAAAAGGCAAAATAGGGAGGAATCCTAGTCCTACTAGGATTGGAGGAGTCCTCCTCTCCTCCTTGATTCGGCTGAACCAAGGGCTGGTCCCTTGAGGTCCAAGCCTCCTCCTATGTCCCTCCTATATATACTAGAGGTTTTAGGGGTTTTGCACTTGATTTTTAAGCCACGTGCTACCCGTTCCTCCAGTGCATAGTTTCTCCTCTAGATCGGATTTTTGCAGTGCTTTGGCGAAGCCCTGTCGGAATAGATCCACCACCATCGCCGGAGCGCCATCACGCTGCTAGAGAACTCTTCTACCTCTCCGCTCCCTCTTGCTAGATCAAGAAGGTGGAGATCGTCATCAAGCTGTACGTGTGCTGAACGCAGAGGTGCCGTCTGTTCGGTGCTTGATCGGGACGGATCGTGATTGGATCGCGGGACGCTCGACGATTTGGATCGCGAAGACATTCCACTACACCAACCGCGTTTCTTAACGCTTCCCGCTTAGTGATCTACAAGGGTATGTAGATCCACTCTCCCTCTCGTAGATGCTCATCACCATGGATAGGTCTTGCGTGAACGTAGGAATTTTTTTGTTTCCCATGCGACGTTCCCCAACAGTGGTATCAGAGCAAGGTGTATGTGCAGATGAGATCTCGAGTAGAACACAAAGAGTTTGTGGGCATTGATGCTTAGATTTCTTCCTCCCTTGGTCGTGTTTTGGTTCAGCGGTATTGTGGGATGAAGCGGCCCGGACCAACATTACTTGTATGCTTGCGAGAGACCGGTTCCCTCAACTGCAACTTGTTGCAAAAGATGGCTGGCGGGTGGCAGTTTCTCCTACTTTAGTTGGATCGGATTCGACAAAGGCGGTCCTTGAGAAGGTTGAAAAGCAACTAATGTATCACCGTTGTGGTTTATGCGTAGGTGAGAATTGTTCTTGCTAGATACCCGTAGCAGCCACGTAAAACATGCAACAACAATTAGAGGACGTCTAACTTGTTTTTGCAGGGTATGTTGTGATGTGATATGGCCAATTACATGATGTGATATATGTGATGTATGAGATGATCATGTGTTGTATAGAATATCACGACTTGCATGTCGATGAGTACGGCAACCGGCAGGAGCCATATGGTTGTCTTTAATTATTGTATGACCTGCATGTCAATCATTAAGCGCTATGTAATGCTTTACTTTATCGCTAAATGGTAGCAATAGTAGTACAAGCATGATGGGCGCGACAACCCCGATGGCGACACGTTGATGGATATCATGGTGTCGTGCCAGTGAGGAGATCATGCCAGTGCTTTCAAGATGGAGATCAAAAGCACAAGTTCATGGGCATATCATGTCACTTATGATTTGCATGTGATGTTAATCCTTTTATGCACCTTGTTATTCTTAGTACGACGGTAGCATTATAAGGTGATCCCTCACTTAAATTTCAAGATAAAATTGTGTTCTCCCCGAGTGTGCACCGTTGTGGAAGTTCGTCGTGTTGAGACACCACGTGATGATCGGGTGTGATAGACTCTACATTCACATACAATGGGTGCAATCTAGTGTTGCACATGCAGAACACTCGGGTTAAACTTGACGAGCCTAGCATGTACAGACATGGCCTCGGAACACAAGAGACCGAAAGGTCGAACATGAGTCATATAGTAGATATGATCAACATGATGATGTTCACCATTGAAACCACCTCAACTCAAGTGATGATCGGACTTGAGTTGGTGAATTTGGATCATGTGACACTCAGATCATGTGAGGGATGTCAATTTGAGTGGGAGCTTTAGTAATTTAATTATCTTGAACAATAGTCTAAGTAACCTTTGCATATTTATGTTGTAGATCAATGGCTCGCGCAGTAGCACCCCTGAATTTTAATGCGTTCCTAGAGAAAGCTAAGTTGAAAGATGATGGAAGTAACTTTGTTGACTGGGCTCGTAATCTAAGGATTATCCTCACGGCTAAACAGAAACCATATGTCCTTGATGCACCGCTTGGTGACCAACCAGAAGAGATGTCTTCCGAAGACGTTAAGAACGCTTGGGAGGCACGTTTTGGAGATTACTTAATAGTTCAGTGTGCAATATTGTATGGCTTAGAACCGGGACTTCAAAGATGTTTTGAACGTCGTGGATCATATGAGATGTTCCAGGAGTTGAAGTTTATCTTTCAGAAGAATGCCCGGATCGAGAGGAATGAGACCTCCGATAAGTTCTATGCTTGCAAGATGGAGGAGAACGGGTCTATCAGTGAACATATACTCAGAATGTCTAGGTATTCAACTCGTCTAGCGGAGTTGGGAATTGCCCTTCCGCCAGAGGCGATCACTGACAGAGTTCTTCAATCACTGCCACCTAGTTACAAGAGATTTGTGATGAACTATAACATGCACGGGATGAACAAGTCAGTCGTCGAGCTGTTTGCGATGCTAAAAGTCACTGAGTCTAAAATCTAGAAAGAACATCAAGTGTTGATGGTCAATAAAACCACTAGTTTCAATAAGAATGGAAAGGGCAAGGGCAAGAAGGGTAAAACCAAGAAGGATGGCAAAGCAGTTGCTACTCCTGTAAAGAAGCCCAGCATGGACCCAAGCCAGAAACTGAGTGCTTTCATTGCAAGGGAACTGGTCACTGGAAGCGGAATTGCCCCAAGTACCTGGCTGACAAGAAGGCGGCCAACGACAAACAAGGTATATATGATATACATGTTATTGATGTGTACCTTACTAGCTCTCGTTATAGTGCGTGGATATTTGATACCGGTTCGGTTCCTCACATTTGCAACTCAAAACAGGAACTACGGAATAGACGAAGGTTGGCAAAGGATGAAGTGATGATGCGTGTGGGAAATGGTTCCAATGTTGATGTGATCATCGTCGGCACACTCTCTCTTCGATTGCCATCGGGATTAGTGATGAACCTAAATAATTGTTATTTAGTGCCTGCGTTAAGCATGAACTTTATATCTGGGTCTTGTTTATTGCGAGACGGTTACTCATTTAAATCAGAGAATAAAGGTTGTTCTATTTATATGAGTAATATCTTTTATGGTCATGCACCCAATGTGAGGGGTTTATTTATATTGAATCTTGATAGTGATGATACACATGTTCATAACATTGATGCCAAACGATGTAGAGTTGATAATGATAGTACCACTTTCTTGTGGCACTGCCGTTTAGGTCATATTGGTGTAAAACGCATGAGGAAGCTCCATGCTGATGGACTTTTGGAGTCACTTGATTTTGAATCACTTGACACATGTGAACCATGCCTCATGGGAAAGATGACTAAAACGCCGCTCTCTAGAACAATGGAACGGGCAAGTGACTTATTGGAAATCATACACAGTGATGTGTGCGGTCCAATGAATGTTACAGCGCGTGGTGGATATCGTTATTTTCTCACCTTCACTGATGACTTAAGTAGATATGGGTATATTTACTTAATGAAACACAAGTCTGAAACGTTTGAGAAGTTCAAGCAATTTTAGAGTGAAGTTGAGAATCATCGTAACAAGAAGATTAAGTTCCTGCGATCTGATCGAGGAGGTGAATATCTGAGTTATGAGTTTGGCATTCACTTAAGAAAGTGTGGAATTGTTTCACAGTTGACACCGCCCGGAACACCACAGCGTAATGGTGTGTCCGAACATCGTAATCGAACCTTATTAGATATGGTGCGTTCTATGATGTCTCTTGCTGATTTGCCACTATTGTTTTGGGGTTATGCATTAGAGACGACTGTATTCACTTTAAATAGGGCACCATCAAAATCCGTTGAGACAACGCCATATGAACTATGGTTTGGCAAGAAGCCAAAGTTGTCGTTTCTTAAAGTTTGGGGATGTGATGCTTATGTCAAAAAGCTTCAGCCTGAAAAGCTGGAACCCAAAGCAGAGAAATGCGTCTTCATAAGATACCCGAAAGAGACAGTCGGGTATACCTTCTATCTCAGATCCGAAGGCAAAGTGTTTGTCGCTAAAAACGGAACATTTCTTGAGAAAGAGTTTCTCTCGAAAGAATTGAGTGGGAGGAAAATAGAGCTTGATGAGGTTATTGAACCTTTACTTCAACCATAAAGTAGCATGACACAGAAAGATGTTTCTGTGGAACCTGCGACGGTAGAAGAGGAAGTTAATGATGATGATCATGAAGCTTCGGATCAAGCTGCTATTGAACCTCGTAGGTCGACAAGGCCGCGTACTACCCCTGAGTGGGACGACAACCCTGTCTCGGAGGTCATGTTGTTGGACAACAATGAACCTACGAGCTATGGAGGAGCAGTGATGGGCCCGGATTCCGAGAAATGGTTAGAGGCCATGAAATCTGAGATGGGATCCATGTATGAAAACAAAGTATGGACTTTGGAAGTATTACCTGAAGGGCGAAAGGCCATTCAGAACAAATGGATCTTTAAGAAGAAGACAGACGCGGACGGTAATGTCATCGTCTATAAAGCTCGACTTGTGGTAAAGGGTTTTTCACAAGTTCAAGGAGTTGACTACGATGAGACTTTCTCACCCGTAGCGATGCTTAAGTCTGTCAAAATCATGTTAGCAATAGCTACCTATTTCGACTATGAAATTTGGCAGATGGATGTAAAAACAGCGTTCCTCAACGGTTTCCTTGAGGAAGAGTTGTATATGATGCAACCCGAAGGTTTTGTCGATCCATAGAATGCTAACAAAGTTTGCAAACTCCAACGATCCATTTATGGACTGGTGCAAGCATCTCGGAGTTGGAATAAGCGTTTTGATGAGGTGATCAAAGCGTTTGAGTTTATACAAGTTTACGGAGAAGCTTGTATTTACAAGAAAGTGAGTGGGAGCTCTATAGCATTTCTAGTATTATATGTGGATGACATATTGCTTATTGGAAACAATATAGAAATGCTGGAAACCGTGAAGGAATATTTGAACAAGAGTTTTTCAATGAAGGACCTAGGAGAAGCTGCTTTCATATTAGGCATTAAGATCTATAGAGATAGATCGAGACGCTTAATAGCACTTTCACAAAGCACATACCTTGATAAAGTTTTGAAGATGTTCAAAATGGAACAGTCCAAGAAGGGGTTCTTGCCTGTATTACAAGGTGTGAAGTTGAGTAAGACTCAATGCCCAGTAACTGCAGAAGATAGAGAAAAGATGAGTGTCATCCCCTATGCTTCAGCCATAGGCTCTATCATGTATGCAATGCTGTGCACAAGACCCGATGTCAGCCTTGCCATAAGTATGGCCGGAAGGTTTCAAAGTGATCCTATAATGGAGCACTGGCAAGCGGTCAAGAATATCCTTAAGTACCTGAAAAGGACTAAGGAAATGTTTCTCGTTTATGGAGGTGATGAAGAGCTCATCGTAAAGGGTTACGTTGATGCAAGCTTTGACACTGATCCGGATGACTCTAATTCACAAACCGGATACGTATTTATTCTTAACGAGGGAGCGGTAAGCTGGTGCAGTTCCAAGCAAAGCGTGGTAGCTGATACTACGTGCGAAGCGGAATACATCACAACCTCGGAGGCGGCAAAGGAAGGTGTCTGGATGAAGCAGTTCATGACAGATCTTGGAGTAGTGCCTAGTGTACTGAATCCAATGAACCTGTTCTGTGACTACACTAGTGCCATTGCTCTGGCCAAGGAACCAAGGTTTCACAAGAGGACCAGACACATAAAGCGACGCTTTAACTCCATCCGCGATTACATCTTGGAGAAAGACAAAAATATTTGCAAAGTGCACACGGATCTGAATGTTGCAGACCCATTGACTAAACCTCTTCCAAGGGCTAAACAAGATCAAGACGAGAACTGCATGGGTGTTCGATTCATTACAATGTAAATCACATAGTGATGTGAACTAGATTATTGACTCTAGTGTAAGTGGGAGACTGTTGGAAATATGCCCTAGAGGCAATAAATAAAGTGTTTATTATTGTATTTCTTTGTTCATGATAATCGTTTATTATCCATGCTATAATTGTATTAATTGGAAACATGGATACATGTGTGGATACATAGACAAACACAATGTCCCTAGTATGCCTCTAGTGAACTAGCTCGTTCATTGAAAGATGGTTAAGGTTTCCTAGTCATGGACATGAGATGTCATTTGATAATGGGATCACATCATTAGGAGAATGATGTGATGGACAAGACCCAAACTACAAACGTAGCTTATGATCGTGGCAGTTTATTGCTACTATTTTCTGCATGTCAAGTATATGTTCCTATGACCATGAGATCATGCAACTCACAGATATTGGAGGAGTACCTTGTGTGTATCAAACGTCGCAACGTAACTGGGTGACTATAAAGGTGCTCTACAGGTGTCTCCGAGGGTGTCTGTTGAGTTGGCATGGATCAAGACTGGGATTTGTTACTCCGTGTGACGGAGAGGTATCTCAGGGCCCACTCGGTAATACAACATCACAATAAGCCTTGCAAGCAATGTGACTAAGTGTTGGTCACGGGATCTTGTATAAAAGAATGAGTAAAGAGACTTGCCAGTAATGAGGTTGAACTAGGTATGGAGATACCGACGATCGAATCTCGGGCAAGTAACATACCGAAGAACAAAGGGAACATCATACGGGATTAACTGAATCCTTGACATAGAGGTTCGACCGATAAAGATCTTCGTAGAATATGTAGGCACCAATGTGGACATCCAGGTCCCGCCATTGGTTATTGACCGTAGAGGTGTCTCGGTCATGTCTACATAGTTCTCGAACCCGCAGGGTCTGCACACTTAAGGTTTGGTGACGTTTCAGTAGTATAGAGTTATGTATGGTGGTGACCGAAGTTTGTTCGGAGTCCCGGATGAGATCCTGGACGTCACGAGGAACTCCAGAATGGTCCAGAGGTAAGGATTCATATATAGGAAGTCCTGTTTTGGTCGCCAGAAAAGTTCCGGGCTTATCGGTAGTGTACCTGGAGTGCCGGTAGTGTACCGGGAGACCTCCTGGAGGGGTATTTCGACCCAAGAGGCTTCATGGGCTGTGGGAGAGTGAATATCAGCCCTTAGTGGGCTGGTGGAAACTCCCACACAAGGCCCATGTGGCTGGAGAAGAAAACCCAAAAGGAAAAAGGTGGAAAAAGGCAAAAAGGAAAAAAAAGGATGAATCCTAATCCTACTAGGAGTGGAGGAGGTGGACTCCTCCTCTCCTAGTTCGGCCGAAGCCTAGGAGGCTTGGAGGCCAAGCTGCCTCCTCTCCTCCTATATATACTGGTGGTATTGAGGGTTTTTGCACTAGATTTTCATCCACGTGCTACCCGTTCCTCCAGTGCATAGTTTCTCCTCTAGATCGGTTTTCTGCAGCGCTTAGGCGAAGCCTTGCCGGAATTACTCCACCACCATCGCCGGAGCGCCGTTAGGCTGCCGGAGAACTCTTCTTCCTCTCCACTCCTTCTTGCTGGATCAAGACGGTGGAGATCGTCATCAAGCTATACGTGTGCTGAACGCGGAGGTGTCGTCCGTTCGGTGCTAGATCGGAAGGACCATGATCAGGTTCACGAGATAGATCGTGATCAAGTTCGCGGGACGGATCGTGATCGGATCGCGGGACGGATCGTGATTGGATCGCGGGACGGATCGTGATTGGATCGCGGGACGCACGGCGATTTGGATCGCGGAGACGTTCGACTACACCAACCACGTTTCTTAACGCTTCCCGCTTAGCGATCTACAAGGGTATGTAGATCCACTCTCCTTCTCGTAGATGCTCATCACCATGGATAGATCTTCGTGTGCGTAGGAAGTTTTTTGTTTCCCATGCAACGTTCCCCAAGAGTGGCATCATTAGCTAGGTCTATGTGTAGATGAGATCTCGAGTAGAACACAAAAGGTTTGTGAGCGTTGATGCTTAGATTGCTTCCTCCCTTGGTCGGATTTTGGTTCAGCGGTATTGTGAGATGAAGCGGCCCGGACCAACATTACTCGTACGCTTACGAGAGACCGGTTCCCTCGACACAACTTGTTGCCTAGATGGCTTGCGGGTGGCAGTTTCTCTCACTTTAGTTGGATTGGATTCAACAAAGGTGGTCCTTGAGAAGGTTGAAAAGCAAATTATGTATCACTGTTGTGGTTTATGCGTAGGTGAGAATCATTCTTGCTAGAAACCCGTAGCAGCCACGTAAAACATGCAACAACAATTAGAGGACGTCTAACTTGTTTTTGCAGGGTATGTTGTGATGTGATATGGCCAATTACATGATGTGATATATGTGATGTATGAGATGATCATGTGATGTATAGAATATCACAACTTGCATGTCGATGAGTACGGCAACCGGCAGGAGCCATAGGGTTGTCTTTAATTATTGTATGACCTGTGTGTCAATCATTAAGCGCTATGTAATGCTTTACTTTTTCGCTAAACGGTAGCAATAGTAGTAGAAGCATGCAGGGCGTGACAACCTCGATGGTGACACGTTGATGGAGATCAAGATGATGGAGATCATGGTGTCGTGCCGGTGACGATGAAGAGCATGCCGGTGCTTTCAAGATGGAGATCTAAAGCACAAGTTCATGGCCATATCATGTCACTTATGAATTGCATGTGATGTTAATCCTTTTATGCACCTTGTTATGCTTAGTACGACGGTAGCATTATAAGGTGATCCCTCACTTAAATTTCAAGATAAAATTGTGTTCTCCCCGAGTGTGCACCGTTGTGGAAGTTCGTCGTGTTGAGACACCACGTGATGATCGGGTGTGATAGACTCTACATTCACATACAATGGGTGCAATCTAGTGTTGCACATGCAGAACACTCGGGTTAAACTTGACGAGCCTAGCATGTACAGACATGGCCTCGGAACACAAGAGACCGAAAGGTCGAACATGAGTCATATAGTAGATATGATCAACATGATGATGTTCACCATTGAAACCACCTCAACTCAAGTGATGATCGGACTTGAGTAGGTGAATTTGGATCATGTGACACTCAGATCATGTGAGGGATGTCAATTTGAGTGGGAGCTTTAGTAATTTAATTAACTAAACTCATTATCTTGAACAATAGTCTAAGTGAACTTTGCATATTTATGTTGTAGATCAATGGCTCGCGCAGTAGCACCCCTGAATTTTAATGCGTTCCTAGAGAAAGCTAAGTTGAAAGATGATGGAAGTAACTTTGTTGACTGGGCCCGTAATCTGAGGATTATCCTCACGGCTTCCCAGAAATCATATGTCCTTGATGCACCGCTTGGTGACCAACCAGAAGACATGACCTCTGAAGACGTTAAGAACGCTTGGGAGGCACGTACTGGAGATTACTCAATAGTTCAGTGTGCAATATTGTATGGCTTAGAACCGGGACTTCAAAGATGTTTTGAACGTCATGGAGCATATGAGATGTTCCAGGAGTTGAAGTTTATGTTTCAGAAGAACACCCGGATCGAGAGGTATGAAACCTCCGATAAGTTCTATGCTTGCAAGATGGAGGAGAACGGGTCTATCAGTGAGCATATACTCAGAATGTTTGGGTATTCAACTCGTCTAGCGGAGTTGGGAATTGCCCTTCCGCCAGAGGCGATCACTGACAGAGTTCTTCAATCACTGCCACCTAGTTACAAGAGCTTTGTGATGAACTATAACATGCACGGGATGAACAAGTCAGTCGCCGAGCTGTTTGCGATGCTAAAAGTTGGTGAGTCTAAAATCCAGAAAGAACATCAAGTGTTGATGGTCAATAAAACCACTAGTTTCAAGAAAAATGGCAAAGTCAAGGGCAAGGGCAAGAAGGGTAAAACCAAGAAGGATGGCAAAGCAGTTGCTACTCCTGCAAACAAGCCCAAGCATGGACCCAAGCCAGAAACTGAGTGCTTTCATTGCAAAGGAACTGGTCACTGGAAGCGGAACTGCCCCAAGTACCTGGCTGACAAGAAGGCGGCCAACGACAAACAAGGTATATATGATATACATGTTATTGATGTGTACCTTACTAGCTCTCGTAGTAGTGCCTGGGTATTTGATACCGGTTCGGTTGCTCACATTTGCAACTCAAAGCAGGAACTACAGAATAAATGAAGGCTGGCAAAGGATGAAGTGACGATGCGCGTGGGAAATGGTTCCAAGGTTGATGTGATCGCCGTCGGCACGCTCTCTCTTCGATTACCATCAGGATTAGTGATGAACCTGAATAATTGTTATTTAGTGTCTGCGTTAAGCATGAACATTATATCTGGATCTTGTTTATTGCGAGACGGTTACTCATTTAAATCAAAGAATAAAGGTTGTTCTATTTATATGAGTAATATCTTTTATGGTCATGCACCCAATGTTAGGGGTTTATTCATATTGAATCTTGATAGTGATGACACACATGTTCATAACATTGATGCCAAAAGATGTAGAATTGATAATGATAGTACCACTTTCTTGTGGCACTGCCGCTTAGGTCATATTGGTGTAAAACGCATGAGGAAGCTCCATGTTGATGGACTTTTGGAGTCACTTGATTTTGAATCACTTGACACATGTGAACCATGCCTCATGGGAAAGATGACTAAAACGCCGCTCTCTGGAACAATGGAACGGGCGAGTGACTTATTGAAAATCATACACAGTGATGTGTGCGGTCCAATGAATGTTACAGCGCGTGGTGGATATCGTTATTTTCTCGCCTTCACTGATGACTTAAGTAGATATGGGTATATTTACTTAATGAAACACAAGTCTGAAACGTTTGAAAAGTTCAAGCAATTTCAAAGTGAAGTTGAGAATCATCGTAACAAGAAGATTAAGTTCCCGCGATCTAATCGAGGAGGTGAATATCTGAGTTATGAGTTTGGCAGTCACTTAAGACAATGTGGAATTGTTTCACAGTTGACACCGCCCGGAACACCACAGCGTAATGGTGTGTCCGAACGTCGTAATCGAACCTTATTAGATATGGTGCGTTCTATGATGTCTCTTGCTGATTTGCCACTATCGTTTTGGGGTTATGCATTAGAGACAACTGCATTCACTTTAAATAGGGCACCATCAAAATCCATTGAGACGACGCCATATGAACTGTGGTTTGGCAAGAAGCCAAAGTTGTCGTTTCTTAAAGTTTGGGGATGTGATGCTTATGTCAGCTTCAGCCTGAAAAGCTGGAACCCAAAGCGGAGAAATGTGTCTTCATAGGATACCCAAAAGAGACAGTCGGGTATACCTTCTATCTCAGATCCGAAGGCAAAGTGTTTGTCGCTAAAAACGGAACATTTCTTGAGAAAGAGTTTCTCTCGAAAGAATTGAGTGGGAGGAAAACAGAGCTTGATGAGGTTATTGAACCTTTACTTCAACCAGAAAGTAGCTCAGCACAGAAAGATGTTTTTGTGGAACCTACGACGGTAGAAGAGGAAGTTAATGATGATGATCATGAAGCTTCGAATCAAGCAGCTATTGAACCTCGTAGGTCGACAAGGCCGCGTACTACCCTTGAGTGGTACGGCAACCCTGTCTTGGAGGTCATGTTGTTGGACAACAATGAACCTACGAGCTATGGAGGAGCAGTGATGTGGCAAAGGGTTTTTCACAAGTTCAAGGAGTTGACTACGATGAGACTTTCTCACCCGTAGCGATGCTTAAGTCTGTCACAATCATGTTAGCAATAGCTGCCTATTTCGACTATGAAATTTGGCAGATGGATGTAAAAACAGCGTTCCTCAACGGTTTCCTTGAGGAAGAGTTGTATATGATGCAACCCGAAGGTTTTGTCGATCCAGAGAATGCTGACAAAGTTTGCAAACTCCAGCGATCCATTTATGGACTGGTGCAAGCATCTCGGAGTTGGAATAAGCGCTTTGATGAGGTGATCAAAGCGTTTGAGTTTATACAAGTTTACAGAGAAGCTTGTATTTACAAGAAAGTGAGTGGGAGCTCTATAGTGTTTCTAGTATTATATGTGGATGACATATTGCTGATTGGAAACAATATAGAAATGCTGGAAAGCGTGAAGGAATATTTGAACAAGAGTTTTTCAATGAAGGACCTAGGAGAAGCTGCTTTCATATTAGGCATTAAGATCTATAGAGATTGATCGAGACGCTTAATAGCACTTTCACAGAGCACATACCTTGATAAAGTTTTGAAGAAGTTCAAAATGGAATAGTCCAAGAAGGGGTTCTTGCTTGTATTACAAGGTGTGAAGTTGAGTAAGACTCAATGCCCAGTAACTGCAGAAGATAGAGAAAAGATGAATGTCATCCCCTATGCTTCAGCCATAGGCTCTATCATGTATGCAATGCTGTGCACAAGACCCGATGTCAACCTTGCCATAAGTATGGCCGGAAGGTTTCAAAGTGATCCTGGAATGGAGCACTGGCAAGCGGTCAAGAATATCCTTAAGTACCTGAAAAGGACTAAGGAAATGTTTCTCGTTTATGGAGATGATGAAGAGCTCGTCGTAAAGGGTTACGTCGATGCAAGC
This sequence comes from Hordeum marinum, assembly GCA_022496015.1. Taxonomy (NCBI): domain Eukaryota; kingdom Viridiplantae; phylum Streptophyta; class Magnoliopsida; order Poales; family Poaceae; genus Hordeum; species Hordeum marinum. Next base: position 103,184,273 of record CM039676.1, on the reverse strand, counting down.
TTTGACACTGATCCGGATGACTCTAAGTCGCAAACTGGATACGTATTTATTCTTAACGGGGGAGCGGTAAGCTGGTGTAGTTCCAAGCAAAGCGTGGTAGCTGATTCTACATGCGAAGCGGAATACATCGCAGCCTTGGAGGCGGCGAAGGAAGGTGTTTGGATGAAGCAGTTCATGACGGATCTTGGAGTAGTGCCCAGTGCACTGAATCCAATGAACCTGTTCTGTGACAACACTCGTGCCATTGCTCTGGCCAAGGAACCAAGGTTTCACAAGAGGACCAGACACATAAAGCGACGCTTCAACTCCATCCGCGATTACATCTTGGAGAAAGACATAAATATTTGCAAAGTGCACACGGATCTGAATGTTGCAAACCCGTTGACTAAACCTCTTCCAAGGGCTAAACATGATCAACACCAGAACTGCATGGGTGTTCGATTCATTACAATGTAAATCACATAGTGATGTGAACTAGATTATTGTCACGCCCAAGATGCGGTCTTATCCTTATTTGGCACGAGGACCTCAAGGGGATAGAAGCGCATCTCGATGTGTTCGCAAGAATGGATATCATTACAAGTACATGTACAGAAGAGATGAGTATATGGAATCGGCTTACACTCGCCACAAGCTACATCAGAGTCACAGCAATACAATAACATCTTAAACATCATACATAAGAGCGGGGTCCGACTATGGACGAAATCAAACGACAAAATGACATCCACCCTTGCTATCCCAGGCTGTCGCCTGGAACCCGTCCAAGATTGAAGAAGAAGAAGAAGAAGAAGAACTCCAAGTCAAATCAATCAACGCGCTCACGTAAAATCATCACATTACCTCTACCTGCAACTGTTGTTGTAGTAATCAGTGAGCCACAGGGACTCAGCAATCTCATTTCCAAGGGTATCAAGACTATTAAAGCTTAATAGGTAAGGTGTGGTTAAGTGGTGAGGCTGCAGCAAGCGACTAAGCATTTATTGAGTGGCTAACTTACGAGTACAGAAAGTAAAGTATGGTGGTCAACGAATATCGAACGTGAACTAGAATTGATCACTAACTGATCCTGAACACCTACTTACGTCAATCATAACCCCATCGTGTTCTCTTCCGGATAAGAACTCACAAGAAGAGACAGTCACGGTTACGTACATAGTTGGTGTATTTTATTAGAGTTTACTTCAAGTTTGCTATGACCGGGTGTTAAACAAATTATCCAAGTTTGCCACATAACCGCGGGCACGGCTTCTTGAAAAGATTTAACCCTGCAGGGGTGCTCCAACTCGTCCATCACAAATTAACCACACTCAGCGGGAATAACCTCAACCACGGATCTCGAGATCTTCCTAGGCAATTCCAAAGGAAATCCAACACCTCGAGATAACCCGAGAAAATCAGAGTTCCTCATTCAAGACGTTCGAGAAAGGTAAAACAAATCCAGCAAGGCCGCCCGGCGTGTCGACGAACCCGATAGGAGCCGCGTATCTCGTTCTCAGGACACGACCAGATGGGACTAGCTATAGGGAAAACCAATCCTCAAGTTGCCTCGAGGCGGCCCCGCAGGCAGCCCATTTTGGACCAACACTCATGAGGAGCACTGGCCCGGGGGTTGATTAAATTATCCACGGGGTGATCATGCCCTATGCAATTTTAATTAGTTAGGCAAATGGAGTACCAATGTTGGGCATTGCCAGACAAGTTTTAATCCAACCCGAAAATCAAGGGGGTCCCCATAACAACCCCGAGCATGTTAGGAGCGCTCATTTATGGAACATAACACCGGTTCACAAGTAACTAAGGGTGGCAAGAGTGGAACAAAGCACCAAGCAAAAGGACAAGCCTTCCACCTTTACCAAGTATATAAGTGCATTAAATTAAATAATAGCAATATTGTGATATAACAAAAGAATGTCCATGTTGACACATGGAAGCAAATGCACCTGCAACTAGCAACGCTATAAGAAGGGCTGAGCAAGCGGTAACATAGCCAAACAAAGGTTCGCTGGGACATGGAGGGGTTAGAGGCTTTTCGTGGCAATGTTGGGAGGCTTATCAAACAAGTGGTAGGTAGCGAGACATAACGATAAAAGACGAGACAACTAGCATGGCAATGGTAGTAATGGTATCCAGGGAAATGTGTCATCTTGCCTGAGATCCCGCTCGGAAGAAGACCGAGTCGATGAAGAAGACGAGCCAACATAGTCGAACGAATCCTCACACTCCGAACGCTTTCGGAACTCTATCGAGAAGAAGCAATCTGAAACAAACAATCAACACAAGATACACCACAACATATGCACGACACGATGCACAAATGATATGATGCATGTCCGGTTTAAATATGCAATGCATGACAATTCACAACAATCAATACTACACATTAAAGTGAAGCTCAATATGCAACGAGTTGCATATTGACGAAACTCCACACTTGAATTATTTAGTTCACTCACGTTAGGTACACGATAATATTAAATGCTGTTAAACATGGCAAGAGGTGGAGCATAAGTAAACTATCTATCTAGGCATGTTAAATGAGGCCGGAAACAACTTATAGCATTTCCGAAATGACCTCATATGTTAATTTAGAAATTGGTCCAGATCTGAACTAAACATATTTTATATTTTTTAAACATCAAAATTTATATCACCATGTTATTCTACACGCAATTCTAGTCGATATACATATATAGAACATCTCAAACGGAGCTACGGTTCAAAAGATATGAGCAACACAAGATGCACATGTCATGAATGCAAATGCATGGAAAATGCGACCACAAACATCTCAAAACAAGAATGCAGCAAGTTATTATGAAACTACATGAGATTCTAAGCAAGTTTCATATATGGAATGTGCAAAACGGAGCTACAGTTCAAACACAATCATCAAATCAAGTTTTAGTTGAAATCTGCCAAAACAGCAACATAGCATTTTGAACATATGAAAACAACAAGCTACAAGATTCCAAAATGCACAACTAAGCATGGGGCAATAGCATACAACATCCACTTCATTTCATCTTCACATATCATAAGCAAAACGTGCATGGATCACTTGGTAGGAAGCTCACAAGAAGGCTACTTGGAAACAGTTTCAGACTTAGTGAAAATAGCAGTTTTAGACAGTGCAGTTTTCATCACGAAGGCATATTAACAGCAGTGAAAGGATATGATACAGGTCATGAAATGACATGAAACTTAACAGCATGCTATAGGACAATACCAACAACAAATAACTCCATTACACCTACCACAAAAGAGGTCTAGATCACTAACAAATCACATGGCAAGACAGCAACAAAATAAATCAGATTCAGACTTAGAATTATTTAGGACCCTCGAAAATAGCAGATTTTCATAGCAAGTTGACAGCAGCAAAATAACACCTAAACATGCATTTCTAAGACAAGAAAAACATCCACGGGCTAGGACACATATCAAAGAGCAACTTTCATGTTGAAAATATTTTCATATCACGCCCGGATTGATTCCTACGAAAATGACAAAAGGGCATCACGGTGAATATGACATGCTCACAAACATGCTCAAATGACAAAACTAAATGCACAGTTAAATCCTATATATTTTTCTACCCCGAAAACATATATAATATGCATATGTTCATGTAGGAATTTTAATCACAATTAAATATGCAGGATTAGGCCTATTCACGTTAAAGCAATTCATCGATGCAAAATAAATGCAAACAACAATCCAACAATTATCTCATGCATGAAAATGCGATGCAAAAGAGATGGACATTTTTAATATATGAATTTATTAATTCCGATGCATATTAAATAAATATGCATAATGCAATAAATATGAGAAATATGCAAAATGACATGTTAGATAATTATGGCATGGGTGCAAATGGCATTATATTAAACTACATTTAATTCTAAGCACTTTTCATATACATAACAATTTTATCCGGTGCACGGTTAATTATATATAGGCATTTTAAACACGCAAATAATAATATAAAAAAACAAAAGAGGGGCTCGGGCTACCTCACCCTGGGCCAACTGGGCCGAATCGGTGGGAGGAGGCGGCTGGCGCTGGGCTTCGCTGGGGCACCGGCTGGGAGATGAGTCGGCCCATGCGAGCGCTCGCGCGGTCAACGCGACAGGACAGAGCGCTCCTCGCTCGATCCCATCGAGTAGAGCAGGCAGGCGGCGGTGGGAGTCCACGACGAGGCAGGGTTGGCCGGCGAGGAGGCTGGGGCGGCGGTTCCTGGTGGCGGGACAGCGGATCCCGATCGGAGGGAGGCCGACGCGGCGACCTGCGGCGGCGGTGGGGGCCTGCGAAGGAGAGGCACCGCGGTGAGGAGAATGGAGGAGGGAAGGAGAAGGAGGAAGGGAGGAGCGGCGGTGCGGCCATTCCGGCGAGGCGGCGGTCGGCGGCGGCTCCGGCAAGGACCGGGGTTCGGCAGGGCGGCGTGGGAGCTGGCACGGGCGAGGCTGGGAGCTCGGGCTCGGGGATCTCGCCATGGGAGCACGGGGAAGCTCGGGAGAGCTCGGGGACGAGCTGATTCGGGCCCGAATGGGCTCGAACGGGCCCAGATGGGCTCGGGAGGGCTAGCTGGAGGTGGAAGAAGGTGGGGCTGGCTAGGGTTTGGTGGCACGGGAACCGAGGGGCTATGGGTATAAATAGGCTAGGGGCTAGGGTTTGCACGCTGTCCATTTTCGGACTGCCGGCTCGAAGAACCGACGTCCGGAAGCGGAGGGTCGGGTTACGGAAGGCTGTGTAGACGGGCTAAGGGGAGATGAGAGGGAAGACGGTGGCCCGTGGCACGAAGATTTAAAACACCGACAAACGTTCGACGATAACCGATAAACCACCGATAACCTCTCTGCTGCGACTGACCGACGGGGTATCTAACGAGCTCGGATCGCGACGAAATTCGACAAGCGGTCTACCTAAGCTATAAAAAGACCGCAGACAAGTTTCAACTCGATCCGAGAATATTTTGCACGCGCTTAAAAATGGTTTTATTTTTCCGGTGCCGCGGGCGCGTGCGTGTGGTTGGTCTCGAGACGGGCAACGGCGAAACGGAGAGAACTGGCGACTATGAACGGATGCAAGTTTTCAAAAACGGGATGACATTGCAATGCCGATGATGCGATGAAGAATGCAACAAGGAGATGAACACATGCCGAGAACGGAAACAAAAGGGGAATCTTCTGGAATCTTCTGGAGCGTCGGTCCGGGGCTGGCACAATTATTGACTCTAGTGCAAGTGGGAGACTGTTGGAAATATGCCCTAGAGACAATAAATAAAGTTTTTATTATTGTATTTCTTTGTTCATGATAATCGTTTATTATCCATGCTATAATTGTATTAATTGGAAACATGGATACATGTGTGGATACATAGAAAAACACAATGTTCCTAGTATGCCTCTAGTGAACTAGCTAGTTGATTGAAAGATGGTTAAGGTTTCCTAGCCATGGACATGAGATGTCATTTGATAACGGGATCACATCATTAGGAGAATGATGTGATGGAAAAGACCCAAACTACAAACGTAGCTTATGATCGTGTCAGTTTATTGCTACTATTTTCTGCATGTCAAGTATATGTTCCTATGACCATGAGATCATGCAACTCACAGATATCGGAGGAGTACCTTGTGTGTATCAAACGTCGCAACGTAACTAGGTGACTATAAAGGTGCTCTACAGGTGTCTCCGAGGGTGTCTGTTGAGTTGGCATGGATCAAGACTGGGATTTGTTACTCCGTGTGACGGAGAGGTATCTCAGGGCCCACTCGGTAATACAACGTCCCAGTAAGCCTTGCAAGCAATGTGACTAAGTGTTGGTCACGGGATCTTGTATTACGGAACGAGTAAAGAGACTTGTCAGTAACGAGGTTGAACTAGGTATGGAGATACCGATGATCGAATCTCGGGCAAGTAACATACCAAAGAACAAAGGGAACATCATACGGGATTAACTGAATCCTTGACATAGAGGTTCGACCGATAAAGATCTTCGTAAAATATGTAGGAACCAATGTGGACATCCAGGTCCCGCCATTGGTTATTGACCGTAGAGGTGTCTCGGTCATGTCTACAAAGTTCTCGAACCCGCAGGGTCTGCACACTTAAGGTTTGGTGACGTTTCGGTAGTATAGAGTTATGTATGGTGGTGACCGAAGTTTGTTCGGAGTCCCGGATGAGATCCTGGACGTCACGAGGAGCTCCGGAATGGTTTGGAGGTAAAGATTCATATATAGGAAGTCCTGTTTTGGTCACCGGAAAAGTTCCGGGCTTATCGGTAGTGTACCGGGAGTGCCGGTAGTGTACCGAGAGACCTCCGGGAGGGGTATTTCGACCCAAGAGGCTTCATGGGCTGTGGGAGAGTGAATATCAGCCCTTAGTGGGCTGATGGAAACTCCCACACAAGGCCCATGTGGCTGGAGAAGAAAACCCAAAAGGAAAAAGGTGGAAAAAGGCAAAAAGGGAAAAAAAGGATGAATCATAATCCTACTAGGAGTGGAGGAGGTGGACTCCTCCTCTCCTAGTTCGGCCGAAGCCTAGGAGGCTTGGAGTCCAAGCTGCCTCCTCTCCTCCTCTCCTCCTATATATACTGGTGGTATTGAGGGTTTTTGCACTAGATTTTCAGCCACGTGCTACCCGTTCCTCTAGATCGGTTTTCTGCAGTGCCTAGGCGAAGCCCTGCCGGAATTGCTCCACCACCATCGCCGGAGCGCTTTCAGGATACCGAAGAACTCTTCTTCCTCTCCACTCCTTCTTGATGGATCAAGACGGTGGAGATCGTCATCAAGCTGTACGTGTGCTGAACGCGGAGGTGTCGTCCGTTCGGTGCTAGATCGGAAGGACCGTGATCAAGTTCGTGAGACGGATCATGATCAAGTTCGTGGGACGGATCGTGATCGGATCGCGGGAAGTATCGTGATTGGATCGCGGGACGGATCGTGATTGGATCGCGGTAGGCACGGAGATTTGGATCGCGAAGACGTTCGACTACACCAACCGTGTTTCTCAACGCTTCCCGCTTAGCGATCTACAAGGGTATGTAGATCCACTCTCCCTTCATAGATGCTCATCACCATGGATAGATCTTCGTGTGCATAGGAATTTTTTTTCCCATGCAACGTTCCCCAACAGGTGTCTCGGTCATGTCTACATAGTTCTCGAACCCGCAGGGTCTGCACACTTAAGGTTTGGTGATGTTTCGGTAGTATAGAGTTATGTATGGTGGTGACAGAAGGTTGTTCGGAGTCCCGAATGAGATCCCGGATGTCACGAGGAGCTCCGGAATGGTCCGGAGGTAAATATTGATATATAGGAAGCCCTATTTTGGTCGCCGAAAAAGTTTTGGGCTCATCGGTAGTGTACCGGGAGTGCCGGTAGTGTACCGGGAGACCATCGGGAGGGATATTTCGACCCAAGAGGCTACATGGGCTGTGGGAGAGTGAATACCATCCCTTAGTGGGCTGGTGGAAGTCCCACACAAGGCCCATGCGGCTGGGAGAGAAAACCCAAAGAGATAAGGTGGAAAAAGGCAAAATAGGGAGGAATCCTAGTCCTACTAGGATTGGAGGAGGAGTCCTCCTCTCCTCCTTGATTCGGCCGAACCAAGGGCTGGTCCCTTGAGGGCCAAGCCTCCTACTCTCTCCCTCCTATATATAATGGAGGTTTTAGGGTTTTTGCACTTGATTTTTCAGCCATGTGCTACCCGTTCCTCCATTGCATAGTTTCTCCTCTAGATCGGATTTCTGCAGTGCTTAGGCGAAGCCCTGCCGGAATAGCTCCACCACCATCGCCGGAGCGTCGTCACGCTGCCGGAGAACTCTTCTACCTCTCCACTCCCTCTTGCTGGATCAAGAAGGTGGAGATCGTCATCAAGCTGTACGTGTGCTGAACACAGAGGTGTCGTCCGTTCGGTGCTTGATCGGGACGGATCATGATTGGATCGCGGGACACTCGGCGATTTGGATCGCAAAGATGTTCCACTACACCAACCGCATTTCTTAACGCTTCCCGCTTAGCGATCTACAAGGGTATGTAGATCCACTCTCCCTCTCGTAGATGCTCATCACCATGGATAGGTCTTGCATGAACGTAGGAATTTTTTTGTTTCCCATGCGACTTCCCCCAACACCATCACCAACATGTTTCTGTAACCAGGTCATAGTAATTGTGTCTATAAAACAGCAAGACGGAACGTGAGGAATCACCCTGAAAGGGTCCCGCTTGTTGAAACCGTCAAGGTGGACTTAGAAGAATCACCCTTGATGGTCCCACACTTGAGGGGTTGCATGACAGAGTCATCGTCGGGAGTGGTGAAGGAGGAATCACCCTCGATAACCATGACCGACTAGCTGCACTACAGAGTTAGCATCATGAGTACTTCATGAGGTGTCACCCTCGGTACTCGATAGCAGCTCTGTAGAGTCGTACATAAAAGGAGTTTGCGAGGAATGTGATGGGCATGGCTTGTCGGTCGGTTGACCGAGTCGTCGATGAAGAACCAGGGGCAACTGGGACTAATGGGGGTCACAAGGGATTCATTGATCAACCTAAACTAAGCAGATGATATGACATCAGGTACAAAGGCAGTATATCAAAAACAGGCTATGCATCAGAATAGGAGCTAACTAATACAGTAGCAAAATCTAATGCAAGAATGATAGAGAAAGAATGGGCGATATCGGAATGCTCAGGGGGGGGTTGCTTGCCTTGCTGCTCTGTTGCAAAGGCCTGATCGTCAACGCCGTAGTCGTACCCGGCAGCAGCGTTAGTCTTTGGGTCTACTGGTAAGAAAGGGGGGGGAGAAACAATAAATATAAATCATACAAATGCATCATGATGCATGACATGACAATATGCAGAGCTAGGCATGCACTAACGCGGTATCACATGTCGCAGATGGGGCGGAAGAATATCTGACGATATTTTCCGGGTCTCGGGCTACTACCGGACAGACGAAAACGATGAAAATGTTCCATGTTCGTTATGAAAGGAGCACGTGACAGACGAACGAACTGCGCAGTCGGATTCGTAGGATTTTTCTCAACAACTTTCATGTATAAAATATTTTCGCATGACTTACAAATTATTTTATATTAATTTTTATTTTTTTATTAATATTTCGAAATTAAATTGATTTATTTTAATTCAATAACAAATTATGACATCAGCATGATGTCATGCTAACATCAGGAGTCAACACGGCCTTTTACTAGTCAAACTGACCAGTGGGCCCTTGTTGTAAGTGAGACCAGGTTTACTTAAGTCCTAATCTAATTAATCAAATTAATTAGGTTGGGTGGGACTGACCTGTCATTGTCTAGTAAGTTAACAACAGGTTAATTAACTAACTGATCTTAATCAAACTTATTACCTAATTAATTAATTAATTGATTGATTAACATTTTATTAGCATACATATTTTTTCATTAAAACGTTTAGGGGGCGGTGGGCCCCCTCTGTCATAGAGAGTGGGGGGTGGCCCCACATGGCAGTGGCTCAACGTGGCTACTGGTGTTGCTAACACGCGCACTAGGGGGGTGAGGCCGTGGCCACAACCAGGGAAAACGGCGGCCACCGGGCTCGCTGGCGGTCAGGTGAGCTGGGAGGCCGGCGAGCCAGCCGCGGGGAAAGGCGGGGGCGGCAGAGGCGAGTGGGGCAGTGCACGGGGCGCGAGGAGGCGCCGGTGGCGGCGGCAGGGCAGTGCTGCGAAGCGGGAGGGGGGGTGCGGGGCGCGGGTGCGCATGCTGCTTGGCGACGAGGCCGGCGCGCGGCGCACGGGCGCAGGCGCAGGCGGCGCGCGTGGCAACGCGCGAGGGGGGAGGGGAGGAAGAAGAGGGGAGGCCTCCCAGCGGCCATTGGGGGCAGCGGGCGCGAGGTGGCCGACGGGGTGAGGTGACGGCGTCGGTGCGCGGCGGGGCGACGGGGGTCGAGGGGGCCGGCAGGAGGAGGGCGAGGGAGGCGTCGGGCGACGGTTGGGAGGCCCGATGGCGATGGGGCGGCGTGGGGGCGGCGGGGAGCGCGGGCACGAGGCGCTCTGCCCCGATCCAAATCCAGATCGGGAGCGAGTGGGGGTGCGGGGGCGAGTGGGGGCGGGGTGGGGTGTCGGTGCCCCCCAGGGGGGTTAGTGGCTCCGACTGGGCCGGTTGGGCCGGCCAGCTAGGCCACGACCCAGTTGGACCGGGGGGGGGGCCTTTTTGTTTTTCTTTTTGTTTCTTTTTTTTGTTTTCCTATTTTTGTTTTCTGTTTTATTTTAGTTTCTATTTATTTATTTTTAGCCATATTTCTTCACAGAAAAAACGTGAGACATGTCCCAATAAATACTTTGCAATATTCTGTATGGCCACAACAAGTTTGAGGATTTTTGGATTCTGTTAAGAATATCCATATGAATATAAGAGCACTTTTAAATGCAAATTGGTGCCGTTATTGAAGGTGGGGTCCACACCATAGTTTTGGTGATGTTGTTTTCCTTAACACCAATTGTTTTGGGATTTATCACAAGTGTGCAACAATTTTATCTTGTTGTTTGTGCACTTATTTTATCACAATAAAATTCAAGTGGCTTTTGAAGTGGAATTTTAATGAGATATGAATTTCAACTTGATCATATCAGGATTAGCAAAATGGATCAGCATAATCCTCAGATTACTGTTGCTTGATTACGTTGATCACTTTAGCATGGATCCACGGGTGTTACAAGGACCATATACTGTCGAAGAAGTTTATCGCTCCGGAGCTATTAAGATCACCAATGCCAAAGGCACAAATCCAAGAGTGGTCATTTGGCAAAGAATTAAGCATTATATCTCAGGTACGTCCATTAATGTTGAAACTTATGTGATTCAATTGATGACACCGGAGGAACATATAGGAGAGACCTTTCGGAACACTCTAGAATCCTGAAAAGGAATAGGTACGTGATACTTTAAGTAAACCGACTCCAAAAGTTCCATAAAAATAATTTCTGTTAGTTTTGGAATATTAGAAAAATTACAAAAATAAGAGCGAGTCGAGGGGACAGACGAGGGAGTCCCAAGGCAACATGGCGCCCCCAAGGTGCGCCTGGTTTCCTTAGGAGGCGCACTTGCAGGCTCCGATGCCCCTCTTCTGCTATATCAAGGTTTTTTACCTATAAAAGACGAAGGATACTTTTGGGACGAAGCACCGTCGTCTCGAGGTGGAAACCTAGGAAGGAGCACTTTCGCTCTCCGACAAAGCAATTTTGCCGGGGAAACTTAAATAGAAGCCATCGTGATAAAGGCGAGGGTCTCGATCTTTCGATGAGATGATAACTATCGATTTGGTGGAGACGACTTTGACGATTCGACTACGAACGTGCACGACATTGCACCTTAGCAATCGCTAAACCAATCTCCAAGAGGTTATTGACCACGCCGGAGCACGATCAACCTGACCACGAAGGTCTATTCCTACAAGCAATCAAAGAACAAGCAAGAATATGATAATGCAATCTAAATATTGCGAATATAGATGAAGTATTAATAATGGTGGGGTTCCGAAAGCGGTCTTGGTCTGGTCGTTGGACACAAACGAAGTACACGAAGTTGCAGTGGCTAACTTTTAACTAAACAAAATCCAAAGGAAAAGCTACTAGATTGATCTACTTATATAGGAACAAGGGGTGGCAGCCAAGGAGGTGGGAGGACGTCCCAAGACACCCTAAAACCAACCCTAGGTCATATAAGGCCCATGGGCCCCAAGTGAAGGTGATGCAACACTTTTGGACTTATAGTTTGACTCGGATTCTGATGTAACGTCAGATTGTTTCGTCAATATTTTCGCAATCCGGACGAATTTTAAGGTGATTCTAACTTGTCTGGAAAGCATATGAAATCTAGTTTTCAGAAAGAAAAAAAGAATCACCCAATTCCGAGTCCGTATGAAAAAGTTGTTGGCGTTTTAAGACAGGTGTGTCTGTGCAGTCCGAATCCGAGTCCAGAACGTGAGAGACTTGGACTCTATCTTCTCTTGGGCTAAAAGTGACGTGAGAAAACTTTTTGAACAAAACCTAATTGTTTCCTTTGACATTAGAGGACCTCTTGAATAGCACCCAACCATTTTGTCTTCCTTTGTCATCACACGTGGTTCATACAAGTGTTCGACCATTCTGCATTTAGGCATAAAATAAAAATAGGTGAAGTATATTTGTTCCGGATAACATAAATAAATTATTGCATAATTCTTATAAGAAATCACCTCACAAATATGCATGTATGCAACATTTTTGGTCATATCGAAGGTAGTCATGTCCTCATCATCCTCCCCTTTTTGAAAACAAAGCCGTCCTCGGCGTTGCTTAATCTGAAATGTGGCTACCAAAAGAGAAAAGCCGTAGACCTTGCAGTGAAGATCTATGCATCTCGGTTTTGGCTTTGGTCGTTGACTTAATCTGAGAAGATAGCATATTCACAATTAGAGAGACGACACCTTTGTTCCTCAACTAATTAAGAGTTTTGTTCTGTTTGACTCGTCAATCTGAGCAAATATAAACACTTCTAGTCAGAGGTTCACTTAATACCGCATGGCATGTAAGTAACAAGAGGGATTAATATATGAAGGTTTCATGAAAAATTCTTGGTGGGGTTTGTTTCAATGACTGACCTTAATGCATCCAGTGTGCTCCCTATGTATGCATTCAGTTAGTCCACATTGTCGGTGTCATTTATAGATGCCTTGCCTAAAGTGAGATGCATGCCACATCAATCATAATAGACTGGGATCCCACATACGTAAGTGCATAACCATTGCCAAACTTCATCAAATTTATTGAATCGATTAATTTTAGATGAAGAACTGAAATAAAAATTTGGAGATTGGTGTGATCAGAAAGTAGACCGACTTGCCATTCTCTTGGACATTAATGGGAAGGTACCCGTAGATTTTAGGTACTGCATCACACATTGTAATCCTTCTGGGTTGTATGGATAAGGCGTTGGGACATACTCCACTCAAGAGAAAAAGTTGCATGAACCAGATCGAATCCTCGGTTCAACTACTTCAGGTCCAAAATAGCTGAAGCAAGTAGCATCTTGGACAGAAAATAGTTGGAAACGGTTACCCCACTTGTTGCTGCGTCTGTTCTAGAACCTAGTCCTGCATCACAAAAGAATATATCGTGTAAGTACATGTTTTGAAAGCTTCGACAAACTATTTTGTTAGTATATATGTTTATCTAATCAAATTCCCATTTTTAGCTATTGAACACATCATGAATGCCACAATATGCCCATGCAGACACAAAATTTTCTTACCTCTCTAGTAAACTGACATGTCTGCTCATGGTTACAAACACCTTCCTTTAAAGAGCAACACAGGAGCCCAAAAAATTTCAGCAGAATAAAAAGAGTATTAAAAAGTATGGTATTTTGAGATCTGCAGACACTATAATATACCTGATCTTCATGGCCACTTCTTTGGCCCATGGATATGTGGAAACAAATTTGTGTATAAAGAGTAAAGAATTTTCATAGTTTCACAAGGTGTTAGAACAAACTGCAACACGAGTATCAAGCAAGACATCCAACCTGTTTATGCTTAGACTTGCTAGGAAAGGGCTAATTGATCTGCTATAAAATACGACGTACTTGATAAATATTGAATACAACTCGTCTGTTTTTTCTTTTAAGAAAGGTCTAATTCCTACATTTGCACATCACACACGCGAGATAGTGTACTTTTCTTAACACGTAATATGCTCGGTAAAAGTTGGATGTGTATTATAGCTTGCATGCACTAACACAAACGTCATCTTATCCTTTTTATTATCGAGTGCAGTTGTTGCATACCTTGCAAACTTTGGCCTCGGTGTGGTATCCGTGTACTGATCAAGGCTGGCATGTCAAGAGTACCAAGCAGAGCATGCTCATACAGTCGGATAATGATGCTAGTGGTGTACCGAAGATTTCAATCTGAGTTGTCGAAGTCCAATTGCCACAGTTTACTCTCCAAACAATATAGCATGCCAATATAGTACAGTGCAGTACTAAATCACAAACAATAAGGTCTTACAAGCATATTAAAATTCATGATTAAACTGTGAAATTTACAAGCATATTAAAATCTTCTCATATTCTTATATATTTGTTGGAGCGAACGCATTAATCAGTTCAGTTTAAAGATTCTGGATTGTGAGAATCTGAAAGCAAAACCAAAACCACACTTTGACTAATAATTGAATTACATGAGATAAAATACACATGTCAGGCGGTTGCTTCTATCTTCATCAACTTGTGTGGTGTGCGTGCCAGCTCCCCTGTGTCCTCTTGCCGGATGCCGCACACAGGCAGTCACATATCTGCCTAGGGTCTGTTTCTGCTCATCGACCGCCCACATATACGCTGGAGTTCCTGTTTTAGTCCGCAGAACGATCAAGTGACTATGAGTCGTATGGTAGACTTGTATTGTCGTTCGGTGTTTGTGGGCCTTTATTACGAGGTGTCCATGTATTGAGCTGATGGCAAATGGCTGACACATCGGTGCTTATGGCAGTCGCTTGTAAGATATGATGGAGTGGAGGAGTACTGTTGAGTGTCGGCGGCGACGGCGCAGTGGACTGAAAGACAACTTCGGAGGTAGCATGGAGGCGGCATAATCCAGAAGATGGTGGCCGCCAGGAAGATGGGCGGGCGGAGGCGTTCAGTAGGGCGACGAGAATGATAGGAGATGGCGATATTTCCTCCCTCTTCTCTGTGGATCTGGCAATAGGGTGTAGCAAAAAATTTCTTCTTTCGGACATCGTGACGGTGGAGATCAAGGGAGACAGAGACGCCATCGACGACGGCCAGGTATCGTCACTCGTGCGTGGTTTGTTTCCTTAAAAGTAGTCAATCTAGTTATTTCCTTAAATTATGTTATTGATTTCCTTAAAATATGTTATTTTTTCCTAAAGCAGATTGCATTGATGGAAGGGATCAGTTGATTTAGGTAAGTTAGAAAAGTTAGATCTATTATCATTTCTATACTTTAGAAAATTGTTGGTTTATAAGGAAAGAATAAAGAGAAACATAAACCGACTACACAGGTGATGGAAGGTGGGATGGAAAAAAAACGAATGAAAAAAAACCCGCGTACCAGGCTAGCAACCGGGCAATTAGGAGTAGCTCTCATGCACTAACATAAATGTCATCTTATGATTTTTATTATCGAGTGCAGCTGTTGCATACCTTGCAAACTTTGGCCTCGGTGTGGTATCCGTGTACTGATCAAGGCCGGCATGTCAAGATGACCAAGAAGAGCATGCTCATACAAGGGTGTACCCAAGATTTCAAACTGAGCGGTCCAGGTCCAATTGCCACATTTTTCTCCCCAAACAGTATAGCATGCCAATATAGTAGAGTGCAGTACTACATCACAAACCAATAAGGTCTTGCAAGCATATTAAAATTCACGATTAAACTCTGAAATTTTCAAGCATATTAGAAACCTTCTCATATTCTTATTCACCTGTTGGAGCAAACGCATTAATCAGTCCAGTTTAACGATTCTAAATTGTGAGAACCTGAAAGCAAAAGCAAAACCACACTTTGATAATAATTGAATTACAGGAGATAAAGTATACATGTCAGGCGGTTATGCTCCTACCTTCCTCAACTTCTGTGGTGTGCACGCCAGTGCCCCTGTGTCCTCTTGCCGGATGCTGCACACAACCGGTCACATCTCTGTCCAGTGTCTGTTTTTGCTTATCGGACGCCCACATCACCGCTGGAGTTTCCATTTTAGTCCGCATAACTATCAGGCGACCAGGAGTCGTATGGTAGACCTGTACTGTCGTTCGGTCTTTGTGGGCCTTCAATACGAGGAGTTCATGTATTGGGTTGATGGAAAATAGCTGATGCGTTGGTGCTTAGGGCAGTCAGTGTAAGATATGATGGAGTGGAGGACCAAAATAAACCCAGAAGATGGTGTCCGCCAGGAAGATGGGTGGGGCAGAGGCGTTCCGTCGGGCGACGAGAGCGGTAGGTGATGGCGAAATTTCCTCCCTCTTATCTATGGATCTGGCAATAGGGTGCGGCAAAAATGTTTTTTTCTGGACGTCATGATGGCGAAGATCGAGGGAGACGGAGGCACCATCAACGGCGGCTAGGTCTGGTCGCTCGTGCGTGGTTTGTTTCCTTAAAATTAGTCAGTCCAGTTATTTCCTTAAATTCTGTTATTGATTTCCTTAAAATTCCTTTTTTTCCTAAATAGATCGCATTGATAGAAGGGATCAGTTGATTTTTGCAAGTTAGGAAAGTTGGATCTATTAACTTTTGTACTTTAGGAAAGTGTTGGTTTGTAAGGAAAGAATGAAGAGGAACATAAACCGATTACATAGGTGGTGGAAGGTGGGACAGAAAAAACGGACAAAAAAACCCTGTGTACCAGGCTACCAACTGGGCAATTAGGAGTAGAGATTAGTGTTTGTGCCAAGTAAAGCCTTTGGGATGACTCACAAGATGAGTAGAATTGATACGGTGCAAAAAACGGAAACTTTAGCTTCCTGTGCAGAATTTATCTGATTTTACTAGAACATATTTTTGATCTATTTTCTTTACACAGTATGTATATACAAATTCTTCAGGTTATCCTAATTTTTCAGAATTTTTAGAGTTACGGAAGTATAGGATCTCTACAGATTATTACAGACTATTATGTTCTGGACATATTCTGTTTTTTGCTTGTTTTGATGATGCTATGAATTATATCGACGGTATAAGCCAGGGACTATACTAATAAAAATTGGCAATAATTATATGAGTTTTTTATGACTAATGTGAAACCATGGACATACACAATCTCATCTCCTCATATTTTTTAGCCTCTTCAGTAACATGCATTGCCCATTCTCACCTCGAGGATTGATGCAACATTCGCTGTTGTGTCGGGTACGACACCGACGGGATCGCGTGGATCCCTTTGTGGTTTGGCAGGGAGACAGTATGCGCAAAGAGCAGATCTGACGAGCAGCGCGAGGGGAGGTTTTTACCCAGGTTCGGCCTGCTGAGAAGCGTAAAACCCTACTCCTACTTTAGTGTATTATGGGTGTTTTAGGATTCTGGCTACATGAGCGCTATGAACAGTACATAGCAGCTACGCGCGTGAGCCAGAAGGTGGAAGAAATCCTCGCCCCTCTCGTAAAGCCTTGGGCCTCCTTTTACATGACTAAGGGGTCTCCAACAGTGACGTACAGTACAAGCACGAGGTGTACAGTGCTATAGTGTTATCAGACCTAACACTGACGGTGTAGGACAAATGAATTTAATGCTCTGTGAGGTGTCCCTGACCTTTTACGGGATGGGACAGGAGCCCGTTCCATCGGCACCGCTTAGCCTCTCCATCAACAGCGCCTTGACACGTATCCTGGTGGGATGACACCTAGTCTCTGCACTGGCAGGGTGGCGAGGTCTTGCCGGGTGCACTTCTTGTCGGGGCTCTACAAGCCACCCTTGGCAAGATCTTGCCGGGGTTCCAGCCTTTGGCCGTCGGTCTTGTGCTTGTTGTCTTGAATGTTTTCTTGACATCTTTGTATTTGCCTCCAGCAGTCCCCTGGAGGGCCTTGCCGCTGGTGTGGCTACAACTTCCTGTGCACAAGTATGGGGTACTAAAGAGCCCAAACTATAGTACACTGATAGGAGGCCCCGGGCCTGGGCCACACACGGGTGTGAGGCGTTGTTGGGATAGGCCCAAACAGTGCATGGGCACGCGTGACAGGAGCCTACGATTGTAATCATTCTGTTTACTGCACCTCCCCACGACACGCGTTAAGTGCGCACCGTGAGATACGTGTGCGGAGCGACCGTTTACGCCACGTGCGCCGCATGCATGGCGGAGAGTTGGCAACGGGCACCCGTGACTTAAAGTCTTGATCATGGCAGAAATCGTAGCGCCATTGATTGGAGCAATGGGTGGTTACATGTTCGCCCGTGATCATGGGCGGCGAGATTGGTGGAGATGGGTGGCGACTCTTGGGGCGGAGGAGAGCCAGCCCCTGCGCCTCCCCCTATAAATTGGGGAGTAGCGAGGGGCGATGCTCATCCATCCTTTCTTCCTCCTTGAGAGCAAACCTCCAGAGCTTGCCCTTCTACACCTTCCCGATCTTGAGTTGTGTTCGCCCTCAGCTATGGCTGGGGGGCAAGGGCGTCCACCGTCCTCTGCCCGACCGGCAAGGAGTTCTCGTCAGGATCATGCCACTGCTTCAGTCACAGAGGCGGAGGGTGTCCCGAGCACGCATGGTGGAAGAGGTATGAAGTGTCATGGCCATCGTGGAGGCCGTGGCCGAGGGAGGTGCGGCACCACTTCACCCCTTCGTCCGACGCCGGACCCCCTCCTCAAAGAGACTCATGCTGAGGGGACGGCGGTGGAGTTCGTCATCTGGCTGCATGGTTCCCTCCAGAGTCATCTGCACCTCCCTCACCCTTTCGCTAGGGGGGTGGAGGTTGACAAGCCACCTGCCCTGTGGATGCGGGCGCATGGTTGTTGCAATGGTGTTGTGCGGGTTGACGTTGAGTACCCGGAGAGTCGGTTCATGATTTTCAGGCGCGGTTGGAAAACCTTCGCCCGCACCCATAACCTCCTAGATGGGCATGTCCTTCGCTTCAAGATGACGGAGGCCAACCTACTCATCGTCAAGATTTACGGGCGCTCACGCGCCCGCCTTAGCCGCTGCGAGGAAAGCTTGAGCGGTTTTGAAAGTTCCTCCTCGAGCAATAGTGACGAGGAGGACTATGTCGGTGAAGACGACGACGACAGGTCCGAGATCCAGGCCATCAAGTCAGAATATGACGACCTGAGCTCCGACTGATCGCCAGCCGCACCATCATCGTCAACTCACGCCTCTCCCCCTCCCGGCGGAGCGACCTTGCCGGGGGTCCTTGTCTCGGGCGTTGTCTCATCTTCCAGCTGGATCTCCTAGCAGCCTCGTGGACTTCGGCTTTGCCTTCCCTTCTGGAAGCCCTACCCTCTGCGTAGTGCTGGTCCAGGAGGGGTCAGGCTAGGCTTTTGTCGGGGGCCTCTTCCTATCTTTTTCTTCTTGTAATCTACCCCTAGGGGACAAAGTGAAATAAATATGTACTTAGGAAGAGACGCCATTTCGTGTAAATTTCATTCCCTTTAAATGAATGCATGTTATTCTTGTTGTTAGATTTCTCTCTGTACGGTACATTCCCTACGCTTAATTGGAAACTTTTTGGTGCACGCAGCCCCACCGCGAGCTCTTTGAGGAGCAGATCCTTAGCAACCTGCTGGCGGTGCCGTTGCTGGCAAGATACCTTGACATTTTTAGTGCAGCCACTTGAACTGTTGAGCAGACTCAAAACAGAGTAAGGGCGCAATCGATCACGACGAGGTTCCTTCGCGTGCAGGTTTCCCATACAAAAGTCAAAAGTGTTCAAGGAAAAACCTCATAGTAAAAGTTTACTTAGAGTTTTGCAACTTAGCTTTTTGTTGCTATACTCCTTTCCGCAAGGTGTCAACTTTGAACGTCGCCTGTAGGTGTCCATACCACTCCATCCCCTGGGAGAACTTGTACGCGAGGGAACCTTATATCCTTTAAGAAAAAGAAAGAAGAGAAAATAGAGGTATGGAACCTTGGCGGTTCGTTAGCACTTGCTAGGAATAAGCGTAATGCGACATCTCAAATAAACATGCATGTAAGGAAACATGGAAATCGACAAGAGTTGTAGGACGCTCGGTCTTATTCAACTATGCACAGGGTTTGTGCCTGGCTTTGTACAAAGGATGACATGCCTTGCCGTCAAGACTTGTACAAAAGGTGGTTACCTGGAGGCCCGACAACCGCACCTTGTGGATATAACTTACGATGATGTTCGATATTCCAGGAGTTGCTCACTAGGTGCCATCTTTGGTCTCCAGGCGGACTGCGCTAGTCCTGGTGACTCGTACTATCCGATAAGGGCCTTTCCACTTCGGCATCAACTTGTTTGAATTCTTGGCTGACTGAACGCGCCGAAGAACAAGGTCGCCTTACTCAAGACTTCGGGAATGAACTTTGTGGCTATGGTAGAGGCACAAAGCTTGCTGGTAGCGTGCAGCTCGCACAGCAGCCTGAAGATGATCTTCCTCAAGGAGCGTTATGTCATCTTGGCGCAACTACTCTTGCTCAAGCTCATCATAAGAGAGCACTCGAGGTGACCCGTATATGGGTTCTGTGGGATAACTGCTTCCGCCCCGTACACCAGGGAGAAGGGTGTCTGGCCGGTGGCTCGATTTGGCGTCGTTCTGATCGACCAAAGAACTGTCGGCAACTCATCAATCCAACGTCTTCCACACTTGCCCAGCCTGTCGAAAGTTCTTGTCTTAAGCCCTCACAACACTTCAACATTTGCCCTTTCCGCTTGGCCGTTGCTCCTTGGATGAGCAACATAAGCAAAATAGATCTTGCCGCCAAGGTCTTGGACATATTGCATGAAGGTGCGGCTTGTGAACTATGTGCCGTTGTTAGTGATGACCCTGTTTGGTACACCAAAATGGCAAACTAGTCCTTTGAAGAACTTGACGGCTGATTGCGATGTCACCTTTCTCACTACTTCCACTTCCGACCACTTTGTGAATTTGCCGAATGCAACGGGGAAAGGGGCCCAAGATGTCGAGCCCGCGGACCGAAAATGGCCAGGAAAGAGGGATTGTCTGAAGAGGTTGAGCTGGTTGATGTAGTTTCTTCAAATGGAACTGGCATGCTTCACACTTGGTTACTAGTGCAGTTGCATCCTGGAGAGTATTGGGCCAAAAGAAACCTTGTCGGAAGGCCTTCCCAACGAGAGCTCTTGATCCTATGTGGGAGCCACATATGCCTCCATGTATCTCTGCCAACAGCTCCAGTCCATCCTCCTGAGGAATGCACTTCAATTTCACACCGCTTGTTCTCTTTCTATATAGGACATCGTCCACAAACTTGTACATATTAGACTGACGGGCTACTTTGTCTACTTCTTCCTGTTCCTCAGGGAGTTCTCCAGTTTGAAGGAACTGAACAATGTGTTGTGCCCATGCTGGAGCCTGGGGCTCGATAGCAAGGACTAAAGGCATGTCTTCTGCCGCGAGGGCGCTTGTCTCTACAACAAGGGCTTGAGGCCCTACCGGAGCCTGTTGCCCCCCGGCAAGCTTGGCGTTGACCCCGGCAACTTCTTTGCCGACAGCTTTTGGGAGCTTTGCGGGAAAGTACCAGCCGGAATTCAACTTCCTTCTCTTCTTCTACTTTGCTGACAGCGTTACGGATGGCTGAGCCAATTGGAGCACAAAAGTCCCTGGTTCCATAGGTAACTTGAGGGCAGCATGCTTTGACAGTTCATCGGCAATGCTATTCTCTGCATGAGGAATATGCTCTGTTTGTAGATCATCAAAGCGCTCCTCCAACTTCCTCACTTCATCTATGTAGGCTTCCATCAACGGGCTCTGATAATCATTGTTGACTTGCTTGACGTCAAGCTGTGAATCACCTATGACAATGAGTCTCTTGATCCCAAGGTCTACCGCAATCCAAAGACCAGCAAGCAGCCCCTCATATTCCACGGTGTTGTTTGTCGACCTCCCCATGGGAAAGTGCATCTGAATTACATATTTGAGGTGCTCTCCAGTGGATGCGACAAGAAGCACACCAACACCGGCTCCCTGCAGGGAGAAAGCCCCATCAAAATACATAACCCATTTTTGGCTTGTTTCCTTGTTGGGGAGGGTCGTTTCTTGGATCTCGTCATCTGGCATTGGAGTCCATTCTACAATGAATTCTGCCAAGGCTCTACTCTGGATAGTTGAAGTACTTTCAAATCTGAGACCAAAGCTTGACAATTCCAAAGCCCACTCCACAATCCTTTCGGTCGCATCTGGATTTCGCAAAATCCATTGCAGTAGAAAGCGAGTGACGACGGTGATCTCATTTGCTTGGAAATAATGGTGCAGTTTCCTTGAGGCCATGAGGAGGCCAAAAAGCAACTTTTGCATGCCAGAGTATCTTGACCTAGCCCCTTGCAAAAGGGAGCTGACAAAATACACTGGGCGCTTCACCATCTTCTTCTTTTGTGTCGCTTCAATCATCGGCATAGATCCTGACTTGTCGGCACCAGACCCTGCCGGGGAAGATCCTGGTTCGTCGCTTGGTGGTCCTACCTCTGTCACTGCTTCTTCATCGACTTCTCTCTGCACTACTAACGCAACACTAGCCACTTGATTTGTTGCCGCCAGGTATAGCAACAACGGCTCTTGTGGTCTAGGTGCGACTAGTATTGGCGGAGAGGAGAGGTACCTCTTCAAATCCTGTAGCGCTGCCTGTGCTTCCGGAGTCCACTTCATTGGACTTGCCTTTTTCAGGATTTTGAAAAAGGGTAGGGCGCCTCAGCAGATTTTGAGATGAACCTACTCAGAACCGCAACACAGCCGGCAAGACGACGCACATCCTTGATGCGTCTTGGTGCTTCAATCTGCTCAATTGCTTTGATCTTGTCGAGATTCGCCTTGATCCCACACTGAGACACAAAGAATCCGAGAAGCTGGCCGGACAGAACACCAAACACACACTTCTTAGGATTGAGCTTCAAGTTGATCTTGCGTAGATTTGCAAACGTCTCTTCTAGATCTTCTATGAGTGTTGCTTTGTCCTTGGTTTTAACCACAATGTCATCCATTTAAGCTTCCATATTTCTATGTAGATGAGGCTCAAAACAAATCTGGACTGCTCTTGCAAATGCTGAACGAGCACTTTTCAACCCGAAAGGCATACGCACAAAGCAATACGTACGACATGGGGTGATAAATGCGGTCTTCTCTTCGTCTTCCTTGGCCATGAAGATCTGGTGGTATTCTGAATAAGCGTCGAGAAATGATAGCAGATCACAGCCTGTAGTGGAGTCCACAATCTGGTCGATGTGCGGCAAGGGGAAAGGATCTTTTGGACAGTCTTTATTGAGATCTGTATAGTCAATACAAAGCCTCCATTTTCCATTCGCCTTACGCACCACAACTAGATTGGCCAACCATGTTGGATGGAGCACTCCTCTGACAAAACTAGCCGCTTCCAACTTCTTGATTTCCTCGACGATAAATTCTTGCCGCAGCAAGGCTTGCTTCCTAACTTTCTGCTTGACGGGCCATGCATGAGGACACATGGCAAGATGGTGCTCAATTACCTCCTTGGGAATACCGGGGACATCAGATGGTTTCCATGTAAACACATCGACATTCTCCCGTAGGAAGGCAGTGAGCGTGCTTTCCTATTTGTCATCGAGGGTGGAACTTATGGTGAAAGTTCCTCCTATACCATCCTCCTTGATGGGCACTTTCTTAGTTTCTAGTGGAGCTGCCTTAGATTTCTTGTTCTTGCCGGTGCAGCTCTCTGGCACATCGTCAATGGGAGTGCAGCACTCCGAAGAGGTGCGTTTGCTGGAGTGTGCACCAGAGGTCTTTCCGGTCTTCTTCCCCTCGGGAGCTTTAGCGGCAGGAGCAGGTGCCTTGGCGGCAGGTGCTGGAACTACCTCCCGGTAAAGTTGGTCGGCATAGGTAAGTGCATCCTTCTTGTCAGAGTTGATTGTGATGATGCTAATTAGCCCGGGCATCTTCAACACATTATAAGCTCAGTGTGATGCAGGCATGAACTTGGCCAGCGCTGGGCGGCCAAGGATCCCATTATATGGCAATGGTATCTTGGCGATGTTGAAAACAATCTTCTCTGTCCTAAAGTTCATGTCACTGCCAAATGTTACCGGCAGTGTGATCTTGCCCTTTGGCCGACTCCTCCTTGGATTGATCCCCTGAAACGTGCTCGTCTCCTCAAGATCTTCATCGGGAATTTGCAACCTTCTGATCACATCCGGTGAGATCAAGTTCAAACCAGCCCCACCGTCAACTATCATTTTCATCACCTTGAGGTTGCGAATTGTTGGCGAAACCGACAATGGCAGACACCCGACCGCAGTTGTGCGATCAGGGTGATCCTTGGCGCAGAAAATGATAGGCGTGTGGGACCATTTCAATGATTTCCGGGATTCAACAGATGGCTCTGTCGCATTAATCTCGCGCGCCCACTATTTGAGTTGGCAGTGGGAAGAATGCAATGAGGCACCTCCATCGATGCACATGACATCTGTAGCTCTTTGTAATTCATGCTCGCTGGACTCATCGTTCTCTTTGTTGCCATTATCATCCTCCTCTTCCTTGTCACAGCCTCGAGCATGCCTCTCCTGCTTTTGGCCTTGCCGTGGCAACCTCCTTGGCCACCGCGTTTCTTGCCGGACCCCTCTGCATCGTCTTGGGCCTTCACCTTATCCCGCCTCTCATATTCAGCCTTTTGCCTCTTGGCAAGCTGCTCAACTTGTCGGCAGTTTTGGAGATCGTGTCCCTTGGTGTGATGGATCTTGCAATACTGCTTGTCGGAGCCCTTTAGCTTGTCGGCAGCCGCCAAGGCCTGACAAGAGGCGCACCCGGCAACCTCCTTGCCAGGGCTGTCAACCTTAGTCTTCTTGGCAGTGTTGAGGTTGCCGGATTCCTCAACGGCAAGCATAACCTTGTCCTTGCGTTTGTTGTTCTGCCGTTGGCCTTTCCTTGCCGGGGCGGTGGTGTCTTTGTCAGAGTCGACTCCGGCGCTAGCATCCTCGCCGGGGAGTCTCCTCCCTTCTTCGGCTTGAGCACATCTATCAGCCAGAGTGTAGAGCTCGGCGACGTCCTTAACTTTGTTCATCGCCAGCTCTTTGCGCATCCCACAGTTACGCACGTTCTGATGAAACGCACTGATAACAGTAGTAGGATGAACGTCTGGGATGTTGTGATGTATACGGCTGAATCAAGAATGTACTTGCGCAAGGTCTCGCCTTTCTTCTGGGGGATGAGATGCAAATCACTCGCTTGGACATGAGCTTGGTGACCTTCGGTAAAGGCGCCAAAAAACTCATGACACAGGTCTTCTAAGGAAGAAATGGAATTCTCCGGCAGATGCATCGACCATGACCTGACGTTGGACTTGAGCACCAACGGGAAGTAGTTGGCGAGTATCTTGTCGTCACTAGCCCCGGCAGCCTGCACCGCAATGGTGTAGATGCTCAAGAACTCCGATGGATGGGTCTTGCTGTTGTATTTCTCTGGGACCTCCGGTTTGAACATCCAGGAATTGGGCCACTGGACTCGCCACAGCTCACGGGTAAACGCTGGGCAACCCACCTCATTAGATAGGTCGACAGGATACCCTAGCGCAGGCTTGTCCACAGTGGGTCCTACGCGCTTATCAGATTGATGGCGCATTTCCCACCGCCGCTGGATTGTGGTCAGAGCGTCTTCTTTGGTTTGCTCCCGAAGAACTTGACGTTGATCGCAGCAAGGTCAAGGATCAGACGACGCCGTTGAGTCGTCACTATTGGCGCCGACCGGTCGAGTCGGCGACCGCCGTTGTCGCCGCAGAGGATAGTGCACCGTGGTCGTGCCACCTTCGGCCTTGTCGCCATTGAAGCGCGCTGACTCGATGGACCGCTGCTGTGAAGGCTCCACCTGCTATAGCCCATACTTATCAGCGAAGCTAACGAGGCTCTGGATAGTAGCTCTCCACTCATCAAGCTTATCTGCCACAAAGAAGGAAATTTAGGAGTAGCTTTGCTCGTGCCAACACTTCTGCTGATGAGGTCGGTGGCATAAGGTGCGATGAACGTGAGGTGCTCTGACTCCTAACTGTGTTTGAAGGAGCTCCATCATGGTCTTGCGACCGCGCGCCACCTCCGCCAGCATTTTGGCGTGCATGTTGGTCCCACGCATCTCGGGAGTGATGCGCAGGAGCCTTTCCATGGGGCGCTTAGAACCACCAACGTC
Source organism: Hordeum marinum (assembly GCA_022496015.1). Taxonomy (NCBI): domain Eukaryota; kingdom Viridiplantae; phylum Streptophyta; class Magnoliopsida; order Poales; family Poaceae; genus Hordeum; species Hordeum marinum. The sequence continues at coordinate 103,158,464 of CM039676.1, read as the reverse complement.
ACGGCGCTGCTCATCGCGTGTGACCTGAGAAGGCCGCGGTGTATGCACTAGCGTAGGGGTCTTGGAAGGTGCCCTACTATCCTTGGAGTTCACTGCATCGCCTGTAGTTAGCAAAGCTTCGTCTTGAGATCCAGCGGCGCGTGGGTTTCCATCATCGCTGCGAACGGCGCCGCTGGCTTGGCCTTGATCACGAGAACGTCATGGAGGTTTAAGACCTCCACCTGCATCCACACTGTCGCCTGTCCGAGTGGCTACATGCGGACAAGACATGGACGGATCAACCGCCGTGAAACCCTTCTTCTTGGGGGCCATGGCGATGAAGATGATGAAGAAACTGGCGCACTAATCGTTAGATCAGGTTCACACAACCTTGTCCCCCTACCTGGCATGCCAAAGATGTCGGGGTACGACACCTATGGGATTGCGTGGATTCCTTTGTGGTTCGGTAGGGAGATGGTATGCGTAAAGAGCAGATCTGACGAGCAGCACGAGGGGAGGTTTTTACCCAGGTTCGGGCCGCTAAGAAGTGTAAAACCCTACTCCTTCTTTAGTGTATTATGGGTGTTTTAGGGTTCTGGATACAGGAGCGCTATGAACAGTACACAGCAGCTACGCGCATGAGCCAGAAGGTGGAAGAAATCCTCGCCCCCTCTCGTAACGCCTTGGGCATCCTTTTATATGACTAAGGGTCTCCAACAGTGTCGTACAGTACATGCACGAGGTGTACAGTGCTACAATATTATCATACCTTACACTGACGGTGTAGGACAAATGCATTTAATGCTCGGTCAGGTGTCCCTGACCTTCTACGGGACGGGATACGAGACCGTCCCATCGGCACTGCTTAGCCACTCGAATGCCAGTGCCTTGACACGTATCCTGGTGGGATGACACCTGGGTTGTGTGCTGGCAGGCTGGTGAGGTCTTGTCGGGTGCACTTCTCGCCAGGGCTTTGCAAGCCACCCCCGGCAAGATATTGCCCGGGTTCCAGCGTTTGGCCTTTGGTATTGTGCTTGTTGTTGACTTGAATGTTTTCTTGACGTCTTTGTATTTGCCTCTAGCAGTCCCCTGGCGGGCCTTGCCGCTGGTGTGGCTATAACTGCATGTGCACAAGTATGGGGTACTAAAGAGCCCAAACTTTAGTACACCGACATGGTGCATCCAAATCCCGTGACATGATACGCTCTGTTGCACATAAGCCTCATTATATCTTCCTCAAAAAATCAACCCTACCTACCTTTCATGGCATTTCCATAGCCATTCCGAGATATATTGCCATGCAAATTCCATCGTCACTTCATATGACTAGTTCGTTCATCATCATACTGCTTTGCATGATCATATAGAGCTGACATAGTATTTGTGGCAAAGCCACCAGTCGTCATTTTTTGATACATGTCATGCTAGATCATTGCACATCCTAGTACACTGCTAGAGGCATTCATACAGAGTCATATCATTCTATCTGTTTTTCATATTGAGTTGTAAGTTACCAGAAGTGTGATGATCATCATTATTAGAGATTTTCCCAGTGAGGAAATGAAAATGGGGGGGGGGGGCAAATGAGCCCAGTGATATGTCTCCATCATATCTACTTTTCCTAACGCTTTTGCTCTTGTTTTGGACTCTAATTTGCATGGTTTGAATGAAACTAACCCGGACTGACGTTGTTTTCAGCAAAACTACCACAATGTTCTTTTTGTGTAGAAATAAAGGTTCTCGGAATCGAACAAAACTTTTTGGAGATTTATTTCAGAATAAATAAAAATACTAGAGCCAAAAACCACCGGAGGAGGGGGCCTGGCTGGGCACAAGACACTAGGCACGCCAGCCCCCCCAGGCACGCCCTGGTGGGTTGTGCCCACCTCGTGGCCCTGCTGACCCTGATTCCGGCACTATTAATTCCTATTTTCTGAGAGAAAAGTCAGGGAGGAAGTTTTCTCGCATTTCACGAGACAGAGCCACCGCCATCTCTTGTTCTTCATCAGGAGGCCAGATCTGGAGCCCGTTTGGGGCTCCGGAGAGGGGAATCTTCTGTCTTCATCATCATCAACCCTCCTTCATTGCTAATTCCATGATGATCCCCACCGGTAGTGAGTAATTCCTTTGTAGGCTTGCTGGTCAGTGAGAAGTTGGATGAGATTCATCATGTAATCAAGTTAGTTTTGTTAGGGCTTGATCCCTAGTATCCACTATGTTCTGAGATTGATGTTGCTATGACTTTGCCATGCTTAATGCTTGTCACTAGGGCTTGAGTACCATGATTTCAGATCTGAACTGTTTATGTTTTCACCATTATATCTATGTTCTTGATCCGATCTTGCCTAGTCATATGCACCTATTATGTGTTATGATCCGTAAACCCCAAAGTGACAATAGTTGGGATACTTTCCAGTGATGACCATAGTTTGAGGAGTTCATGTATTCACTATGTGTTAATGCTTTGTTCCGGTTCTTTATTAAAGGAGGCCTTAATATCCCTTAGTTTCCTTATGGACCTCGCTGCCACGAGAGGATAGGACAAAAGATGTCATGCAAGTTCTTTTCCATAAGCACGTACGACTATTTTCGGAATACATGCCTACATTACATTGATGAACTGGAGCTAGTTCTGTGTTGCCCTAGGTTATGACTATTGTATGCTGAATATCATCCAATGAGTACACCGATCCAGTGCCTACGAGTTTTCCATATATTGTTCTTGCTAAGTTACTGCTGCTGCTGTCAATGTTGCACTTGCTACGAAACTATTGCTATCACTGTTACTGGTACTAATGCTGTTACCACTGCTATCAAACTATCATATTATTGTGCTACTGATCACTTTGCTTCAGATATTTAATCTCTAGGTGTGGTTGAATTGACAACTCAACTTCTAATAGTCTCAAATACTCATTGGCCCCCCTTGTGTCAAATTTATAAATTTGGGTTGAATACTCTACCCTCGAAAATTGTTGCGACCCCTATACTTATGGGTTATCAAGACCTTTCTTTGGCGTCGTTGTCGAGGAGCATAGCTATATTTGTTGAGTCATTTGGGATTTATATCAATTTATCACTCTGAAGAATCTGAAGGATACAAGAACCAAGATCGTTCCCTCTAAGACGAGGGGAGGTATGGGTTTGACATCACACTCTGCACTTGATTCACCTTCTGTTATGAGTAGACTTGCAACACCACCACATGGTATTAATCCTGATATGTCACAAGTTATTGATGATGCTACTTCTTCTATGAATGATGCTGATGATGATGCCAGTACCTTGCCTGATGATACTGTGCCACTAGTGAATTTCTTGATGAACAAATTTCTAGAGCTAAAGAGAATGAAAATACTAAAACTGATGAAACTACTGAAACTGACGAAGTCTTTGAAACTGATAATTATGAAACACGTATTAGACCTAGCTCTCCTAGATTTGAAATGCCTAAGATACCTGAGGGTTATGTTATGGATGGAGAAGTAGCTAGAGACCTTCTTGCTTGTAAGGATAGAAATGATCTTAAGAAACTACTATGCAAGTATAAAGAAAAGACTTTGAATGCTAGAATGAAATGTGATCCTAAGTTTGCTACTTCATCTATCTTCGTTACTGGTAAGGATTATGAATTCCCTATCGATCCAGAGTTAATTACTTTGGTTGAATCTGATCCTTTCCATGGTTATGAAACTGAAACTGTAGTGGCACATCTTACTAAGTTGAATGATATAGCCACCCTTTTTGCTCATGATGAGAAGATTCACTACTACTATATTCTCAAATTATTTCCGTTTTCATTAAAGGGTGATGATAATATAGGGTACAATACTCTTGCTCGTGTTTGTGTGCGTAGCCCCCAGGATATGATTTACTACTTCTCTGAAAAATATTTTCCTACTCATAAGAAACAAGCTGCCTTACATGAAATATTTAACTTTGTGCAAATTGAAGAAGAGTGTCTCCCACAAGCTTGGGGAAGGCTTCTCCAATTGCTTAATGTTTTGCGTGATCATCCTCTTAAGAAAAATGAAATAATTGGTATCTTCTATAATGGACTAACTGATGCTTCTAGGGACTTCCTAGATAGTTGTGCCGGTTGTGTTTTCAGGGAACAGACTATTGAACAAGCTAAGGAACTATTGAATAATATATTGAAGAATTATGATTATTGGACTCTCCCTGAACCACCACTTGAACCCACTCCGAAGAAGAGGGGTGTCTTATTTCTCGGTCCTGAAGATATGCAAGAGGCAAAGAAATGTTTGAAGGAAAAAGGTATTCAAGTTAAGGATGTTAAGAACTTACCACCTATTGAAGAAATACATGGTCTTGACACACCACCACCTCCACAGGTGGTAGAAGTAAATTATTTATTAAAGTTTGATGAAGGTGACATTCCATACAATAAACATCCTAGTCAATAATGCTTATATGAGTTTTATAACTACATTAGGAAACAAGATCACTTCAATGCAAATGTTCTGAAACAATTGAAATATAACTCCGATATGATTGCTCGCTTGAGTGACTTGTTATTTAGAATCAGTAATGATGTTAGATGCATAGGAAAACATGCCTCTATGTTGCAAACCCAGTTAGAACAAGTTGTAAATCTCAAAGAAAGTTGCTTAATGAAATGAATAATAATATGAATGATCATGCTATTAGAGTAGTGACTAGAGGAGGTAGAATGACTTAGGAACCGCTTTATCCTGAGGGTCACCCTAAAATAATTGAAAAATAATCTCAAAGAATTAATTTTGGTGCACCTAGTCCTTCCCAAAAGAAAAAGAAAACAAAAAATGATAGGACTTTGCATACCTCTAGTGAACCTGAGATACAAAAACCTCATGAAGATAATGATGTATCTATTTATGATGCTAAAACTCAATCTCATAATGAACATTCACGTAGTGATAATGATAATGATGATGTTCATGAAGATGCTCAACCAAATAATGATAAATAAGCTGATAATGATGTATAAATATAACCTGTTGTTGATCTTGATAACCCACAACCTAAAAATAAATGATATTATAAAAAGACTTTGTGGCTCAAAAACATGGTAAAGAAAGAGAGCCATGGGTTCAGAAACACATGCCTTTTCCACCTAAACCATCTAAGAAAAAGGATGATGAAGAATTTGAATGCTTTGCTAAAATGATTAGGCTAGTCTTTTTGCGCACCCGCTTAGATGATATCTTAAAGATGTCCCCTTATGCAAAATATATGAAAGACATCATCACTAATAAAAGAAAGATGCCTCAAGCTGAAATCTCCCCCATGCTTGCTAATTATTCTTTTAAGGATGGAGTACCTAAAAAACTTGGAGATCCTGGAATACCAACTATACCTTGCTCCATTAAAAGAAATTATGTCAAAACTGTTTTGTGTGATTTGGGAGCTGATGTTAGTGTTATGTCTTTCTCTTTACATAAAAAACTTGATTTGAAGAAAATCACACCTACTAAAATATCTTTGCAAATGGCTGAAAAATCTACTTCCATACCTATCGGTATTTGTGAGGATGTGCCCGTTGTTGTTGCAAATGTTACTATATTAACAGAATTTGTTATTCTTGAGATGCCCGAGGACGACAACATGTCGATTATCCTTGGTAGACTCTTTTTGAATACTGCAGGGGCTGTTATTTATTGCAATAAAAGTAAAGTCACTTTTTATATGAATGGTAATGAGCATATGGTGCACTTTCTGACGAAACAATTCCAAGTGAATGGTGTAAATGTTATTGAAAATTCTCCGACACTCACTATTGGAAGTTTTCAACTACCTCTACCTACTACCCAAAATAAATGTGATATAATTATGGTTGGGGATATGCATATCCCCGTTGAGGTAACTTAGTGTTTTACGAAAGTTCTTCGATTGCATGCTAATAGAAAGTGGTTGTTAATAAGACTTGATTGACCTTATTAATGGATCATTTTTGAGAGGTATGAAGTTGATGAATTTACTAGACACAACTTTCTGTATCCACTTTTGTTTTATGTTTTTCTTAGTTACATAAAATAAAATGCCATGTTTTTTGATTTTCCATGCAATAAAATATGACCCAAAAATAAAAGTTCTCAGGATGTCCTGAAAATTCAACATGATTTTTTCCTGAATATTTACGAAATTTTGATGCAAAAAACATGAAGGGGGGGGGCACCTGGTGTCCACAAGACACCAGGGCGTGCCAGCAATCCCAGACGTGGCCTGGTAGGTTGTGGTCCCCACGTGGGTCCCTTCACTTACTTCTTTAGCCCATATCATCCCTTACCTCTAGAAAAAATCACCATAGCTCTCTCTCTGTTCTTGCTCACAAACTCATGGATTTCGATCTCTTTCCTCGAAGCTCCATTTCTGAAACTGTTTTGGGGGATTGCTTCTTGGTATGCGGCTCCCTCATTGCTCCAATTACCTTTTGATTTAGTGGTTTATTTTCAGACTAATTATCTACTCTTGGTACTGTTGTAGATGAGCTTTCATGTTGAATTCTTAGAGTTCTAAATAGTTCGAGTGCTTGCTATGGCCTCTAGGCATCCTTATGAGTAGTTGCTATCAATCTTATGAAGTTTTATTGACAAAAAAAATTGTAGACTAAAATTTTCAGAAATTTATTTATAGGAATAAGGTGAGTTTCTTTAGGAAGTTTTCCTCCAAGAGGAATGCTAAAGGATTCATTGGGGAATCATCAGACAATGACCTCAACACCCCGAGAAAGGTGGAGGTGAGGCCGTGCGAATGGCCACATAATCCCTTTATGGAGGAGGCCAAGTTCTATCAAGACTTTGCCCAATTCATTGCAAATGCTAGCCTAACCGTCTTCCTCGCAGATGAGTGTGACCAACACCACATCCTTACAAATTCCTTTGTGCAAAGTTTTCATTTTTTGAGTAAGACTAATCCTTTTGAGGTGCGGTTTGATCTATATGTTGAAACCCATCACATACCGTTTACCGACTTTTGTGATATATGTTTGACCCCTTCTGACGAAGAATTAAGAGAGCCTAGATCAGCAGAGTTTGAGGACTTTCTCCTCACTTTGACAGTGGGTGACGAAAGAGGCGTGTCAAATGCCACTGTCACCAGTTTGCAGTTTCCTTCTATGTATTACTTTGATTTATTCATCGCGAGGTGTTTAACCGGTTCGGAGAAGGTCGGTGCACTCAGTGCCCCTGACCTAGATTTTTTATGCTGTGCACTACACAATGATCACACCTTTAGCCTAGGGGCTATTATTGCACATCGCCTACACCTTAACGGGAATAAGGGCAAGATAGAAGATGGTATTTATGTTGCTCCTTTAGTGAGTCATTTTAATGTTCAGATATGCCCACATGACTATCCTTTGCCCCGAGTTTATCTAGATCACAAGGCATTGGAGGACCATCAATTTATTGATGTAGCTGATTATTTTCACAGTATTCGCTACAACTTAGTATTCAGCGTGGTTACCCGTGATATTATTCAGTTGCCTGCACCTGCTTTGTTTGATTCTATTGCCAGGATTGGATACAGGATCATGCGAGATGACATTGTTGCCTACCAGAACAACCAAGCTGCGGCAAAGGAGGAGCCCTAGGAGTGGGATGACCAGGTGCCGTCACCACAACACTTCTCTATGTGACCAGATGGCTATCACGGAGGGTGATTACCAAGCTAGGCCAAAAGCCTAAGCTTGGGGGAGTACGTGTTTCCACCGACATTATATTCATGTTCACACATTTGATTCCAGTTGTCGGTGACCACAATTTTTCATTGTATTATACACACTAGATTTATTTTCTTGCTTTCGCTTTGTGTGTTTGAAAAACCTTGAGAAAATCCAAAAACATCTCTTGCTTCTTTTATGTTTTTCTTCTTAGTTTAATTAGTTTTAGTATAAAAAGAAAACCCAAAAATATTTCTTGTTTCTTCTTTTACTTGTTGGGAGTTCTCCCGTGTAACTAGTTTTTCTCGTTTTTGTTTTCCCTTCTTTTATTTGTTTTCTTCAAGAAAAACTAAAAACTCCAAAAATATTTTAGTGTGTTTCTCTGAAACTCTCTTCCTTTTATTAAGTCATACCAAGGACAAGACCATGATGAAAATGTTGAGTGGCTCTCATATGCACCACTGTTGATCTAACAAAGAGCCTATATTACTTTGTCTTCTCCTCTTGAATGAAATGCTTGCAGATTCCAGCTTAGTCCATGGCATTCTTGCACTATTATTATTTTCATATCATTCGTTCATGCAAGTGAAAGGCAATAATGACGATATTTCATGAAGTGACTGTGGTAGAGAGAAGCGGGTATGAACTCAACTTGTTTTGTTTTTGTAAATATGTTTAACCTAGTATCCATGATTTAGCATATTATGATCGAACATGTTTGTAATGACAATTAGAGATTATAGTTGTTCATGCCATGCTTAAGTATCTAGGAGTTGATAATGATTTATCTTGGGTGTCAACATGCATTAAAATGGTTGTGATGTAGTATGATGATATGGTATCCTCCTCTGAATGTTTCAAGTGGCTTGACTTGGCACATTTTCAAGCATGTAGTTGAATCAAAACCAAAATAGCCTTCATGATATTTATGTTCATGGTGTCCATATCCTTCTCATGATATCATTCAATCTTTATTATTTATAATGCATGTTCATGACCGTCTTTGCTCTCTACCTGGCCGCTTCTCAACCTATTTGCTAGCCTTCGCCTGTACTAAGCGGGAATACTGCTTGTGCGTCAAAATCCTTAAACCAAAATGATTCCAGATGAGTCCACTATATCTACCTATATGCGGTACTACCCTGCCATTCCAAATAAATTTGAATGTTCCACCTCTAAAATTTCAAATGAGCATCTGTTTTGTGTGCCTGGACTGCTCATGGAACAATAGGGGGCGGTCAGTATCTTCCATGTTAAGTGGGTTATTCTCATGATGAATGTTTATTCACCCGTCCTTGTATGAGAGGGGCGGTATAGGGATTCCTAGTCTCGAAATCAAAAGAAATGCAAATAATTAAACAAAAAACCCAGGAATGTTGTTGGTATGGATGGCACCCGTGGATTCGGCTAGCTATGGAGTGTGTTTGTTGGTGGAGGTTTAGTAAACCTTTACTTTTACCGCTTGGCAACCGCCACTAATGTGTTTAACATGGAATATATTGATAACCCTTGGTCGTAACATTGACATGAAGGGTGCGCCTCCCAAAATTATATTTATCTACGATTTAAGCTTTGAGCTCTCTCACCTCTGCAAATCCCTGCTTCCCTCTGCAAAAGGACTATCTATTTACTTTTATGTTGAGTCATCACCTTCTCAAATTAGCGCCAGATCTGAGAGTACTATTGTCATCCTCATGCATTGTACATAGTTAATGTTGGACGCATCATGACTGGATCTTTTCTACCATGAATTACAATGTTTAGTCACTGCTTGAACTTTGGGGGTGCTTTGCATTTATGTTTTGCGGTCTCAGAAAGGGCTAGCGAGATACCATTATTATCATATTATATCATTATTATTTTGACAAAATATTTGAACTTGAGATATTTTATTATTGCTCGCTAGTTGCTTATGTCATTGATATGAATTAATATAATATTTAAGATTTATTGTTGACATGGTTATTCATAATCTTTGCTGAAAACCTGGGTGCTACTTAAACATATGTATGTAAACAAGAACAAGAGTTCCTAAAAGTTTTTCTTTATCACTTTTAGTTTGTCAACTGAATTGTTTGAGGACATGCAATGGTTTAAGATTGGGGGAGTTGATACGTATCCATCGTATCTACTTTTCCTAATGTGTTTTCTCTTGTTTTGGACTCTAGTTTTCATGATTTGAATGAAACTAACCCAGACTGACATCGTTTTCAGTAGAACTGGCATGGTGTTGTTTTTGTGCAGAAATAGAAGTTCTCGGAATAGAATGAAACTTTTTGGAGATTTATTTTAGAATAAATAAAAAATACTGAAGCCAAAAACCACCAAAGGAAGTGGGCTGGCCGGGTACAAGACACCAGGACGCGAGAGCCCCCCCCCCCAGGCGGGCCTGGTGGGTTGTGCCCACCTTGTGGACCCACTGACCCTAATTCCGGCACTAGAAATTCTTATTTTTGAAGAGAAAAATCAGAGAGAAAGTTTTATTGTGTTTCATAAGATGGAGCCACCGCCACCTCTTGTTCTGCATCGGGAGGCCAGATCTGGAGCCCATTTGTGGCTCTAGAGAGGGGAATCTTCGGTCTTCATCATGATCAACCCTCATTCATCGCCAATTCGATGATGCTCCCCACCGGGAGTGAGCAATTCCTTCGTAGGCTTGCTAGTCAGTGAGGAGTTGGATGAGATTCATCTTGTAATCGAGTTAGTTTTGTTAGGTCTTGATCCCTAGTATCCATTATGTTCTCAGATTGATGTTGCTATGACTTTGCCATGCTTAATGGTTGTTACTAGGGCCCGCGTGCCATGATTTCAGATCTGAACCGTTTATGTTTTCACTATTATATCTATGTTCTTGATCCGATCTTGCCTAGTCATATGCACCTATTACGTGTTATGATCCGTAAACCCCAAAGTGACAATAGTTGGGATACTTTCCGATGATGACCGTAGCTTGAGAAGTTCATGTATTCACTATGTGTTAATGCTTTGTTCCAGTTCTCTATTAAAAGGAGGCCCTAATATACCTTAGTTTCCTTATGGACCCCACTACCACAGGAGGGTAAGATAAAAGATGTCATGCAAGTTCTTTTCCATAAGCACGTATGACTATTTACGGAATACATTCCTACATTACATTGATGAATTGGAGCTAGTTTAGTGTCGCCCTAGGTTACGACTATTTTATGATGAATATCATCCAACGAATACACCGATCCATTGCCTACAAGTTTTCCACATATTGTTCTCGCTAAGTTACTACTGCTGTTGTCACTATTGCACTTGCTACAAAACTATTCCTATCACTTTTATTGTTACTACTACTGTTACCACTGCTATCAAACAATCATATTACTATGCTACTGATCACTTTGCTGCAGATATTTAATCTACATGTGTGGTTGAATTGACAAGTCAATTGCTAATACTCTCAAATATTCTTTGGCTCCCATTATGTCGAATCTATAAATTTGGGTTGAATACTCTACCCTCAAAAACTATTGCGACCCCCTATACTTGTGGGTTATCACGCACCATATAAGAAAATAATGAATGAATGGGAGAAAATGAGATAAGGGACTTTGCTACTATCTTTTACCACACTTGTTCCTCGAAGTGGCACCTTGTTCTACACATAGAGAGTCTCATGTTATATCATTCATATGCTAGTGGGAATCACCTTTTTTTACTATAAACTTGGCTTTTATATTCCGATGACGCGCTTCCTCAAATGCCTCAGGTATTCATGAGCAATCAAGTTGGATGCACACCCCACTTAACTTCAGTTGAGCTTTCATACACTTATAGCTCTAGTGCATCATTTGCATGGCAATCCCTACTCCTTGCATCGATATCTATAGACGGGCATCTACATAGCCCGTTGATATGCCTAGTTGATGTGAGACTATCTTCTCTACTTTTTATCCCCTTTTGATACCTACCACCATATTCTATTCAACTTATATGCTATGTGCAATGGTTCACGCTCATGTATTGCGTGAAGAATAAAAAGTTGATGCATATTGAAAAAGTACGATCCAATTGCCTGACTTGGACACCGTGGTGCTTAACATTTTTATTAATATGGTGAAGATGGAGCCATGCCTGGCTAATACGATAAGATGAATGGGGGTAAACATTCTTTGAGGATCGTATACTTTGAAAGATTAATGATTTTGTTGCTTGTACTTATAAGTATTGCTATGTTAATGTTTGTTAATTCATCATTTCTCAATGTGCATACATGCAAAAGATTACGTAATGGGTAGCACGTCACATAAAAAATTATGTATTATCATTTACCTACTCGAGGATGAGCAAGAATTAAGCTTGGGAATGTCTGATACGTCTCCAATGTATCTATAATTTTTGGTTGTTCCATGCTTATATATTATCATTCTAGGATAATTTTTGGGAATTTATTGACCGATTTATATTATTTTTTAGCACTAACCTATTGACCCAGTGCTTAGTGTCAGTTGCTGGTTTGTGCATGCTTTTCACTTTTCAGGTTTACCATACCAAACGCAGTCCAATCGTCCTAAAACTTTTTGATGATGTTTTTTGAACCAAAAGGGGACCTAGAAGATTCAGAAGGAGGTTGGGAGCCACCTGAGGGCCCCACAAGCCAACACGGCATGACCTAGGGGGGGCATGATGGCTTGTGGGCCCCTTGTGGCTCTCCCGACTCCGTTCTCTAGCTTATAAATTCTCATATATCCTAAAAACCCTAGAGGCAGTCCGAAACACTTTTTACACTGCCACAAGGCTTCGTTCCGATGGGAGGCCATGTGGAGCTCCGTTATGGCATATGTCGGAGGGGGGATCGATAATGGAGGGCCTCTTCATCAATCTAGTTGCTCTCATGATAATGTGTGAGTAGTTCACCACAGACCTACGGGTTCGTAGTTAGTACCTAGATGGCAATCTCTCTCTCACTACTAGGAAAAAGCCTAGTAGTAGCGTGGGTTAAACAACTAGTAGTAGCTCATGTGCCCGCGCTACTACTACGACGCTATAGCTAACTGGTAGTAGTAGCGCGGGTGCACCTGCGCTACTAGTACATGTGTTAGTAGTAGCGCGTGTGCCATTGACAGCATGCACTGGGTCGATTTTTGTTTTGTTTTTGCAATTAGTAGTAGTAGTGCGCGTCACTGGTACGCTCTATAGATAGTTAGTAGTAGGGCGTGTGGCACACGCACTACTACTAACTATCTATAGAGCGTACCAGTGACGCGCACTACTACTACTAATTGCAAAAACAAAACAAAAATCGACCCAGTGCATGCTGTCAATGGTACCAATGGTTCAATGCAGCGATGACAGGGGTCGCCAGAGTCATGGACGCGCGGTGACAGACCAGATCCGGTGGCGGATGCTGGAGAGGGCCTGGATCCAGGACAGAGAAAGGCGGCGGCGTGGGGCTTCTGTTCGCATCCAAGGCAAAGAGCTCCTGGTCGTCCATGGCAATGACCTGCACGGGCATGGACATGGGAGGGTGATCAAACCAGTGGGTCAGAGAGAAAAATGAAAACGGGGGAGAGAGGAAGAAGATGGAGGGAGGAGCGGGGTTTTGGTCACTGGTGGTGGGGTGCTCTGGCGTGATGGGAAAGACCAATGAGCTCTTGGACACCGCCGGCCGAGGCGGCGGCCTCTTTACGCGCCATGGAGGAGGAGACGCACCTGGGCAGGAGGTCCATGTGAGAGCCTTTGGAAAGAGAGGGGCGAGAGGGATGGGAGAGAAGAAGGATTTAGAGGAGGAGATGGGGCTGCTAAAAAACTCTGTACTTAGTAGTAGCACGGGTTATAAAGCCACGCTACTACTATGGCCTGTCCCAGGGGGCCACAGTAGATACCACTTACTAGTAGCGAGGGGTATAAACCGCGCTACTACTATCAACTTATTAGTAGCGCGGGTTTATAACCCCCGCTACTACTAAGTGGTCTCTACCATGACTCCCGGGGATAGGCCATAGTAGTAGTGAGGGTTATAAACCCATGCTACTACTATCAACTAAGTAGTAGCGGGTAGTATAAACCCGCGCTACTAGTAAGTACCAGTAGCAAGGGGTAAAAACCCGTGCTACTAGTAAGTGTCTATCTATAAGCTTTTTCCTAGTAGTGGCTCTCTATTCATCTTCAATATAATGATCATCACATCTTCGCTTTGATCTATCCGATGTAATACTTTTGTGCGATGCGTTTGTTGGGATCCGATGAATTGTGGGTTTGTGTTCAGATTATTCATGATAAATATTTGAGTCTTCTCTGAAATCAAATATGATTCTTATGTGCATGATCATTATAGATTTGTAATTCTCTTCAATCTATTGAAATAGTTTGGCCAACTAGATTGATAGTTCTTCGTTTAGAGAGGTGCGTTGTGGTGGGTTCAACTTGACGAGTTTCTATATCCTAGGTGCAGAAGGGGACAAGTTATGTCTTGTTGTTGTTGCCACTAAGGATAAAACGATGGGGTTTATTCAAATTGCTTGAGTTCACTTTGTCTACATCATGTTATCATGCTCCATGCATTACTCTATTTGTCATGAACTTAATACGTAGAGAGGCAAGCATACAAGCGCTCTTGAAGTGGAGTAATAGTAATAGGTGTAGACAGGAGTCATCCTATTTGTCTTGGACGTGATGCTTATATACACATGAGCATTAACGTGAATATTTCATAGCTATCCACTTTTCTATCAATTGCTCAACAGTAATTTGTTTACCCATCGTATGCTTAGTTCCATGAGAGATGTCGCTAGGGAAAACAATGATCCCTGGGTCTATTCACCTATATATTCATAAACGCTACAATACCTTGCTATCACTTAATTTATTTTATTTTATTTTTTAATTTAAAATTATCTACAATTATCTACACAACTCGCTTTCTTGCAAATAACGAGATTAAGGGAATTGACAACCTTCTTGCCCGCGTTGGGTGCAAGTTGTTTGCTCTTTTGTGTGCAGCCGCTGAAGACGGTTGTTGTTGATATTTCTATTGGTTTGATAAACCTTGGTTTCATAACTGAGGGAAATACTTACCCATACTGTGTTGCGATTACATGTTCCTCTTCACGAAAAATCCAACACAGATCACAAGTATCCCTGGCAATCATCAATAATTAATGGTTATATATATATGCATGTATTTGCAATGCCCATGGATGTTTTTGTAATATTACCTGGTTGGTGCTCGATTTGCCTCTGTCGACATCGGCATATGCGTCAAAGTTGCACGAAGACTGGTAGTGTCTGTTCCATGAACTCATTGGCTGCAAGTACAAATAATAAGAAGTCAGGCATGACAACATTTAGTTACAAGTTTTTTATTTCCAAGTTCATTAGATGCTAGTTCATCCTCTTTAGTTTAAGTTCATATCATGTCTAGTTCATCTCACAAGCTTGATAAGTCCAAAAAGTACATGGAGCTGATGAAGAAGCAAATGGAGGGGGCTAAAGGTAAATACCAAAAAACCAGTTAATACTCTGGTGGAGCTTGTGAAGTCTCCTCCCCTAGCCCTCACGAACAGGAGAGGAAGGGTGATGCTCCTTGGACAAGATGTGCGGAGGAAGCCCGCCTGATCCCTTGTCACTAGGGACCGACCCTTGGAGCCTACAAAATGCAAAAGGATTGATCAAAATGCATAGAGAAAGAAGAACATGAGCATGAGGCACACGTGGCATACCTCTTATGAAGTGGTTTGGGCCTGCGGGGCTCAGATTGTTCACCCTCCGAATCGGACAGGGCACCCCATGCCTTGGTGGGGGCCTTGGAGGGTGCGATGTCGAAGGCCCTCACGAGGCGCTTTCGGGCGCGACGGGTCTCGACCCTACGACGTCTTTGGACGTCGCCTTCTTTTTTGAAGGAGACGAAGTGCCTTTGCTCCCTTCCTCCTCTCCCCCATGTCCCTCCCCATCCATGGAGACGATTTTAAGGTCCTTGGACTTGGTGTCCGAGGGGTCTTCGATCCGAAGACTCCCCTTCCTCTTCCTCTTCTTCTACAACTCCTTCTTGATCTTGGTCGAGCCCTTTGAAGGCACCATGGCCAGGAGCGCCTTGAGGTCGGGAGATATGTTCCCTCGGGCAGGGGCATCGGGCATTTGATGTTTGCCGCCTGGACAACCCAATTCTACAAACGAAGAGAAATACTCAGTCTATGTAGTAAAGTGTCAACTTGATTGGATCTGGAGCACTGATAGTCACCTCCTTCGGGGTGTGTAACTTCGAGTAGCTGCTGTCCAGCCCATCCTCGGGGAACTCGGTCAGTGACGGTTTGAAGAGGGAACTCCACATGTCACTAATGTTGGTGCGGAAGAAGTTCTGAATTATTGGGATGTCATCAGGCTTGTAGATCCACATCGGGCTAGCCCAAAGTTGGAGTGGTAGGATGCGGTGATGTAGCATCACATCAATCACTTCCACCAGCTTGATGCTCTTCTTGAGGGTTTTGATCCTCTCCTGAAGAGAAGTGACCTCCTTCGGGTTGCCCCATTCCAGATTCTTCCTTTGCTAAGACATCAGCTTCTTCACAGGCAGACCCATGAAGGTAGGAGGCGTAGCTTGGTCCTTGGTGCGAGGCTCTGTGAGGTAGAACCAATCACACTGCCATATTTTCACTGTCTCGATGAATGTCCCCTCCAGCCACTCTGGCTTCTAGGGCTTGTTGATCATGGCACTAGCACATTTGGCATAGTCGGTGCCATGGCTCTTCGGCTAGACACAGACGAGAACCCCCCCCCCCCCCCCCCGTGGGAAAGGGTGGAGGTGAAGCCCAGACCTCTAATGAGGTGGGGAATGAAGACGGCCCGCTCCCAGACACGAGGAGTGGGGATGCGTTGGTCGGGCTCCGACGCCCCATAGGCTACACTGTCAAGTATGTACCCCACTGCCCGGAGCTCCATGATGGTGGTGTTGGTGACCTTGGACGGAACTCATTTACCCTTTAGGTGTGCTTCGGCCATGGGGCGGAAATCTTCTAGCTTGGAGGAGAGATTGAGGGCAATAGGAGCTTGGGAGGTTTGGGCATTGGAGCAGAGGGAGAGCATGGGGTAAAAAGTTTTACTAACCCCTGCTCTTTATAAGGTGGTAAAAAGGTGAAGTGTCGCCTTGACCGTGTCATGAAAATCGCCACGTTTCGGCTGATCGTGTCGTTGTAGCCATGTGGGGTGAAACAATCGATTCTTCATATCCCCTAAAACGCGGGGCACGATCTTTGTTTTGATACAACATGTCAATTAGAGAGTTGCCTAGAACCGTGGTTCGAGTAAGTGGTAAGTGATGCACGTGATGTCACAAGTATGACGCTTCAGAAAAAGTTGTCAATGCTTAATTGTCAGACACAAGTATACTCCTAGTCCTCATGACTAAACTGTGCATTTAGGATAAGTAAAAGCATGCTTTTTACATCGCGTGACCAAACTGGTTTCCTCCTTTGTTGAAAGGATAGCGTGGGCTAGTTCTGTGCATCTTGTGTAGTTACTTGGGGCTGGACTATTGAACTTGCCAGCCAAGCGGAAGACTATCAAGCCAAAGGCATTATCCGAAGTCAGTTATCATCTTCGGCTTCAAAGACAAGTTCGGGGGCTACTGACGGTGTCCTAGACTTGGGGGTCCCAGCCAAGCTGGTCTAGTCCATGGGCCGGGTTGGAGCCTCGTGTGACGCCCCCATTTTGATCGTACGCTAATCATGCACGCAAATGTGCACGATCAACATTAGGGACTCACAATAAGATATCACAACACAACTCTAGACATAAATTAAAGTCATACAAGCTTCATATTACAATCCATGGACCTCGAAGGCTCGAATACATAAACTCAAATACAAACAAGTCAGTGGAAGCAAACAATATGTGAGTACAGACATAAGTAAACAAGTTTGCCTTAAGAAGGCTAGCACAAACATAAGCAACGGATCAAAAAGGCAAGGCCTCTTGCCTGTGAGCCTCCTATCCTACTGCTGGTCGAGGGCAGCCTCCATGTAGTAGTAGGCACCGTTGATGTAGTAGTAGTCGTCGGCGGGAGCAGTTGTCTCCTGTGCTCCATCATCTAATCACAGTAAACATATCGAGGGGAAAGGGGGAGCGAAGCAACCGTGAGTACTCATCCAAAGTACTCGCAAGACTTGCATCAGATCTATGCTAAGTATGCAACATTATCAAAGGAATGTGTCTATATCTTTGGACTGACTGCAGAAATGCCAGAATAGAGGGGGGCCTAGTCCTATCGTAGACTAGCATATTCAATGTCTTGAAGCATTAGAAGAGTGTAGATTAGCACAATATAAGTAGCAAGTTTTATTTAGTAACACATAGAGATTCTTCCTTGACTCCCTATGAGAAAGCAATATCGGAGCCAACAATTTCATTTCAAGTCACCATTCTAGTTGTATTAGATAGGGATACAACTCCGAGCGTCCTTTAATGTGGACACAACTTTTAGAATAGATATACTTCCCTGCAGGGTGCACCAACTTGACCAACATGCTCGATTAACTCTGGCCATACACACTTGCCCGGGTCATGCCCGACCTTGGCTAATCGACATGATGTAGTCCTACCTAGGCTCGATAGAGAGGCCACACGTAGGTCTACATCCTTATCGCAAAGGGGTCATGGGCCAATCTCCCTTCACAATCCTACATGTTACGTGGACGACCGGTATTAGTTCTGGCACCTCTTAATACAAATACAATGCTTACGCGAGCCACCCGGGCGCGTGCCGCCAAACTTTGACATCTGAAGAGATTTCGGGCGAATGTACGACGCAGAGTGCCCATACTGATTCCCGCAAGGTGGTTAGTGCGAACCAGGCTAGAGGCCTTCTCAAATCACATATCCAAACCCATTAATGTTTGGTTAGCTACGACGACGATCAATGATCCACGATATGTGGTACCTTCACCCCGTCTCAAGGACTTGTGGCAGGGCCAAGAATGTCCGCCCATGCCTTGTCATTATTACACCAACACCCTCTAGGTCATCCTGACCTCAACATGTTTCAATAGTAAACTCAAAGTATCCGTGTGTCCATAACATCAAGGGGGAAACCCGAGGGATCATCCTAGATGGAATCCACCCGATGTAATGATCAAGGTGACCAGAGAGGAATCACCCTCGATGGTTCATGCTTGAAGAGTTGCATGATAGAGTCGTTGTCAGGAGTGGCAAAGGAGGAATCACCCTTCGGGATCCGCGGCTGACTAGCTACACTATTGAAAGCACATTTGCTCCCTTGGTGGTTTTGGTAATTAATAACAACATATATGTCGTTGAACTAATGTTTCCACTAAGCATGTTTTAGGAAAAGTTCAATGATGGGTTGGAAAAAGGATTGTGGAATACCCCAAGATGCAAGGAAATAGATTGGCAAAGCTTCAAGCAAGAGGACTCTACATTTACTTTCTGAGAAATCACTTTGAGTCCATAGGAAAGCCAAGACTATAAATAGGGGGTAAGGTACTGTTGGTGAACAAAATGCTCATACGTGCACAAGTGATAGTTTCCACATACACCCACAAGCTCTTCCACAAAAAGTTTGTCCAAAGTCAAATATCCAAAATTGGTGCAACCAACACTTTCCACTCGGTGCCACCGATTCTCAGCCTCAGACAGACTCAGCCAAACCCTAACCCTTCGGTGCAACCGATTCTGCTTTGGTGCCACCGAGTTTGGGTTGCCAACTTCCTGTTACGCAAATTCAAAAAATCGGTACCACCAAGTTTGTTGAATTGGCGTCACCGAGTTTGGCAATCTGACCATTGGTCACCCTATCGGTGCAACCGAGTTTTATGTATCGGTCTCATCGAGATTCAAAAGTTGCTACCTTTGAGGCAACTCGGTACCACCGATATTAACACATCGTGGTCACTAAGTTGGACTTATTAGGTGTAACGGTTGGATTTTTGGAGATGCCTATATATACCCCTCCACCACCACCCACTCGTAAGAGAAGCACTCAGAATAGAACCCCACTCATACCAACAGATTGTTTGAGAGAGAGCCACCTACTCATGTGTTGAGATCATGCCCTCCCATTCCAACCATATGAATCTTGATCTCTAGACTCCCCAAGTTGCTTTCCACCCAATCAATCTCTCCCACGAAAGCCAAATCTGTGAGAGGAGTAACATGACACTCCACACCAGGAGCATCTTGGTGAATTATTTGAACTATAAAACCAGGGGTTTATTTGAAAGTTTATCGCAAAAGAATTTAAAATCAATTAGGCATTTTCTGAAAAATATTTTTTTGAAGTATTCATTTTGACAGAGGAAAAATGTTAATTAAATAGAATTTATTTTCCTGATCATTTTGATATATATATTCCCTATGTTTGGAAAAGATTTGAATGCATTAAAGGATTTCAAACGTTCTAGAAAATAGAAAAGGAAACGTATTTAAACATTTTAATTAGAAAACCGGTCGGCCCACAACCTTTAAGCCCCGAGATCCCTCCGGGGCGGTCACCGACGCACTGATCCCGCCCCCTCTCTCACTGACCCACGGGACCCACCGTCCGACAGCTTCATCAGCGTGCTCATCCCCTTCCCCTCGCCCCCGACCTCGCCTGCGATCCCTCCCCCGCGGATCTCTCTCCTCTCTCCCTCTCCCGACCCTGCACCTGGCCTATAAAAGCCCTTCCCTCTCCGCACTCCGTTCCACCCCGAGCCCCCCAATCCCCTCGCCAAAACGCCACCGCACCACCTTGCCAGAGTTCTGACTCCACCCGACCCCCCCAGAGCTCCGAGTCGTCGTCTCCGTCGTCCCCAGTCCCGTCTGACGCCACCATTCGACGCTGGATCTTCATCGCTGTCGTCTGAGCTCTCGGACGCCGCCCCCGAGCACCGCACGACCATCTCCGACCACCTCCGACGTCCGGCCGCCGTCGACCTCGCCGGAAACCTCGACACCCCCTCTGTAAGCCACCGCACCCCCCTGGACCGTTCGATCCAGATCCGACGCGTTAGATTAGATCACTTAAAATCCCGAACCGGTATCCTCTAACGTTCGGTCGTCCGCCGCAAATACCCGCACGCGCGCTCTTTTGACCAATAGGAAGTCGCCACGTAGCCTCTGTCCGTTAGCTAATATTTTTTCTTTTTCTGTTTCGGTTTTAGAAAACAGAATGTGTTCTGATTTTATTTTTGTTATATCTTTTAAACTAATTAGTGTTTTAAATTGTTTCTTTTTTTCTTTAGGTCACAAATTTCATGTACTTTCATCCTATAGTCTTAGATTTGAAATTTGAACTTCAAAATTTGAATCTAACCAAATTTTCTTAAATTACTAAAATCTGTATAACTAGAGTTTAAAAATATATTTTTGTATGAATCTTTTTTCCACTGGTTTGTATTAGTTAGACCTATCATCCTACATAGTTTGAAATTTTTTAGGAAGAATTTGGTTAGGGTTTTTAACAAAAACAGAATCTGTTTAGTTCTTAATAGAGTTTAGTTAGTTTGATTTTAGTTTTAGTTTGAATCTGAATTAGTTTAACTTTTGTTTTTATATTTCATTAGGTTCTGTTGTTTCAACATTAGGTGTATTATTTTTTATTAATATAAAATTTGTTTATTTTGTTTTGTGCTCTAGTTTAAATAGGTAAGTCTTGTTTTCACCTTTAGTATTGTTTAGAAAAATGCTTTGTAGTAACTCTTTTTGCACAAAATTTTTATTATGAAATACTTTCTGTTTTCTAATAAAATTTTGTACTTACTTTCTGTTATCTAAATGGCTAGTTGTTCAAAACAAATTTTTTAACTTGTTATGTCTTAGTAGAGATTTGACACCAAAAATTTTAGAGTCTTACACTTTGAGTGATTCTTCCTTTTGATTGTGCTATTTATTTGTTGAAGTATTTGTTTACCTTGCTGTTGTATGAATTGTATTGTGGTTATGCTTATTGTATGCTTTGTTTGATTCGTTAGATCATCCGGAGTGCGAAGCTTGTTATCTAGAGTCACTTGAGTACAAAGATCGTCAGCAAAGGCAAGTCACTTTGACCATGTATACCTTTGTTTTTATTGCATTAGTTCTACCATCTCCCCAATTGCATGCAAAGTAGGTAATTTGGAAACTTGGTTACTTGATGTAGCATCATGTGGTAGGCACCCCTCAACCCTTTGACACATTGGCCCCGGGAAATGTTGATTTAATTTTGATATGCTATTAGTAGATGGGGTTGGTTGTGTGATTCATGAGAGTTGTGAGATAATAATTTCAAGACCTACAAGATGATCAAGAATTCAAGACTCCGGGTTTTCAACATACCTCTGGGTGGATGATGGTTGAACGGCGCCCTAGAGAAACCAGTGGTTGGCCTAGGTGTTGCTGGAGAAGTGCCAGTATTCACGCGGAAAGGTCCACCCAGGCACAAAGAGATGGATGGATGCTTCAAGACCCAAGGCTTACTTGCACAGCCACAAGTCATTATGGGCTCTGGCTTGGTTGGATATCGTGGTGACCCTGGACAGGCGGTGCTACGAGATGTAGAAGAACGGTAAGAAAGGATGGGCACCGACAGAGTCTCAGGGAAACCCTTTAGAAGACCATGTTTTGGTAATCCATTATCAAACACCCTGAAGTGCGAGAAATCCAACGGAGGCGATCAAATCTTGTGGGGAACGTGTGCAAAACTCTGCAGAGTACCCAAACCTATTCGATTAGCCGTGTCCATGGTCATGGACTGTTTGAGCCAAAGGAACTGAAACTATCTGGAATTCTCAACACAAATAATTGATGTGGGTATTATGACAACTTGGGTATGAGAATTGGTTGGTGGAACCATCTCATTAATCCACCAACGTTGTAGTAATAACTTTTGCTCTCTCTCTTGTTGTAGGAAAAAATGGCTTTATGCATAACTTACTACCCCACCTGCCATATATGCATATAGAATAGATGATTACTTTACACCCCCTCTTTTGTGACATTGCCGGCATATTCAATATACTGACCTACATGGCTGCAACATATCATGTTGCAGAGTACTTTTCTGACCAGGAGTGAGGATACGCTCTATGCTTGGTGAGATGCCCTTGGAGTCAGATGGACTCAACTACCTTTGAAGCTTCCGCAAGATTAGTTATTCTCATGAGTTGGCCTTCAGCCACTTTATTGTAATTCTTATTGTAATAAAGAACTCGATATGAGATTTTCGATTAATAAAGCTATGTGATTTCACTTTGATATATACATTGATGTACCGTGTGTGTACCAGCATGAGCTTGGGATGGTACAGAAACACCGGAGATTCGACCTTTCAGGTCGGGTCACTACACGATATGACACCGTATGCACATTGATCCAAATGATGCCCAACTACAAAGATCTCAAGGCAACGGAAGTGATTGGATGGATTGTTGCTCATGAGATGACACTCAAGGACAAGGAAGAGCTTAACCACAAGTCTAGCGGTGCTTACAAGGCCACAAGTGATGCTCCCGCTACCTCAAGTGACAAACTTGTCACAAATGAAGAGATAAGCCTTATGGTCAATAAATTCAACTAGTTCCACAAGAATAGAGGCAAAGATTGAAACTCCAACTCAAGATATGAAGAGAAGTGTTTGTCAATCCGTGATCGAAATTGCTAAAATTGCAGGAAGCCCGGACACTACTCCAATGAGTGCATGGCTCCTTTCAAAAGGAAAGAAGAATCACCAAGAAGACAAAGCTCGAGATGAGTCACCTCTAAGAGAGATAAGGAGTAGGGATGATCGTTATGAACGAAGACCCTCAAGGTGAAGTAGGTACTTGGAGAATAAGGACAAGTACACCAAGAGCTACTCAAGAAGAAGACATCAAGCTCATGTTGGTGAATGGGTTTCCGGCTCCGAATCCAACAACCACTCCGAGAGAAGCTATCACTCCAACTCCGGCTACAGTCAAGATGAAGGTGTTGTCGGACTTGCACTAGTGACAACCGACTCCTACGACACATTTGATTCACCAAATGAAGGGAGTGGATGTTGCTTCATGGCTAAAGGCCCCAAGGTATCACACCCCGAGTATCTTGATTTCAATAGTGATGAGGGTGACTTGTTAATTGAAGATGCCTTGCTATTTGACAAATCTAGTAATGTTAGTCAAGATGAACTTGCTAGTAATCACTCTAGTCTAGATAAGTTGTGTGATGATGATAAGTTGGAAATAGAACGACTAACTCAAGAACTAAACACTCTTAAGTTAGCTCATGAGTCTACTCTACAAGATCATAGAGAGCTTGAAAGGACACATGAGAAGCTCTGCTTCGAGAAGCTCAACTTAGAGCAAGATCATGAGTTCCTTAAAGCTATCAATGATGATTTTCGAAAGAAGACTTCCTCTTATCTAGCCAAATGACTTCTCTTGTCTATGTTCATGACACAAGTTAAGACTAAGCAAACTAGTAACAAAGGCAAGAAAGGTTCTTCAACTAGTAGGAATAAACAAATCCAATGATATTGCTTATAGTAGTTCTATTGATCCCACTAACTCTTCTCTTAGCCAAGTTACACTTGAGCAAGAAAATGAAATTTTGAAAGGGATTATAGAGAAAGGTATCTACAAGAGTCTTGCTAGGTGCAAACAATTTGAGCAGATTATACACAAGCACGAAGGATACTGTAAGAACCATGGTGTTGGCTACTTCAACGCTAATGGAGTTGAATGGGAAGAAGGTCAATACCCCAATCCCAAGATCGTTCCTCAGAAGGAGAAGTATGAAAATACTCTCCCCAAGGGCACAAAAGCTCAATATGACCTTCCAGCACAAGACCCCAAGCTCAAGGGCAAGAACAAGCTTCAAGAGGACATTGACTCATATGAAGATGAATCCCAAGCTTTGGTGAAGTGGGTTCCCAAGACTACTACAAGCTAAACTTCTACAAGTGCTAATTCAACACCAAGGATCCCCATCAACTTGATGTGGGTACCCAAGAAGAAGAACTAGAGAAGTTCTTGAGGGGTGTCTCCACCAATGAAATCCACTCCTATTCATTATTGGCAAAGAACTAGTTGCAATCAACATCATGCAATATTCACGGAGTCACATATTCCCTCAAAGGTAAGCAAGGGACAAGGTAATCAACAAATCAATGGACATCATCATGTATGCTTTGCACTCCATGTCCATAGATATCCTTGTATTTGTCTCTTGTGTGTTGGGCATAACCCATGTAGGTGAGAGGAGTAATGAAACAACAAGGATGCTCCCAACTCATGGTGATCTTCATCAACTTTGAGCATCCACCACTACTTCACCTACATGAAGTCTTTGTCGACAAAACCCAAGGTTATTTTATCCCTCCTATGGGGGGATGTCACGTCAAGGGGGAGCTTTACTCTAAGAATTGAGTCAAAGCATCTCATAGTATGTGACAACATTAAATGCTTTATGTAAAAGTGGTAACCCAACTTGTGCTTCAACAATGAGTATGACCTATGATCAAGTATTCTTACTTGGCTCCTAAGTCAATATACTCATATATAGATGACTCCATCATCGCCAAAATGCTTGTTAGATGCTAGTGTGTTTGTGCATGTTTGCCGTGTTTTCTTTTGACATCTTATTGTGTGAGCATACTGGTCCGCATTTATTTACTCATTCGAGGACATCCAATTGTTGCTATTTGGCTTTTGATTTTTCATTTTCTAATTGGATGTACAAGAATGTCTAGGACCACTCCTCTAGCTATCTATGCTTTCTCACCTCATGTTCTATTCATGCTGCATCACAAAATTTGAACAAGTACTTTTTGATTTCTCGGTGTGAGGAGCATTCGGAGTTCCGTATCGACACATGACTGACCATTAAAACCTCCCAAGTGCATGTTGTTGGGACCAACTCAAAAATCTTGGTCTCACCAAATGCCTAGGGTTGATCTGGTTTTCAATCTCGGTACTACCGATTCCATATTCTCGGTTACACCGAGTTTCCCAGTCAGCTGACAGTTGAGAAACTCGGTGACACCGAAAATTTAGAATCGGTGTCACCGACAGCGAGGGGTACATATGTTGTGGACCCGACACTTTGAAATAAAATCCTCAAACCATCGCACCCCAAAACCCTAAGCTGCCGAAAAGGACCCCCTGGTCATTTTCGTTGTCTTCCCGAGCGCCTCCGCCGTTGGAAGTCCACGCTGTCAACGGAATCTTCACCCCCGTCGTTGTCGTAGCAAAATCATCACCAAGATAGGATACGATTTCGAACCCTTCATGTGCTCCCCTCTTGAATTCTTGCACATTAAGGTTTTTCCATCCACAAGCCACCATTTGAGATTGATATGTCCATGAGAAATTCCATTAGAATAGCGAACGATCGATTTTCTAGGGTTTGCCATCTGGCCGATGAAACTCGGTGGAACTGAAGCAAACAAATCGGTGTCACCAATTTGCCCTCTGTGCTGCTGAGAACGATCTCGGTGAAACCAAGTACTCTTTTTTGGTCTTTCCTAAAGGAGTGTCAAGTTTCTGTTAAAGAGAAAGCCAGTCTCGATAGCACCGAATTTTTTTCTTTGATTGTACCGATTTTCATGTGACAGAATGCAAACCTTGAGAATCTTTTGTTCAAATTTTCAAAAACTCTGCATTTTGTGATGACTTATCCTATTCCACTCTTCTATACTCTATTCACAGGGTCAGATATGTCAGATGCTCAGGACAACCAGAACTTGCAGGAGAAGAACATTGACATGAGTTCAGGCACTAGCCGTGGGTCCAGTTCCTTTCCAGATCTAGGAACCCCTAGTTCACATGGGTTGCCCTGCTAATAGGACCAGGAAGAGACTGAATTCAGATGAGGAGGATTCAGACTTTGTGCCAGAGGAGGTTCTTGCTAACAAGCAAGACAAGGCTGCCAAGAAGTCAGCCAATGAGGCCACCTCTTCCAAGAGGGTAGTCAGCAAGGTATATGCACCTCCAGAGACTATGAGAGCACCTGAGAGTTCTAGGGCTACCATGATCATTGAGCCCCGAAGGAAGTCATTGCCTAAGAGAGCGGGAGAGAATAAGGCTAGGAAAAGGCTTATCCTTATTGTTGGCAGGCCTACCTCAATGCTTGAGGACCCAGAGGAGGCTGCTGGTGCTGCTGCTGAGGAGGAGGAGGAAGAGCATGTTGTCAAGGCCCATCCCAAGAAGAAGCAGAAGAAGATGTTGGCAGATGCTATGCCAAAGCATGGTCCCTCCAAGAGCACCAAGTATACACCCAAGAAGGCTGCTGCTGAGAAGTCCAAGAGGACTGCCAGAGACATTCCAACGTCTGAGAAGAACAAGGGAGCTACCTTCAGAGAAGCTGATGAGGATGTTATGTCTGCTTTGATGAAGCTCAGACCTCACCTTCCAGAGCATAATGCCATCCATCCACTTGTTGTTGACATGAAGAAGAAGAAGAAGAAGGATGCAGGTTTGAGAGAGTGGAGAGCCATTGATCCTTACTCTCAGAGGAAGAAGAGAGATGTGGACTACATGTTCTACACCAAGGAGCAACATGATTTCTATGAGATTGTGCTACTTGACAAGAGTCCATCTATGAGTGACAAAAGATATGTCGATTGGAAGTACATCAAGGAAAATGAAGACTACTTCCCGAGTGCGCAAGACAACTTCCACTGCATTGGCCTAGACAAGTTTTTTGGCAAAGAATTCACTACATAGAACGACGAGATGATCATGCAATTCTACCCCACTGCTCACTTCTATGGAGATGGTAGGATTGTGTGGATGACAGAAGGAGCAAGATATGAGTCTACTGTTGATGAATGGGCTGTCATCTTAGGAGTCCCAGAAGCACAGGATGGAGATATATGTGTATACTCAGAGTCCAAGGCAAGCCACAATGCCATGATGGACATATACAATGCCATTCCTGTTGCACAACTCCAGTCCCACAAACTAGGATCTATCTATCACCTCCAGGCAGGTCTCTGCACCATTAACACTATTTTGAGGCATACTTTGATGCCCAAGTTAGGTGACGAGAAGATGATCCGAGGCTACTCCATCAACCTGTTGCTTCTTATTGACCAGCACCAGAGATTCAGAGTGATGGATCAAATTGTGGAGACTATGAACAAGGTTGCAGCTGATCAGAAGCGCTCATGCTACTATGCACCCTACATTCAGATGCTCATCAACTCCAAGCTAGAGAAGCACATCTTTGCTCTGGACAGACCCCACTTGCCCCTACAGCCAGACTTCGATGACAACATTGTGGTGATGGACCCAAACCATCCCACATCAGCTGTAGCTCACATAGAGGCAGAAGCACAAGCAGCTAGAGCCACTAGTGCTCAAGTCCCTTGATCCAGGAACGAGCAGATGGATCTCTTGATCCCTACAGTCATAGACATGAAGAATGATATCAAAGGCATACTAGACAACCAGAACAGTCTTGTGAGGATCTTTGAGGATAGAGTGAAGACCCTCAATGACAAGGTGGATGGGCTGACCAAGACCGTGAACAAGCTCAAGAAGGAAGTAGATGAAGCTGCTATACGTTGCACCTCTTCAGAGTCTGAGGAGGAGGAGGAGGAGGAGGAGGATTGTGCACCTGTTAGGACGACTGTCCAGTTCAGGACTCAGGCCAGGACACCTATAGTGCGAGCTCCGGAGATAAGTCCTTCATCGTCAGCACCTACTACTGTCACCTCAGCTCCATCAGCTCCTCCAGTGCCACCAGTTGCTAGTCCAACTTTGTCCAGGACATGTGCAAAGGCCTTCGACAATGCAGTTCTCTCGACTTCGACATCGACCACCGGAGGAGAGCAGCCCTAGAAGGACAATTAGTTATATCTCTTCGAACTTTTTGGTAACTTGTTGCCGAAGGGGGGGAAGTTGTATACAGATCGTTAGGCTTCAAGTGAGAGAGCGTTTGGTTTTTATTGCTATTCCAAAAACATTTGGTCTTTTGTTTTGGATGTGTTATACTTTTATTCGTGTTTGATCATATGCTATAATGTGTGATGCTACTATTTCCTATCCTTTTGATGGTTATGAGATGATCATTCACTTTGCTTGATGTGTTGTGCTATGATATTAACTCTCATTTACTCTCGCACACCACCAAGTTGTATATGACATGGAATAAGTGCCCCATGTACCTAATTGATTGTGCATTTGCATTCAAACAAAAATTTAAAAATAATGCACAAATTTAGGGGGAGTTCTTGCTTATCACATACTTCTCAAAGCGACGATTATATTCACTTATTATATCATATGTCGAAGCTTTGATATAAATGTTGTCATCAATTACCAAAAAGGGGAGATTGAAAGAATATTTGCTCCCTTGGTGGTTTTGGTAATTAATAAAAACATATATGTCATTTAACTAATGTTTCCACTAAGCATGTTTCACGAAAAGTTCAATGATGGGTTGGCAAAAGGATTGTGGAATACCCCAAGATGCAAGGAAATAGATTGGCAAGGCTTCAAGCAAGAGGAATCTACATTTTACTTTATGAGAAATCATTTTGAGTCCATAGGAAAGCCAATACTATCAAAAGGGGGTAAGGTACTATTGGTGAACAACATGCTCATACGTGCATAAGTGATAGTCACCACATACACCCACAAGCTCTTCCACAGAAAGTCTGTCCAAAGCCAAATATCCAAAATCGGTGCAACCAACACTTTCCACTCGGTGCCACCGATTCTTAGCCTCAGATAGACTCAGACAAACCCTAACCCTTCGGTGCAACCAATTCTGCTTCGGTGCCACCAAGTTTGGGTTGCCAACTTCCTGTTACGCAAATTCACAAAATCGGTACCACCGAGATTTTTGAATCGGCGTCACTGAGTTTGGCAATCTGACCGTTGGTCACCTTATCGGTGCAACCGAGTTTTATGTATTGGTCTCACTAAGATTCAAAAGTTGCTACCTTTGAGGCAACTCGGTACCATCGAGATTAACATATCAGTGTCACCGAGTCTGACTTATTAGGTGTAACGGTTGCATTTTTGGAGATTCCTATATATACCCCTCCACCACCACTCACTCGTAAGACAAGCACTAAGAATAGAACCCCACTCATACCAATTGATTTTTTGAGAGAGAGCCACCTACTCATGTGTTGAGACCATGTCATTCCATTCCAACCATATGAACCTTGATCTCTAGCATCCCCAAGTTGCTTTACACACAATCAATCTCTCCCACCAAAGCCAAATCTGTGAGAGAGTGATTGTGTGTTGAGGAGTGTCGGTGTCAAAACCGGTGGATCTCGGGTAGGAGGTCCCAAACTGTGAGACTAAGATCGACAGTAACAGGAGACGAAGGGGACACGAGTTTACCCAGGTTCCGACCCTCTCAATGGACATAATACCCTATGTCCTGCTTGATTGTATTGATGGTGAAGGGGTTACAGAGTTGATCTACCCCTAGATCGTATATCTAACCCTAGATGAGTTGTTCTAGCCCTATGCCCTAAAACCCTCCGGCTTATATAGATGTCGGAGGTGTCCTTGGCTTAAACATGGTCGGTTACATGCCGAAGAGATAACTTGCCTAGCTACAACTAATAACTTGGAGAACACGTCTTGACTACATGAAGCTTCCGTCCTAGCGCAGGTGGTCCTCGATCATCCGATGCCTGCCTTGCAGCCCATACAGTCCGGCCCATGAACAATGGGTCGGCTATCCGAGGACCCCATAATCTAGGACTCTCTCAGTATCCCCCGAACTGGCCTTCAACGCCAATATATATTCGGTTGATTCCTTTACGTCATCGTCTTCAGCTTGCAAGGCGAGTCCCTCATCCTTCTTCGTTCGACAACCGACCAGTCTTCAGTAAGATCCCAAGCGTCGCAGGCACGGGTCATCATAATAACTGCATGAGTTCCTCGATTTTCGTGCGTCATGGGGAGGTGAGTGGCCAACAATTTTTACAATCTTACCCCTCCGCAACGGAGGCACCAACCCATTTAATCAAACAAAATCGTGGTTCAGACCGCATCCTCTTCCTCCCTTTCGTCAAAAACTCCTATCGGAAACTCCACGCGTAACATGGCTAACGCTCCCAACTCCTCAGCATGCCCTTACGGCAAACGCCCAGGAGAATGGACCAGCTGCTCCATCACACTCCCGCGGCTTCGTAATCTGGAGACCCAAGGATATCTCCCATCATCAGATCTAGCGGCAACCCGCGCAGGTCTGCTCTCTTATGGTGATGAGGTTTTCAACGAGCGCTTCCCTAATCCAAACAAGGGACATCGCGTCTGCTTTGTCCCCTTCCCTCTCCGGGGCCTTGGGTTTCCAATCCATCCATTCTTGAGGGGGTTGCTAGAGTTCTATGGGATTCAACTCCACCATCTCACCCCAGGGTTGATCCTACACATCTCGGGCTCTATCGCCTTCTGCGAGATGTTCTTAGGGTGCGAAGCTCATTTTGATCTGTGGAGGAAATACTTCTGCATTGTCCCCCGAACTCGGAACAAGACCATCTTAGAGGTCGGCGGGGCCGAAGTATGCCACATAGCAGGAACGGGGTATCCGGCTGGCACACCGAAGAAATCCAAAGAATGGATCTCGGAGTGGTTCTACATTGAATATGTCCCCCTATTCGATCCAACTCAGACAGGTTTGCCCGAATACTCCGACCTCCTCCCGAAGAAGAGGTACAAGTGGCGCCCCCAAGATCTCATGTCAGGAGGAGAGCACCGAGGTGCAACGCCTGGCCGCGCAGGTGCGGATGCTTGCCCATCACCGGCTGACCATGATTTACATCATGGCCGCTGCTATCTCCTGGTGCGTGCAGCCCCTCCAACAGAGGGTGCACCCCTTATGGCGGTACAACGGTACAAGAACACCACGCGTTCCCGAAAACTAGGTCCTGCCAATCCAACAGCGTTGGCCGCCACACTTGCCGACCTGTACAAAGGAGAGCAAGAAGACTTCATCTGGCGGTCAACCAAGGAAGGGTATTCATCCGACAATCCCATCGAACTGGTAAACCTTCCTTTTTCAATCACAAAATAGTTCGGGGCTTCATTCCGCACTCTATTTGACCGAGGCCTTGGCGTGAATAGGAATGGAGGAGCTTCGTCGAGACAGTCAACTGTCTGGCTCCTCAGCCCGAGAATCATTCACGTGACAATGATCCGGGCTTCAATGAGGATCCGGATCTCCTTCTTGACTTTGAAAACGGAGTCTTCTACTAGGACAGCATCGTCCAGACTCCGGTGGCTATCATAGTCGATTACCCCGAGTCATTCTCAATTCCGTCCGCGGGTAAGAAGAAAAACTCCTCTCGCAAGAGGTCTGCTAACCAGAGCGCCCCGGACGCGCCGGTCCCGGCCCCCAAGCGTCGCCGATCAGCGCGCCATGCGCCAACTGCCGAAGCCGTGGGAGAGTCAGAGCTGGCCGGGACCCTGCAAAGGAGCCGGAAATGGGGACGAATCCATTTGTCCGCGAATCCCGAAGGTACATTGTTCGGATATCCGCCTTATTGTTGTACTCAGTAGAATCTCATAGCCACTCATTTTTTGCGTAGGCGAAACTCCCAATCTTCTCCTACCCAGGGGGCTGCCCGGGTGTTAGGAGACGCCCGAAGCTCCCGGGCCACGACCCATGTGGCTTCCGCTACGGAAGCCCCCATGGCCAACCCGGCGCCCGCCGAATCTGGCGACAGAGTATCCATCACCAAATCGGAAGTGGAGAGTGCCATGCGTCATCGGCACCGATGGGACGCCATGCGGCACCCAATTTTCTCCGACCAGGACTTTGGCACCCTACAATCAGCGGATGCACATCTCAGGACCGTCCGAGCTAGATTCAGCGAAGCTATGAAGCTGATAACAACCAACATTCAGGTAAGAGGTCGGATTTTATAGAATCTGCATACTTATGTAAGCCTAGTAGCCCCCGAGCCTTAATTTGATTTAGAAAAAACGAATTAAGGATCTCCGTGAAGGCCGAACTAGCACAAGTGAAGAGCTTCATGCGAGAGGCCCATGGTGAGTATGCTTTTACTGCTAATCTTTTTATATTATCATGCCTGACATATGGATTCCGTATAGCAGCCGAATCGATAGGGCATATGGAAAGGCAACTGGAAGAAGCCCGGGATTCACAAAGGTATGCGGAATCCCAGCAGCTAGCTGGTTGTCTTGTTATACAAAAACAAGTCAAACAAATAAAGAGTTTAAAGACTCAATTGGCCTAAGCTCAATAAGAGAATCAAAAGCTTTGGAGGGGCATATTCGGTAAATACAATTCTGCTATGAGTAAGTATTTCCGATGTAGAGAATGATAATAATCACGCTTGTTATATTGTGTGCAGGTCTCCTGACCGGACATCCTGAAGAGGAGATCGAATCGTACCAAGGGGAACTGCTGAAGGAGATGACCTCTCTCCATAAGCACATGCAAAAAGAGATGAAAGGGATGGTGAAGGCATTATGGCCCAATGAATAGCCACCTGAAGGGCTAGCTGCACTTGTCGATCGATTTAGGGGAGCTCGGGATAGGTTCGAGCTGTGGAAGACTTCGGCCTGCCGTGAAGGAGCACGGGAGGCGTGGGCAATGGTTAAGACCCATTTCACCGGACTTAACCCCGAGCATATGGCATGGGTTGGTCCTGTGGGATCGGATGGAAAAGAAGTGCCACTCCACTTGGTATATGACCAGATGATGCCAACCTCCCATCTCTCCCAAGAAGACTGCCCCCTCAACACATTAATTGATGATCTCCATCAACAGTCGCATATGTAATTTACATATACATGTGTAAAACAATCCGTGTTGTAAACTTTTTCTTAACTGGCCATCGGCTTCTCCCTCCCGTGCGAAGAGCTGGGGAGTGTTCCTTCTTATTATTCCTTCGCCAAAGAGTGAACTGAATTCGGGGAACCAGGCAATCCGGTCATGTGGTGCGAATAGGAAGAAAGCACACAGAAAGATATGTTCTATTACGATGTAGCATATGAAACATCTTCCGATGAAAATAGTAACTCTATCGCCGGGGTTCTACGAAGAGCGTAGATAGGAATCTGCATACTTGCAGTACGTGACTAAGTGTCCTTTGGGAATAAAAGACCCAAGCAACGGAAATAGCAACCAGAGCCGTATAAGGTGTTTCCGTCATAGCCTACCAATTGTCTACGTAAGATAGCTAGCTTTCGACTTCACCCATCTGAGCTACGTGTCTGGATGACCTGGCTATAACAATCATAGAGGTGCTCCCTTTACTCTCTAGTTGAACAATCGGGAACGTAGAGAGTAACCACAGGAGCAAGGCAACCCAGCTTGGCAAAGTCTTAGTTCTAATTGATGCATAGGATGGCTAAAACATGACAAAAGAAACATGTGCGCCCGGTAAGTATGAACAATTAAATTCCTGGCTATTAAAAGAAGACCCCACGTGCCGTGTTCGGATTTAACACTTTATGGTGTATGCCGATTATCCATAGTACAAGATTAGTTCAGCCGAACATAGGGTAGGAAAAGAAATTGTACCTATCGAACAGCAAAGTGGGAAAGGAAATAGCAAAAAAAAGCAAAGAGTAGCAGAAAAGGAAAAAGTTTAGGGGAGTTTAGACGACACTTTATCCGTAGAAGCGCCAAAGACGAGCTGTGTTCCATGGGTTTGGTTCAAGGTGGTTATCAGATGAACTCTGCAAACGATAGGCCCCTCCCGCGAGCACTTCGTCAATGATGAAAGGACCCTCCCAATTGGAGTTGAGTTTGTGCTTCTCTTTCTCCAGGAGCCATAGGACGAGTTCTCCTACATTGTATGCTTTTGCCCTGACCTCCCTACTTTGGTACCACCGAGCTTGCTATTGGTAAAGAGTGGATCGAGCCAGAGCGATGTCCGGCTCCCCCTCCAAGGCATCTAAGTCGTCCTGCCGATCTAACCCGGCCTCCTTTTCCTCGTACATGCACACTCTTGCTGCGTCATGGATAATATCGTAGGGGAGAACTGCCTCTGCCCCATAGACCATAAAAATGGTGTAAAACCCATTGATCTGTTCCGGGTAGTACGTAGGCCCCATAGAACGGAGTTGAGTTCCTCCATCCAATGACAGTCGGATTCGTGAAGAGATCGGACCAAACGTGGCTTGATGCCACTCATAATGAGACCGTTTGCTTGCTTGACTTGTCCATTGGTTTGCAGATGATAGACCGATCCATAATCGAGCTTTATGCCCATTTTTGCACACCACTCCTTGCCCTCTAGGGCCATGCAGTTGGATCCATTGTCCATTATTATACTATGCGGAACACCGTAATGGTGTACTATGCTAGATATAAATTCGATCACTTGTCCAGATTTAGCCGATTTAACAGGCTTTGCTTCTATCCATTTGGTGAATTTGTGAACCATGACCAGTAGGTATTTATTTTTCTTGGTTCCCCCTTTGAGGGGTCTGACCATGTCCAGCCCCCAGACCGCAAAAGGCCAGGTGATCGGAATAGTCTGAAGAGCTATTGGGGGCATGTGACTTTGATTTGCGAAGAGTTGAGACCCAACACAATGTTGAACGAGTGACTAGGCGTCCGTCTGAGCTGTAGGCCAAAAGAAGTCGGCTCAGATGGCTTTGCCAACAAGAGATCTTGCTGCGGCGTGATGCCCGCCCATGCCTACATGGATTTTGGCGAGGAGCTCATGTCCCTCTTCCTCGGATATACACCTCTGTAATACTCATGTGGTGCTTTTCTTGTATAACTCACCCGCGTGTACCTTGTAGGCCTTGGATCGCCAAACTACGTGTCGTGTCTCAGTTTGATCGTCGGGGAGTTCCTTGCTAAGGAGGTAAGTGAGGAAGGGCTCTGTCCATGGCTCAATTACTGCCATTACCACATGAGTCTAGGGCATCTCATTCATTGTTGAGTCGCCGATGATGCCATCATCTGGTTCGTTTATGGGGGGAACAACTTCATCCGCTGTTTTCGGACCGGTGCCATTTGCGTCGTCCTGCCACACTACGGATGGCTTGAAGAGCTGCTCCAGGAAGGTGTTTCTCGGGATGGGATCGCGCTTGGCTCCCATAAGGGCCAATATATCGGTGGCTTGGTTGTTATCTTGAGCAACGTGATGGAATTCCAACCCCTCGAATCGAGTAGATATCTTGAGGACGGTGTCTCTATATACTGCCATCTTCGGATTTTTGGTGTCGTACTCGCATATGGCCAGGTTTGAGTCTCCCCGTACCTCTAGCCGTCATATGCCCATTGACACCGCCATCCGAAGACCATGAACAAGAGCTTCATATTTAGCGGCATTGTTGGAGTCGACATACATGATTTGCAACACGTATCTTTTGTCTCCTGTGGGGGATGCGAGGATAACTCCATCCCCCAGACCGGCAAAGGTCTTGAATCCATCAAAGTACATTGTCCAATGGGAGTATGCACTATAATCCTTGGGGAACTCTGCCTCTGTCCATTCAGCCAAGAAGTCCGCCAGTATGTGAGATTTAATGGCGCGACATGGCTTGTAGGTTATTTCAATGGGAAGGAGCTCAATGGCCCATTTGGCTATGCGACCGGTGGCATCCCTGTTGTTGATTATATCACTCAAGGGGACTTCCAATGCCACCGTTACCACACACTTCTGGAAGTAGTGTCGGTGTTTCCTCGATGCCATGAATACTGTATAGGCTATTTTTAATAATGCGGGTATCTGGACTTGCATTGCGTTAGCACCTCTGACACATAATATACCGGCTTATGAGTTTGGAATTTATGTCCCTCCTCATCTTGTTCGATGACGAGCACCGCACTAACGACCTTGTTGGTGGCCGATATGTATAACAACATGGGCTCACCGGTGCCTGGTGCCGTGAGTATGGGGTTGGTTGCCAGTATTGCTTTGATTTCTTCCAATGCAGCCGCTGCTTCATCAGTCCATTTGAAAATTTTGGTCCATTTCAACAGCTTATAGAGGGGCAAAGCTTTTTCTCCAAGGCGGGAAATAAAACGGCTTAACTCGGCTATGCAACCGGCTAGTCTCTAGACATGCTTCAGCTCTGTGGGGATTGCAACTTCTGATAGAGCATGGATTTTATCTGGATTTGCCTCTATTCCTCTATGGGAGATGATGAATCCAAGCAGCTTACCCGAGGGGACTCCGAATACACATTTTTCCAGATTAATCCATATATCATATTCGCACAAATTAGAGAAAGTTTGACGAAGGTCCTTGATTAACTGATCGACGTGTTTGGTTTTGATTACAACATCATCCACGTATGCCTAGACAGTCTTTCCGACCTGTGTAGTGAGGCAGGTTTGGATCATGCGCTGGTATGTGGCCCCGGTGTTTTTTTAGCCCGAAGGGCATTGTGTTGAAGCAAACTGGCCCGTAGGGGTGATGAATGCGGTTGCCACCTGATTGGATTCCTTCATTTTAATTTGATGGTATCCAGAGTAAGCGTCGAGGAAACACAACAAATCGTGTCCGGCTATGGCATCAATGATCTGGTCTATGCATGGTAAGGGAAAAGGGTCCTTGGGGCATGCTTTGTTGAGGTCTTTGAAATCGACACACAACCACCAGGATTTGTCTTTCTTAGGTACCATCACCAGGTTTGCTAGCCACTCGGGGTGTTTAATATCCCGAATAAATCCGGCATCAAGCAATTTCGCTAATTCTTCACCCATGGCTTGCCGTTTGGGCTTGAAGAAGTGGCGCAGGCTCTGTTTCACGGGCTTCAAGCCTGGAATAATGTCCAAGCTGTGTTCGGCGAGCCGACGTGGGATTTCGGGCATATCAGAAGGATGCCAAGCAAAAATTTCGCATTTTTTGCGGAGGAAATTCCACAATGCTTCGTCCATAAGGGGATCGAGATGGGCTCCGATGGACGCTGTTTTATTGGGGTCCGTTGGATGCACCTGAAATTTGACGATTTCCTCTGCTGGTTTAAAGGACGTGGACTTGGGCCTTTTGCTGAGGATCACATCGTCCCTGTTAACTATCGACCGTAGAGCGGTCAACTCCTTGGCGGCGAAATTTTCCGCTAATGCCTCGAGGGCGAGCACTGTCGTTTTGTTTTTGGCCCGAAGGGCTATATTCGGATGACTGGCGAGCGTGATCACACCATTTGGTTCTTGCATTTTGAGTTTCATGTACCCGTAATGGGGTATAGCCTGGAACTTTGTAACGGTGTCGTATCCTAATAGGGCATGATAGCCACTAGGGAAGGGGACGATGTGGAAGAGAAGTTCTTCGGATCGGTAATTTTCAGGCGTGCCGAACACAACGTCCAGGATGATACATCCGGAACAACGTGCCTCTTTCCCTAGGATAATTCCTTGGAAGGTTGTGTTGCTATGTTCGATGCGAGATCGGTCGAAATACATTTTCTCCAGAGTGGACTCGTAAATGAGGTTTAGACCACTATCGCCGTCCATGAGCACCTAATGTAGTCTGTATCCATCAATGATGGGATTCAAGACTAGAGCGGTCGGTGAATGTCCGGGAAGGATGGGCGGCTGGTCAGTATCTTTAAAAGTAATCGGTACGTTTGCCCATGAGCTAGTAGCTGCCACATGGTAGACTTTCTCATGCTCCCTAAGAGCACTTTTACGCCTGCTCCTCGAGGGGAAGATCTCATAGACCGTCAGGACTTCGTCATCGAATTCGTTTGGCGAAGGAGAATGCCTATTCGACGGAGGTGTGTCGAGGATAGCCTCGCCAGTTTGTGACTTGCCTGACGACCCAGCAAGCTCGAAGGCTATGAGTAGGGTTTGTGTTCAACAACACGGAATGAATGGGGAAAGGTTTATCTAAAAGTCCATCGAGGATGGTATCGGTCCCAAAAAGGGACTTGTTTCTTTTTTCGACGGGTTCATACCTGGCCGGCCGATTTGGAGGTACCCTCTTGCTCTGAACTCCTCTAGGGTATTCGAAGAATTTTGGTTCCGAGAACAACCGCTCAGATTGCTAGACATTCTCCATGGCACAGTACTTCTGTACCAATTCGAATAACTCCAAAAAGTCATTTATGCGTCGGCAGGCCACGGCATTAAGAATCCCTTCATCATGGCAATTGCTAATGAAAATTGCCATTACGTCTTGGTCACTAAGACCTTTTACTCTGATCTTAGCGAGTAGGAGTCTTGCCCAAAAGTGGTGGACTGATTCTCCTTGTATTTTCTTGATATCCCGAAAGTCCGAAGACATGGGCTTTGGTAAGGTACTTGGATAATCGTCTTGGGCGGTGGGTGGGAAAAAATGTTGCCTATCACAATGAGTGTTCGGAAGTGCGGTTTGCAAATCGCAAGACAGATCCTGGACCGGTGATGGTTCGGCTTTAAAGTGATTCCCCATCTCTGATTCTCCGACAGGGTCTTGGAGATCATGGACAGGGGTATAGACGGTTTTCAATTACGGCTGACGGGCAGAATCCGCGACCGGACACTAGACAGTGGCAACAAGGTGGGTGGCCGGAGGGACATGAATCTCCCTGTCATCGGGTTTGATCTCTAGACGATTGTAGATCGGAACCTGGTCATCTGATATACGCATAGCTTCGAGCCAATCGAACAACTCGTTTAAGAACGAGGCGATGGCAGGATGCGTGTCGCTGATACGAGTGGATTTATCAAGCAGTGTGATGGTTCCAGAGTTATGAAGAAGCGGATTCGTGTTCCGTTCCACCATGGGACCTGATGTATTGGACATCAAAGCATCCGGATTTACATATTTTCCTTCGAAGGTTGAGGGTTCCATTGGAACAAGTGTTCCCCGTGAGCCAGCCACGAACTCTAGGGTTCCAAACTTAATACACTGTTTGGGGGGAAACCTTCCGATCTGACCATGATGGCCGACCGAGCTGGCGTGCGACAAGATGTTGTTGCCGATGAAATTCTGATCGGGGGCAAGAGTCCCCTCGATACAGATCTCGCTACTTGCGACGGGGCGAGACATCGATTCCTTCGGCGCTCATAGAGGAACTCTCAATGAAAGCACCAATGTTGGTGTCAAAACCGGTGGCTCGGGTAGGGGGTCCCGAGCTATGAGACTAGGATCGACGATAACATGAGACGAAGGAGACACGATTTTACCCAGGTTCGGGCCCTCTCAATGGAGGTAATACCCTACGTCCTTCTTGATTGTATTAATGGTGAAGGGGTTACAGAGTTGACCTACCTCGAGATCGTATGTCTAACCCTAATGAGTTGTTCTGGCCCTATGCCCTAAAACCCTCTGGCTTATATAGCTGCCGGGGGTGTCCTTGGCTTACACATGGTCGGTTACTTGTCGAAGAGATAACTTGCCTAACTACAGCTAATAACTTGGGGAACACGTCTTGACTCCATGAAGCTTCCGTCCTGGCGCTGGTGGTCCTCGATCATCCGATGCCTTGCAGCCCATATAGTCCGGCCCATGAACAATGGGTCGGCTATTCGAGGACCCCTTAATCTAGGACTCCCTCAAGGAGTCTATCATCTTGAAGCACAAGAGCAAGGAGTTGATCGACATTATCGAGACTATTACATTTTGGAGGGTGTTGCCTCCTAGATTCGTTAGGTGTCGCTTGGGAGCCTCCTAATTTGTATTGTGAAGTGAACCAAGAAGTTTTTAAGGGTAAGGAGATCACCTACTTTGTGAAGATCTACCCCGAGTTAGGCTACTACTCCGTGGACGTAGGCCATCATGGTATAGTCAAGGTTGCTTCTTCGTGGAACCCTCCGTGGCTAGATCCCTCCATGGACTCTCGCGACCATTACCCTTTGTGGGTTGAAGACTCCATAAACATGGACGTACGATAGCACCACCGATCAGAACCACAGGAATAATCATCGTGTCTTCAAATTGCATTTGATCTTCCTACCCTTCCTTTGCTTACATGCTTGTTATTACTTTTTGCTGTTATACTCGTAGACATGCATGTGTAGGGTGTACTTGACTTGCTATGATGCTAAAATCGGCCAACACTTAAAACTAGGAAGAAGTAGATTTTTAAATTGTCAAGTAGTCTAATCACCCCCCCTAGACCTACCTTCGATCCTACAACTATAGAGTTATCATCATGAGTACGTTATGAGGTATCACCCTCGGTACTCGATAGTAGCTCTGTAGAGTCGTACAACTAGGGGGTGTGAGGTGAAGGTGACGGGCATGGCTTGTCGATCGGTTGATTGAGTCTTTGATGATGAAGCAGGGGTAAAAGGGACAAGTGGGGTCACTGGGGATCACTAATCAACCTATAATAATCATTTAGCATACAGTAAGGTATATCAACAGTTTAACAAAAACAGGTTATGCATCAGAATAGGATCTATAAATAAAATTCGCAAAATCTAATGCAAGCATGAGAGAGAAAGAGTTGGGGGATATTCGAATGATCAAGGGGGGTTGCTTTCATGGATACTCTACGGTAAGTGGCTTGACGTCAGCGGTGTAGTCGTACATGGCAGCAGCGTCGGTCTCGATGTCTACCAGAGAAAAGAGAGGGAAGAAACAATAAATATAAAGCACACAGATGCATCATGATGCATGACATGACAATATACTATGCTAGGGATTACCTAACATACTACTACACATTACAAACGGAGCGGGAAAATATCTGACGATATTTCCCGGTTCTAAGGCTTTTATCGGACAGATGAATCAGAGTGGAAAGTTCCATGTTCATGCTAGGGGCATATGACAAATAAACGGACAACGATTCAGATCCGTCGAATTTTCTGAACAACTTTCATATATAAATTATTTTCATCTGAGTAATAATTTATTTTATATGATTTTCAAAGTTTTAATAATATTCTGAAATTAATTGGATTTATTTAAATTCGAAATAAAAAAGAATATACTTTTTATACCCACAGTGGATGACAGGTGGGTCCACATGGCCTAATTGACCAAGTCAACAGTCGAGACAGTAGTCAACTAAGTTGACTATTGACTGGTCATCTGACATGTGGGGCCCACATGTCATTGTCACAGGTGAATACAGATTATTTTAAACAAGTTCATTAGAGGGGTGGCCCACGTGTCATTGTCACTTTTTATTATGAAAGTTTATTTAGCAATGCGGGGGTCACATGTCTTTGAGTGTTAGTGAGGGGGGCCTCGGGTATTACTAAATGGTGGGTTAGATCCTAATCTCTACAGGGCCGGCACCATTCGGCAGAGAGCCAGCTGGCCTCTGCTCTGCATGACCATGGCAGCCGGCATGGCAAGCAGCCGCAACGAGGCAGCGATGGGCGTCGGCGGCAGCGACAAGGCGTAGCAGCAACAGCGTGGCAGCAACGCGATGAGCAGGTGCGGCGCTGTGCACGCACGGGTGGTGCGGGGGAGCAGTGGGCAGTGGTGGCGCGCAGGCAGGCATGGGCGGCAAAGGCACACGAGCTGCGTGCGAGCAGGCGTGCGCATGAGAGCGGCCGGGAGAATAGGGGTGGAGGGGGGCAAGGCACAGTCAGAGCAGGCGCGCACACGTGCAGCTCGGGCATGGCCATGGGTGAGCTTCGGGTAGTGACTACGGTGATAGATCGAGGAGGGCAAGGCTGGGAGCCGGGGGACGGGCTCACCGCGAGCACGAGGGCATGTTTGAGGATGATGGAGGAGTCGACGGGGCCGGGGACGTTCAGGGACGAGAAGATCGACGAGGTGGACAAGGCGGGCGCCGGCAAGGGGATGAACGCGAGTGGCGTCATTGGGGCTCCGTGGCTTGATAATTGTGATATGCGTTGGGTTTTTCTGTGAACAGGAACGGGTTATTGCAGCACAATGTGGGTAAGTATCTCCCTCAGTTATGAAACCAAGGTTTATCGAAGCAATATGAATACCAATTCTTAACCGTCTTCAGCGGCTACACACAAAAGAACAAACGACTTGCACCCAACGCCGACAAGAGAGTTGTCAATCCCCTTGATCTCGTTATTTGCTAGCAAGTGAGTTGTGTAGATAATTGTAGATAATTTTAAATTGCAAAATAAAATGAAATCAAATAAAGAACATAAATGTAGTGATAGCGTTTGTGAATCAGGTCAGACAGGAGGCACCAAGACAGAACCCTGTCACATCGGCATCATATAGACTCCAAAATACCCACGTGATCCTAAAACAAATTGAGCAAGAAGAGTAGAATCCTAAGTCGAATACCTCACAAGAGCATAGAAGAGGAGTAAAAGAATCCTACTCTCCGATATAACTAGACTCAAAATAGTTTTACTAGACTCGACTCGGCCAAGTTCGATCAAGCAAAGGCTCCTATGGTCGTATGGCTCTGAATACCAACTTGTCACGCCCAAGATGCACGCCTATCCATTTTAAGACACAAGGGCCTCACAAGGGATAGAGGCGCATCTTGCCGTTAGCAAGTATAGTATCATCACATCATACAGTACTGAAAAGATGAGTATACAAGATTGGCTTACACTCGCCACATGCTAAATTACAATCCACTCAGAGTTCAAATCATCAAGATGAAGACAGGGTCCGACTACGGATGAAATCAAATGATAAAACAGATGCAAATGATACTATCTCGTTGTACCAAAGATCACGACCATGGTCCTCTACTCATCCGGATAAGTCACGTACATCCTGCCCCTTTCCTCATCATATTTCCACTGGTGTTGGGTGAGATCATCCTGCACGTTCTCATCTGTACCTATACTTGGAGGGTTGTAGGAATCTGTGAGCCACAAGGACTCAGCAATCAAGCGCCTGGGTACCGAGACTATTCAAGCTTAAATGTTGGGATGTGATAAGTGTTTAGTTTGCAGCAGCACTAAGCATTTATGGTGGTTAATTACACAACAAGATAATAAATATGAGTGGCCTACGATGAACGATCGAAACTAGCATGATCTCTATGAGATCCTGAACACTTACTTACGACAATCATAACCCCACCGTGTTCTCTCTCGCATCATGTTCACGATCAGAGACGATCACGGTTACTCACACAGTTGGTGTATATTAAATTAGAGTTTACTTCAAGTTTACTATAACCGGGTGTTAAACAAATATCCAAGTTGCCACATAACTGCGGGCACGGCTTCTCGAAAAGATTTAACCCTGCAGGGGTGCTCCAACTAGTCCATCACAAATAACCACACTTCGCGGGAATAGCCTCGACCACGGATCTCGTGGTCATCATAGGTAATTCCAAAGGAATTCCAACACCTCGAGAAAACCCGAAGCAAGTCAGACTTCACATGCAAGACACTCGATAAAGGTAAAACAAATCTAGCAAGACCACCCGACGTGTCGACGAACCCGATAAGAGCCGTGTATCCCGTTCTCAGGACACGACGGATAAGCTAGTGTAAGGTGGCCTGATAGAAATCTCCCAAGTTGCCCTGGGTTGGCCCCGCACAGTGCTCTATTTTGGACCAACACTCATGAGAAGCACTGGCCTGGGGGTTGATTAATTATCCACGGGTTTGCAAGACCCTATGCAAATTTTATTAAGTTGTTAAGCAAATGTAGTACCAATGTCGGGTCTTGCTAGACAAGTTTTAATCTCAACCAAATAAACAAGGGGGCCCACATAACAACCCCGTGCGTGTTAGGAGCGCAAAATATGGAAACCATAACACCGGTAACAAGAACCTATGGCGGTAACAACGGAACAAAACACTTAGCAAAAGGCCAAGCCTTCCACCAATACCAAGATATATATGTGCATTAAATTAAATAACATATATTATTGTGATATCCAAATCCATGTTATCACATGGAACAACCTGCACCTGCAACTAAGAACGCTATAAGAGGGGCTGAGCAGCGGTAACTTAGCCAATCAAAGGTTTGCTAGGATGTGGAGGTTAGAGGCTGTCATGGCATTTAGGAGGCTGCTATTCAAGTGGTAGGTAGCGCAATTGTAAC
This sequence comes from Hordeum marinum, assembly GCA_022496015.1. NCBI lineage: Eukaryota > Viridiplantae > Streptophyta > Magnoliopsida > Poales > Poaceae > Hordeum > Hordeum marinum. The sequence continues at coordinate 103,114,053 of CM039676.1, read as the reverse complement.
GATAAGAGCGAGAAACAAGCAAGCAAAAATAGTATCGGGATCCGAGTACGATCACCTTGCCTGTTGGTTCTTCAGTGGAACAAGTAGCGGGATCCTCGTAGTAGTACTCTCCTGGGTACTCGTACTCAGTATCAACACTCGCCTCTACCCAAGAGAAACAGCAACAATAAACATCCAACCAAGGTGCAATGCACAAACAAGATGATGCATGATTCATTTGCAAGAATTTAACATGGCAACCCAAAACTAGTCATGTTTCACATGCAGAGTTTGTTTATTAATGAATCTGGACAGAACCTGATGTTGAGTTGTTTAAACATGCATGAACATAGAAAATATGGATGCATCATGCAAAATTGATAGAAATGCATATAAAGAACGCAAGAAACGGAGTTACGGTTCTCACGATACGCTCACGACAAGGTACGAAGGCAAACACAAGACAACAAAGCCATGGGCTGATTCTTGGCATTCCAAGGTAGCCACTGGTTAGGCAATGAAAAACCAACCACAATAGACTCAAAAATCAATCAATTCCATGGAGTATCTCCCACAAGTCACAAAACAATAAAATAACAATCTGCCACAAAACAACAACATAGCAACTTACACAGCCCACAACTTGAGCTACAGGAAACCTACAGCCACAAACAAGATACTGACAGAATCAACACAACACACACATCAACTTATCCAACTACACAATCAGCAATGGAGGCACACATCAATAAGCATGAATCTATCAAGTTGACATGATGAAACAATTTTTCTGGGACTTACTGAAAATAACAGTTTTCTGGAATCTGAGTTAATAAAGTAGCAAGTTGACAGCAGTGGTTAAATATGCTAAAGACCACATATTGACATGAAAATTAACAGGATTGTAGGATACAACATCTAATTCAAATATCTAACACTCAGCATGAGCAAATTCACAACACATCACAAGATACCATCCACTCTACATGGCATAAAAATGACAGCAGATTCTCAGACTTAGTTTTTAGCATGCTGAAACAGAAACATTAAGTTGGCTACTTAACAGCATGTTTCACACTTATATGGGTGATTCTCATGTTAAAAAAAATACAATGGCATAACAGATGTAAAACACTAGCACTTCCCAGTTGGCACATGTGCCAAAGCAAGCATGGATTAAATCATGCCAAAATGACAAAGTAGCATCACAGCTGAAAATGACAGTTTTATGAACTTGCTCGAAAGTGAAATTTGAAAGCCCCAATGGATTCATTGGCTCTTTATACCCCAAAATCATGGGTCATACTCATATGACCATGTGAAACAACAGGGCACAAACAAGATAGCAAAAATAACCACCTACTCTCATAAGTGTGGATCATAGCTCTAATTAAACATGCATAAATGAACATAACCAGATTTGTAACTTAGCTAGAGATGTAAATGAGCTAACAAATACCACATGCACATAATCAACAAGGCGTGAGTCAAGTGGAAAACCCACTAGTCACCCACATCCACATCTACTCCACACACACACACACACACTCAACAAGGCACACACACATATGCTCCATATGCCTAAGGGCATATGAGCACAAGCTCACTCATGAACATACCACCTAGAAGGGGGTGTTCATCCACACACACACTCACATGGCCATATATGCATAAGCATATGGCACACACACACTCACTCTCACAAGTGCACTAGGCAGACATGCTCAACACACACACTAGCCCATGTGTGTGTGTGGTCATCCACACACATATGCATACATATATGCACATGTATATGTGTATGGTAACACACACACACACAACAACAAACATGCATATAAACTCACTACTACTCACATGCCTACACATACACACACATGCAAATACATCTATGGGCATACTCATATGCACCTACACCCACTACAAACCACACTTACACACAAACATCACATACTCACATGCATATGTATGCACCACACTATGTGGCACATACACACACAAGCACATGCGTATGTGCAAAACCACTTGCACATACACATCACATGCATCTATATACATATGGATGCAAGCACACCCACACATACACTCCAATAAATAGAAAAAGAAAAACTATCATGTTGGTTTGTACCTACACACACATATATATGTAGCAAAGAGAAAACAAAAGAAAACAGAATAAAAAAGGGGGAGGGGTCGGGCTCGAACCCCAGACCTCAGGGTCTTTCCCCCTGGTGCCTACCACTCTGCTGCACGCTCGAATGCTAACAGAGGAGGGGCACTGCCTCTGATATACACACACCACAACACAGCTTACTGACAAAACTGAACCCGAACTGCACACGCACATGACAGAGCAACGGCGGCGAACAACAGCGACTACAGGCAGGTCCGGCGACGCAAAAGGACACTCACCTAGCGGGAACTACCGGAGCTCCATTCCCCTACTCATCCTACGACGAAGAGGAAGGAGGCAAGCTCAAGCCCGCGCCTTGCGGACGGCGGTGACAGACGACGACGGCAACTACACGCGGCCTACACAGGGAAGAAGAAGTTGCGGGGACTAGCTGCTCACTGAGGGGAAGGCGACGACGAGCGGTCGAAACGAAGACGACGGAGGGGAAGAAGACGCGCCGGAGTCGAAGCAGGGGAAGAAGATGGCGGAGCAGAACCCTCCGGCGAAGACGACGACGGAGCCGTCGCTGCAGGGCCTCTTCGGGGCTCCTAGCGGAAGGGGTCGAACGCGGGGACGAACCCCGTGCTCCTGGACACCATGAACGACGTTGATGCCGACGGAGACGACGAGCTGGTCGTCGGCGAACTAACTGAACCTCTCTGAACCCTTACCTGATAGGGGGAAAGAAGCAAGGAGGGAGAGAGATGGAGGAGGAGATGGGAGCTGCGGCGGCGGAGGGAGAGAGAGGAACCCTAGGCGAGGGGCACGAACGCTGAGGGGAGGCTAAATAGGCACGAGCTAACGGCGATGGCGACGGAAAAGGCGGACGGCAGAGCGGCTCTCTCTCTCTCACTGAAACCTGACGGAGGGGAACGGGAGCAGGTGACCGTTCCCCGAGCGGGCTGGGTCGCAGGAGAGACACGGCCCACCTAGCTCCCTCTCTTTCTGGAAAAAGAAAACCACAGGGTTTTCCTTTTTCAAATAAAACAGAAAGAAAAGAAAACCCTAGAGAAAAATAAAAAGGATCTTGGTGCAAACAAAAATACTTTTGCAGAGAAAATAATATGCCCTATTTAAATAAAATATTAAGTTGATTTTTAGGACAAGTAATTTTAAATATTTTAAATAGGCAGCCCTCTGTTATTTAAAACACAAAAGCATACAAACTTCCAACCTCAAAACAACCATACTCAAAATTATTAATATGAATAGGGCTACCTCTTGAACATTTTTAAACATTTTAATTTGAAAGTTAAATCTGCTATGAAAACAACATGGGAATAAAAGGCATTAGGTTGGGGTTTTTGTTGAAAAGAAAGAGAGGGAAAGGAAGGGGTTTACACACATGATCCAACCACTAACAAACCACATCACAACTCCTGTCACACTCACAACCACCACACCATTCAAAGACACATGAAAACAAGCATGGCAAGATGAATGCTATGATGGATGATATGATGCATGAATGCAAAACAACTCATGGATAACAAGGTGCAATTCATATCATAGCTCATGACACAAGGTTCATACAAAGGGTTACATGCCAAATAAGGTAGGGACAGCACTTGGGCTGTCACATGCCTACACCTACTACTATTACTCCACCCATTGATCGCTATCCAGCATGCTTCTCGAGTATTAAGTAAAACAGAGTAATGCTTGAAGAATGATGACATGATGTAAACAAAGTAAACTCAATCAATATGAATAAACCCCATCATTTTATCCTTAGTATCAGAAACACAAAGACGCAACTTGTCCCCTTCTGTCACTGGGATATATAAACTCGTCAGTTTGAACCTACTACAACGCACCACTCCCATCGAAGAAATATCAATCTAGTTGGCCAAACTATCTCAATAGATTGAAGAGCATTACAAAGCTATGATGATCATGCAAATAAGAATCTTAGTATTCAGGTTTGACTCGAATAATTTTCATGAATAATCTAAATGTAAACTCACAATTCATCGGATCCCAACAAACACACCATACAAAGGGATTACATTGGATAGATCAAGGCAAAGATGCGATGAACATTGTATTGAAGATCGATGGAGAGAGAGAGATTTCCATCTAGGTACTACCTATGAACCCATAGGTCTGTGGTGAACTACCCACACATCATGGTGAGGGCAGCAAGGTTGATGAAGAGGCCCTCCGTGATCAATCTCCCCTCTCGCACGGTGCCGGAACGGAGGTGTAGATGGCCTCCCATCAGAATAGAGACTTGCGTCGGCGGAAAAAGTGTTTAAGCAGCACTTCTAAGGTTTTTAGAATATATCAGAAATTATATGCCAGAGAGGGGTGTCGGAGGCGCAAGAGGGAGGCACAAGCCATCAGGGTGGCCCCCTAGTGGCGCGCCCTGTTGGCTTGTCGGCCCCTTGTGGCTCTCCTGGCCTCCTCCCAAAGCTTCCAGGTCTTCTTTTGGTCCCAAAAAATCATCAAAAAGTTTCGTGGCAATTGGACTTCGTTTGGTACTGTAAACCTAAAAAGTCAAAAACACGCAGAAAACATCAACTAGCACTAGCATTGGGTCAATAGGTTAGTGCTCAAAAATATTATAAATTGGTAAACAAATGCCCAAAAAGTCTCCTAGAATGATAATATATTAGCATGGAACAATCAAAAATTATAGATACGTTGGAGACGTATCAGCATCCCCAAACTTAATTCCTGCTCATCCTCGAGTAGGTAAATGATAAAAATGGAATTTTTGATTTGACTTGCTACCCATTATGTAATATTTTGTATGTATGCTCATTGAGAAATTATGAATTAACAAATAGCAACATAGTAAAATTTATAAGTATAAGAAACAGAATCATTGATTTATTAAAGTATACGAAACTAAAAGAATGTTTACCCCTACTCATGTTATTATATTAGCAAGGCATGACTCCATCTTCACCACATCAATACAAATGTTAAGCACCACAGTGCCCAAGTCACACAATTGGATCATACTTCAATATGCATCAACCTTTTATTCTTTATGCAATACATGAGCGTGAACCATTGGACATAGCATATAGGTGGAATAGAATATGATGGTAGATATCAAAAGGGTTAGAAAGTGGAGAAGATAGTCTTGCATCAACTAGGCGTACCAACAAGCTATGGACATGCTTATCGATAGATGTCAATGCAAGGAGTAGGGATTGACATGCAAATGATGCACTAGAGCTATAAGTGTATGAAATCTCAACTGAAGCTAAGTGGATGTGCATCCAACTTGCTTGGTCATGAAGACCTCGGGCATTTGAGGAAGCCCGTCATCAGAATATACAAGCCAAGTTTAATATGAAAAGGTAATTCCCACTAGCATATGGAAGTGAAAGCATAGGAGACTCTCTATATGAAGAACATGGTACCACTTTGAGGCACAAGTGTTGTAAAGGATAGTTGCAAAGTCTCTTCTCTTGTTTTCTCTCATTTAGTTTTTCATTTTATTTTTTCATGGCGGGATTTTCTCTCTTTTTCTTTTTCCTCCCCCATTCATATTTTTTTATATGGCGGGATCATTTGGCCTCCTCCGTTTTTTATTTTTCGTCCAGAGTCTCATCCCGACTTGTGGGGGAATCATAGTCTCCATTATTCTTTCCTCACTGGGACAATGCGCTAGTAATGATGATCATCACACTTTTATTTACTTACAACTCAATATGAAGAACTGATAGGAACATATGAATCTATATGAATGCCTATGGCAGTGTACCAGGATGTGCAATGATCTAGCATGACACGTAGCAAAAACATGATGAACGGTAGCTTTGCCACAAATACTATGTCAGCTCTATATGGTCATACAACACAATATGATGATTAACGAACTAGTCATGTGAAGTGACGATTGAATTTGAATGGCAATATATTTCAGAATGGCTTGCAAATGCCGTAATAGGTAGGGATGGTGGCTGTTTTGAGGAAGATATAATGAGACTTATGTGCAACAAAGCGTATCATGTCTTGGGGTTTGGATGCACCGGCGAAAGTTGCACCGATCCTTGAGGTGAGAATGGGCTATGCATGATACTGAAGAGGCTAGCAAATATGAGAAGGTGAGAATGCATATGTTCATGGTGTCACGTTAGTCATAAAGAACTCATATACTTATTACAAAGTTTTATTAGTTTTATCACAAATCAAAGTACTCCTTGCATGCCCCGAGGGACGAGGTTGGTAGGAGTTAACCATCGCATGCCCCCGACTCATAACAACACTAGGATTTCAGCGAGGAATAAAAATGCTCACACATCATCACCATGCTTATTTAAATTTTAGATGAATAACTAGATGACACCTCTTAATCTTAACACTTCTATGAACCAACAATTGTGGACTGATACCTTTTTCATATTATCACATCACTACCATTAACACAAAATTTCTCTATATGTGCTACAAGATGGTTTTGATTATCATTCATTGAATACCTATTTTTTGGAGTAGTCTTATGACCCATGAAAATTACCATCACTATTTATTAAGCTCTCAAACAAATATAACTGAAGAATGAGAGCATATTATTTCTATAAAATCTACACGCCACCGTGCTCAAAAAGATATAAGTGAAGTACTAGAGCAACTGCCAAGCTCAAAAGATATAAGTGAAGCACATAGAGTATTCTAGAAAATTATGATGAAGGTGTGTCTCTCTCAAATAGGTGTGTCTAGCAAATGATGATTGTGACATACTGAAAGTTGCGGGATCACTAGAAGAGTATGTCTAGAGGGGGGATGAATAGACTACTAGCAGGAATTTAAAACTACATCAAGCATAAGTTTAATGTTGGCATATTTTAGCAATTATAGCAAGTCTAGCACACCCTACACATGCAAGTCATCAAGTATAGCAGCGGAAAGTAAAGACATTGCACATGGAAGTAAGGAGTACATATAAGAAGATCAAACGCATGAGGGACACGAAGATTTTTCCCACGGTTCTGATAGGTGGTGCTATCATACATCCATGTTTATGGAGTCTTCAACCCACGGAGGGTAACGGTCATGAGAGTCCACGGAGGGCTCCACCCATAAGGGTCCACGAAGTAGCAACCTTGACTATTCCGTAATGGCTTCTGTCCATGAAGGACTAGCCTCACTATGGGTAGATCTTCACAAAGTAGGCGATCTCCTTGCCCTTACAAACTTCTTGGTTCACTCCACAACACGAAGTAGGAGGCTGCCAAGCGACACCTAACCAATCTAGGAGGGACCACCCTCCAAAAGGTAATAGGCTCAATAATATCAATGAACTCCTTGCTCTTGTGCTTCAAGATGATAGACTCCTCAACACACAATTACTCTCTCATGGATTTGGCTTTGGTGGAAGAGATCGATTGGGTTGAAAGCAACTTGGGGAGGCTAGAGATCAAGATTCATATGGTTGGAATGGAATGGCATGATCTCAACACATGAGTAGGTGGCTCTCTCTCAGAAAATAGGATGGGGCAAGTATGGAATAGTTCTGAGTGCTTCTCTTGCGAGTATGTGGTGGTGGAGGGGGTATATATAGGCATCTCCAAAAATCCAACCGTTACACCTAATAAGTCAGACTCGGTGACACCGATGTGTTAATCTCGGTGGTACCGAGTTGCCTCAAAGGTGGCAACTTTTGAATCTCAGTGATACCAACACATAGAACTCGGTTGCACCGATAAGATGACCAACGGTCATATTGCCAAACTCGGTGACGCTGATTCAACAAACTCGGTGGTACCGATTTTGTGAATTTGCATAACAGAAAGTTTGCACCCAAACTCGGTGGCACCGAATCAGAATCGATTGCATCAAAGGGTTAGGGTTTGTCTGAGTCTGTCTAAGACTGAGAATCAGTGGTACCGAGTGGAAAGTGTTGGTTGCACCGATTTTGGATATTTGGCTTTGGATAGATTTTTTGTGCAAGAGATTGTGGGTGTATGTGGTGACTATCACTTGTGCATGTATGAGCATTTTGTTCACCAACAGTACCTTACCCCCTTTTGATAGTATTCGCTTTCCTATGGACTCAAAGTGATTTCTCACAAAGTAAAATGTAGAGTCCTCTTGCTTGAAGCTTTGCCAATGCTATTCCTTCTCCTTCTTATTCATCGGGATACTCTCCACACTCCCAACCCATCTCTCTTTATGGACTTTATCTGAAATACACTAGATGAGAGTATTAGTCCAAGAGACAATGTATGTTGTCATGAATTATCAAAACCACCAAGGGAGCATATTGTGCTTTCAATCTCCCCCTTTTTGGTAATTGATGACAACATACAATCAAAGCTTTAAATAAAGATATGCATGTATATAATGAAGACTTTGAAAGACACATTGTCGGTGTCAAAACCGGCGGATCTCGGGTAGGGGGTCCCGAACTGTGATACTAGAATCGACGGTAACAGGAGACTAAGGGGGCATGAGTTTACCCAGGTTCGGCCCCTCCAATGGAGGTAATACCCTACGTCCTACTTGGTTGTATTGATGGTGTAAGGGGTTACAGAGTTGATCTACCTCCAGAACGTATAGCTAACCCTAGATGAGTTGTTCTGTCCCTATACCCTAAAACCCTCTGGCTTATATAGATGCCGAGGATACCTAGGGTTTACACATGGTCGGTTACATGCCGAAGAGATAAACTTGCCTAACTATAACATCAGATGTGGAGTGCAAGCCGTGTTGCCTGAAGCTTCCATTTGGAGACTGGGCCTTCAAATCCTTCGGTGTTCGGTAAGTAGCCCTCATAATCCGGCCCACAACAATAGGTTGGCTATCCGAGGACCCCCTAATCTAGGACTCCCTCAATAGCCCCCAAACTTGCCTCCAACGCTAAGGGTCTTTAGCTCCGACTGCTTCGCGAACAGAGTCTTTGGCTTGCGAGGTGAGTTCCTTCCTGCCGAACCATAGTTCGGCCTCCAATGACAAGTAGTCTCCCGCATAGTGGCACCTCCAAATATTGTAAATTGATTGGCTTTGAAGCCCAAATGTCAGGGGATAAACAACAGCCCTCTCACGACCTTTATAACGAAAGGCTATAGCCCACCACGACCACCAGGCCAGTCGCATAGACTCGATTCGCGGTTCGAGTCTGTTTTAATCATCACAATCTATCAATATACCGATCGTGTCCCGTTTTATACGGGATATACTTCGTCACGCACACGCAACGGCTCGTGCGTCTCGAGAAGTGGAGGGATTCACGGCGCGGCGAGGGGAATCCACATCGACAGGCCTCATAAAAAGAGAAGGAAATCCCCAAAGGCTTTTTTACGCTCCCCATTCGACTTCTCCGCCTCCCATTACCTTGCGCCTCTAGAGCACAGATCTAGGTCTCTCTGCCCCCACCTTCGAGCTCAGAAATGGCGGGTTCCAATGGCCAGTGGGAAGCTTCCACGGTCACAAACAAGGACACACTTGACCTCAAGAAGGCCACTTACCTCCCCGCCAACATCCCTCACCGCGCAGCGAAGGAGGGCCAAGTGATCCCCACCCCCATGCCAGGCGAGAGGGTGGTGTTCATCCCCCACTTCATCAGGGGGTTGAGCTTCCCACTTCACCCCTTCGTGAGGGGACTAATGTTCTTCTACGGCATCGACTTCCATGACCTCCCGCCGAACTCCAGCATGCACATTTCGGCGTTCATCCTCGTCTGCGAGGCCTTCCTGCGTGTCGAGACGCACTTCGGGCTCTGGCTGTAGGTCTTCAACATCAAGCCCAAGTGCGGCGGCGGCAAGCACGCAGACTACGACAGGGCAGTTATCGGCAAGCTCACCCGTGTCGGGTGGCAGTCGGACACCTTCATCGACACCATCAAGGGATGGAAAAAGGAGTGGTTCTATGTCACCGAACCAAGAGAAGAGTGCCAACTCCGCGCCTCCGCATTCAGATCTGGTCCCCCCACCAAACTGGCTTCGTGGCCCAAAAAGGGCCTGGTTTGGGGATCGGGCAAAGAGGTCACCGATCTGTAGAAGCGCCTCTGCTCCCTAGTCGAGGGGGCATCAAGATAGCCGATGTGGTCAAGGTGATGCTCCGAAGACGCATCCTCCCCTGCCAGCGTCGGGACACTCCCCTGTGGGCTCGAGAACTCGAAGCCGATCCCATAGTCCAGAATCTCTTTCGGACTACGTAGGAGAAGTTGTGGAAGGTGCTCTTCGAATTGATGAAGAGTTGGCCATCCGAGGAGGAGCACAAGGGTCTTCATGCCGCCATGCCCGATTCCAAGGTACGATATTCCCCAGCTTGGTTGGCTTTATTACACAGAGAATCCCTATATCCTCTTATCCAATCTGTTCTGGCAAAGACGGCAGAAGAAAGCCATCAACATCAACAGTCTGGCTCCTCAGCCCGAAGATGAGAGGACCGGGTTGTTAGCCAAGCTGCTCATGGAGAAGCCTTATGAGGCTCCCATGAAGAAAGAGAAAAAGAAGAAACCAGGCCAGGCTGGCCTTCGCATCAGGGACCAGCCTGATGTTGCATCCGAAGACACCCCCGCCTCCTCAAATCAGGAGGAGGCCGAAGAGGAGGAAGAAGAGGAGGAGGAAGTCAAGAGCGAGGGGAAGGCAACTCCCCGCCAAGAAGAGAGCGCCGTCTTCAAATGCCCCGGGGCAGGTAGCTTCTCCTACCCCGAAGAGGGCACGGCACACGCGGGTGGTTCTGTCCGACGACAGCTCGGACTCGAGCCCCGCGTCCGAAGACCCCGAGGAGGTTCCACGAAGGAGCCTAAGGGTCAATCCCCCCATCCAGGTTAGGATCTGAAGACCCTCCTACCTATCACAAGTAGATTCAGAGTTTGCTAACACGTAGGTTATTGGTCCTATAGCCTCCCGCGTGTTATCCCCACCGAGGTGGTATCGAATGGGGAGACCCCGCCCGCCGAACTGGTGGAGAGCAGGGATGCCTCGCACTCCACCACTCCAGGCATCACGAAGGACGTTGTGGAGGTGTCGTCCCAGCCTACTCCAATGGAGGCGGACACAGGGGGTGAGGGAGAATGCACCGTAGACGAGGCTAACGCTTCGGCCACCGAAGACCGGGGGACAATATCCCGCACGGACACTGAGAAGGTCGGACGAGCAGGCGATCAGTCCCCTTCGAGAACATCTCCGGGGCGCACTATGCCTCCGGAGGCACCGGTTCAATCCCCGGTGGGTGATCAGGAAATCCGATCATCCTCGGCACCGCCGACCAACAGGTGGTCGTCCATGGAGGAGGCTCTATCAAGCGCCTCCATCCCCGAGGATCACCGCACCCTTATGAGTGCGGTACTACAAAGCGTCCAATCCGTTGACAATGGACTGAAGGAGGCCTTGAAAGGTCTCCTTACGGGATTTCAAGTAAGTCACCTAATATTTTACAAAGCTTTTTATTTATTCGTATTGTATACATGGCAGCCCCCGAGCCCTAGGTGAGGTGAACAAGCTCACCTAGGGGTCACATCTGAATCTGATAACGCACTAGAAGCACTTTTAGTGTTCAGCATGCTAGAATAAATCGATAGATGATTGTCTATAATTCGGGAAGTGAGCGTCGATGTAATGTATTAATTGTGTGTGTAATGTAGGCTTCGTCATCAGCGGCGGCCACAAATGCCGCCGAGCTAGAGGAGTTAAATCGGAAGCTGAAGCGCTCCGGAAACGAAGCTGCAGCCCTCAATTGAAGGCTCGACGAGGCTCAAGGTATGTTGAGACAGAATCTGAATACCTTCATCTGAATTTCATAGTCCGAATACCATCAATGTAGATTCTCTATCTATGTATAATACACGAGCAGCCTCAGCGAAGGAGGTGGAGAGGCTCGAGGCCGAGCTCCAATGCATGAAGGACGAGATGGCCGCCGAGAGGGCGGCTGCTAAGGAAATGGCTACTACCCTTTCTGCCATGCAGGCCACTAGTGGCAAGCATGAAGCTCACGTGGCACGGGTCCAACAGGAGCTCAAGGATGCCAGCGAGAGGTGCGAGGCCTTGGAGCAGAAGAACAAAGTTAGCTTGGTCGAACTGTCCACCATGAAATCCGGCCTCCAAAAGGAGCGGATGGACAGACGGTTATGTGAGGAGCAAGTGTGCCAGGCCAAGGAAATAGCCGATGGTAAGTCATACCCATTAAAGTGCGTATTCGGGGATAGCAGATTCGAGTTGCTTGCCCGGGTGAGGCTATCCTCAGGCGTGTCTGCCGATCTCCCGATGAGCGTGGCGGACGCCAATCAGCTGTTCGCCTCGCAGTGGGAGGAAGATGAGGCTCGGATGTTCTGGGCACAGTTCGGAGCCCCCGATCATCCTCCTCTTCTGGTGGAGCAGCTAAAACAGCTGATGGAGCTGCACCAGATGGCGGAGCCAGCCATGAAGGACCTCTGCATCTGCTTATGGCCTGGCGAGGCGCTACCAGGCAACTACTTCGTCCCGGTGCAGAGACTGATCTCTGCCGCGCCACGCCTCGACACCGTCAAGCGCTCCTCCTGCATCGAAGAAGTACGGATGGACCTTACCAAGGCCAAAGAGCAATGGCCGGGGCTCAAACCGATGAAGGTCGCCACTGACCCGCCGCCACTCGAAAAGGAGCACCGACACCCCAAGCTATACATCGATGGAGTTATGGAGAGTGGTCGGGTGATAGTGTCACAGTGTTCCGGTGAAAAATTATTTGAATGAGATTGTAACGTGTCCGAAGACTCGTGACAACTTTTTAATGATATTAGTATCCACTCTTACATGGTTTTGAATTCTTTTATAACTCCTATGTGGTTGTTTAATACTGGAAGATGCGAGTCGTCGGCTTCAGCCCCCACGTAGATCTACATGGGGTGTCTATGCCCATGCACTGTGTCCCTTAACCGTATTATCGAAACCTGAAGGCGATGTAGTGCAACAGACTAGGAAATCAGACTATAGTGCTTTATTTCTTTCACTTAATCAAAGGGGCACGAAAATGACTATGGGAAGCGTACGATTAGCCACCGGAGTGTTTGTGATGTTAGGACGAACCGTGGCCAAAGCCAACATCATAATGTTTGCACAAAGGGCAAGTTCCTCGTATAACACGGAATAACCTCTTGTGAGGATTGAAGTATAGTACTTCCAGCTTGGGGTCCACAGATCGGATCGCGCATACTATGATAGTTCGTTTTTGGCTTTCTCCCTTGAGGTGCTTGACCAGACTATCCGAAAACACAATCGCAGGGGTGCTCCCTTTGCCCTTTTAGCCGAATGAGGGGAACATAAAGGGCAAGCACAGGAGCCGGCCAACCCAACTTAATGACCAAAGACATAGTTCGGAACCAATGCATATAAAGCGAACGCCAAGACACCGAACACACGATAGTTAAGGCGATTTGTGTTTGAAATCGAGCCCTCAGTCTATTAGCCAGTTGCCTCGCGTCATACCAAATAGGTTCACGAGAAGAGGGAGAAAGGAGAAAATGTATGCGCCGAAAACATGATGGATGAGGCATACTTGTGCCATGCAATTTTGCATTTTCTCAACAACTCTTATAACTCGGATTGCCGAAGAAACTAATTACAGGTATGCGAAAGAAAGAAAGAAAATCATACAGGAGTTGTTGTACCAGTGGTCTTCAATTGGTGACCTGACGTCCTTGATATGCCCCCTTGCTAGTTGACTCCTGCTCTTGGATGCACCTTGATGGGTGTTAGTGCAGGCGGATTTTGCTAACAAAATCTTGAGAGGCCGCCGCATTATAGGTGAGCTTTACGCCATAGGCAGGCTCTTTTAGGAGTGCCTCCATCTTGTCTAAAGACATATTAATGGTAGTAGGTCGGGCCAGCCGAACACCCACCTTTATTTCCCCAGCGCTTCCCATGGAATCTTAAGTGCAAAGTTGTGCCTCCTCGGCACATGCTTTGCTGGCCCTAAAATTGTGCAGTGGGGGCGAGTCCCTATAGAGGGGAAAAGGAAGGATCTGAGTTTTCGGTCTGAAGCCGAACTTGCTTCCCAGCCTTATGTGCCTTTATGGCGGATGTAGGAACGTGTCGATCTTCTTTGTAGCTGAACTCGGCCGCTAGGGTCAGTGCATGTTCCTTAGTTCTAAGGGAGCGCTCGGTGTTTCCATTGATAGTAATGACCCCCTTGGGGGCTGACATCTTGAGCTTGAGGTATGCGTAGTGTGGGACCATGTTGAAACGAGCGAACGTCGTCCAACCAAGCAGCGCATGATAGCCGCTCCGTAAGGGCATGATGTCGAAGATCAAGTCTTCGCTGCGAAAGTTATCGGGTGAGCCGAATATGACCTCCAGAGTTACTGAGCCCGTGCATCGGGCCTCAACACCCGGGATCACTCCTTTGAAGGTAGTGCTGCTGGGTTTGATCCTTGACATATCAATGCCCATCTTCTTCATTGTATCTGAGTAAATCAGGTTAAGGCTACTCCCTCTATCCATTAGGAACTTTGTGAGGTGATACCCATCTATAATTGGGTCTAGGACGAGGGCCGCCGAACCCCCCTGACGGATACTGGTCGGATGATCACGTCGATCAAAAGTGATCGGGTATGCCAACCATGGGTTGTACTTCGGGGCTACGGGTTCCACCGCGTAGACTTCCCGGAGGGCGCGCTTCCTCTCTTTCTTTGGTATGTGGGTGGCGTATATCATGTTCACCATTTTTACTTCGGGAGGGATTTTTCCTGTCCGCCACCGATTGGACCCCGAGGCTCATCTTCATCCTTGCTATGATAGTTTTTGCCTTGGTCTTTGGGTGGTATCTTGCCGGCGTGTTTAAACACCCAGGAGTTGCAGTGTGTGTGGTTGGCGGGCTTTTCCGAAGTTCCATGGATTTTGCAAGGCCTTTCCATGATCTTCTCGAGCTGAGTGGGTCCGTCACGATTGCCTTTAGGGTGCTTCTTCCGCTGCCCAGGTCGGGAGTTGCGAAATCCGGCATTAACAGTCGTGTCATCGGCATCACTATTATTGTGTCGACGCTTTCGTATTGTGCTTTGGCTTTGAGTTGCCATCCTGGGTTCAGGTGCCGCGGGATCTTCAGAATTGTGGTTGTGTCTTGCTAGCCAGTTATCTTCACCCGCGCAAAAGCGGGTCATGAGGGAGGTAAGGGTGGACATAGTTCGAGGCTTGTCCTGGCCTAGCTGGCGGGCCAGCCATTCATCCCAAATATTGTGTCGGAAGGAGGCTATGGCCTCAGCTTCCGAACAGTCGACAATTTTGTTTTTATAAGTCAAGAACTGATTCCAGAACTGTCAAGCGAACTCACTGGGCTTCTGGACGATGTTGCTGAGATCTAAAGAGCCTGGCGGATGGACATAGGTCCCCTGGAAGTTAGAGCGGAACGCATCTTCCAGGTCTTCCCAGCATCCAATGGAGTTTTCGGGGAGGCTCCTTAGCCAGTGCCGAGCTGGCCCCTTAAGCTTAAGAGGGAGGTATTTGATGGCATGGAGATCGTCTCCTCGCGCCATGTGGATATGGAGAAGTCCTCGATCCATACAGTTGGGTCAGTAGTCCCGTCGTACTGTTCTATATTCACGGGTTTGAACCCTTCGGGGAACTGATGCCGCATTACCTCATCTTTGAAGCACAGAGGGTGAGTGGCGCCTCTGACTCGTGCTATGTCGCGCCTGTAATCGGCATCTATATGGGGCCGGTTGCATTCCTGAACTTTGTTGTTTTGGTCGAACCGTGGTCTGTATTCGCCGCGTCTATCGGACGCGTACTCTCTGGATCCATAGATGGATCTAGTGTGACCTGCTCTGTGATCTAGGTCCTCTCACAGGTCAAACATGTCACTTGGCTCTAATGGATCCTTGCCCCATCTTTGGGGCACTGTCGGTATGTAACCGGCGTCGTTAGTCATCCTGTCCCGACCACGAGGGGGACATCCGGCTTGTCGTACGGAGTATGGTTTGGAGATGTTGTATCAGTAAGTTCATCGTCGAATTGCGGTAGGAACCTTCTTCGAGGGTAGATTTTGGGCTGGTTTGACAAACCAGTGTCGTCTACTTCCTCGGCTGAGAGAACTTTCGTACATCGATCATTGAGGTCGCATGTTCAGCTTTGAGTTGTCGTTCCTTGGCCTTTAGGCTGCGATCCATTGCAATAAGTCGTTGCATGATTTCTTCCTGATCCTCGAGGTTATCAGGGATGTACAAGTCATCGGCTTTCGGTATATCTTCGTCCTCGGTGGGAGGAAGGTAATCATCGCCTTTGGGCTCATTGACGATATCAGGGTTGTTCTGGTCCTTAGGTTCTTCCGGACCCTTGAACGGGTGCTCGGGGATATCGGGATTGCCATGATCGACGGGGGTATTACCGTCCCCGTTGCTGATAATAGCTTTTCTTCCCTTTTTACTTTTGGACCGCTTATGTGATTTCCGGCACCTTGATGGTGCATCGCCCGATTTGTCGTTGTCGTTGTGAGTCGTGTTGTCGTCATTGGTGGCAGGAGTATCCACCATGTAGACGTCATTTGAAGAAGTGGTGGCCCAATTCCGGATGTTAACGGGAGTGGGAGCACGGTCCTCTTCATCCAAGTATTTTGCCTCCTCGGAGGCATAGTCTAGCACGTCGGTTAAATCTTAGATGGTGGCTATCAAGTGGGTGGTGGGTGGGTCGAAGATTCCATCCCTGCCTGCACTATAACTGGGCTGGGCGTAGATCAGGGCTGGACCGTCGATGATCCTCATCGATGAGAAATGCTCCAAGGCCTCATCGACCGCTGAGGGCCCAATTGGATCCAGCTGTTCGGAGCTCGTGGAGTTAACCCCCATGAAGTCCACCCATGGGGAATGTTCGGAAGGAACACGTGTCCGGTCATATGGCTTGATGGCCGGACTGGGATGAGAAATCGGCGGGCCGCCATGGGTGACCCCATTGGCATGTCCGAAGAAGGGGCTCGAGGTTAAAGCCTTAGAGTCCTCGGGGGCTAAAGGCGAAGCCGTGAGCCCGATTAGTGACAAGTCGCCCCGAGAGTCGACGGAGAACTCTAAGTTTCCTAATCTGACCTGTTGATCAGGGGCAAAGCTCTCAACGCGGCCTAGATGGCCGGTGGAATCAGCATGCAGCACAACGCTGCCAAAGGCGAAGATCTTCCCAGGAACAAAAACGTCCATGTTACGGACCTCTTCGTTGATGACAAGGCGAGGCATCAATTCCATCTCGCTCACAAAAGAATGCTCAATGAAAGCACCAATGTAGGTGTCAGATCCCGCAGATCTCGGGTTGGGAGTCCCAAACTCTAAGACTAGAATCGATGGTAACAAGAGACTAAGGGGACACGAGTTTACCCAGGTTCGGGCCCTCCAATGGAGGTAATACCCTACGTCCTGCTTGGTTGTATTGATGGTGTAAGGGGTTATAGAGTTTATCTACCTCCAGATCATATAGCTAACCCTAGATGAGTTGTTCTGTCCCTATACCCTAAAACTCTCCAGCTTATATAGATGTCGAGCATGCCTAGGGTTTACACATGGTCGGTTACATGCCGAAGATATAAACTTGCCTAACTATTACATCAGACGTGGAGCGCAAGTTGTGTTTCCCAAAGCGTCCATCTTGGAGACAGGGCCTTCAAATCCTTCGGTGTTTGGTAAGTAGCCCTCATAGTCTGGCCCACAACAATAGGTCGGCTATTCGAGGACCCCCTAATCCAGGACTCCCTCACACATGACTTAGACTTTCTCCCCCTAAATGGGTGCAATCCCTTTAAAGGATAGTTTCTTTGGAATGAATGGACACACATATAGTAGAAGGGATATGATAAGTCAGGTGTATCTTGTCTATATGCATCAAATGTATATGAATGAGGTGTATTCTTGATCAAGATTTCACTCTTGCAAGCAATATGTGCAAGAAGCAAGAGATCATCTTGGTCAAATATATGATGTGTATACTTACCTTGAGTTTTTGAGCATTCTAGTAGTAGAGATACACTTGAGAAAACAATGTTAGGAAACACAAGAGTATTCTACCAATCAAAAGCAATAGAACTCAAGAGTACCAAGATATGGAGAACATATAGAAGATAGTATTGCTTAGGATTGATATGTCTCCGAGAACATTTAGAAGTTTCTCCCCTAGATATGAAATAGTAGGACATCCTCTCCTCCTGAATCTTAGCATCTAGATATTACGATTGGATAGGGTTAGAAAATTCTAACATGAAAAGTCAAATGGAATAAACACATCCAAACTTATTTTTCTTCGTGAACAGTTTTCTCCCCCTACTTAAGTATTCTCCCCTTGTTTATATAGGTGTAAACTGTTGATATTCTCCTCTCCCCCTAAAATATATCTCCCCCTTGCATAATCATGTATCTCCCTCTTTAGCTTTGAAGCTTTGGTATTTCTCCCCCTTTGGCATTAATTTCCAAAAAGGTCTATAGGGTCAGATACAGGAATCATTGATTGAGAAGGGATCCTTGAGAACAAGGGTCATAGAATGTAGGATTCATAGAATATGAAGATCATGAGAAAAAATGAGGGAATCATTGAAAATAATTTCTCTTCTTTTGCTAAACAGAAAATTTGTAGAACTTCTCCTCCTTTGAGTTAGGGATCCTTGTATGTATTTCTCCACCTTTCCAGTTTTTTTATAATAAGGAATCATCAGAGAAATGAGAAATATCACATAAGGAACACAAAGATTTATAGATACAAACACATACTGAAATATGATAAAAAGTCATGGCTCCGAGACGAATTTGTCGGTGGTACCGATATGATGTTATGCAGCTCATCTGCTGAATTGGTAGAACCGAGGCCTTTGTATCGGAGGCTTCGAGGCATAAAACAAAAACTTGGCAAAGTTTGAGAAACTTGCAAATTTGTGAAAATTTGTAACAAGGTGTCAAAAATGATTTATAAATGAAATGAAAATAATTTTTATAAAGAGATGTCAACTAGAGAAGATTTGAATGGTTCCAAGAAGGCTTGCAATAGAGAACGAATCAACCAAGATTCTTAACTAGATGATGGACGGTGACTAGGTCACCTATATAAGAGCATATTGACTTAGGAGCCAAGCAATAATACTTGATCATAGGTCATACTCATTGTTAAGCTCAAGATGGGGTTACCATTTTTCAATTAAGCATTTTAATGTCTTCGTATCACTTGAGTTGCTTTATCTCATGACTTGGAGTAAAGCTATATCAAGAATATGAGTACATACCTTTGAGTGATGTTGTTGATGTAGCTTGTAGGTGAACTTGATGAGGATGCTCGAAGTTGATGAAGATCATCTTGAGTTGGGAGCAGTCCTTGTTGTTTTCGTTCACTTTTCACCTACATGGGTCAGTCACGCAAGGAAGAACATGATATATCCAAATGGCTTGATATCAATTGTGAGCTGATATTAATTGAGAAATATATGTCAAGGATATGTTTTGTTGTCTTCTCCCTTTCATCATCAAAGAGAGGTTGTGGATACTTGGTCATGACAAGATTGCTTAAGATATGAACCGATGGCAATCTTGTGGAGTGTTGTTCTTCCAAGTACCTAAAAAAGGGTTAGTTGCAATACAAGGGAGCATAGAATTCCAAGATATGATATTCAAGGTAATATTAGCATGTAATAGACATTAAGCTCATCCCCTTGCAAGCATCCGAGTGAGATTAGCTCAAGTTTGAAGCATCAATGATGTTCAACTCACTCCTCAAATGACAAAACACTTTTTCATCAAGTGGCTTAGTAAAGATAACTGCCAATTGCTTATTAGTACGAACATGCTTAAGATTAATATCTCCTTTGGCAACATGATAACAAATGAAATAGTGTCGAACTTGAATATGCTTGATTTGAGAGTGTTGCAGAGGATTATGACCAATCTTAATAGCACTTTATTTGTCACAAAGTAATGGCACATTTTTAACATAGATTCCATAATCTTTAAGCATTTGTGTCATCCATAATAATTGCAAACAACATGATCCAGCGGCAATGTATTCCGCTTTGGCAGTAGATAGGGATACCGAGTTTTGTTTCTTGGAGGACCAAAACACAAGAGATCTACCAAGAAATTGACATGGTGGATTTTCTATCAACCTTGTCACTGACATAGTCCGATTCGGAGTAGCCAACAAGATTAAAACAAGACCCCTTGGGATAACAAATGCCAAAGTTTGGTATATGTATAAAGTATCTCACAATGCGTTTCACAGCTTTAAGATGACATTCTTTAGGTGTAGCTTGATATCTAGAACACATGCACACACTAAGCATAATATCCGGACGGGAGGCACATAGATAAAGCAATGAACCAATCAGCGATCGATAAACCTTTTGAGCAACGGGTTCACCCTCCTTGGTAAGATCATCGTGTCCGCTAGTGGGCATGGGAGTTTTCATACCTTTGCACTCTTGCATGTTGAACTTCTTGAACAATTCATTGGTGTACTTTGTTTGAGAGATGAAAGTACCTTCTCTTGTTTGCTTGATTTGTAGACCAAGAAAGAATTTTAGCTCACACATCATGGACATCTCATACTTCTCTGACATCAGCCTTCCAAATTTCTCACTAAATTGTGGGCTAGTAGATCCAAAGATAATATCATCCAGATAAATTTGGCACACAAATAATTCACCATTAAATTTGTTTTTTAATAAGGTTGCATCAATTTTACCAATTTTAAATCCGTTTTCAATAAGAAACTTCGTTAGGCATTTATCAAGCACGAGGAGCTTGCTTAACACCATATAAAGCTTTGCTAAGTTTGTAAATGTGGTCAGGTTTCTTAGGATTTACAAAACTAGGTGGTTGCTTAACATAGACCTCTTCTTCAATCTCACCATTTAAAAATGCAATCTTAATATCCATTTTATAAAGCGTGATATCATGGTGATTGGCATAAGCAAGAATAATTCGAATAGCTTCTAGTCTAGCAACGGGGGCATAGGTCTCACCGTAGTCCATACCTTCGACTTGTGTATATCCTTGTGCTATGAGGCGAGCCTTGTTGTGAACGACTTGACTGTCTTCATCTTGCTTGTTCCAAAATACCCATTTCGCACCGATGATGTTTTGCTCGTCCTTGGGCTTCTCCACGAGTGTCCACATTTTGTTCCTCTCGAAGTTGTGAAGCTCTTCATGCATAGCGTTCACCCAATCCGCATCTTCAAGAGCTTGTTCAACCTTCAAGGATTCAATGCTAGAGATGAAAGAATAATGCTCGCAAAAGTTAGCCAAGCGACTTTTAGAGCGAGTGATCCTTCATGTTTGTATGTCACCAAATATTTGGTTTAGGGGATGATTCTTGGTCACTTTTGCTCGAACTCAGGGTAGCTTTGGCTTGTTAGTTGGAGGATCTTCTTCTTCATCATCATCTCCTTCATCTCCGTTGTTGTCGAGGTGGTCATCACCTGGAGGTGGTGGTGAAGCAGGTTGTGGTGGATCTTCATGATGTCCTTCCTCCTCCTCTACATCTTGTCATGTACCACTTGTGGATGATACCATTTTGTTTTGTCAGTAGCCTTGATCCGAAGTAGGAGCTTCCACTTGGGTTGATGAAGTACTTTCCTTCACCTCCATGGGATGAATCTTGTCGATGGGCAAGTCTTGGATAGCTTCCGAAGGATCTTTATCACCTACATCATTTGGCAATTGTTCCACTTGCGAACCATTAGACTCATCAAACTTCACATGTACCGCCTCTTTAACTTTTCGAGTGAAGTTGTTGTACACACGGTAGGTGTGAGAGTTCAATCCATAACCAAGTAGGAAACCTTCATGAGATTTGGGAGAAAATTTAGCACGGCTATGCTTATCAAGAATGTGACACTTAGAGCCAAATACACGAAAGTATCCAACTTGCGGTTTGTTACCAGTGAGAAGCTCGTATGTCGTTTTATCGAGAAGCTTGTGCAAGTAGAGTCGGTTTGTGGCATGACATGCTGTTTCCACGGCTTCTGCCCAAAAATGTCTTGGCGTCTTGTATTCATCAAGCATCGTTGCCATCTCGATGAGGGTTCGGTTCTTTCTCACAACAACTCCATTTTGTTGAGGCGTGTACGTAGCCGAGAACTCATGTGAAATACCCTCTTTGTCAAGAAAGATATCCACATGGGTGTTCTTGAACTCCGATCAGTTACCGCTTCAAACCTTCTTGATCTTCACTTCAAATTGATTTTGCGCTTTGTGTACAAAGCTCTTGAAGATCTTTTGTACCTGGGACTTATCATCAAGAAAGAATACCCACGTAAATCTGGAAAAATCACCAACTATTACTAGACCATAAGAGTTTCCACCATGACTCTTGTAAGCATTGGGACAAGAAAGATCCATATGAAGTAACTCGAGTGGTCTCCTAGTGGTCATGATGTTCTTGACCGGATGACTTCCACCTACTTGTTTTCCTGCTTGACAAGCGCTATAAAGCCTATCTTTGTCAAAGATAACATCTTTAACACCAAGAACGTGATCGCCCTTGATAAGCTTATCTAGATTGTGCATGCCTACATGTCCTAGCCTTCTATGCCATAGCCAACCTTTAGATGATTTTGCAATGATACAAGTATGAGGTTGGGCCTTTTTAGTGAAATTTAAAATGTATATATCAGCTCTACGAATATCGGTAAAGACAATTTTATGATTATCAAATCGAAACACTTGGCAATCTACTTTGGTAATTAGCACATTGGAACCGAAGTCTCCTAGTCTAGATACGAAAATAAGATTGTAGCCAAGGGATTCAACAAGCATTACATTTTGAATGGAGCTATCATGAGATATGGCCACCTTACCAAGGCCAAGTACCTTACCCTTAGAGTTGTCTCCAAAGGTCGTGTACCTTCGAGGACCTTGATTAGGCGTGATCTCTTGGAACATGTCTTTGTCACTAGTCATGTGATCCGTGCATCCATTGTCGAGAATCCACTATTTTCCACCGGACATGTAATCCTTGAAGTTTGCCATTAGACTTAGATTTTTCATGATCTTTTCATGCTCAATGTCAAACAACTCATCTTCATCATAGTAACCATGTTCTTCATTGTCATCATTTGGTGGAACAAACTCGTCATAGAAACCAAGAGACTCGTTAAAATAGTAACCATGACAATATTCAGGTTTATGAATGTGAATGGCTTCAATAATAGTGTTGTTGATAGTGGTGACATCTCCTTTAGCACGCATGAGATCACGGAGGTCAAATAGGCATTTTTAAAGTTTGGATCACTAGGCTTCATTTTGTGAAAAGAAATAGTTTTATGAAGAATTTCATCAACATTACTTAATGAAAGATTTTGATATCATTTCTCCAAATCGGTCCACAAAGTATAAAAACAAGAAAATTTCTTCAATTGAGAAAGCACGAATCTTGGTAGGCCTCTAACAATAAGATTGACAGTTCTAAGGTTACCAAGCATGTCAATCTCATCTTCGTGTGTGGGATGCAATTCATCAATGGGGAGAACATAGGGATTTTCAATATGTTCTCTCAAATGGAATTTTTCAAAAAGATCAATCATAGCATTTTTCCATCGACTGTAGTACTCTCCATCAAGAATGGGCACTCTACAATACAAACTCTTCACACTAGACAGATCCATCTTCCTCCATGGTGATGAAACCGGAGCAATGGAGACCAATGCTCTGATACCAATTGCGGGATCACTAGAAGAGTATGTCTAGAGGGGGGTGAATAGACTACTAGCAGGAATTTAAAACTATCTCAAGCCTAAGTTTAATGTTTGCAGATTTTAGCAATTATAGCAAGTCTAGCACACCCTACACATGCAAGTCATCAAGTATAGCAACAGAAAGTAAAGACATTGCACATGGAAGTAAGGAGTAGAGATAGGAAGATCAAATGCATGAGGAATACGAAGATTTTTCCCGTGGTTCCGATAGGTTGTGCTATCGTACATGCACGTTTATGGAGTATTCAACCCACAGAGGGTAACGGTCGCGAGAGTCCATGGAGGGCTCCACCCATAAGGGTCCATGAAGTAGCAACCTTGACTATTCCATAACGGCTTCCATCCATGAAGGACTGGCCTCACTATGGGTAGATCTTCAAGAAGTAGGTGATCTCCTTGCCCTTACAAACTTCTTGGTTCACTTCACAACACGAAGTAGGAGGCTCCCAAGCGACACCATGCCCAAAAGGTAAAAGGCTCGATAATGCCGATGAACTCCTTGCTCTTGTGCTTCAAAATGATAGACTCCTCAACACACAATCACTCTCTCATAGATTTGGCTTTGGTGGAACAGATTGATTGTGTGGAAAGCAACTTGGAGAGGCTAGAGATCAAGATTCATATGGTTGGAATGGAATGGCATGATCTCAACACATGAGTAGGTAGCTCTCGCTCAGGAAATAGGATGGGGCAAGTATGGAATAGTTCTGAGTGCTTACCTTGCGAGTAGGTGGTGGTGGAGGGGTATATATAGGCATCTCCAAAAATCCAACCGTTACACCTAATAAGTTAGACTCGATGACACCGATGTGTTAATCTCAGTGGTATCGAGTTGCCTCAAAGGTAGCAACTTTTGAATCTCGGTGAGACCGATACATAGAACTCGGTTGCACCGATACGGTGACCAACGGGTCACATTGCCAAACTCAGTGATGTTGATTCAACAAACTCAGTGGTACCGATTTTGTGAATTTGCGTAACAAAACGTTGGCACCCAAACTCGGTGGCACCGAATCAGAATCGGTTGCACCGAAGGATTAGGGTTTCGCTGAGTCTGTCTGAGTCTGATAATCGGTGGCACTGAGTGGAAAGTGTTGGTTGCACAGATTGTAGACATTTGGCTTTGGATAGACTTTTTGTGGAAGAGCTTGTGGGCGTATGGGGTGAATATCACTTGTGCACGTATGAGCATTTGTTCACCAACAATACCTTACCCCCTTTTGATAGTATTGGCTTTCTTATGGACTCAAAGTGATTTCTCACAAAGTAAAATGTAGAGTCTTCTTGCTTGAAGCTTTGACAATGTTATTCCTTATCCTTCTTCTTCATGGGGATACTCTCCACACTCCTTTTTGCCACCAAGAGACAAGTATGTTGTCATGAATTATCAAAACCACCAAGGGAGCATATTGTGATTTCAAAAGTAAAGGCAAACAAAATCAAACGACGCTCCAAGCAAAACGCGTATCATGTGATGAATAAAAATGTAGCTACAAGTGACATACCGATGGGTTGAGAAAAAAGAGCGGATGCCTTACGGGGCATCCCCAAGCTTAGACGCTTGAGTTTAACTTGGAATTTTACTTGGTGTGCCTTGATCATCTCCAATATTAGGCTCTTGCTACTCCTTATTCCGTGGTCCATCGTGATCACACCCTAAACTTGAAAACTTCAATCACACAAAACTCAACAAAACTTCATGAGATTTGCTAGTATAAGCAACATATTGCATACTTTAGGTACTATTATAAATTGATTATTAATTCATTTTTTAATAATAGGCATTGTATTCTAACTTATCCATGGCTTATACCCCCCGATACAATCGATAGCATAATCAAAACAAGCAAACTATGCAAGCAAAACAGAATATGTCTAAAACAGAATAGTTTGTAGCAATCTGTAAAGTGATCATACATATGTAGCTCTAAAAGTTCTGAAAAAATAGGAAAATGTAAAGAATTTGTATATCAATACTTTGTAAACATTTCATATCATTATCATGGTCCGGTAAAACATGAAAATTCATGTACTAGAGTCAAAGTTTCTGTTATGTTTCAACATCGTTTCTACTCATCTTGTGAGTCATTCCAAAGGATTTACTTGGCACAAACACTAACTATAACATAAAAAATAATCATTATAGAGGAAATAATCACGTTATCACAAAATAACAGAAAGTAAAAACAAAAAATTAAGATACATATTGGTTGCCTCCCAACAAGCGATATTGTTTTATGCCCCTAGCTAGGCATCATGCATAGTTTAAAGTGTTGTCATATTTGACATCAAGCTCCTCAATAACACAACTTTGATTAAGGGGAACAATGGGAGGCTTGAAAATAGGATTCTTTATCAAGTTCACAAAATTGGGATGAACACTAATCATTTTGAGATCTTTATTTTTAGAAGGAGGTGTACTAATGCTCTTAGGAATGTATATGAACTTGCGATTTTTGTCTCGTGAGGTGCTAGAATTTGTTTGAGATGGTGTGAAAGCGTAACCTACTTTGTCAATGAACTCCTCCATTTTCTAAATTCTACTCAAACCTTGTTCTACCCTCTTATCAATAATGGTGTTAATGACCTACCCATGACCCAAATTGAGTGATATGATTATGATTTTTTTATCTAACTCCTCAATTGGTTCACTAGTGATCGTTTTATTTTCAATAGCATCAAGACTTTGCATAACATGTTCCAAGGTTAAATTGGTTTCATTAACGATAATGGGTGGTGTTCCAACAAGATTTTCAATTGCATTATAAGCATCCAACGTGTGACACATTAAGAAGTTCCCACCGGTGATGGTGTCAAGGACAAACCTATACCAAGTTGTCACACCAACATAAAAATTATGAAGCAAAATAGTTGTGGATAACTTATTAGTTGCCTTATTTTGAGCGTGTCATATCCTATAACAATCAGCCTTCAAACTTTCTCCTCCCCTTTGTGTAAAGTTGACAACATCATTATTGGGAGTAACATGTATAAAAGAAGAACTAGGCATGACTTCAAACAAGAAAACTAGTAACAAGCAAAGATAAATATTTTTGTATTTGTGATTTTTATGAGACAAACTAAATATAAAAGCAAATAAAATAATAAAAAGTGAATTAAAATTTGTGTGAAGTTACTTGATAGTTGGTGATGGTATTCCCTCGCAACGGCGCAAGAAATCCTTCCTAATACTTGTGATCTGCGTTGGGTTTTCCATGAAGAGAAGCGGGTTATCACAACACAATGTGGGTAAGTATTTCCCTCATATATGAAAGCAAGGTTTATGTGAAACCAATAGGAATACCAATCCTCAACCGTCTTCAGCGGCTGCACACAAAAGATAAAACAACTTGCACCCAACGCCGGCAAGAGGGTTGTCAATCCCCTCGATCTCATTATTTGCAAGCAAGTGAGTTGTATAGATAATTGTAGATAATTGTAAATTGCAAAATAAAATAAAATAAATTAAATAACAGCAAGGTAGTAATAGAATTTGTGAATTTATAAGTGAATATACCCGGGGGTCGTAGAGTTCTCTAGTGGCATCTCTCATAGAATAGCATACGGTGGGTAAACAAATTACTTATGGGCAACTGATAGAAAAGTGAATAGTTATGTGATTTTCACGACAATGATTATGTGTATATAGGCATCATGTCCATAAGAAAATAGACCGACTCCTGCCTGCACCTACTACTATTACTCCACTCATCGATCGCTATCCAGCATGCATCTAGAGTATTATGTAAAACAGAGTAATGCTTGAAGAACAATGACATGATGTAGACAAAGTAAACTCAATCAATATGAATAAACCCCATCGTATTGTCCTTTGTAGCACAAAATACACAACTTGTCCCCTTATTTCACTGGGACATAGAAACTCATCGGGTTGAACCTACTACAACGCACCACTCCCACCGAAGAAATATCAATCTAGTTGGCAAAACTATCTCAATAGATCAGAGAGCATTACGAAGCTATGATGATCATGCAAATAAGAATCTTAGTATCCATGTTTAACTCATATACATTTCATGCATAATTTGAACATAAACTCACAATTCATCGGATCCCAACAAACACACCATACAAAGGGATTACATCGGATATATCAAGGCAAAGATGTGATGAACATTGTATTGAAATCGAGAGAGGTAGAGATTGCCATCTAGGTACTACCTACAGACCCGTAGGTCTGTCGTGAACTACTCACAAATCATGTTGAGGGCAGCAAGGTTGATGAAGAGGCCCTCCGTGATTGATCTCCCCTCTGGCAGGGTGCCGGAACGGAGGTGCAGATGGTCTCCCATCAGATCAAAGACTTGCACATCAAGAAGCTTCCAAGTCTTCTTTTGGTCCAAAAAAAGCATCAAAAGTTTCGTGGCAACTGGACTTTGTTTGGTACTATAAACCTGAAAAGTCAAAAACACGCAGAAAACAACAAATTGCACTGGCACTGGGTCAATAGGTTGGTGCTAAAAAAATTATAAATTGGTAAATAAATGCCCAAAAAGTATCCTAGAATGATAATATATTAGCATGGAACAATCAAAAATTATAGATACGTTGGAGACGTATCACGACTCCGATCCAGTGATGAAGAAGACGGATCCGTCACCCATGGACCTCGTGGACAGCTCCTATTCTCACAGGGAGGACGAGGCTGCACGGGCAACATGGCCATGATGACGGCAGAAGCAGTGGGGATTTACGGGAAAGAAAGCGACAAGAGGAGAGGAGAAGTCACAAGGTTGGGTTTGCAGCGGGGGGTCGAGGCCGTTTCAGGGCGCCGGGGAGGTAGGGGTGGCCGACGTGTGGCCGGGGTGCAATGGATGCCCGCCACGATCCCATGCCTCCCACTATAGGAGGTTGAAGGAGGGTGTGGTTGGGCTAGGCCAAAAGGTACTTTGGCCATTAGGCCTAGTGTCAAAGTAGATTAGGTTTCCTTTCTTTTTTTATTTCTATTTTATTTTCTGTCTCCGTTTTGTACTAATTTTTAATATCAAAAGACTTTTGTAAAATTTGTATCTTGACCCATAAATCATATTGCAATATTAATCACGGCCATAAAAAGTTTGGGGGCATTTGAAACTGTTTGGAAAAAACATCATAGCCATTTAACTAAATGATTTGGCCTCTCTCATAATTGTTTTAAGTCACTAAAATACTTTATAAAATGTTGGTTCCAATTTTATAAATACTAGGTGAATATTTGTAACCCAGACATGATTATTGTTTTTAGGTTTGTGAATTTCGTATTTCACCTTTTATTTGAATATATTGAATTTCAACAGGGAATATGAAATGAGGGTTGACTCAATTGTGATCAAACACTGTTTAGCAAAAGCATTAGCTTAACCTTCTGATCAATGTAGCTTGATTACATGGGTTACTATAGCTGATAATCCAAAGGTGTTACAACTCTCCCCCACTAAAATAAATTATCGTCCCGAGAATTAAGAGGTGGAAGGGAGAAGATCGGGTATTCTTCCCAAAGGTTATCCTCGCGTTCCCAAGTGCCTTCATCTTTAGAATGATTTAACCATTGTACTTTGAAGAATTTAGTAACCTTCTGACGGGTCTGATGTTCACCTTCTTCAAGAATGCGGATCGGATGCTCCTTACAAATGAAATCATCTTGCACTTCGATCATTTCAGGATACACTTCACGATGCGGGTCCTTGAAGCAACGACGAAGTTGCGACACGTGGAAGACATTGTGGATATGGGAGAATTTTGGTGGCAGCTCCAATTTGTAAGCCACATACCCACGTCTTTCAAGAATGCGAGAAGCACCAACGTAGCGTGGAGCTAGCTTGCCCTTGACTCCGAACCGATGAGTGCCTCTCAAAGAAGTACCATGCAAATAAGCTTGATCACCGGGTTGATAGGTTGAACCCAGGTGTCTCTTGTCATAATTGCTCTTCAGGCGGTACTGGGCCGCCTTGAGATTATCCCGAACAATGCTGACTTGCTCTTCGGCTTTTTGGATAATGTTTCAACCAATGAGTGCTTGTTCCCCAGTTTCTGACCAGTTCAGAGGGGTTCCGCATTTATGTCCATATAACACTTCAAAGGGGGCCATATTCAAGCTGGCTTGATAGCTGTTGTTATAGGAGAATTCGGCATATGGGAGAGATTCTCCCCACTTCTTGCTGAAAGATATAACACAAGCCCAAAGCACGTCTTCAAGAATTTGATTGACTCGTTCGACTTGGCCTTGGGATTGGGGATGATAAGCAGTGCTACAGATTATATGAGTTACCATTGCCTCTTGGAAAATATCCCAGAACTTGGAGGTGAAAATAGTACCACGGTCTGAACTGATTTCCTTCAAAATACTGTGGAGTGGAACAATTCTCAAGATATATAAGTTTGCTAATTGACTAGAAATAATTGTCTCCTTGACTGGCAGAAAGTATATGACTTTTGAGAATTGGTCGATGGCGGCAAAGATAGCATCATTACCTTTCTGTGACTTTGGAAAACTAGTGACCAAGGTTATCGAATCAACAGGAGTAGCACGCAACCCCCGTCTTCAGTGACTACACACAAAGAAGCAAACAATTGCACCCAATGAGGGCAAGAGGGTTGTCAATCCCCTTCGACTTGTTACATGCAAATAAATAAAGTGTCTAGATGATAGTAGATAATTGTAAATTTCAAAATAAAATAAAAAGTAAATGATGGTAGCAAGGTAATGAAAGCTTTTGCAAATATATAAGTGGATAGACCCGGGGGTCATGGCTTTCCCTAGCGGCATCTCTCGTGAAGTTAGCATACGGTGGGTAAATAAATTATTGTTGGGCAATTGATAGAAAAGTGCATAGTTATGCAATATTTGTTCATGGCAATGATTATTACATATAGGCATCACATCCGTAAGCAAGTATACCGACTCCTTCCCGCATCTAGTACTATTACTCCACTCATCAACCGCTATCCAGCATGCATTTAGAGTATTAAGTAAAACAGAGTAATGCTTGGAGAACATTGACATGATGTAGACAAAGTAGATTCGATCAATATGAATAAACCCCATCGTTTTATCCTTAGTGGCAACAATACAAAGACATGTCTTGTCCCTTTCTATCACTGGGATATAGAGCACCACTAGATTGAACCCACTACAACACACCTCTCCCACTGAAGAAATATCAATCTAGTTGGGAAAACTATTTCAATAGATCGAATAGAATTACGAAGCTATCATATAATCATGAATATGTAAAGAACGACCATCAAGGAACCCAATATAATTTCATGCACAATCTGAACATAAACCCACAATTCATTGGATCCCAACAAACGCACCACACAATAAGATTACATCGAATAGATCACAACGAAGATGCACCGCACGGTGTTAAGTCAGGCAATTGGATCATACTTTTTAACGCATTTCAGCTTTTTATTACTCACGCAATATATGAGCATGAACCATCGATATAGTATAAAGGTGGAATATAATATGATGGTAGATTTCAAAGGGGTAAAGTCTCGCATCAAGTAGGTGTATCAACAGGCTATAGAGATGCCCATCAAAAGATATCAATGCGAGGAGTAGGGGTTGCCATGCAATGGATGCACTGGAGATATAAGTGTATGAAAGATCAACTGAAGCTAACTGGGTGTGCATCCAACTTGCTTGCTCATGAAGACCTCAGGCATTTGAGGAAGCCCATCATCGAAATATACAAGCCAAGTTCTATAATGAAATATTCCCACTAGCATATCAAAGTGACAAAAGAAGAGACCCTCTATATGAAAAACATGGTGCCACTTTGAGGCAGAAGTGTGTAAAAATAGGTGGTACCATTGTCCCTGCTCTCTATCTCATTTATTTTATTATTTTATTTTTATTTTTCTCTCTTTTTCCCCTCTTGTTTTCCCTTTTTTATTTTTATTTTTCGTATGCAGTCTTATCCTGACTTCTCGGGGAGTCATTGTCTCCACCTTTCCTCACTGAGATAGTGCCCTAATAATGGTGATCATCACACTTTTATTTACTTACAACTCAATACCAAAAACTAATAACATAATATGACTCTATATGGATGCCTCTGGTAGTGTACTAGGATGTGCAATGATCAAGCGTAACATGTAACAAAAAGTGATGAACGGTGGCTGTGCCACAAATACTATGTCAGCTTATATGATCATGCAAAGCAATATGACAATGGAAGTACAAGTCACATGATGTAACAGTGGAAGTTGCGTGGCAATATATCTCGGAATGGCTATGGAAATGCCATAATAGGTAGGTATGGTGGCTGTTTTGAGGAAGATATAAGGTGGCTTACGTGCGACAGAGCATATCATGTCACGGGATTTGGATGCACCGGCAAAGGTTGCATCGATCCTCGAGGTGAGAATGGGAAATGCACGGTACTGAAGAGGCTAGCAAATATGAGGTGGTCAAAGTGCGTATATCCATGGATTCACATTAATCATATAGAACTCACATACTTATTGCAATATTTTATTAGCTTTCTCGAAGCAAAGTACTACTCGCTTGTCCCTAGGGAGGAGGTTGGGAGGAGTTAACCATCACGCGCCTCCGACTTAAACAACGCTAGGATTTCAACGAGGAATCAAAATGCTCACACATCATCACCATCCCATTAAAATATTTAGATGAACAACAAGTTAACACCCTCTAATTCACAATATTCTTACTAACGAATGATCATGCACTCATGCCTTTTCACATTACCACATTAATATCATTAACTCACAATGTCTCTTTTATGTGCTACATGAAGGTTTTGAATATGCACTCCTTGAATACCTATTATTTTTGGACTAGTCTTATAATCCATGCAAATTACCATAACTATTTATTGAATCTCAAACAAATATAAGTGAATAATGAGAGTGCAATTATTTCTTTAAAATATATACGCCACTATGCTCTAAAGGATATAAGTGAAGTACAAGAGCAACTGCTTAGCTCAAAAGTTATAGGTGAAGCACAAAGAGTATTATCATAAATCAAGGTGATCTTGTGTATCTATAAAGTAGGTGTGTCCATAAAACAATGATTGTGGAAAAATAAAACAAAAACAAACTAAAGTAAACAACGCTCCAAGCAAAACTCATATCATGTGATGAATAAAAATATAGCTCCAAGTGGCATGCCGATGGATTGAGACGAAAGAGGGGATGCCTTCTGGGGCATCCCCAAGCTTAGACGCTTGAGTATTGCTAAAATTTCACTTGGTATTCCTTGTGCATCCCCAAGCTTAGGCCCTTTCCACTCCTTATTCCTTCATCCATAGTAATAGCACCCAAAACTTGAAAACTTCATCACACAAAACTCAACAGAAACCTTCGTGGGATCCGTTAGTATAATAAACATATCAAATAATTTAGGTACTGTTATAAATTGATTCTTATTTTATTATTGCATAAGGTATTGTATTCTAACTTCTCCATGGCTTATACCCCCGATGCAATCCATAGCATCATCAAAACAAGCAAACTATGCAAGCAAAAACAGGATCTGTCTAAAACAGAACATTTTGTAATGATCTGTAAAGAAACTATACTTTTGTAACTCCAACAATTATGAAAAAATAGGAAAACCTGGGAATTTTCTATAGAAATACTGTGTAAAATTTCATATCAAAAATACGTTCTAGTAAAATCAGAGAAATTCAGCACTGGATGCTAAAGTTTCTGTTTTTGCAGCGTATCGATTCTACTCATCATGCAAGTCATTCCACGGATTTTCCTTGGCTCAAACACTAATTTAAACATAAAAACACAATACTTACAATAGCAATAATAATGTTATAAAAAAACATAAAGTAAAAGCAAGAAAATAAGATGACTATTGGGTTGCCTCCCAACTAGCGCTGTTGTTTTACACCCCTAGCTAAGCATATTGCATATGATCAAGTGTTGTCATGTTTGACACTCCACCCACAAGTAGATATCATGATAGATTCACAAGGTGATTTAATTCTCTTCCTAGATAAGTGTTCCATCCCTTTATTTAATGGAAATTGGAACCTTATGTTTCCCTCTTTCATATCAATAATTGCACCCTATAGTTCATAAGAAAGGTCTTCCAAGTATTATTTGACAAGTTGGATTGCATTCAATATCAAGCACAATGAAATATATAGGCAAATAATTTCTATTTTCAATAATAATCACATCATTTATTCTACCTAAAGGTTTCTTAATGGTAGAATCCGCAAGATGTAAGTTAAGGTGACAATCCTGAATATTGGTGAGACAGGGCACATCACAAAGAGATTTAGGTATTGTTGAAACACTAGCACCAAGGTTGCAAAAATCATTGCATTCATATTCTTTAATATTTACTTTCATAGTAGGTTCCCATTCATCATGCAACTTTCTAGGAATAGAAACTTCTAGCTCAAGTTTCTTATCATAAGCTTTTATCATCGCTTCTACTATATGTTGAGTAAAAGCTTTATTTTGTTCATAAGCATTGGGTGAGCTAATGATGTATAGTATAAAGGACATACATTCTACTAAAGATAAACTTTCATAATTAAAGTCCTTGTAATCCAAGATAGTGGGCGCATCACTAGTTAAAGTTTTGACCTCTCCAAACCCACTTTTTCAGTTTTATCATTAGAATCATCACCCTCCGAACAAACGGGATGCCTTATAGATAAGGTTGACTCACCTCAAGTCCCTTTATCATCTACTTTCATATTGGTAAACAAAGATTCAATAGGATAAGTACCAAACATTTTAAGATCTTCATCATGATTACGGTAAAAACAGGGTGGAAGAACCTTTTCTAAGAATTCTCGCTTATCTTTCAACTTAGCGGTCCTCTCCTTACTTTCATTGATAGATATTTGGATAGATAGTCTCATTCAAATCATGCATTGGTGGAATTATTTTATTTTTAAGAGTTTCCACATCAAGAGCAATTATATCCATGTTTTATCCAAGTAATCAACTTCATGCAACTTTTCTTCTACCATAGTATTAAAAATATTTTGAGAACTAATAAATATTTAATGGTGTTATCAAGATCAGTGGGTATCCTATTATTATTTTTATAATAATTTACATAATAATAACCATAATTATTAGAGGAATTACCGAGGTACGTTCTAGCATTGAAATTTCCTATATAAGCATTGTTGTTGAAATTATTTCGAGAGATAAAATTCACATCAATAGCATCATTATTTTTCTCAATAAATGTAGACAAAGTCATATCATTGGGATCAACATGAGCATGTTTACTAGCAACCATGTTCATAATGTTGGAAATATGCCCTAGAGGCAATGATAAATTAGTTATTATCGTATTTCCTTATTCATAATAATCGTTTATTATCCATGCTAGAATTGTATTGATCGGAAACTTGGATACATGTGTGGATACATATACAACACCATGTCCCTAGTATGCCTCTAATGGACTAGCTCTTTGATCAAAGATGGTTGAGGTTTCCTAGCCATGGACATGAGATGTCATTTTATAACGGGATCACATCATTAGGAGAATGATGTGATGGACAAGACCCAAACTATAATCGTAGCATATGATTGTGTCAGTTTATTGCTACAGTTTTCTGCATGTCAAGTATCTGTTCCTATGACCATGAGATCATGCAACTCACTGACACCGGAGGAGTACCATGTGTGTATCAAACGTCCCAACGTAACTAGGTGACTATAAAGGTGCTCTACAGGTATCTCCGAGGGTGTCTGCTGAGTTGGCATGGATCAAGACTGGGATTTGTTACTCCGTGTGAAGGAGAGATATCTTAGGGACCACGGTAATACAACATCACAATAAGCCTTGCAAGAAATGTGACTAAGTGTTAGACACAGGATCTTGTATTACGGAACGAGTAAAGAGACTTGCCGGTAACGAGATTGAACTAGGTATAGAGATACCGACGATCGAATCTCGGGCAAGTAACATACCGAAGAACAAAGAGAACAGTATATAGGATTAACTGAATCCTTGACATAGAGGTTCAACTGATAAAGATCTTCATAGAATATGTAGGAACCAATATGAGCATCTAGGTCCCTCTATTGGTTATTGACCATAGAGGTGTCTCGGTCATGTCTGCATAGTTCTCGAACCTGCAGGATATACACACTTAACGTTTGGTGACGATATAAGTATAGTTGAGTTATTATGTTGGTAACCGAAAGTTGTTCGGGGTCCCGGATGAGATCCTGGACATGACGAGGAGCTTCGGAATAGTCCGAAGGTAAAGATTGATATATGGGATAATAGTGTTTTGTCTCCGAAAGAGTTCCGGAATTCACCGGAATAGTTTTGGATGTTTCTCAAAATGTTTGGGGTACAAGAACACTTTATTTGGGCCAAGGGGTAAAGCCCATGAGGCTTTAGGAAGGTGCAAAAGGTGTTTTGCGAAGGCCAGGGGTCATACGCCAGGGACCCTGGCGTCTGTGGCCAGACGCCGAGGACCTTGGCGTCTGGTCCTAGAGTCCGAGGAGGACTCTTGCCTTGCGGGCAAACTGACCTTGAGGAGGACTTTTCTCCAAGTTTCGACCCCAGGGCTTAGAATATAAATAAAGGGGCAGTGCTAGCACTTGGAACACATCAAGAAACCCTAAGCCGTGTGCCGGCAACCCCGTCCCTCTAGTTTATCCTTCGTCATAGTTTCTGTTGTGCTTGGCGAAGCCCTGCGGAGATTTTTCTTCACCACCACCATCACCACGTCGTTGTGCTGCTGTAACTCATCTACTACTTCACCATCGCTCACTGGATCGAGGAGGTGAAGGTGACATCAAGCTGCACGTGTGTTGAACGTGGAGGTATCATCCGTTCGGCGCTAGATCGGAAGGACCGTGATCAAGATCGCGAGACGGATCGTGATGGGATCACGGGACGGATCGTGATTGGATAGCGAGATGGATCATGATGGGATCACAGGACGCTCGGCGATTTGGTTCGTGAAGACATTCAACTACATCAATCGCATTTCTTAATGCTTCCACTTAGCGAGCTACAAGGGTATGTAGATCCACTCTCCCTCTCGTAGATGCTCATCACCATGGATAGATCTTGCTTGTGCATAGGAAAAAAATTGTTTCCCATGCAACATTCCCCAACAGTGGTATCAGAGCTAGGTCTATGTGTAGATGAGATCTCGGGTAGAACACAACGGAGTTTGTGGGCATTGATGCTTAGATTGCTTCCTCCCTTGATCGTGTTTTGATTCAGCGGTATTTATGGATGAAGTGTCCCAGACCAACCTTACTCATACACTTATGAGAGACCGGTTCCATCGACTGACGTGTAACTTTGTTGCACAAAGACGGCTGGCGGGTGTCTTTCTCTCCTACTTTAGTTGGATCGGATTCGACAAAGGCGGTCCTTGAGAAGGTTGAAAAGCAACTTATGTATCACCGTTGTGGTTTTGTGTAGCTGAGAATTGTTCTTGCTAGATACCCGAGCAGCCACGTAAAACTTGCAACAACAATTAGAAGACGTATAACTTGTTTTTGCAGGGTATGTATTGATGTGATATGGCCAATTACATGATGAGATATATGTGATGTATGAGATTATCATGTATTGTATAGAATATCACGACTTGCATGTCGTTGAGTACGGCAACCGGCAGGAGCCATAGGGTTGTCTTTAATTATTGTATGACCTGCGTGTCAATCATTAAGCACTATGTAATGTTTTACTTTATCGCTAAGCGGTAGCAATAGTAGTAGAAGCATGGTGGGCGTGACAATCCTGATGGCAACACGCTGGTGGAGATCAAGATGATGGAGATCATGGTGTCATGCCGGTGACGATGAAGATCATGTCGGTGCTTTAAGGATGGAGATCAAAAGCACAAGTTCATGGCCATATCATGTCACTTATGATTTGCATGTGATGTTAATACTTTTATGCACCTTGTTTTGCTTAGGAAGACGGTAGCATTATAAGGTGACCCCTCACTTGAATTTCAAGATAAATTTTGTTCACCCCGAGTGTGCACCGTTGCGAAAGTTTGTCGTGTCGAGACACCACGTGTTGATCGGGTATGATAGACTCTACGTTCACATACAACGGGTGCAAGCCAGTGTTGCATGTGCGGAACACTCGGGTTAGACTTGACAAGCCTAGCATGTAGAGACATGGCCTTAGAACACAAGAGACCGAAAGGTTGAACATGAGTCATATAGTAGAATATGATCAACATTATGATGTTCACCATTGAAACCACCTCAACTCACGTGATGATCGGACTTGAGTTGGTGAAATTGGATCATGTATCACTCGAATGACTGGAGGGATGTCAATTTGAGTGGGAGTTCTTAAGTAATATGATTAATTGAACTCATTATCATGAACATAGTCAGTAGTGTCTTTGCAAATTATATTGTAGCTCACGCTATAGCTCCCTTGAATTTTTATATGTTCCTAGAGAAATATAGTTGAAAGATGATGGTAGCAATATTGCGGGTCCGTGATCTGAGGATTGTCCTCATTGCTGCACAGAAGGCTTATGTCCTTAATGCACCGCTCGGTGTGCCACCCCCTCTAGTGTCATCCGTATATGTTGTGAACATCTGACAGGCATGTTCCTATGACTACTTGATAGTTTAGTGTGTCATGCATTAGATGAATAATACCTTCAATGGCCATGCATCCAATGAATGGTTTGTTGGATCTTGATCATAGTGGTACACATGTTCATAACATAGATGCCAAAAGATACAAAGTTAATAATGATAGTGCCACATACTTGTGGCACTGCCGCTAAATGTCATATTGGTGTAAAGCGCATGAAGAAACTCCATGTTGATGGATCTTTGGACTCATTCGATTTTGAATCGGTTGAGACATGCAGGCCATCCCTCTTGGGCAATATGACTAAAACCCCATTTTCCAGCTTGATGGAACGGGCAAGTGACTTATTGGAAATGATACATGTTGATGTATATGGTCCAATGAGTGTTGTAGCATGCGGTGGATATCATTATTTTCTTACCTTCACTGATGATTTGAGTAGATATAGTGTATATTTACTTAATGAAACACAAGTCTAAATCGTTTGAAAAGTTCAAGCAAAATCAGAGTGTAGTTTGAGATCATCATGATGAGAATATAAAATGTCTACGATATGATCGTGGAGGTGAATATCTGAGTTACGAGTTTGGTATACAACTTAAGACAATGTGAAAAGTTGTTTCACAACTCACGCCACCTGGAACACCATAGTGTGATGGTGTATCCGAACGTCGTAGTCGTCCTCTATTGGATATGGTGTGAACTATGATGTCTCTTATTGTTTTGCCACTATTGATTTGGGGTTATGCATTAGAGACAACTACATTCACTTTAAATAGGGCACCATCTAAATCTGTTGAGATGACACCATATGGTTTGGCAGAAACCTAAGCTGTCATTTCTCAGAGTTTGGGAATGCGACACTTATGTCTGATAAGCTTGAACCCAAAGCGGAAAAGTGCATCTTCATAGAATACCCTAAGAACAGTTGGGTATACCTTCTATCTTAGATCCGAGTGCAAAGTGTTTGTTGCTAAAAACGGGTCCTTTCTCGAGAAAGAGTTTCTCTCAAAAGAATTGAGTGGGAGGAAGATAGAACTTGATGAGGTTGTTGAACCTTTGTTTCAACCAGAGAGTAGCGCGGCGCAGAAAGATGTTTCTGTGGAGCCTGCGTTAGTTGAAGAGGAAGTTAATGATGGTGATCATGAAGCTTCGGATCAAGTTACTATCAAACCTTGTAGGTCGACAAGGACGCGTACTACTCCTGAGTGGTATGGCAACCCTATCTTAGAGGTCATGTTGTTGGACAATGACGAACCTACGAACTATGGAGAAGCGACGATGGGCCTGGATCCCGACAAATGGTTAGAGGCCATGAAATCCGAGAAAGGATCCATGTATGAAAACCAAGTATAGACTTTAGTAGACTTGCTCGTTGGACGGCGGGTCGTTGAGTACAAATGGACCTTCAAGATGAAGACAGACACTGATGGTAAATGTCACCATTTATAAAGCTCGACTTGTCGCAAAGAAGTTTCTGCCAAGTTCAAGGAGTTGACTACGATGATACTTTCTCACCCATAGTGATGCTAAAGTCTATTGGAATTATGTTATCAGTTGCTGCATTATTCAATTATGAAATCTGGTAGATGGATTTCAAAACATCTTTTCCTTAACGGTTTCCTTGAGGAAAGGTTGTATGTGATACATCCAGAAGGTTTTGTCAGTCCTAAGGATGCTAAAAGGTGTGCAAGCTCCAGTGATCCTTCTATGGGATGGAGCAAGCATCTCGGAGTTGGAATATACGCTTTGATGAGGTGATCGAAGTTTTTGAGTCTATACGAAGTTTATGAGAAATTTGTATTTACAATAAAGTGAGTGGAAGCACTATAGAATTTCTGATAAGTATATGTGGTTGACATATTATTTATCGGAAATGATGTAGAATTTTTGGAAAGCATAAATGGTTGTTTGAAAAAGGTTTTTCAAAGGAAGACCTGGATAAAGCTACCTGATTATTGGGCATCAAGATCTATAGAGATAGATCAAGATGCTCGATGAGACTTTCAATGATTACATACCTAGACAAGATTTTGAAAAAAGTTCAAAATGGATCAGTAAAAGAAGGATTGCTTGCCTAATTTGTAAGGTGTGAAGTTGAGTAAGACTCAAAGATCGACCACGGCAGAAGAGAGAGAAAGGATGAAGGTTGTCCCCTATGCCTTAGCCATAGGCTCTATATAGTATGTCGTGCTGTGTAACATACCTGTGTGTGCCTTGCCATGAGTCTATCAAGGGGTACAAGAGTGATCTAGGAGTGGATCACTGCGGTCAAAATTATCCTTAGTAACTAAAGGACTAAGGAAATATTTCTCGATTATGGGGGTGATAAAGAGTTCGTCGTAAAGGGTTACGTCGATGCAAGCTTTAAAACCAATCCGGATAACTCTTAGTAGCAATCCGGATACGTATAGTAGAGCAGCCATTTGGAATAGCTCCAACTGGAGTGTGGTAGAAGTGTCTACAATATGACATAGAGATTTGCAAAGTACACATGGATCTAAATGTCGTAGACCTGTTGACTAAAGACCTCTCTCACATGCAAAGCATGATCGGACCCGAGAACTCGTTGGGTGTTAGATTCATAACAATGTAAATCACATGGTGATGTGAACTAGATTATTAACTTTAGTGCAAGAGGGAGACTGTTGGAAATATGCCCTAGAGGCAATAATAAATTAGTTATCATTATATTTCCTTGTTCGTGATAATTTTTTATTATCCATGCTATAATTGTATTGATTGGAAACTAAATACATGTGTGGGTATATAGACAACACTGTGTCCCTAGTATGCCTCTAGTAGACTAGCTCGTTGGTCAAACATGCCTAAGGTTTCCTAGCCATGAACATGAGATGTTATTTGATAACGGGATCACATCATTAGGAGAATGATGTGATGGAAAAGACCCAAACTATAAACATAGCATATGATCGTGTTAGTTTATTGCTATAGTTTTCTGCATGTCAAGTATTTGTTCCTATGACCATGAGATCATGCAACTCACTGACACCGAAGGAGTACCTTGTGTGTATAAAACATCGCAACGTAACTGAGTGACTATAAAGGTGCTCTACAGGTATCTCCGAGGGTGTCTATTGAGTTGGCATGGATCAAGACTGGGATTTGTTACTCCTTGTGACGAAGAGGTATCTCAGGGCCCACTCGGTAATACAACATCACAATAAGCCTTGCAAGCAATGTGACTAAATGTTAGCCACGGGATCTTGTATTACGGAACAAGTAAAGAGACTTGCCAGTAACGAGATTGAACTAGGTATAGAGATACCGATGATCGAATCTCGGGCAAGTAACATACCGAAGAACAAAGGGAACATCATACAGGATTAACTGAATCCTTGACATAGAGGTTCAACCAATAAAGATCTTCATGGAATATGTAGGAGCCAATATGGGCATCCAGGTCCCTCTATTGGTTATTGACCGTAGAGATGTATCGGTCATGTCTGCATAGTTCTCGAACCCGCAGGGTCTACACACTTAACGTTTGGTAATGATATAAGTATAGTTGAGTTATTATGTTGGTGACCGATAGTTGTTCAGAGTCCCGGATGAGATCCCTGACATGACAAGGAGCTCCGGAATAGTACGGAGGTAAAGATTGATATATGGGATAATAGTGTTTTGTCTCCGGAAGAGTTTCGGAATTCACCAGAATAGTTTCGGATGTTTCCCGAAATGTTCGGGGTACAAGAACACTTTATTTGGGCCAAGGGGTAAAGCCCATGAGGCTTTAGGAAGGTGCAAAAGGTGTTTTGCGAAGGCCAGGGGCCATACGCCAGGGACCCTGGCGTATGTGGCCAGACGCCAAGGACCTTGGCGTCTAGTCCTGGAGTCCGAGAAGGACTCTTGCCTTGCGGGCAAACCGACCTTGAGGAGGAATTTTCTCCAAGTTTCGACACAAGGGCTCAGCATATAAATAAAGGGGCGGGGCTAGCACTTGGAACACATCAAGAAACCCTAAGCCGTGTGTCGGCAACCCCGTCCCTCTAGTTTATCCTCCGTCATAGTTTCTATTGTGCTTGGCGAAGCCCTGCAGAGATTGTTCTTCACACACTGTCACCACACCGTTGTGCTACCGGAACTCATCTACTACTTCACCATCACTCGTTGGATCAAGGAGGTGAAGGCGTCATCAAGCCGCACGTGTGTTGAACGCGGAGGTGCCGTCCGTTTGGCGCTAGATCGGAAGGACCGTGATCAAGATCATGAGACGGACCGTGATGGGATCGCGGGACGGATCGTGATTGAATCGCGAGATGGATCGTGATGGGATCGTGGGGCGCTCGGCGATTTGGATCCCGAAGACGTTCGACTACATCAATCGCGTTTCTTAACGCTTCCTCTTAGCGATCTACAAGGGTATGTAGATCCACTCTCCCTCTCGTAGATGCTCATCACCATGGATAGATCTTGCGTGCGCGTAGGAAATTTTTTGTTTCCCATGCAACGTTCCCCAACACATAGGTATGCAATATTTGTTCATGGCAATGATCATTACATATATGCATCATGTCTGGAAGCAAGTAGACCGACTCCTGCCTGCATCTACTACTATTACTCCACCCACCGATCGTTGTCTAGCATGCATCTAGAGTATTAAGTAAAACAGAGTAATGCTTGGAGAACATTGACATGATGTAGACAAAGTAGATTCAATCAATATGAATAAACCCCATCATTTCATCCTTAGTGGCAACAATACAAATATGTGTCGTTCCCTTTGTGTCATTGGGATATAGAGCAACACTAAATTGAACCCATTACAACGCACCTCTCCCACTGAAGAAATAGCAATCTAGTTGTCCAAGCTATTTCAATAGATCGGAGAGAATTACGAAGCTACCATATAATCATGCATATGTAAAGAAGGACCAGCAAGGAACTCAATATAATTTCATGAACAATCTGAACATTAACCCACAATACATTGGACCAGCAAGGAACTCAATATAATTTCATGAACAATCTCTGGGTTTTTTAGGATATATTGGAATTTATAGGCCAGAGAGGGGCATCGGGAGACGCCAGGGC
The DNA here is from genome assembly GCA_022496015.1 of Hordeum marinum. Classification (NCBI taxonomy): domain Eukaryota; kingdom Viridiplantae; phylum Streptophyta; class Magnoliopsida; order Poales; family Poaceae; genus Hordeum; species Hordeum marinum. The sequence goes on along the minus strand of CM039676.1, from coordinate 103,070,704 downwards.
GTGCCCTGATGTGTGATGCCTCTCTCGTGTGGCTTCCGGTCTTTTCCCGAAGCTTCCAAGTCTTTTTTTGGTACGGAAAAAATCATTAAAAAGTTTCATGGCAATTGGATTCGTTTGGTAATGTAAACCTGAAAAGCAAAAAACATGCAGAAAACAGTAAGTGGCACTAGGCACTGGTTTAATAGGTTAGTGCTCAAAAATAATATGAATTGCCAAATAAATGCCTAAAAAGTATCCTAGAATGATAATATTATAACATGGAACAATCAAATATTATGGATAGGTTGGAGACTGTAGGATCAAAAGTAGGCCTAGAGGGGGTGATTAGACTACTTGACCAAATAAAAATTCTACCTTTTCTCAATTTTAAGTGTTGGCAGATTTTAGCATTGATAGCAAGTCAAGCACACCCTACACATGCATGTCTACGAATATAGCAGCGGAAAGTAAAGACAAGTATGAATACTAAAGGAAGGGTAGGAAGATCAAACACAATTTGGAGACACGAAGATTTTTCCCGTGGTTCCGATAGGTGGTGCTATCGTATGTCCACATTTCTGGAGTCTTCAACCCAAGGAGGGTAACGGTCGCGAGAGTCCACGGAGGGCTCTACCCACGGAGGGTTCCTTGAAGAAGCAACCTTGACTATACCATGATGGCCTACGTCCACGGAGGACTAGCCTAACTCGGGGTAGATCTTCACGAAGTAGGCGATCTCCCTGCCATTACAAACTTCTTGGTTCACTCCACAACACGAAGTAGGAGGCTCCCAAGCGACACCTAAACAATCTAGGAGGCACCACCCTCCAAAAGGTAATAGGCTCGATAGTGTCAATGAACTCCTTGCTCTTGTGCTTCAAGATGATAGACTCCTTAACACTCAATCACTCTCTCACAGATTTGGCTTTGGTGGAAGATATTGATCGGGTGGAAAGCAACTTGGGGAGGCTAGAGATCAAGATTAATATGGTTGGAATGGAATGGCTTGATCACAACACATGAGTAGGTGGCTCTCTCTCAGAAAATTTGATGGGATAAGTGGGGATCTGTTCTGAGTGCTTCTCTTACGAGTGAGTGGTGGTGGAGGGGTATATATAGGCATCTCCAAAAATCCAACCGTTACACCTAAAGTGACCAACTCGGTGACACCAATGTGTGAATCTGGGTGGTACAGAGTTGTTCCAAAGGTAGCAACTTTTGAATCTTGGTGAGACCGATATAGAAATCTCGGCGGTACCGACCAGGTGTCCAACGGTTAGAATCCAAATCTCGGTGACGCCGATCCAAAAACTCAGAGCTTTCGATTTTGTGAATTGAGGTACAAAAAGTTGGCAAGCTGAACTCGGTGGCACTGAAGTGGGATCGGTTGCACCGATGTGCTAGGGTTTGGCAGGGCTCTGTCTGAGTGTGGGAATCGATGGGACCGAGTGGATAGTGTTGGTTGCACCAATTTGCATGAATGGCTTAGACAGAATTTGTGGGGGAGTTTATGGGTGTTTTTGGTGACTATCACTTGTGCACGTGGAGCATCTTGTTCACCAACAGTACCTTACCCCCTTTTAATAGTATTGGCTTTTCCTATGCACTCAAAGTGATTTCTCACAAAGTAAAGTGTAGAGTCCTCTTGCTTGAAGCTTTGCCAATCCAATTCCTTGCATCTAGGGGTTTCTCCACAATCATTTTGCCGACCCATCATTGAACTTTTCGTGAAATATGCTTAGTGGAAATATTATTTCAATGATATATATGTTGTTATTAATTACCAAAACCACCAAGGGAGCAAATGTGCTTTCAGAGACATATCAGAGCACATTGGACTTCATCGAAGACCTGGCATGTACTCCAAGGAGGGATGATTTGTTTGGCATGTAATCTCTAGAAGGCAACCGGCCTTTGTGTAACCCTAGATGTCCTCGATGCCTATTTAAGCCGGTGGGTTTAGCCCGTCGAGGACACGCATACACAAACATTCATCGTTATCCCTGGTTTAGACCACAACACATGATCTCGAACTAGATCAATTATGTACTTTGTTACATCCATAATAAACAGTAAGAGCATGACATAGGGTTTTACCTCCACAGAGAGGGCTCGAACCTGGGTAAAAGCTTCGTGTCCTCCTTCTCTTGTAATCCACCGATCCGATCTCATAGCTCGCCCCCCTACCTGAGGTTTGCCAGTTTTGACACCGACAATCATGGTGAAGAAAAGTTGGTATGAACTCTACTTGCTTCTACTTTTGTAAATAAGTTTAACTCGGTAATCATTATTTAGCCTATTATGAGTAAACATGTGTATGAGGAAAAATAGATATTGTAGTTGCTCATGCCATGCTTAAGTAGCTATGAGTGGATAATATGTTATAAGCGGGTTATTCTCAAGATTGGCATTTATTCGGCTGTCATTACACGAGAGAGGTTGGTAAAAAGGATGCCCATCCCTTCATAATACAAAAATAAACAAAACAAACTCATCGAAAAAGTTGATTGTTTGGAGGGTGCCCGTGAATTCGGTCAGCCATGGATTGTGTTTGAATGGTGGGGGAGAAGTAAACCTTACCTTTCCGCTTGGGAACTGTCAATAATGTGTTTAGCATGGAAGATACTGAAATCCTTTGTCATAACATTGTTAGGAAAAGCACAGCTCTCAAAATACATCCATCTCTATTTTAAATCTTGGCTTTGGTACCTCTACAAATCCATGCTTCCCTCTGCGAAGGGCCTTTCTATTTACTTTTATTGTTGAGTCATCATCATCTCATTAAAGCACCAGTCTTGAGAGTGCTATTGTCATTTTTATGCATTGAAGTCTAGTTAATGTTGGATGTGAGCATGACTGGATCTCTTCTACCCTGAATTACAATGTTTAGTCACTTCTTGAACCTCGTAAGTGCTCTGCATTTATGTTTTGTGGACTCAAAAAGGACTAGCGAGATACTGTGTTATCATATTCTATCATAATTGTTTTGAAAAAATGTTGGCATCTGAGATATCTTACTATTGCTCGCTAGTTGGTTATGTTATTATTATGAGTAAATATGAGACCTAAGTGTTATCATTCACATGGTTACTTTATAATCTTTGCTGAAAACTTGAACACTGGTTAAACATATATACATCAACGAGAACGAAAGAGTGTCTAAAAGTTTTCTTTATCACTTTTTGTTTATCAACTAGATTGTATGAGGGCAAGCAACAAGTTAGGCTTGGGGAGTTGATATGTCCCAAACGTATCTACTTTTCCAAACACTTCTGCTCTTGTTTTGGGCTCTAATTTGCATGATTTGAATAAAACTAACCCAGACTCACGCTGGTTTCAGCAGAACTACCTTGGTGTTATTTTTGTGCAGAAATAAAAGTTCTTGGATTGGGCTAAAAAATTATGGAGATTAATTTTAGAATATATAAAAAAATATTGGCAAAGAGACCTGCTAGAGGGGGGCCACCCACGAGACATGTGCTTAGGGGCACGCCCACCCCTCCCCCTCCACCAAGGGCGCGCCCTGTGAGCTTGTGGGTCCAACGACCCTTCGTTTTCCCTAATTCCATAAGTACCGTCTCGTGGAGAGAAAAATTGAGGAGAAATTTTCATCACGTTTTGCGAGACAAAGCCGCTGTCACCTCATATTATTCACCGGGAGGGCTGATCCGGAGTCTATTCGAGCTTTAGAGAGGGGGATTCATTGTTGTCGTCATCACCAACCCTTCTCCATCAACAATTTCATGATGCTCCCCACCGGGAGCGCGTAATTCCTTCATAAGCTTGCTAAATGGTGATGGGGTTGGATGAGATTTGTCATGTAATCGAGTTATTTTTTTAGGGCTTGATCCCTAGTATCCACTATGTTGTGAGATTGATGTTGCTATGACTTTGCTATGCTTAATGCTTGTCACTAGGGACCGATTGCCATGATTTCGGATATGAACCTATTATGTTTCCATAAATATGAGAGTGTTTTGGATCCTATTTTGCAAGTTGTATGCACCTATTGTGTGTTATGATCCGTAGAACCCCAAAGTGACAATAGTTAGGATCATCTTCGGTGCTGACCGTACTATGAGGAGTTCATGTATTCACCATCTGTTAATGCTTTGTATTGGTTCTCTATTAAAAGGAGGCTTTAATATCACTTAGCTTCCCTTTCGCCCTCGCTGCCACGGGAGGGTAGGACAAAAGATGTCATGCAAATTCTTATTATAAGAATGTATGACTATGGACGGAATACATGCCTACATTACATTGATGAATTGGAGTTAGTTCTGTGTCGCTCTAGATTGTGAGTGTTACATGATGAATGTCATCCAACACAAATATCCATCGTCGATCCAATGCCTACACTTTTTCGCGTATTGGTCTTTACTGACTTACTACTGTTGCCGCTGTTACAATCACTACAAACTGCTTTTGTTACTGCTTTTATTACTATTACTGTTGTGCTACTAAACACTTCGTTGCGCAGAAAGATATTTTCAGGTGTGGTTGAATTGACAACTCAACTTCTAAGTCTCTTAAATATTCTTTGGCTTTCTTTGTGTCAAATCAACAAATTTGGGTGAAATACTACCCTTGAAGACTGTAACGATCTCCTATAGTTGTGGGTTATCAGCGGCCGCAGCTGCCATTGCTCCTCATCGTTAGTGAGTGTGGAATCGTACTCACGAAGGATGCACCCCTTATTGCGAGCTTCAATGGTGGAGAGTCGAAGCAGAACATGCATCGAGTCCTCGGACTTTGGATATAGATGGGCCTTGACGGTGACGACGCCATTCACCTGGACGACGAGGTCGGCGGGGATGACGTCCTCCTCCTTTACTCGAACAAGGGGGATAGATTCCTTGCGCCCGCCGCCGACACAATGTGATGCGTTGGATCCCCCACAACCGCTAGATCCAACGCCATCTCGAGAGGAGGATCTGGCGGTTGTCTTCGTTGTTCGTTGGCAGGGAGAGTTTGCGCCCATGTGCGACGTCTACATGACGTTCCGCTCTGCTGGCAAATTGAGCCAATAGGTTGCGTTCTTGTGCGGACGGGATGAGGGAGGAGATAGGAGGAGAGGAAGCGACCGGGATGAGGGAGGAGACGACTATGACTTTGGTGGTGGGGACACCATGCCATCGTGCTTTTATATTGGGGATGCAGTAGTGTGGCTATCCGAATGGCCGGCTTGGGAATCAAGGGGAGCGGTGGACACCATTAATGGGTGTGTGGATAGTCGTCGTGACACCATGGCTCAATGATGATTATATGTGCATGGGCGCTGCAGCCTCAAAACCAGGTTGTGGCGTGAGGATGAAGAACCTAAAACTTTCCCCGTGTTGACAGTTAGGTATGGAGTGAGTTTCATACTAGACCCCCCCCCCTCCCCCACCCCCTCATTTTCCCCTCCCCATCCTCTAAATATGAAGACTACGAAGCCATTTATGAAGTGAATTCCATAAATTATGCATACCGACACTCATGCGGTGGCTCTACTAAAGTGTCATTTTGATTCGAAATCATTGTACTAATAATTATTATAAAATTGGGGCTATATGGTGACTCTGTTCTTACATGGCAACTTTCATGCGGTCATGCATGCTACTGTTAGCGGTAAAGATGATGCGGTCACGCATGGCAGTTTTCTGAAAAGTTTTCATGTTAATACCTTATAACCGCCAAGAAGATTTCCAACATGAAAAGCCCAGCTCTATGCGTAAGTAGAGCTGGGCTTTGAATGTAAACGCAGGCCTTTTACAACTAAGAAAGGGAGAACCATGCAACGACTCTTCTTTTGTTTAATTATTAATTATTACCTTGCCGGCCTCTCACTGTTGTGGTCGTTGAAAGCGCTGTTCAAGGTCTCGTCTAACTTCACTGCGTAATCGTGTGGAGTATTCTACTGGCCAAGAACTTTGATTAAGAAGGTGGCGGCGCACCGGAGTGGTTTAGCAGGTGATGGCACAACGCGTGGTCGTCTTTGACCAGGCGGCCAGCTTTGTGCACACATATACTACTTTCTAAATTCTATTAATGTACTCGGCGGTTAAGCATGACTTGACCGCCGGTGGTCGGAACCAGGATTTAAGTATAGGAAAGGCGAACAACAGTTAAAGCAGGTAATATTGTATGACTCGCGACCTATTTAGTTTGCATTCAACTATTATCTCCTGTCAAAATAACAATATTTAACTACTGTTCATGTTTAAATTTTCCTTGCACAATCTTTCTATAGCCAAAGCATGTGTGACTAATTATTGTACTAAAGATACTCATGAGTGTTCTTACTCAAGTCCAAGAATAATGTGAAGGTGACATTCAATGATTTTGCCAAGCAAAATTCGACAAATAGATCTTGGTAATTTGAAACGGCAATGGACTCGGAGTTCAAGAACTACACCTTAGAAGGATAAGAATTCTTTAGTGATAAGTGTATTGAGCATAAATTTTCCGCACCATATACATATCGGTAAAATAAGCCGATGGGAAGAACCAGACACTATAGGGGATGGCAATGTCCATGTTGAATGAGTACAAGTCACCATATTAACTTGTGGGATGAGTCGTCAATGCCGTTTGTCATATAACTCCTAACCGATAACAAGTCAAAACGTCAAATATTTTCAGCTATTTAGTTGTAAGTATTGCATTCTCAACAAGAAAACCTTGTTACCCAAATTTGAACTAAAACTATGGAGGGTATATTAGTTGGATGTGGATCAAACTTTCACACCTATAGAGTGTCCAACAAATTCAATGGATGTGTTAAAGAAACTTGTGATGCTGTGTTTGATTAATTTAATGGCTCACATGGAAAGCAAGTTGATATAAATTGTGTAGGTCATGAGGGTCTTTCACAAGATATCGTGGCTATGGGCATTGGTGGCAGTTTTCCTCTGCAACAAGTTCACACCAATGATGAAGAAACTTCATGTACCATCCTTGTTTCTCCCTGCTCTAAATCGCTAAAGGATCACATTTCTCAAGATGAGCCAATTATCCATGAACACGACCATCATCAACAAGATGAGTAAGATCAACAAGAAGAACACATCATTGTGCAAGATCACATCAAGATGTTTAAGCACACATGTATATTCTGCAAAGCCTAAACTTGCTAATTATCGAAGTAAAATTTGTATTTGTACCTATTCACTCCTTCTTTAGGTCCTTCTTGATCCTTTCACCTTTTTTCTTCCATCAATTCCCCCTCCCCCTTGGTGGAAAAATATGTTCGTCCACGTGGAAGACATTTTGTGTGTCCGTCATACGTGAACCTTTCCTTCCCCCACTTCTTCACCGACACATGTATTTTCCTTTTTGGCACGGTCCATTGTCCATCCGCCCCTCCACTTGACTCATCGTCGTCATCCAACCCAATAAACTGATGAGAGCTTGAGCCATCGTTGTTCTTCATCTTAATAGTGGGTTTTTGACATTTTCATAGGGGTGCATCACTTTGGTTTCCTATTGAACGTTATCCAACAATGCGATAAAGTTAATGGATTTTTCTAAAATGCATGGCACAAAGTGGCGGTGAACCTGAGCTCGCAATCAAACATCACACGTTAAAATAATGGCACAAATGAAGCAAGCAATAAAAATGACAACCATGTGAAGCAAACAGAACTTGCATGGTATAAAGAGAAGTTAGTGGGAAGTTTCCCCACTATCATGACTCCTCAAAAAAACAGAACTTGCATAGCTTTCGAGTCCAACCCCACTTTATTTCCTATTAACCACTTGTGCATAGAAACTGCAAAACATGTTCAAGAACTCTTGGATGGTAGACCAACTATGCTGGAGAGAGCCCTTTTTGCGGGTGGTATGGATAGGATTCGGCTCTAGATAGTGCTCGTGTTCATGGTTCTAAGCATGGATTTTCTGCCACTATTTCGATTCCTTTTGCTCGGTTCCACAAATAGGATCCATGTTTGTGTCTAACCAAGCTCTACACAACAAGACATCTTCATGGGTTGAAAAAGATGGCCCTTTTTTTTTCCTTCGGAGCCTTCTATTTTTGAGTGTCCGGTAATTTCCCAGCATTATAGAGAGGCAAATTGGTATCACCCATTTCATAAGTTGGAGGTTGTTAACCTTCATTATCAAATTCACCATGCATGAGCCCTAAAGATGAATCACAATTAAACGACAATCCTAACATTTATCCAAAAATTCATATGGGGTGAGGAAAAACCTATAATTTGGGTTTGTCCTCAAACAGTTGGTGGGCATGTTCGACGTTGTCCATGACCGCTGGAGTTGCAACGTCTCGTATGCCACTCTGGCGATCCGTCCTCTTCTACCTACGTGAAGTCATCTTGGATGCCCCCTCCCATTACAAAGGCAAAAATACGTTGTGGGCGGGGCATGGCAAAGAGCACGAACGCACCAATTCCATCTGGACGACACCCTTCTATGCCTTCTGAGTCGTCTTGCGGGTGTTCTTCCAGGCGTGACCCTCCTACGGGGTGACGGTCTTCATCTTGTTCACGATGTTAGGGACCCCAAAATGATTCCATGAAGCCATCCACCATGGCGGGTGCGGACAGTGAAGCGAGCATCAACGACTAGGACAGAGGAGGAGGTATGTCGCGTCAATGCGGAGCAAGGGTAGAGGAGAGTGAGGCGCGAACAGAGGATGGGGAGGAAAGACTCGGGGGAGAGGGCAGCCAATTTAGTTGATTCGGAGGGATTTGGGGTGGTTTTGAGGGGTGATCGACACCCCGAACATATGGTCTTGGTTTGGGGGTTCGGTTGAGTGGTGTTTCTGGTTCCATTGTTGAACCATAGTGCATTTCATTTTGATTTTAACAAAATAACTACTCTTGCATCTTAATAATTAAAGGAGTCTTTTAGTGGATTACATATATGGATGGCTTGTGTGCCTCTAAGATGCGAAATCTTCATGTGATTGGTCATATACATGTGTATTTGCAACAGATCCCTTAGCGGAGTGGCAGCTTCCAAGATGTGATTTTTCGGGATAGAGATCCAACCCATGGCTAGCCACCCCTAAGTGATAGGATCTAGGTCCGACTTTTTGTGGGTCTTGTAGGGAAAGTGTTCATCATCTCCTTCCGTGTGTTAGTACCATTGACATTTCTACAGGTGTTAATACCATCTTATTTATTTTCCAAAAGCCTTGTCGTTCTACATTATACATCATCACCTAATCTATGGCTTGTGTGCAGAAATTTATGCAAGGTAGGAGTTGTTATCCTCCTAGGAAAAAGAACATTGTCATTTTGCATGGCATGTCGGTTTCATCTTGTAGATTATCAACCATGAATCAACACTTTTTCTGAAGCATGTCGGCCCGATTTTGATAGTCGGGTTGGTAACAATAAGGAAATATTTTTAAAATTAAAATAATAGGCAAATGATTATTTTATTTTATGAATAAGGAAAAACAGGTATGTATCACTTTTATGAATATAGCGAATTTCGCATGCCTAGACAGATCTTTCTCTCCGCCTTGTGATTAACAAGATACATCTCCTTCTTGAAAGTTTGCCCCTTATGATGTAACTAGGAAAAATATATTCAAATATATAATCATTTAGGCATAGCCATATACTTTAGGTAGTTTTTGTTGTTGTTGGAAATGATATACTTTAGGAGTTGCATTATTATATTCGTAAAGGAGTTCGCTTGAAACTAATGCTCCGAAGCATATTAAAGTATGTGATGATTAAAATTAATTAAAATAAGGTGCGACAAATAAAGATGACATCTCACATAAGAGCATGGTTAATATTATAGCTAGTTGCTAGATATATGGCGTTGACATGTCATATATAGTCATCACTTCTAGTCACTCATACAATAAGGTTAGATATAAGGTTGACTATAAGGGCATCTTCAATGCTGACCCTCAAACCGCCCACACCCGTCCGGACCGTGCAGTCCAGACATGTTGTGACATCCAACACGGACCTGCATCGGTTCGCAAGACGGTCCAGACCTAATTTCTCCCGCAAACTGGAACCAAACGGGCGGGGCATTCGCGAGGCTTTGGACAGCAGGCATGTAGGACTCTGACACCCCCGGTCCACCCAGAAGGTAGGCAGAGCCCACGATTTTATAGTTGCTCGCCCTGTTTCCATAGCAAAACCCCCAATCACTTCTTCCATCCCGCCACGTTCCATCCAACTCCCGCCCTTTCCTCCCACTCTCTTCTTCCCTCCTACCATCGTACTGCATGGATCTGGAGGAGAGCTCGCCGGAGATGAAGGACATGGTGAAGGTGTTAGAGGATTCGACGATCGCGCTCACATGGAAGATCAACTAGGCGACGCGGCAAAAACGTCGCATCAAAGCGAAAGCCGCAAAGGAGGAGACTCTCAAGAAGTGGGCCATTGGCGGAGGCGTGTCGATGGGCATGGTGGTCGCTGGCGAGGCGGAGGCCGTGTCCATGGTGCGCAGATGGTGTCGCCCACTGTATAGACGCCTCCATGGCTGGAGCATTGCAAGGCTCCTTACTATACTACGTTGTGAAGCGATTGGGTAGGGCAGTCCCCGTCTGCCACCACCGTGTCGTTCATCATTGACATTAACGCAACACCGCTGCTCTTCTTGGAGTGTTCTTCGATGCAGCTTCTTCGAGCGCAGACGGCGAGCTGGAGTAGATTGATGCCCACACGTTGTTCACGTGTATGCCCAAAGCGGGGGAGCTGGCCTACGACGGGACCGGAAGATGATGGACATCATTAACGACGGAGGCTAAGGAGGAGTTTCCTATGAAGACGGGCAGGTGGAAGACTCGGATTCCACCTAGTCCAGCAACTACACCTAGACGGCCATGCTAGAGGCCAACACCCAAATGGGCACACAACAGGCCCACACCTAGACGTGCACACATTAGGCCGTTGGACAACAGCAGGAGGGGGAGGAGGAAAACGAGGGTGAGGATGATGATTTGGATGATCTTGCCGGCGATCCGAAGAAGAGGGGTAGAGGAGAAAACTTCAACATGGGAGGGGGGCGAGATGGTGTGCAATGCATGGTTGGCCACTAGCCTCGATCTGGTCCATAGCATGGGGCAAAAGGGCACAACCTTTTGGAATAACATTCACATATGGTTCAATAAACACAAGCATTTCGCGCCCTACTCCAACGCGATCATCCACAATCGTGAATCAAAGTCCCTCAACCATCGATGGTACACCATCCAAGAAGCCCTCTCGAAGTATTGTAGCCACTTGAAGCATCTCATCGCACGATGGCCTAGCATTGCGCAAATCCACGAGCAAGTAAGTTCATTTGGCAGATATCATACTTTTGCTAATCACTAGCCTACTATGCATAGATTTGTAGCCGGATATGCATTGCATTGTTGACCACCACACGGATATGCATTCTATTGTTGATCACCACCTGGATATGCATACTTTTATTGATCGCCACCCGGCTATGCATGCTTTGGTTGATCACCACCCGGATATGCAATGTATTGTTGATCACTAGCCGGATATGCATACTTGCATAGCTGGATATGCAAAGTATTGATGATCACTAGCCTGATATGTATGCATAGGTCTTGACAATGTTTTATTTTGTAGCCATCTTGGGCATGTACGGTGTTCAAGAAGTTGGAGAAGAAAAACTTCACCGTCATGTATTCTTGGTTTAAGTTGAACGGGCAACCAAAGTGGGACCTTTTCATAGCCAAGTTTGCCGCCCAAGCCACCGAGAAAGAAACTGGTGACCCTACCTACCAAACCCAAGAATTGTCGAAGAAGGTTAAAAGAGGGTTTCGGGGAAAGAAGTGGGAGGAGGAGAGGGCGAAGCGAGAAGATGTGACTGCCAAGTTGACGGAGAAGTTCAAGGCCATGTTGTCGAAGAAGGAGGAGGCATACGTCAAGCGCTCCGACATCAAGGAGGAGAAAAGGCAAAGATGTTCAAGTTGTTGATCGAGGAGGCCGAGAAGAACCTGGCGATCAAAGAGAAGAAGGCCATGCTCGAGGAGAAGAAGGCAGGGCTCGAAGAGAAGAAGGTGAAAATCGATGTCGATGCGGAGGACGTCAAGATGTTGTCATTGGAGGTGGAGTCTTCGGATGCCGACACAAGAATGATTGTGCAAGCCGTCAACTACAAGATGTTGCAGTGGCAACACGACGAGTTAGCGACGGACAAGAGGAGGCGGCGGAGATGGAGCTGCATACGTGGCGTCGACGACACCTTAAGCATCGAGGAGGGTTGGATTGCCAGCCCAACATGGCAAAGTATCTCAAGTTTTTGCATGAATTGTTGGACGAATATTCTTTTGTCATCGGACATGCAAAAATTTAAACATACTTGCCTCTTTTTGGATGTGATCGGACATGTGATCCAACGCCGGTGTAATCGGGGGCGCGTTATGGATCAGACTTTTATTTGAATTTCAAATTGACCTTTACCGACGAACAGATGCATGATAGCAATTGAATGACCGTCTCTGGCATCCATGTCCGTGGATGGCTGCCGGAGCAAATTTGCAGGTCTTCACCTTTTTTCTATCTTTTTTTTTCATATTTATATATTTGTCTAGGAGCATGCATAAGTTAGGTTCTTCCATGAGACTCTACTCCCTTTATTTTGTTTCATGCGTCTCTACTTTATATAGGCAAAATTATCATGTAAGCAAACAGGTATAAGCTTATCATTATAGAGTTTCTTACATTTGGTTTGAAAAATATCATCTCCTCTAATGATTTGCTAAGATAGAACCCAACGTATGTTTAGATTATCTTACGCGCCAAGAAGAAAAACCGGGTTTTCTGTTAGACCCATCTCTATCAACGGAAGAGAAAAGAAAAGAAAAGGAGAGAAAGAAAACCTCACATAACATCCATTGGTCAGGCAAAATGGTGTCTGGTGTTGTGCTGAGCCACAGCGGATGCCAAGTCTTCCAGGCCTCGCTTCTCCTTCCTTTCGCAGGCAATAAACCCCAGACGAATTCTCTCATTTGATTGTTTCCTCTCCAGACGCGAACCTTCCTTCCTTTCAACCCAAAATCACCGGTAATAAAAGTCGCGGTTCCCCGATCCGTTCCGGTCTCCAAGAACCCGCCCACCTCTCCCGTCTCTCTTTCCCCGCGAAATTTGTCTGCGATTTGGCGGTGCAGTTCCGCGGCTGATTTCCTCGCCGGTCGCCGCCCGCCAGGATGCGCAACCTCCTCTCGGTACGATCTCTTCCCCCCCTGTTGTTTATCTCCGTGTTAATCGTTGATTCTTGTGGTGGTTTTGGGGGCGCAAATGTGAAATTGAGAGGTCCCGCTATGGCGGTTCTTGTTTTCTTTTAGCCAACTTTGAGTTCTTTTGAGGATGTACTGAATTGTTGTCAAGACTTGGATTATGCTTAGGATTAGTTCGTGATTGGGTCGGCCATGATGGACTGTGCCCTGACTCCAGCTAGATGTACTGCTGAGTTCATGTTTGTTAAACTTTTTAGGTGTTTATTTTTGGGAAGTTCAGTCTTCAGATCTTCTGTAGAATTCTGTATCTTGTTGACACTGGAAATTTCAAGGCCAAGAGAAAGCGTTTGCACTGTTAAATTTTGTTCACCATTTGTGATGTACACGTTAATATATTCTTAAGACAACATAAGTTTCCAAAATCTCTTATTTTCTGCGTGGAGGGGTAACACAAAAATAATCTTCAGTATTTTCTTTCCCCATGCCTTGATTCCAGATAGTAGTTCGTTCTTCTGTGTTTTTTTTTGAACTGTTCTTCACTGAGTTTTGGTAAAAGGTTCTACTGTCTCTGCTTTTATAACAGTGAAAAGTAATTCCATAGTTATATTTGCCAATTTAACAGAATTCGTTTGAGCTCAACAAGGAGGAACGGGCCCCGGGAAATGTTGATATTGAGCTAGGTTTGCAAGGTGATGTATCAGGTTCCGCACAGCCAGGTTTCGATGGCTTCTTTGAACAGGTGCATCCTTTTCCTTTTTTGTATTTTCGAGTCTCTTTCTGTGTGAGCATCGCTGGTAGAACTCATGTGGCATGATTTTCTACTTGTGAGTTGAACTCTGTGTTATTATGACATTCAGGTCAGGGAGATTGAGAAGTTACTTGAGACGTTGACAAAACTACTCAAGGATCTTCAGGTGAGTAAAGAATACCAAATTCAAGTTGTTCAATTTACCTAAGTTCAAATATTAGGGTCTCCTATACGAGTTTGGACCAACAAACCTCAGTAGTACTTCACAGTTTGTGGTTTTCTATACTGTCAAGTATATGGCCATATGCCTATACGATGTCAATCGAGTGCTGTTTCCTTTAAATTCAGAGTGTACCGGCTTCAGTCGTAACAAGAATGCAAATAAGTTGACCTCTAAATAATGTTATTTGTCCCTAAACCAGTTTATTTGAACGGTTATTTGAACAATCATGACGTCCATCTCTCTAACAGTCTTGGATCTTTATGTAGAACTCAAATGAGGAATCAAAAGTTGTCACTAAGGCATCAGCTATGAAAGGTACCATATGCAATTTTGATTGTTTTCTTCAAATATGACAGGACAAACATTTTTTCCATTTCTCCACTTATTTTTCCAATATGTTCCTTTTTCTGAATTGCAGATATCAAAAAGCGCATGGAGAAGGATGTTAACGAAGTGACAAAGGTTGCACGGCTCACAAAATCAAAACTACAGCAATTGAATAAAGAGGTGAGTTAATTTGCGCTATGCCTGGGACTTTTACCAACTAATACATGAGAAGTACGCATAGTAATCCAATAGTATTGTGCTATTCTCATATATTTGATGTATGCATTTCTTCACTATAATTAATCAAACGCTCCTCTGATTTTTTTACAAGAATCTTGCAAACAGAGAAAAGCCAGGCTTTGGCAAGGGATCAGGTGTGGACCGATCTCGGACCTCAATGACTATGTATGCTCCTTCTATCATCCTCTTGCTTGTTTTTCTTGTCAATTCTATTCTAGTTTTTGCATGATTGATTCCACTTAATAATAATCTTATGTACAGTGCATTGACAACGAGGTTGAGAGATCGCATATCAGAGTTTCAGGTACACATTTCATCAACTCTTGCACACAGTCTACCTGCTAAACATGTTATTTTCTTGCTTATAGACCGTAACTGCTATAGCCCATGTTGCATCGAAAACGCGAAAGCTAAACACAAGCCACCTTTAGTAGTTGTGGCCTGTCTAACATTTAGTCTGATAAAGCTTAAAAAGCACTTCAAAATGTCAGTTTATACTACTATATGGCCATACATGCCACTTGTAAATGAGCATGTTATGAAATATATTTTCAGACACTAAGAGAAGCAATCCATACGGAGTACAGGGAAGTTGTAGAGCGGCGTGTTTTCACTGGTATGTTGCCCTTAACTCTCACCATAACGCCAACCCTTTTGCGTTTCAGTTGAGCTGACTTATTTAATCTTTTCACTCTGCAAATTTCCAATGAGCAGTAACGGGAGAGCGTGCTGATGAAGAGGTATAAATATCCATCTACTCTCATTTACTTCAAGCCACAATCACTAAGCGAATCCGCATACTATATGTTGCTAACATCGTGTCGATTTTTTTCAGACTATTGACAAGCTGATAGAAACAGGTGACAGTGAGCAAATTTTCCAAAGAGCTATTCAGGAACAAGGGCGTGGAAGGGTGACAACTCTTTGCCTTTTTTAGTTCTAGTACCAACGGCACTGCATGGTTTGACCTGAATTTCCCGCATTCACAGGTGCTTGACACACTCCAGGAGATCCAAGAGCGGCATGACACGGTGAAAGAGATCGAGACAAAGCTCCTTGAGCTGCAGCAGGTAAATGACTAAATGCGCGAGCAGTTGAGCACACTTCCAGAATTGGAAATTTAAAGCCTGGGCATCAGTTCACCTGGTATCCTCCAAATGCAGATTTTCCTCGACTTGTCGGTACTGGTTGAGGCGCAAGGTGAGATCCTGGACAACATCGAAGATCAGGTGGGGAAGATTGGTCCATTTCATATAATTCTTTTCTAGCACCGTAGTATTTATTTGCAAGCTTCAGCTTGTTCCCGACCTTTTCTGATCATCATCTCTCTGCTGCCTCAGGTTACAAGTGCAACACATCATGTTCAGACTGGAACAAACCTCCTTCAGAAGGCAAGGGTCCTGCAGAAAAACTCGCGGAAATGGACCTGCATAGCGATCATCATCCTGCTGATCATCGCACTCGTCATCGTCCTCTCGTTGAAACCGTGGGCGAAGAAGTAGTGAGGAAAAAGAAGGAAAATAAGCATCATGCTATGCTAGGACAATATACGATATTTCATATGATGTTTATTGTACAGCTTTTGTTGTGTATACGCTGATGCCATATGGTGCCGGAGCCGTCATGTATATTCTCTGATTTTTTTTTGGTGGGATGTGAACTTGGTTCAATTTTATAGTTCAAAATAACAAAATCCAGCTTGATTATGTGATTGTCTTTCCGCATTTGTCTGCAATTTCTGCCTTTTGTGGCCACAATGAGTGTCTCAAAAGAGTATACACATCAATTAACACTCGTCAAGGCCCCACTATTTGTGTTGTGATCATGAAGAAGAACGGCCAAATTATGACCTCACCATAAAATAGTTGTGCTATAATGCTACCTTTGTTCTTGTATATTAAAGAGATCCAACCATTCTGATTTTCCTCCACAAAGAGATATCCGACCGCTGCCTTTTCTCACACTGTTAAACAGAGATCACTCCACATAGAGATATGTGCTATATTGTTAGCTTTAATCGTATAACCAGCTTCCTATACATGATTTACCTAGATTGTTGATCTCATGAGTAGGATTTCAGTATAGATTTGACGTAAAATCTGATGTCAAATTTTTAGGGTAAAAAATCGAACACCCTTAGGTACACCGGAACCTGATCTGATGTATGGCAATTAATTGATGTTGCATGGCATTTTCTTTGTTGTTGCTTTACGGTACATGGCAATTTTTACTGTAGAAGATGACAAATCCTTACATTAAAGCATGGCAGTTTTATCTGTTTTCGCACGACAAATCTGACATTAAATTTTTAACATTTTCGAGATGTAAAACATCATGCCAGTGGCTTGGTGCATATGAAAGCACCAGAACCCAATTATCTTCTTCTTCTTTTTTGCGAGAGCACAACCCGATTATCTTCGACAACTCATGACTCGGTCCGGCTTGCTTGCTCAACCGGATCAAGGCGGAAGCTAGGCAATGGGCGACGGCTGGCGTTAAAGGTTTGAGGAGCGTTGCGTCGTGACATTTTAAGCTTTGGGTGTGGCCTTGCCGGACCTGTAACTTCAGATGTAGCTTTATCTAGATCTTGTAAAAAGAAAAAATGCATCGAGATCATAAGGTACGTTTTCCTGAAAGAGAAGACAAGTAAAGCTATGGAGCTGGAAAGTGTGGCCGCAATACTTCCTTCCAGTGGCGGAGCTTCAAAGAAATCTTAGGAGGGACGAAGCTACAACCATTTTTCATACCAAATCGTCGGACTGCCCCAAATTGTAAGGATTGGATCAATTATATGTGAAGTGTCTATCTTGCGTATCATACAATTTGCAATTCTTCAAAAGGGTCTCTACATAAGACCTAGCTTCGAGTCTGCTCGCCGCACACCATCATTTTGATTAGGTGGATATTGCCAAATATGTGGACACAATGTTGGATGCCTTTCCAAGAATTCAATCCCTTGGAATAAGATTTTAATTGTCTGAGTTTGATACCATTGTTCTTTATGACTTTGATGTTCAAACTCGAGCAACAAGAGAGGAGGCCGACCATTCGGTCAATGTTGGTTCATTAGCTTCACATTCACCTCTATTTCTTTTGTATAAAATGACAGTTGTATATTAGTATTCCCCTTAACCATCCCTAGCTTGGGTTCTTTAGGCTGTAATCAACAAACTTATTTAGTCCAAAATATCTGACCTAATTAGAACTTCCCCTTACCAATTAAGATGCAGCAGGAAACTCCTAATCGAACTGGTTAAAATTACCTACTGGAGAGGGTGAGTAGACTGCTACTCACTGGCTCACCTCGTGGAGCACCGGCCTTGCCCTGATGCCGAGCGGGGCCGTGACGAGGCGTTGAGGCCTCTTGGCCTCGGGAGAACGGACGCGCATGGCGGCCGGCTTGCCGTGCCCCACGCCCGGACGCATCTTCCCTAGCGCCAGCCCCTGCCGGTCGCCGTTAGCCAACGCCATGTTTGCGCAAGAGGCAAGACGAGAAGAACATAGCTTTTTTTAGATCGACAAGAATAGAGCTGGTCGGTCGCTGCTGGCTGCTTGCCTCATTAGCATTTTTTAGTAGATAGATAAATGGGCCTTATTAGTTATGGGCTGCAGTTCTAATGTTCTATTACGAGGTACTAAAAAAGTTTCATTTTTGCTGCGGGGGCGACTGCCCAGGTTCGCCCCCGTGAAGCTCCGCCACTGCTTCCTTTGGTCCTTTTTACTCACGTGTTTAAAGTTAAACTTGGTAAGCTTGATCAATGTTATAAAAGAAAAATCAACATTCATAATATGAAATCAATATCATGCATCATGAATTTATTTTTTATTTTTAACTTTACTATTTTATATTCTGATATTTCTTTATATACATATGGTCATACTCTACAAGGTTTGATTTCAGACAATTCTTATATTAGAGTAAAAAGGATCGGGAGGATACATGTTCGAGCCTTCCTCGTTTCCTCCTCTAACCATAGGTGGCAAGGGCAAAAGAATTCTTCAGACTTCACTGACGAGTCCGTGGATTCGTCTCCCCGCTGCCTACCGCTCTCACGACAGGTGGTCAGGAGGAGAATCTCAATGCCTTCGCTTCAGTCAGTAGTTTAGGTGGGGCTTTTATAGTCCTCGCAAAGTGTCGCGCTTGGGTGGATGATGATGTTTCTTCTTCAAATTTGACTTCCAGACTTCGATTCTCCTCGAGTTCGTCCGTCTGGATGTAGTCGACAGAGCTTCGGCGTAGATACCTATTTTCTCCTTGGGGTGTTGATGTTAAGGTTTCTCGACACGTGACGAGATTTGGTGTCATATGCTTCAGGATCTATGCAAGGATTCAACACGACGAATGTGACTCCAGGGCAAGGGTCCTTAGGGGCATGTGTATGAAAACTTTGTTGAAAATATACCCTAGAGGCAACAGATAAAGTGTTTATTATTATATTTCCTTGTTCATGATAATTGTTTATTATCCATGCTATAATTATATTGATTGGAAACACATTGCATGTGTGGATATATAGACAACACTTTGTCCCTAGTGTGCCTCTAGTTGACTAGCTCGTTGATCAAAGATGGTCAAGGTTTCCTAGTCATTGACATGAGATGTTATTTGATAACGGGATCACATCATTAGGAGAATGATGGGATGGACAAGACCCAAACTATAAACATAGCATATGATCGTGTCAGTTTGTTGCTACAGTTTTCTGCATGTCAAGTATATGTTCCTATGACCATGAGATCATGCAACTCACGGACATCGGAGGAATGCCTTGTGTGTATAATGTCGCAACGTAATTTGGTGACTATAAAGGTGCTCTATAAGTATCTCCGAGGGTGTCTGCTGGGTTGGCATGGATCGATACTACGATTTGTTACTCCGTGTGACGGAGAGGTATCTCAAGGCCCACTCGGTAACACAATATCCACAATAAACCTTGCAAGCAATGTGACTAAGTGTTAGCCACGAGATCTTGTGTTACGGAAACGAGTAAAGAAACTTGCCAGTAACGAGGTTGAACTAGGTATGGAGATACCGACGATCGAATCTCGGGTAAGTGACATACCGAAGAACAAAAGGAACATCATATAGGATTAACTGAATCCTTGACATAGAGGTTCGATCGATAAAGATCTTCGTAGAATATATAGGAATCAATATGGGCATCCAGGTCCCGCTATTGGTTATTGACCGTAGAGGTGTCTCGGTCATGTCTACATAGTTCTCGAACTCGCAGGGTCTGCACACTTAAGGTTTGATGACGTTTTGATAGTATAGAGCTATACATGATAGTGACCGAAGGTTGTTCGGAGTCCCGGATGAGATCGCGGACATCATGAGGAGCTCCGGAATGGTGCGGAGGTAAAGATTGATACATAGGAAGTCCTGTTTTGGTCACCGGAAAAGTTTCGAGCTCATCGGTAGTGTACCGGGAGTGTCGGGAGGGTACCGGGGACCATCGGGAGGAGTATTTCGATCCAAGAGCCTACATGGGCTGTGGAAGGATGAATACCAACCCTTAGTGGGTTGGTCGAAGTCCCACATACGGCCCATGCGGCTGGGAAGGAAATCCAAAGTGGAAAAGATGGAAAAAAGCTAATATAAGGAAGGAGTCCTAATCCGACTAGGAGTGGAGGAGTAGGACTCCTCCCTCCACTTCGGCCGAAGCCAAAAGGGCTGGCCCTTGCGGCCAAGCCTCCTCTCCTCCTCCTATATATACTGGAGGTTTTAGGGTTTTTGCACACAAAATTTTAGCCAGTGCTGCCCTCTCCTCTAGTCCGTAGTTTTTCCTCTAAATCGGTTTCAGCAGTGCTTAGGCGAAGCCTTGCTGGAATTACTCCACCACCGCCGCAACGTCGTCGCGCTGTCGGAGAACTCGTCTACCTCTCCGCTCTCTCTTTCTAGATCAAGAAGGCGGAGATCGTCATCAAGCCGTATGTGTGCTGAACGCGGAGGTGCCGTCCGTTCGGCGCTAGATCGGGACGAATCATGATTGGATCGCGGGACGCTCGGCGATTTGGATCGCGAAGACGTTCGACTACATCAATCGCGTTTCTTAACGCTTCCTGCTGAGCGATCTACAAGGGTATGTAGATCCACTCTCCTCTCTCGTAGATGCTCATCTCCTAGATTGATCTTGGTGAAGCGTAAGAAATTTTTTGTTTCCCATGCAACGTTTTCCAACAAACTTTTCGGTTGCCATTGACAAGGTCAAACCGGTTTTGGTATGAGAGAGGCGACACCGACGCTCGACGACTCATTCTGACGGTAGAAATGATTGTTCGGTGGTCTAAAAAAATTTGATATAATTTTTATTATATTCGATATGATTTGTACTTTTGATCTGATCCTTTTTGAAAAAAAAGAGTTGAGAAACATTTTCCCATCTGCTTAATAGTAAAGCCTTAAACCACACTTGTCTTCCTCTTTTAACCTCTTAACCCTCGCTCTCCTCCCCTGTAATGTGTCTTCACCCCCCTTTCGCTTTCGCTCTCCCACCGGGAGAAACCAGGCGACAATCCGGCCAACGCAGCCATGCGCCCGCTTATCCGAACCGCCTGCCTCCGCGCTCGTGTCCGCGCCATGGCCACGCTTCCAGCCACCGCCGCCTTCTCTTCCGCACGCGCCCCGTCCCCATGCCCCTCTCCTTCGCCCGCCCGTCGCCTGCTCGTCGCCGCCCGCTTCCTCCCCTCCGCGCCGCCGCCGCCGGCAGGGGCACGGGCGCTCCGGACGTCCGCGGCGGCGGCGGAGGCCGCCGTCGAGGTGGGCGGAGTCAAGATCGCGCGAGAGGGTGAGTTCTCCTGCCCCTGGCGCCGATGGCGGGATCTTGGGGGACGCTTAGTGGGCCTCGGGGGAGGAGGGTTCTAGAATTTGGCAGTGGAGAGAGAGGTTTTTAGGCTTCCTGGTTAACTTTGCCTGCTGGCATTGTTCCGCACATAGCTTTTTTTTTTAACATGACCAGGCATAAAATTAGTCTTAGAATGGGATTTAGGAGGAGGATGAAATTGGAAATTGATACGCCTAGCGCTCACATTCTTCCGGGGCTTACCGGCAGTATAAGTGCTGCGCGGTCGCCCGGTCGGTTGTGTTCCGAGGTGGAATGCCATGGATTGAGGTGCTAAATATCCCTATGGAATTCGGTGGGGAGTTAAATTGCAATGTATCACGGCGCCGTGTCAAGTCTCAAGCTAGTAGGTGCTGATTTGCTTCCATGGCCTCTGTAGATGTCGTCAAGGAGGACGATGCGACGAACAATGTGCCAGACACCATTTATTCAAAGATTGGTCTTCAGCTGCACAGGAGGGATAACCACCCTCTAGGGATTCTCAAGAATACCATCTACGATTACTTTGACAAGAGTTTTCCTGGCCAGTTCGTCAAGTTCGATGACCTCTGCCCTCTTGTTTCTACTAAGCAGGTATGATCTACCAATAGCTTACTGCTCATATTAGCTTGAATATAAAAGCTGAATGTTAGCTGAAAAGACCCTACATTGTTATGGTAATCACTTAAACATGGTGCAGCACTTGTGACTAACTAAGGACAATTCTAATTATGTGGTCAAATGAAACTTGGCACTTGGGGTGGTAAAGAGTGAAGAGAGAAAAAACGCTAAGATCCAAAATTGTGAAAGAGTCCAATTGCTGTTCCTTTGCTCTCCTGGTATCCTCCCTTTCTAGTGAACGGTCACTTTTAGTTGTTGTGTGCTGGTTCTCCAGATTAATAAATCTGAAATTGAAACCAACTATGGTTGTTCTTACCTTCTCACTGACCTTGAGGCGGTGCATTCTGCAGAACTTTGATGATGTCTTGGTCCCTGCCGACCATGTAAGCCGGAGTTACAATGACACATACTATGTCGATGCTCAAACAGTCTTGAGGTGTCATACCAGCGCTCATCAAGCAGAGCTGCTAAGAGAAGGGCATACACACTTTCTTGTAATTGGAGATGTTTATCGTAGGGATTCTATTGATTCAACTCATTACCCTGTCTTCCATCAGGTAACTGTATTTTGCCAGATTGTACTTAAATGTTTTCAAAACAAGATATGTTATGAATTCTATTGATCTTTTACACATACAGATGGAAGGCTTCCGTGTCTTCTCTCCAGATGACTGGTCAGGCTCCGGCATGGATGGGACAGCATATGCAGCTACCGACCTCAAGAAAACACTGGAAGGCTTGGCAACACATTTATTTGGTAAAACACCTTGGCTTGCTCCTTGTCATCAAAGGAAATGATAAAATAGCTTCACATGTCAGCTAAACTAGATGAGAATATGTTGTGTGCAGGTGCTGTGGAGATGCGCTGGGTCGATACTTACTTCCCATTCACCAACCCATCCTTTGAACTCGAAATATATTTTCAGGTTTGTTGTAGTAAGTGAATCGAAGTAAAACATGTTACACAGCTTGTGTCGACATGATACCTGGTCTGAAAGAACCGTATCACCTTTGCAGGGTGACTGGTTGGAAGTTTTGGGATGTGGGGTCACTGAGCAGGAAATTTTGAAAAGCAATGGTAGGACAGATCATGTTGCATGGGCCTTCGGACTAGGCTTGGAGCGACTAGCAATGGTCCTCTTTGATATTCCAGATATTCGACTATTCTGGTCAAATGATCAGCGGTTCACATCCCAGGTATTGCTGCTACTATTGGATTGTTGGTTATCTCACTATGTTCACATATTAAACAAATACTGCATACTGCTGAGCCACAAATTGTGTGAAAAGTAATTGTCCACATGGAGGCAATATAGCCTCTTAATCTCTTCTCTGACTTATGTGCTGATCTATTCAGACAGCAGAGCTTGTCTTTCTGTGCCACCCCCTTTGATCTCTAGGATTACTAATTTACTGTATTTATAGATTATAAATTTGGGAAGACCGAGTGTTTGGTCTCTAAATGGAGATCATGATAGTGTTGATTTTAGTTACTAGTACTAAACTTGAAATTCTGATGTGAAGAACTTGTGTTTTCTATTTCTAAAAGAGTTCAGCAAGAACAACTTATGTTTCCTAATGAGTATTTAACACTTGACATAATAACTGATATGTTTGGTCCTGAATTCTGACATGTGCTCAAAACTCAGGTTACTCTCTTTAGCTTGGTTGGTATTACCTCCTCTTGATTACCTCTGGTCCATCTATTTAGTGCTATTGCAGTACTATCAGAAGATTTAGTTAACAGAACAAAACTTGGTTCATAACTCTATGCTGTACTCTCCGTATGCACACTTTCAACTTTATTTATGGCTAAGATATGTGTATTATTATTATTCAGTTCTCTAAAGGCAAGCTTGGGGTGAAGTTCAAGCCATTCTCGAAGGTATGCAATACATGTACTATGTGTATCTGTATATCATCCGTATTAAAATTAATTTGCTCTAGTATAAGAGTGGTTCTGCATCTTGCGAAATGCTAGAAGGTGACTAGGATGCTGGAGATAATTGCTCCCATCTGGTTGAGCTCGTTTGACTGTGCAAAGCACGCCCACTGGAACAAATTAAACCAAATCTTTGTGCATCCATTAGTTTAGATCATCTAGCATTAGAAATTGCAGCGTAGATTGTTTGTGACATCCATGTAATGGGTAAATGTGGTTAAATTTGTATTAGAAAATGTACCCTAATATGAGTTGCATTGATTGCCGCAATATATACACTTGCTATGATTGCATCAAGCTACCCTAGCTAACTTTTTTCTGTTCTACAGTTTCCACCCTGTTACAAGGATATGAGTTTCTGGATAAATGATGAATTTACAGAGAACAATTTATGTGAGGTTGTCAGAGGAATTGCTGGAGATCTTGTAGAGGAGGTATGCACTATGATTTGGACGCATGGCTGTAAATCGAATTTGTGTTAAGTACTTGCCTTAACTTCCTAATTTCGACCTTATATGATATCAGTTGTGCCATGTTCAAATTTGTTGTAGTAAGTGGTATTCCAAAGAATAGCATAACATAGCTCCAAATTAGGCGAAGAATTTGCTCTAGTCTCTGCAAGCTTATGGCAGCCTTAGTGTACTCCATCCGGCAATGGTTTAGTTAGTGCCAGACTTCCCTTGCATTATTTATAGCTCCTTAAGCTAGTATGATACATTACGGTTTTAGTTCATCTCCATGGGCCCAACTCTTGTCAGTGTCCAAACACTTTCGCTTTTTAATCTCTGTCTTGGTGATTCGGTGATTGTTGGGAGCCTAAGCTTCTTCATCCAGTATTACTAGTTTGTGGTATCATGGAATTCGGTAGGTCCACATCTCAATCTAAAGGGCTGTTTTTTTGTTTCAGGTAAAACTAATAGACAATTTCACAAACAAGAAAGGCATGACGAGTCATTGCTACAGGATAGCCTATAGGTCAATGGAACGGTCACTCACAGACGAGGAGATCAACGACATGCAGGTACATGCAACCCAGTTACATTATTATACTATGATTTTTAATTGTGGCCTTGATTCGATCGGATTCTGATCTTAACTACAATTTGATTGCAGTGGAACGTAAGGGAAGAGGTGAAAAGTAAATTGAGAGTTGAACTGAGATAAAACCGAGCTAGCTCACGTGTTCTTTGTATGTAAATTTATTGAGAAGCATATTAATATATGGAGAAATGGGGGCCATTTTGCTCTTGTAATAACCCACATCTTGTGTTTTTTTTTTCTGATGAAAGGAGAAAAAATAACATCGCATAGTTAGCACATCACATTTTGTTGGATTCCAGCCATTTGAAGATAATTACCCATTGCTCAGTTCTGATTCAAACTGATGTTTGTCAGACTGAACTTGATGAACATCATTTTCCCACCAGTTTTTTCTTTTCTTCCTTGGCATGTGCTCCCTTTGTTTCTTTTTGCTCCGCATATAAGATTTGTTTGAAGTCAAACTACGCAAACTTTGACCAAATTTATATAAAAAATATCAACATCTACAACGTGAAAGCATATTATGAAAATTAATTTCATGTGCATCTAAAAAAATTGATTTCACATTGTAAATGTTGATTTTTTTTCTGTAAAGTTAGTCAAAGTTTGACTTTGACAAAATTTTATACGCAGACTAAAAAGAAACGGGAGTACATAATGAGAACAAATTGTTTACCTAGGCACATGCATCTAGAGATACATCAGCTTTGTTTTCACGATGGTGGAGTTGATTGCGTTGTGTACTGTCATGCAGTTTGGCAGTGATGATCCATTTTGTAACACAAATAAAATCACGATCTCTTGCGACGAAAATCACCATCTGAAGAAAATAAACAATGCGAATATTGGGCTGAAAGTCAGAAATGGAGAGTAACATTATTCTGTCCTTGCTACTTTGTGACATGAAGAGAAAAATCTGATTGGTAGCAAGTACTACAAGCTAACAACTGAAGCAGCCCATGCTATTTCTTTGTCCTTTCAAAAGTCAGTGCTATGATTCTGACAGATCCTCATGAATTTTCCTTTGTCATGAATGTGGAAAGAATGCTGATAAATAAGTGGAGTAAAATATGCCCTCTAGCTAGACAAATATTGAGCCGTATTTTTCTTCAATCTCACACGGTACTAAATAGCAGACATTCCAGCGAGTTCGCGCAGCTTCTCACACGTGACAAAAGTGATTGCTGTTTGAGGGCCTAACCTTGCGAAGGTGGCAAATCCACTGAAAAATTTGCAGAGTTTGTTAGGAAATCACAGTAGGGGCTCAAATATACTATAACACTAATCTCCATAGAATTGGAGAGCCTGCATTCAATCGAGGTCTCCAATTGACATTGTCACACCCGATTTTGACCTGGTCAACAATTTCTCAAAGCTCTCACTTAATTATTTTATTTATACCTCTATAACACTATACTCCTTAGTTTTAAAGAGTTCACATTCAATTGAGGTCTCCAAGACTCCAATTAAAATTGGATAACCCGATTTTGACCTGGTCAACAAATTCTTAAAACTCTCTCGTTCGATTCTTTAGAGAAATACACTATGCTTCCTAATGGTTTTGGTTTATAATTTTGATCAAACCAACAGTTTTTCAAATCAATCAACAGCAACTGGCCTATAAAAACATATCAATCACACCCATGCAGTCGTCGACGTAAAAATTTTCACACATATATAACGTTAGCATATAATATAGAATCACACTACAAAAGGCCCATCAAATTACTGAGTTATAAATAAAAATAAAACACACTATGTCATCTCCCCCACACATCAAATGGAATATTTAATTAGTTTCAAAATATAAGGGGTATTAGTTTTTTAGAAAATCAAATTCTTCAACTTTGACCAAGTTAAGAGCAAAAATATCAACATCCACAATATTAAATAAAAAGTATGAAAATTCATTTAACGATGAATCTAATCACAACAATTTGATATTATGGATTTCGATATATTTATCTATAAATTTAATCAAATTTAAAAGGTTCGACATTTTAAAAAAGTAATACACGGTGTATTTTGAAACAGAGTGATTAGGTTTTTTCAATCTAACGGTGCAGCAAAGCGCGCCCAGTCCTTCTAGTAGAAACTAATTCGAATGGATCAATTCAATCTGTAGTAACGGTAAATCCCGTAATGATGTTTCAATGTAAAAAATGACATAAATAGTGCTTTGGATTGTTGTTCGTATAATCATATCCTATTGATCTTTAACTAGTTGCCGTTTTCCATAAGTATAATGGTAAATTTTATATTTATCCTTTTTTGTCTCTCAAGAGGTGTAAATTATTTAACAACATGATCAAGATTTGTTGAATAAAGCAAAAAATATATGTGTTATTTATGGAGTCCTCACCCTTTATAAAGTGACTTTACACCCTCTGTCAGGACAACCTGTGAACAAAGAAACAAATGTATAAGATACATTAGCGGCTTAAGATTTGAAATCTGAGACCTCCAAATAAATGAAAGCATTTTTCTTTACACTTAATTCCAAACATAAATTATAGACATGGCATGGGGTTCTAGAGAATGTGAATCCTCTTATAGTTGGTGGGGATAACTTTCGATATTCCTGTTTTGAATAGAGAGCCAATTGTTGGTACTCTGTGAAATTAATGCATTTCTACTCTTCAAATATGCTCCTTTTCTCATATTGTGCCAACTACTATGTACAAACTGTGCAATTTGGTTCTGTGTTAAGCGACTAAATTTAATATTATTTATTAACGTTTTCCAATTTCATTCACAGCCGCACACTTCAAAATACAAATTCACAGCTAAGGATGAAGATTAACACCTGGTAAGCACAGTGGAAACCATTCCTGTATACTCTGGCACCTTTGGACTCCCGTTGCAGCATCAGCCTTGTTTTGATCATGTCAATAGGTGCAGTCACAAGTGTACCAGCTGTTCCAGCGATGCAACTCGACCTTTCAGCCGCACAGAAAAATAGCTATCAACATATTTCACCCAAGTATAGGCATCAAAATGCAGGACAAATTTCACAGTACATGAGATGTAATTGAAAACCTTCTTCAAGTGGTGTCCACATCAGCAAGACCTAAAGTAAATAAAGAAGAAAATTCAGTGGTGGCTCAATTAGTAGTACATGAAACAATTTCATTCCTTTCAATCAAAAGACAACAAGGTGTATACCTGTTTGGCCTCATCATAAGTTGCCATTTGTGATGCCGTGAGGCAGCCTGCTCTCACCATAGCTGGGCCAACTCCTTTCCAAAGCGCTTTGACTCCTTCCTCTGATACAATTTCCCTCATCACTCCAATCGTGCTAATTCTGCTTGTACTCATCTGTGACCTCACCTATAGGATGTGCCCAGGTCAAGTCTATAAAACTATTTCACACTTTGAAATTTTGAATTAAGTATCACAATACTGTACCTTTAAAACCTCCATCGGATTAGTCAATGCAGTTGCTAGGGCACCAGCAATTACTCCGGATGCAAATTTAAAAGCAAAGTTTGTTGAACCAAATGCATAGCTGCAGACATGTTTGCAGGGCTCATACAATCCTAATCGAAGGCCACCATAGATGAGGGATCTAGTCAATGCTGGTGCAAATCCCAGATAGAGTGAACGAGGCCCTTCCCGTTGTACCATTTGTGTAAATATCCCCCCCTGATAGATTTCATTAGAACTATTAAATTTAGCATTAAAAGGTGATACATGGATAATGCGAGACCTGAGGCTGTGCTTACCATTCCAACTAAGTTTCCTCTTTGCCCAGCAAGCTGCATTTGGAGTCTAATTTTGATAACATCTGCACGATGAAAATGATGGTACATATATAAAGGGTTTCTTATTTCTTGGAGAAACAAATATACACAAAAGAGTGGTCATCCTTTTACAACATTATCATTTAGCAGTATATCAATAAACAATTCACTGTTATCAAGTCAGAAGCATGACTCGATTTTCAATCCAGGTGCTACTTGACAAATATCTCCGAAAAATCACAACAAATCTGGGCCGTGTGACCTCCTTAGTTTTGGTCAAACCAATATATGTTTAATTTGCTTTGGCTCCACATCCACATGTCCCCTTTTGTTTGCTGATGTTAACCATTATCCACTATGGTCCAGACAAAAAGGCTCATTTGTCGCATCTGTTTTTTGGTATCCAACCCTACTAAATGTTTGAACGGGGAAATACACCAAGCTAAGAATTTAAAATAAATGCACTGATTAGGCGAAGTAATGAGCATAGACAGCATATAATACATGCATTCCATTCAAATACACGTTTCATCCATATCAAACATATAGACCATCATCTATGAGGGCAGATATTCCCAGAGCACAGCTTATCATGTGCTCTGATGAATGAACACTTTTCAACACAGCCTGTTGCGCAGGGAGAACTATCCTTAACCTAATTCAATGAAAAAAATGTTGTTTTACTGGCACGGTTATTTTCCACAGGGAAAATATCCCAAGCCTCTATCTACTTAAACATAGTTTCCAGTTCCACCACACATACTGATTCATTGCAAACCAGATGTGCTTTTCTTTGGAAAGATAGTAGGAGAGCTGCTGATTTTCCATTGACACTAGAAGAGTTTACAAGGTCTTAGGGTACAAAAGGCGCATCTCCGACGGTGCAAGGTAATGCGGCTCAATGGAGATAGAAGACTACTCTCTCAATGTGCAGCACCCGGCAAGTGGCATCACCCGGCATTTTGCCTCATCCTTTCAACTTGTCAAGGAACCGTCCTTGGTCATCTCCTTTAACTTTGAAGGGGCTGTGGCGAGCGGTAGAGCCTGTCGCCCGGCTTCTCGGCCAACAATGTCGAGTACTGATGGATGCAAGTAAAACTAAGCCTGAACTATGACCCGAAATCCGTATGCCTGTGACGGATTACGGCAAGGTAGGAGTGCTAGCAAATCTGTTCTCCCCATCAAGCCCAACCCGATATGTATACCAGTTAACAGCAGCGTGCAGGAGCAATTGGCTGACCGAGCGGATGCGTGACGGCGGTGGCGACGCCGACGGCGGCGCCGCTGGTGCCGAACTGGTACAGAGCGTAAGGCGCCGCCCCCCGGGGCGGCGTGCGTGCGTCTCCGGACATCGGCGACGCCATTCCTCTCCGCGACGGATCCCCCTGGCCGGGCCACGCGAGACGGAGAAACGAGGGAGGCGAGGCGATCAGGCAGATGGGGGGAAGATTTGAGCTCGGGACGGAGGGAAATCGGGAATTTGTTCTTGTTGCAATTCCTGCTCCGGTTCTCGTGAGGGAGAGCCGGAGAAGGAAGAAGAACTATCGCCTGAATCATCACAGGGCGATGATTAGGTAGTGCAATCGGTCTGAGGTGAAGATAAAGAGGTAATCATCTCCGTCAACATCAACAAAGGGCATTTGGTCTAGTGGTATGATTCTCGCTTAGGGTGCGAGAGGTCCCGAGTTCAATTCTCGGAATGCCCCAATTTTGCTTTTTCTTTTGATTTGGTATTTTTTACATATGTATTATAGTTTTTTTCTCTCTATTTTCAACTATCTCTTTCATTAATAATATTGCACCAGCCCAAAATCTTCTCTCGTTTTCTTATTAACGGGAAAAAATTATGTTCTTTTGATTTGGCATTTTTCATTTTCGATATCTTTTTTGCAGGGAGTTTTAATTTTTGATATGCATTAGCTTCTTTCTATATGTTTCTTATTGCACCAGCTCAATCTCTTCTTTCATTTTTTTTTCCTTTTATTGATGGGGCTCGACGACTCATTTAACTGTAGTTTCGTTCGGTGGGGTAAACCGAACATCCGATAACAGGCGCTCCAATCGCAAACGGGGTGCAAATTTGATCGGAAAATGGAACATGCCATGCCTGATTCCACAGGTGTATATTAATATATCATTACTACTAGTATTCTACAAAACTAATGCAATCTGGCAAGCAAAGCCTCCTTGCTGTTTTCTGATGCACCAACTTCTGGCAAACAAATATATTTGGGCCATACAATGCAAATTTTCAAGCGAGGCCATCTCACAATCTACTCAGAAAGATTGCTGATTCCAAATCCAAAAACTTATACGAAAATCCGCAGACATGGATGCTGTCTATCACAAGCGAGGCTTGAGTGATGTGCTCCTGTTTCCCTTCACAGCGCTAGGGTTGTCCAAAGAATTTGCCAGTGCTCGGAATTTATCATCAACCGCTGAAAACAAAGACAGTTATACTGAAATTTACCATTACGCATCCATGGAAGTAAAACTGCAGATATTATGGCCACACCGCCACACTAACTTTATCTCCAAACAATGTACCACCACCTCATTCAGATATCTAACACATTTTAGTATTTCATAGACAACCTTGAAACATAAGGAAAATAGAAACATCGCGATTTTACCATGAACAAACGTGAAACAGGAAAACAGGGAAACGCACAAAGATACTAGCACCCAAGTAGTTTTCCAGACAGTCCTATGGAAGGGAAGGATGCATTTTGAACAAACCTTATTATGTCTTTCTCAGAACAATATCACGCATCAAGCTATCTGGAGCTGTATGACGAGTCATAGGAGAAACAATGTAAGACTTACTAGTTACTACCACAGACGAACTCATGGGCAAGGACACAAAAATATATGCATCAAATTTTTACCTGCCATGCCCGTGAAATGCTCAAATTGACCCATTGCTTGCCTTATGAACATCTCCAAACCGCTTACAACTGTGGCTCCACATTCTGCAGCTTCCCTAAGAAGTCTTGTCTCTTTCGGTGTGTAGACCGCATCGAAGACAACAGCATAAGATTTAAGCGCTTGCTGCAAAATTATATCATTAGTATATGAAAACTAGAAATGCAGAAGATATTTGATTGTATTTCAGACTAGCAAAACAAGGAGATTTAAACCTTTGATAGAGGAGTTTCATTGACATTTGGATGCATTCCTATTGCTGTTGTGTTTGCAAGAATCATCCCTTCCTCTGGGTGGTAGTTTTCTAACTCCGCAAGAGTCAAAGCAGGCCCACCAATTAAGTTACCAAGTTCTTGAGCACGTGCTGGAAAGTACAATGAATGTTACATTTGAGATACAACACACTCGGAATAAGTCAAATGTAACGACAAACTGTATAGTTGCCTGAAACATGAAGCGGCGGAAGGATACAATATGAAAATTGACCGCTCTTTTAATATGTAGCATGTGCTCTATGAATGCTGATCAATATCGATAGCACAGGGTCTAAAGGAAATGCATACCGAAAGTGCGGTTTGCTATTACAACTCTTGCTCCCTTCTCTTTTGCACCGTAAGCAAGTGCTTTCCCTGCACCACCAGCCCCAATAACAACGAAAAGCCTTCCAGCCAGTGGTGACGTGGTAGAACGCGTTGGTTGTATTGCTGCCAATTTGTTTAACAGACACTTAAATTGAATACTGACCAGCAATAATAATACAATGGTTCAATATATAGTGGCATGTAGAAACCTCTTATTCCATCTTCAATAGCAGAAATTGCACCGACATAATCAGTATTGTAGCCTACAAGTTTCCCATCAGGTTTCCTAATAATTGTATTAACAGCTCCAATGTCCTGGAGAAAATGTCGTACTCCCAAATATTAATCTGGGTGTCTTAAATGGTTCAACAATCCAATGAACGGAGCAGCAGAAGGGAGGATGAAATTACCCTGGCAATAGGATCGACCTCATCACAGCACCTAACTGCAGCTTCCTTGTGGGGAATTGTACAACTGCAATCCAGTTCATTGGATGGAAAGAATTAACCTCTGGTTGAAACAGTATATGATGTGGGTCACTAAGATTAAGTACCTGAAGCCAGCAAAGTCTGGCGAAGAGTAGGTCGAAAGAAATTTAGCCAAGTCATCCACCAAAAATGGCACATAGACAGCATGCAAACCCACTGATCGGAAAGCTTCATTATGCAAAATTGGACTTTTACTGTGTCCCACAGGATTTCCAATAATACCAAACACCTTAGTATCTGGGCCTATCTGTCTAAAGTTGTACACATTAATCAAGTCTGCAGCGGTTGGCTGTGCAGCTGCAGATTCTTTTCCTTTTTCAAGAGAGCCAAAAGTAAGGTATCCACCGAATTTGGGGCAAAGAACACGTGAAATAAAACCTCTGTCGTTCATCACCAGTCCAATGATCGGCACCTGCTTTTCCTAATGCATTATACAAATAAAAGATAATGTGAACTAGGAATCCTGCTAAAGCACCTGAGAAATGAAGCATGGAGTCATGGACATGTCACATAGCATAATCTCTCACTCAAGTGCGAGAACCCCTAAATCGATGTCTGTGCATCGAAAGTGCATTCTCAGCTACTCCCTCCATACCGGTGCATTAGGCATCTTAGGTTGTGCGCCGCGACCAAGGTGGAGGGGAAAACAAGAGAACTTAATATTTATCTGCTAATTAATACCATTGCATGCAATGAACTGACCACTGCATGCCGTCCTAGGTAGTCTCAAGCCATTGAAAGCATACATGCCCCACGTCTCTTATTGGTTGATTCTTTTATTCATGACAAGAAACAAGGAACGAGGTGGGAGTAAATGCACCGCGCCTAAGCGCTTTCGGATTATTTGGTTTTTGTAGTGTGGCTAATGCACCGGTACGGAGGGAGTAAGAAATTTACAGTTTTGTTGGGCCATCGCAGTACACTATCTGCAACAAAAGTTATACCAAAAATAGCAATATTTGGATGTCCTCACACCAGAGAAAAGCTAAACTTTGACAGTACTCTAATCATGTTAAGAATCTTTGGCGATCATCGACCTAGATATGATCATATAAGTACAGATCTACTAGAGAAGATTCCTCATAGAGAATATTATCCTTTTCGATCTTAGCTTATGGGATCATCACTTCATCAGCGGATGTTGGGCTAAATGAGGTATATACAGCAGTCTTGCGGACTAATACTATAAACACGAAAAATAGCAACGGCTAACACTAGTGTGTGCTGAGCTTGCTTAGAATTAGACAGCAAACTTACTTGGCAGTGTACAAGTATTTGAAACATTCTTGAAACATCAACAATTTCAGTAGCAGTGGTCGCAATTTTTACTATATCAGCTCCTGTTGCTTGAATCTGAGCCAACAAGTTTGCAAGCTCTTCTGTCGAAGGAGTGTTATCGTAGTTATGGGATGAAACAATGAGCTTACAGTTTTCAGGTTTCTTTCCGGACATAAATTTAATAAATTTGTCAGCAACCTGCACAATAACAAAGATTATTGTAAGCAGCTACCAAATTATTCATTGTTGCAGAAGGCAAGAGTCATATCCCGGAAAATAAGCAATGCTAATTAGTAGTAGTATCTTGTTAACCTTAGACAGGGTTTATCTTAGTGCACGTGTCTCTTAAGTTAAGAACTTGGTAGCATCAGCTCAAACTGGCACACACACACACACACACACACACACACACACACACACACACCACACACACACACAATGCCGGTGGAATCTTGATTCTTCTATTCCAGAGCATAAAGATTTATTAGTCTAGTGAATTGGCATTGTGATTCGATTCGCAGAAGAGAAAGAAATGTTTTACTCGGTGCAAACCTTAAGCTCAATATCAACATATTCAGCTCCCAGTTCCATTGCCAATTGAAGTGCCTCGAATCGCGGTTCATCATCGCCTTCATATTCACCACCTTCCCACTTTGGCCTATGAAACCAACAATAAACAACATACATTTAGCTTCGACAGGCGGTGTTTATAGTCAATTAACTAAACAAAGTGCATACTGTTGTTTTGCTTATGATGATGCATGGCGAAGTTAAAAATCCCCCATTCAGTTAAACCCCGCTATAACACCTCCCAACACAATCCAGACTGCTCCCTTCTCGCAAAAAATGAAAATAAAACCCCAAGCCCACCTGTACGTGACGAGGGCGGGGAGCGTGCGGGGCTTGGCGAGGAGCGCGGGCAGGTCCCGGCGCGGGGCGAATCCGGATAGGCGGTCGAGGCGGAGCTCCGCCAGGTCGGCGCCGAGCGCGGCGGCGGCGGCCACCTCCGCCGCCATCTCCCGCGGCGCGCGCGCCGTGGCGGGCACGCAGATCAGCGTCCGCGCGCGCGTCACCGCGGCCGCAGGTGGGACCACGGCCGAAACCGACATCGCCGCCGCCATGGCCGTCGTCGTCAGAGGAGGCGTGGCGGTGGTTGGTGAGAAGGGGAGCGCGCGCTTCAGCTCGCGGATGATGGATGCCTCGCTCCTTGGAACTGGCGGCTGGTGGAAGCTGGCTGGGGTCTCGCTGCGGACGCTCCTGTTTCCTCAGTGGGCCGGGCGGTTGGTGGAACGGAACCTGGTCTGACTGACGTGGCGCGCCCGCGTCGGAGACTCGGAGCAGGGCATCGCTCGGCAAGCCTGTTTTTTTTTTCGAAGTAATACAAAGCATTTAGCATGCACATATTATTAGTCTATAAATTATCATTTTATATGGACTGTGATAGCTTCCGATCGTTCGGTATATTAGGATAGATCCGAACATTGATTAATATTTTTCTTTCTTATATTAGCTAATCAAGCATCTAAACTCTTTTTTACTAACTATATAATCACGATTGGCGGTGGAAGGAGCACATGCAACCCCGTGTTTATTAATTCATGCATGCACGCAAACTACTCCCTCCGTTCCTAAATAGAAGATATTTTAAAGGTTCTACTATAGATTATATATAGATGTATATAAATATATTTAAAGTATAGATTCACTCATTTTGTTTTGTATGTAGTCTATAGTGAAATCCCTAAAAGGTCTTATATTTAGAAACGGAGGGAGTAAAAGACAAATAAGATGATGATAGTAAATATTATTTCTATTTTAAAACTTTAAAAAGTTTTGTGTCTTAAACTGTCGTTCTAATCCAAAATACGTTTTCATTTAAAAAACGCGTCGCGATGAGGTCTTCGAAACTAGATCTCATGCCGGCATGTTTCGACGATTTTTTTCCAGGTCACAAGTTACCGCGTGTGTACTATTTAAGTTATCATGATGTTTAACTGAAGTTACCGAAGGTGTTTCAATTGCTTTTTTGTCTAGGGCAAAAAGTTACCAAGGATGTTCGTAAGTAAATTATTAGGTTTGCAAATACCGGGGGTGAGGTTCACGTGCCGAAATGGTATGACTCACTTATGAATGAAACTTTGCAGGTTGTGTCGGGTCAAGCCTGTTTAGGCGTGTGTCGGGTCTTATCGTGCCTGGGCCAGCTTGTTGGCCATCTATAATTAGGTCTGTGATGCGTAAAAAACCATGTTATTTAAACAAAAGTTATTGGACGTATAATTTTTAACTATTTATTTTTTGGATCAAATTTACTGCGGTGTTTATACGTAAGTTACAAGGTATGCGCTCAAAAATTATCATGTTATTTACACAAAATTTATCAAAGTTATTTTTTTCCAAACAAAACCCACTCATGAGTTATTAGCTATGTTGTGCCTATATATAGTGCTATTTCCACAGGACTTGTCATGTATGTTTTCAACAACTTTTACCTCAGGGTTTTTTCAATAACTTTTCCCCTGAGTACAAAAAACCACTATGTCTGGACTAAGTAAATTATCAGCTCTGTTGTGAGTATATTACCATGCTAGTACATATGAGTTACGGGTGTGTGTTTTCAATAAATTTTCCCTAGTCAAAAATAGTTACCGTGCGTGGGCTAAGTAAGTTAGTAACTTTGATGTATGTATATTACCATGCTACAACACACGAGTTACCGGTGGGTGGTTTTCAACGACTTTTTCCCCAATTGAAAAATAGTTATCATGTTTGGGTTAAGTAAGTTATCAGTTCTGCTGCGCGTATGAGTTCAAAAACTTTTTTCCCAGTCAAAAATAGTTATCATGTCTGGGCTAAGTAAATTATGAGATCTGATGTGTGTGTATTACCATGCTAATACACATGAGTTACGGGGTTGTTTTTCTAATATTTTCCCGAGCCAAAAATAGTTATCATGTATGGATTAAGTAAGTTATCAGCTCTGAGTTCATATATTATCATGCTATTTATACAAAAGTTATCAGGTGTATATTTTCATGGTTAAAGTTAACGCGGTGTTTGTAACTAAGTTATCATGTTTGCGATGGTGATGATATTATATTATTTACGCAAAAGTTATAAGTGAATGTTTTTTAACAACTTTTATTTTTTGGGGTCAAAATTATCGCAGTATTTGTACTTAAGTTATCAGACCTGCGGTGTGTATATTACCATACTATTTAGACAGAGATTATCGAGGTATGTTTCAGTAAATTTTTTCCGTGATGTCCATCGAAAGTTATCAAGGTGGACGATAATACTTGCTACATGACAATTTACAAGACACATGTTAGACAATTTGTTTAGAAAAAATATGTTACGACAATGCTTCGGGTAGAAAACGGAAAGGTGAAAAGAAAACGTAGGTCCATGTGGTCTCCAACCAATTTATCAGGTTTAAATGCGTATCACTTGCTTATAAGTAATTTTTCATTCACCTAGTACACACACAACAGCAGTCCTGGTTGGTTAGGTCTGGAATACTGAAGATTGTGAGTTCGAATCCTAGGATTATAGGAGCGTCGTGGGAGAGAAAATTGGAAGTTGACAGCAAGAAAAAATTGGGATACGAGGAGCTCAGCTCATGCTATTTAATTTTTTTTTATTAATTAGCCGTCACATCATATTTTTTGTTTAAGTGATATCTATGTTACTCTAATTGTGGGTGGGCTTATATCGTCATCGTCATGGTTGGTTACAATGGGAGTAACCTAGTTTAATGCACATCAAGATAATAAATGTGACATGTAGTTAATGGAAAAAGAAGCGAGAAATCATGGCAATGCGGCTTTTTCGTGTGGAGTGGCTAAGGGCTGTCGAGCATCAACGCGTTCGAGCCTGAATCGAACTAGGGCGCGTTTAGTTCATATCTCTGTTTTAAGGCATTTTGCATACTTGTCCCGGTTGGACCTGATTGAGCTAATGCGCGCTAAAAACCAACAACTGCTTGTACTTTGATTGCCTGCATTAGGCTCCTTGCATGAGGGGAGCAATGAGTTAGCACGCTATTTGGTTTCATGCGTCACTGTTGTTAGACAAATAACCCGTAGTTTGGTTGCAACCGGCTAAAGGTGTGATCACCACTTCTCATTAGTGGTGACCTTACCACACACACAATATTGTCTTCTCCTAGCTAGGAAACAAATGACAGTTTATCCTAACTACTAGCAAATGGCAATATAAATTATTAAGAGCCAATATGTCTGAATAGCCAACAAGCATAGCCAGCACCTCATAGGTAGAACTTTTCATCTGGGATGTTGATGCCATCACGTATACACATGTTGTCACTGAGAATGTTAGCATCATGTGATGATCCTTCCCAGCCAACCAAGACATATGTAAACTTCAGATCAAAGTCAACATCAATCATATCCTTGTTGGAAATATGCCCTAGAGGCAATAATAAAATGGTTATTATTGTATTTCCTAGTTCATGATAATTGTCTATTATTCATGCTACAATTGTGTTAACCAGAAACCGTAATACATGTGTGAATACATAGACCATCACATGTCCCTAGTGAGCCTCTAGTTGGCTAGCTCGTTGATCAATAGATGGTCACGGTTTCATGACCATGGACATTGGATGTCGTTGATAACGGGATCACATCATTAGGAGAATGATGTGATGGACAAGACCCAATCCTAAGCATAGCACAAGATCGTGTAGTTCGTTTGCTAAAGCTTTTCAATGTCAAGTATCATTTCCTTAGACCATGAGATTGTGTAACTCCCGGATACCGTAGGAATGCTTTGGGTGTGCCAAACGTCACAACGTAACTGGGTGGCTATAAAGGTACGCTACGGGTATCTCCGAAAGTGTCTGTTGGGTTGACACGAATCAAGACTGGGATTTGTCACTCCGTGTGACGGAGAGGTATCTCTGGGCCCACTCGGTAAGACATCATCATAATGAGCTCAATGTGACTAAGGAGTTAGCCACGGGATGATGTGTTACGGAACGAGTAAAGAGACTTGCCGGTAACGAGATTGAACAAGGTATGGCGATACCGACGATCGAATCTCGGGCAAGTACCATACCGATAGACAAAGGGAATTGTATACGGGATTGATTGAATCCCTGACATCGTGGTTCATCCGATGAGATCATCGTGGAGTACGTGGGAGCCAACATGGGTATCCAGATCCCGCTGTTGGTTATTGGCCGGAGAGGTGTCTCGGTCATGTCTACGTGTCTCCCGAACCCGTAGGGTCTACACACTTAAGGTTCGATGACGCTAGGGTTATAGGGAAAAGGTATACGTGATTACCGAAGGTTGTTCGGAGTCCCGGATGAGATCCCGGACGTCACGAGGAGCTCCGGAATGGTCCGGAGGTAAAGATTGATATATAGGAAGTCCAGTTTTGGTCACCGAAAAGTTTTCGGGCTCATCGGTAGTGTACCGGGAGTGCCGGGAGGGTGCCGGAGGACCCCCGGGAGGGGTGTGACGACCAGAGGACTTCATGGGCTGTTAGATAAAGTGTGTCAGCCCTTATTGGGCTGGGAAATACTTTTGCTAAAGGCCCATGTGTCTGGAGATAAGGAGATAAGGCAAAAAGGATTTAAAAGGAGGAGATCCACCTCCCTTGTGGGAGGTGGACTCTCCCTTTAATTCGGCCGGCCATCTCCTCTTTGGAGTAGAGGCCAAGCCAGCCCTCCACGTCCCTCCTCCTATATATACTTGAGGTTTTGGATGTTTTGAGAGAGGATTTGATCTCTCTCTCTCACGGCGAAGCCCTACCTCTCTTCTTCCTCCTCCGCAGCGCTTAGGCGAAGCCCTGTCGGAATACCTTGCTACTCCACCACCACCGCACCGTCGTGCTGCTGTTGGAGCCCTTCCCCAACCTCTCCTTCCTCCTTGCTGGATCAAGGTGTTGGAGACGTCACCGGGCTGCACGTGTGTTGAACGCGGAGGTGCCGTCCGTTCGGCACTTGATCGGATCTACCGCGATCTGAATCGCTGCGAGTACGACTCCATCAACCGCGTTCTTGTAACGCTTCCGCTTAGCGATCTTCAAAGGTATGAAGATCCACTCTCCCCTTGCTCGTTGCTGGTTTCTCCATAGATGGATCTTGGTGAACGCGTAGGAAATTTTTTGATTTACTACTACGTCTCCCAACAATCCTGGCTTGTGTGGTGCTTTCTACCTCTATATGTTGCATGTTGTAACCTTTGCACTCTGGCAGTGACATGAGTACCATCTATTGCGCCAATGCAATCTTGAATTGGCATTGCAAGATGATGTCATGGTTACAAAAGAACAAGAACATCATGTGAAGGCATTAACAACATACTATCAGTGCTCAGCTTGAAGTATGCATACCATCCTAGGATAATGTAAATCTTGGTAGGAGTCCGGTCGGTTGACGACACGATCATATCTCCTCCGAGTTCCCCAATAGCACACAACACTTGCTTGAAGTACCTGCAGTTGGTCTCCATTGATCTCCTGAAGGTGTTGTGTACAACCCTGAAAACATATTTGCTCCCTTGGTGGTTTTGGTAATTAACAACAACATATAAGTCATTGAACTAATGTTTCTACCATGTATATTTCAGGAAAAGTTTAATGATAAGGATGGCAAAAGGATTGTGGAGATTGTGGCATTACCCAAGATGCAAGGAAATAGGTTGGCCAAGCTTCAAGCAAGAGGACTCTACATTTTACATTTGTGAGAAATCACTTTGAGTCCATAGGAAAGCCAATACTATTAAAAGGGGGTAAGGTTTTGTTGGTGAACAAAGTGCTCATACGTGCACAAGTGGTAGTCACCAAAAACATCCACAAACTCTCCCACCAAAGTCTGTCTCTAGCCAAACATGCAAAATCGGTGCAACCAACATTCCTATCCCGGTGCCACCGATTCCAAACCCTAGATAGACTCAGCGAAACCCTAGCCACTTCGGTGCAGTTCGATGCCACCGAGTTGGGTTGCCAACTTTCTGGATACGCAAGTTCACACTTTCGGTCCGTCCGAGAATGTTGAATCGACGTCATCGAGTTTGGTATTTCTGACCGTTGGTCACCTTGTCGGTGCAACCGAGATTCAAAGTTGCCACCTTTTGGTCACTTCGGTACCACTGAGATTAACACGTCGGTGTCACCGAGTTGGTCATTTTGTGTGTAACGGTTGGATTTTTGGGAATGCCTATATATACCCCTTCACCACCACCCACTCAAAAGAAAAGCACTCAGAACTATTCCATACCTATCCTACTCAGTTTTTTGAGAGAGAACCACCTACCCTTGTGTTGAGGTCAAGATCTTCCACTCCAACCATATGGATCTTGATTTCTAGCCTCCCCAAGTTGCTTTCCACCAATCCCATCTCTTCTACCAAGCCAAATATATGAGAGAGTGATTGTGTGTTGAGGAGTCTATCATTTTGAAGCACAAGAGCAAGGAGTTCATCATCATTACCGAGCCTACTACCT
Organism: Hordeum marinum; assembly: GCA_022496015.1. Taxonomy (NCBI): domain Eukaryota; kingdom Viridiplantae; phylum Streptophyta; class Magnoliopsida; order Poales; family Poaceae; genus Hordeum; species Hordeum marinum. The sequence continues at coordinate 103,029,098 of CM039676.1, read as the reverse complement.
TTCGGAGGGTGGTGCCTCTTAGATTGGTTAGGTGTCGCTTGGGAGCCTTCTACTTTGTGTTGTGGAGTGAACCAAGAAGTTTGTAAGGGCAAGGAGATCGCCTACTTCGTGAAGATATACCCCGAGTAAGGCTAGTTCTCCATGGACGTAGGCCGTCAAGGTTGCTTCTTCATGGAACCCTCCGTGGGTAGAGCCCTCCATGGACTCTCGCGACTGTTACCCTCTGTGGGTTGAAGACTCCATGAACGTGGATGTACGATAGCACCACCTATCGGAACCACGGGAAAAATCATCATGTCTACAATTGCGTTTGATATTCCTACCCTATCCTTTTACTCATGCTTGTTGTTACTTTCCGCTGCCATACGACTTGCATGTGTAGGGTGTACTTGGCATGCTATGAATACTAAAACTTGCCAAGAATTAAAATTGGAAAAGGCATAGTTTTATTTGGTTAAGTAGTCTAGTCACCCCCTCTAGACCTACTTTCGATCCTACAAGTGGTATCAGAGCTTTGGTATCAATTGCATTGGTTTCACAACCTAGGAGAAGTATGGCATCTAGTGAGGGAAATTATCACCGTAGAGGTCCGTACTTTGATGGCACTAATTTTGCTAGTTGGAAGCATAAAAGGAAAATGCATTTGCTTGGTCATAATCCTGCCGTTTGGGCTGTTATTCGTGTTGGCTTGCAAGGTGAATTCTTTGGTGATGGAAGAGAACCGGATCGCGAAGAGAACCGGATCGCGAAGCGAACGCGGATGAGTTGACGATGTTGCAACTTAATGCTCAAGCATGTGACATTATCTTCAATTGCCTATGCCCCGAAGAATTCAACAAAATCAGCCGTCTTGAATATGCAAAAGTGATTTGGGATACTTTGGTTGATATGCACGAAGGAACTAAGTCCGTGAGAGAATCCAAGTTAGATGTTCTTCAAGGTCATCTTGATAAGTTCAAGATGAAGGATGGTGAAGGAGTCGCTGAAATGTACTCTAGGCTAGCTCTCATCACCAATGAGATTGCCGGCTTAGGAAGCGAAGAAATGACTGACAAATTCATCATCAAGAACATACTTCGAGCTTTGGATGAGAGATATGACACCATGTGCACATTGATCCAAATGATGCCCAACTAATAAGATCTCAAACCAACGGAAGTGATTGGTAGAATTGTTGCTCATGATGACACTCAAAGACAAGGAAGAGCTTCACCACAAGTCTAGCGGTGCTTACAAAGCCACAAGTGATGCTCCTGCTACCTCAAGCAACAACCTTGTCACAAATGAAGAGATAAGCCTCATGGTCAAGAAATTCAACAAGTTCTACAAGAATAGAAGCAAAGATCGTAGCTCCAACTCAAGACATGAACAGAAGCATTCGTCAAGTCGTGACCAAAACTGCTACAATTGTAGGAAGCCCGGACACTACTCCAATGAGTGCACGGCTCCTTACAAATGAAGAGAAGAGTCACCAAGAAGACGAAGCTCAAGAGATGAATCACCTTGAAGATAGAGAAGGAGTAGAGATGATCGTTATGAACGAAGACCCTTAAGGAGAAGTAGGGACTCGGAGAAGAAGGACAAGTACACCAAGAGCTACTCAAGAAGAAAACATCAAGCACATGTTGGTGAATGGGTTTCCGGCTCCGACTCCGACAACCACTCCGAGAGAAGCTATCACTCCAACTCTGACTATAGTGAAGATGATGGTGTTGCCGGAATTGCACTAGTGACAACCAACTCATATGATCTATTTGATTCACCAAATGAAAGGAGTGGAAGTTGCTTCATGGCTAAAGGCCCCAAGGTATCACACCTCAAATATCTTGATTTCGATAGTGATGAAGATGATTTGCTTTACGATGATGACTTGCTATGTGATAAAACTAGTGATGTTGATCATAATGAACTTGATATTTCTCATGCTAGTCAAGATAGGTCTATTTACGATGATAAGATGAAAATAGAAGAACTAACTAAAGAACTTTACGCTCTTAAGTTAGCCCATGAATCTACTCTTGAAGATCATAGAGAGCTTGTAAGAACTCATGAGAAGCTACGCTTCGAGAAGCTCAATTTGGAGCAAGAACATGGATTTCTTAAAGCTATCAATGACGATCTCCGAAAGAAGACTTCATCTTATCTTGCCAAACGACTACTCGTGTATACATTCATGCCACAAGTCAAATCTAAGCAAACCAGTAACAAAAGGCAAGAAAGGTTCTTCATCTAGTAGCAACAATAAAAATGCTAAATCCAATGATGTTGCTCCTAGTAGTTCTATTGATTCCACTAATGATGACTCTCTTCGCCAAGTTACACTTGAGCAAGAAAATGCTTTATTGAAATGAATTATAGAGAAAGGTAACTACAAGAGTCTTGAAGGGTACAAACAATTTGATGAGATTGTGTGCAAGCATGGAGGATACCGGAAGAATCATGGTGTTGGCTACTTCAATGCTAATGGAGTTGAATGGGAAGAAGGTCAATATCCCAATCCCAAGTTTGTTCCTCAAAAGGAAATGTATGAAAATACTCTTCCCAAGGGAACAAAGTTGCAAGATGACCTTCCACCACAAGACAGCAAGCTCAAGGGCAAGAACAAGCTCCAAGAGGACTTTGACTCTTATGAAGATGAATCCCAAGCGTTGGTGAAGTGGGTTCCCAAGGCTACTACAAGCTCAACTTATACAAGTGCTACTTCAACACCAAGGATCCCCATCAACTTGATGTGAGTCCCCAAGAAGAAGAACTAGGAAGTTCTTGAGGGGTGACTCCGCCAATGAAATTCACTCACATTCATTATTGGCAAGATCTATTTGCAATCAACATCAACCCTATGCAATAGATCAAGGAGTCACACATTCCCTCAAAGGTAAGCAAGGGACAAGGTAATCAACAAATCAATGGACATCATCACATATGCTTTGCACTCCATGTCCATAGATATCCTTGTATTTGTCTCTTGTGTGTTGGGACTAACCCATGTAGGTGAGAAGAGTAAGGAAACAACAAGGATGCTCCCAACTCTTGGTGATCTTCATCAACATTGAGCATCCACCACTACCTCACCAACATGAAGTCTTCATCGACAAAACCCAAGATTAGTTTATCCCTCTTATGGGGGGATGTCACATCAAGGGGGAGCTTTACTCTAAGACTTTAGTCAAAGCATCTCTTAGTATGTGACAACATTAAATACTTTATGTAAAAGTGGTAACCCCACTTGTGCTTAAACAATGAGTATGACCTATGATCAAGTACTCTTACTTAGCTCCTAAGTCAAATACTCATATATATAGATGACTTCGTCATCGCCCAAGTGCTTGTTAGATGCTAGAGTGTTTGTGCATGTTTGCCATGATTTCATTTGACATCTTATTGTGTGAGCATGTTGGTCTGCATTTATTTACTCATTCGAGGATATCCAATTGTTGCTATTTGGCTTTTGATTTATCTTTTGCCAATTGGATATACAAGAATTCCTAGGACCAATTATTTAGCTATCTATGCTTTCTCACCTCATACTCTATTCATGCTGCATCACAAAAATTGAACAAGTGCTTTTCGATCCCTCTGTGTGTGGAGCACTCGGAGTTCCGTATCGACAAGGAATGACCATTAAAATCTCCCAAGAGCATCTCGATGGAACCAACCACAAAATCTCGGTCTCACCGAATGCCTAGGGTTGATCTGGTTTTCAATCTCGGTACCACCAATTCCATGTTCTCGGTTACACCGAGTTTCCCTGTCAACTGACAGTTGAGGAACTCGGTGACACCGAAAAGTTAGAATGGGTGACACCGATAGTGGTGGGTATATATACTGTGGACCCCGACGCTTTGAATTTCACCCTCAAACCGCCGCGCCTCAGAACCCTAAGCTACCGCCTTTGAGACCCCTGGTCGTCGCCCTTGTCTCCCTGCGCTCCTTCGCCGTTGGGAATCACTGCCGTCGACGAAATCCTCACCATCGTCGCCGTCATAGCGGATCCGCGCCAAGTTAGGGTACGGATTCGACCTCCTTTGCGCTCCTCGTCCGATTCTTGTGCAATGGATTTAAGTTTATCTATAAGCCACTCATTGCTCGTATTTCTATCCACTCAAAATTCCAATAGTCTAGCGAATGTTAGATTTTCTAGGGTTTTGTCGTCCGCCCGATGGAACTCGGTGGAACCAAAGTAAACAAATTGGTCTCATCGATTTGACTTTATGTGTTGCTAAGAACTTTCTCGATGGAACCTAGTACTTCTTTTTGATCTCACCAAAAAGAGTGCCAAGGTTCTATTAAGAGGGACAGCCAGTCTCGGTCGCACCGAAAATTTTGCTTCGGCTGTACCGATACTCATTTGACAGAATGCAAAAACTTTGAAAATCTATTGTTCAAACTTTCAAAAACCAGCCTCATTTTGTGATGACTCATCTACTTCTGCTCTTCTATACTCTCTTCACAAGGTTAGTATGTCAGATGCTGAGGACAGTCAAAATTTGCCAGAGCAGGGTGTTGACATGAGTTCAGGCACAAGCCCAGAGTCCAGTTCATTTTAAGATCCAGGCACCCCCAGCTCCCATGGTTTTCCCAAGGCTGCCACCAGGACCAGAAAGAAGCTAAATTCTGATGGAGAAGATTCATACTTTATCCCCGAGGAGATTCTTGCCAAGAAGCAAGAAAAGGCTGCTAAGAAGTCTGCTATTGAAGCTACTTCTTCCAGAAGAATTGTCAACAAGGTCTATGCCAGATCTGAAACTATCAAAGCACATGAGAGTGCTAGAGCCACAATGTCCATTGATCCCCCAAGGAAGTCTATGCCTAAGAAGGCAGGGGAGAAGAAAGACAGAAAGAGGATTATTCATGTGATTGGCAGGCCTACCTCCATGTATGAAGATCCAGAGGAGGCTGCTGGTGCTGCTGCTGAGGAAGAGGAGGAAGAACGTGTTGAGAAGGCTCCTCCCAAGAAGAAGGCCAAGAAACTTATGGCTGATTCTATGCCAAATACTGGCACATCCAAGAGCACCAAGCCTACATCCAAGAAGGCTGCTGCTGTTGAGAAGCCAAAGAGGACATCCAGGCAGATTCCAGCTTCTGAGAAGAACAAAGGAACTGCTTTGATGATGACTTGACAACATTGATGAAGCTTAGACCACATCTTCCAGTACATGATGTCAGCCACTTAGTTGCTGAAGATATGAAGAAGAGGAAAGACTCAGGATTGAGGGCTTGGAGAGCTATAGATCCTTATGCCCAGAGGAAGAAAACTGCTGTTGACTACAGGTTCTACACCAGAGAGCAACAGGACTTTTATGAGACAGTGCTGCTAGACAAGAGCCCAATTGTTAGTGATATGAGATATGTTGATTGGAATTCATTAAGGAGAATAAGGACTACTTTCCAAGTGTCCAAGATAATTTCCACTGCATTGGTCTGGATGAGTTCATTGGCAGAGAGCTTACTGCATGGAACGATGAGATGATCATGCAATTCTACTCCACTGCACATTTCTACGGAGATGGTAGAATTGTATGGATGGCTGAAGGAGCAAGGTATGAATCCACTGTTGATGAGTGGGTTGCACTTCTAGGAGTTCCAGAGGTTCAGGATGGTGATCTGGATGTATACTCATAATCCAAGGCAAGCCACAATGCCATGAAGGATATGTATACTCCTATCCCCGCAGACAAAGTGCAATCTCACAAGCTAGGATCCGTCTACTATCTACATGCAGGCCTCCATACCATGAACACTATTCTGAGGCATACTTTGATGCCCAAATCAGGAGATGAGAAGATGATTCGAGGCTACTCCATCAATATGTTGATCCACCTTGATGGACACACCAAGATTAGATTTATGGACTTAATTGTTGAGACAATTAAGAGGGTTGCTGCTGATCAAAAGCGCTCTTGCTACCATGCACCCTACATCCAGATGCTTATCAACTCTCAGTTGGAAAAGCACACATTTGCTCTAGATCGTCCACATCTGCCCCTACAGCTAGAACTCGAGGATAACATTGTGGTGATGGACCCAAATCATCCCACATCTGCTAAAACAGAGGCAGATGCATAGGCAGTTCGAGCCGCTAGTGCTCAAGTCCCTAGATCCAAAAATGAGCAAATGGATCTTTTGATCTCAGCAGTTCAGGGCATGTAGAAGGATATCAAGGGGATTCTAGACAACCAGAACAGTCTTGTGAGGATCTTTGAAACAAGGATCAAGACTCTTGATGATAAGGTGGACAAGGTGTCTAGGACAGTTATAGAGCTTCAGAAGGAAGTTGACTCAGTGCACATTCCTCGGGTATCTTCTACTTCTTCTTCTTTTGATGATGATGATGAGGAGGATGGATCACCTCTTAGGCCGAGCACACAGTTCACTACTCAGGCTAGATCAGCCATAGTGCCTGCACCAGACTTGAGGCCCTCTTCATCAGCTCCTGCTATTGTTAGCACAGCTCCTGCTCCATCAGCTCCAGTTCCTCCAGTGACCACTCCAGCTCCATCCACGACATCTGCAGAGATCTTCGCCGATGCTGTTCTCTCGACTCCTTCATCAACAACCGGAGGAGATCAGCCGAAGAACGCTTAGATATATGCCTTTGAACTTTTTGGTAACTTGTTGCCAAAAGGGGAGAAGTGTATACAAATCTCCAGGCTTTGAGTGAGAGAGCGTTTGGTGTTTGTTGCTTATTTTCAAAAACAATTGCTTTTGGTTGCTGTGATACACTTTTGGTTGCTTGTGATACACGCTTGATGATGTTTGATCATACGCTTTAATGTGTGATGCTACTATTTCCTATCATCTTAATGCTTATGTGATGATCATTCATCTTTGGTTGATTGTGTTGTGCTATGATGTTCATTCTAATTACTCTCGCACACCACCAAGTGGCATGTGACATGTAAGAAGTGACCCATGTACCTAATCGATTGTGCATTTGCATTCAAACGCAAATTTAAAATAATGCACAAATTTAGGGGGAGCTCTTGCTTATCACATACTTCTCAAAGCGACGATCATATTCATTGATTATATCTTTGTCGAAGCTTTGATCTATATGTTGTCATCAATTACCAAAAAGGGGGAGATTGAAAGCACATTTTCTCCCTTGGTGGTTTTGGTAATTAACAACAACATATAAGTCATTGAACTAATGTTTATACCAAGATATTTCAGGAAAAGTTCAATGATAGGGATGGCAAGAGGATTGTGGAGATTGTGGAATTACCCAAGGTGAAAGGAAATAGGTTGGCCAAGCTTCAAGCAAGAGGACTCTACATTTTACATTTGTAAGAAATCACTTTGAGTCCATAGGAAAGCCAATACTATTAAAAGGGGGTAAGGTTTTGTTGGTGAACAAAATGCTCATACGTGCACAAGTGATAGTCACCAAAAACATCCACAAACTCTCCCAACAAAGTCTGTCTCTAGCCAAACATGCAAAATCTATGCAACCAACATTCCTATCCCGGTGCCACCGGTTCCAAACCCTAGATAGACTCAACCAAACCATAGCCACTTCGATGCAGCTGACACTGCTTTCGGTACCATCGAGTTGGGTTGCCAACTTTCTGTTACACAAGTTCACACTTTCGGTCCGTCCGAAAATGTTGAATCGACGTCACCGAGTTTGGCATTTCTGACCATTGGTCACCTTGTAGGTGCAACCGAGATTCGTATATCGGTCTCATCGAGATTCAAAATTTGCCACCTTTTGGTCACTTCGGTACCACCGAGATTAACACATTGGTGTCACCGAGTTGGTCATTTTGTGTGTAACGGTTGGATGTTTGGGGATGCCTATATATACCCCTTCACCACCACCCACTCGAAAGAAAAGCACTCAGAACTATTCCATACCTATCCTACTCAGTTTTCTGAGAGAGAACCACCTACCCTTGTGTTGAGGTCAAGATCTTCCACTCCAGCCATATGGATCTCGATTTCTAGCCTCCCCAAGTTGCTTTCCACCAATCCCATCTCTTCTACCACGCCAAATCTGTGAGAGAGTGATTGTGTGTCGAGGACTCTATCATTTTGAAGCAAAATAGCAAGGAGTTCATCGTCATTACCGAGCCTATTACCTTTTGGAGGGTGGTGCCTCCTAGATTGGTTAGGTGTCGCTTGGGAGCCTCCTACTTCGTGTTGTGGAGTGAACCAAGAAGTTTGTAAGGGCAAGGAGATTGCCTACTTCGTGAAGATCTACCCCGAGTAAGGCTAGTCCTTCGTGGACGTAGGCCGTCATGGTATAGTCAAGGTTGCTTCTTCGTGGAACCCTTCGTGGGTAGAGCCCTCCGTGGACTCTCATGACCATTACCCTCCGTGGGTTGAAGACTCCATGAACGTGGATGTATGATAGCACCAACTATCGGAACCACGGGAAAAATCATCGTGTCTACAATTGCATTTGATCTTCCTACCCTATCCTTTTACTCATGCTTGTTGTTACTTTCCGCTGCCATACTCTTAGACTTGCATGTGTAGGGTGTACTTGACATGCTATGAATGCTAAAACTTGCCAAGAATTAAAATTGGGAAAAGGCATAGCTTTATTTGGTCAAGTAGTCTAATCACCCCCCTCTAGACCTACTTTCGATCCTACAAACCCTGAACCTCTAGTTATGACCAACAACATGGAGGAACATGGCTACTTGCTCTTCCCCATTGGTGTGAATGCTATCTTCAAGCAGCCCCTTGTTCCTGAACGTTTACACGAGCCTGGAAAAAGGATCTCTTTTCATTCGAAGCATCCACAAAACTATGTGTCATCGCAGTTGTATATGTAGTTCATTGATACGTCTCCAACGTATCTATAATTTTTGATTGTTCCATGCTCATATATTACCATTCTAGGATACTTTTTGGGCATTTGTTTACCAATTTATAATGTTTTTGAGCACTAACCTATTGACCCAGTGCCTAGTGCTAGTTGCTGTTTTCTGCATGTTTTTACTTTTCAGGTTTACAGTACCAAACGAAGTCCAGTTTCCATGAAACTTTTTTATGATTTTTTCTGGACCAAAAGAAGACCTCGAAGCTTCATAAGGAGGCCGGGAGCCGCACGAGGGATTCATCGGACAATAGGGCGCGCCCTGGGGGGAGCCGCGCCGTGATATGTGGTGCCCCCTCATGGCTCTCCCGATGCCCCTTTCTGGCCTATAACTTCTCTAATATCCCAAAAACCCTAGGGGAGGTCCCAAAACACTTTTTACACCGCCGCAAGTCTCTGTTCCGACGGGAGCCCATCTAGAGCTTTGTTCCGACACCCTGTCGGAGGGGGGGGGGTCGATCACGGAGGGCGACTTCACCAACCTTGCTGCCCTCATGATGATGTGTGAGTAGTTCACCATATACCTATGGGTTCGTAGGTAGTACCTATGAAAACTCTCTCTCTCTTGATCTTCAATACAATGTTCATCACATCTTTGCCTTGATCTATCCGATGTAATCCCTTTGTACAGTGCGTTTGTTGGGATCTGATGATTTGTGGTTTATGTTCAGATTATTTATGAAAAGTATTTGAGTCAAACATGATTAAGAATACTTATTTCCATTATCATTATAGCTTCGTAATGCTCTCCTATCTATTGAGATAGTTTGGCCATCTAGATTAATATTTCTTCGGTGGGAGTGGTGCGTTGTGGTAGGTTCAACCTGACGAGTTTCTATATCCCAGTGACAAAGTAGGGGACAAGATAGGTCTTTGTGTTGATGCTACTAAGGATAAAACGATGGGGTTAATTCATATTGATTGAGTTTACTTTGTCTACATCATGTCATCGTTCTCCAAGCATTACTCTGTTTTACTTAATACTCTAGACACATGCTGGCTAGCGATCGATGAGTGGAGTAATAGTAATAGGTGCAGGCAGGATTCGGCCTATTTTCTGATGGAAGTGATGCCAATATTCACATGATCATTGCCATGAAAGACGCATAACTATCTTCTTTTTTATCAATTGCCCAACAGTAATTTGTTCACCCATCGTATGTTATTCCTATGAGAGATGCCACTAGAGAACACTACGCCCCCGGGTCTATTCACTTATATATTTACAAACGCTACTATTAACTTGCTGGCATTTACTTGCTTTTTTCACAATTTACAATTATCTACACAACTCACTTGCTTGCAAATAATGAGACCAAGGGGATTGACAACCCTCTTGACAGCGTTGGGTGCAAATTGTTTGCTCTTTTGTGTGTAGCCACTGAAGACGGTTGAGGATTGGTATTCCTATTGGTTCTATAAAACTTGGTTTCATAACTGATGTAAATACTTACCCACATTGTGCTGCGCTAACCCGTTCCTCTTCACGGAAAACCCAATGCAGTTCACAAGTATTCGGAAGGATTTATGGCGCCGTTGCCAAGGAATACCATCACCAACTATCAAGTAACTTCACACAAATTATCATTCACTTGTTATTATTTTTATTTGTTGATATATATAGTTTTTCTCATAATAAACAAAAATAAAAAAATATTTATCTTCGCTAGTTACCAGTTTACCTCTTTGCTTGCTTTACTTGCTAGTTTACTTGTCTCGCTCGTTGCTTTGCTTGTTCGATCACCATGTCTCAAGATACTACTAAGTTGTGTGACTTTTAAAATACTAATAATTATGATTTTATTAGTACTCATATACCACCCGCCACTAGTGCGGAGGCTTTTGATAGTAATGCTGCATTGCTAAATCTTGTCATGAAAGATCAATTTTCGGGAAGTCCTAATGAGGATCCCGCGTCACATCTTAATACCTTTATTGAATTATGTGATATGAAAAATAAAAAGGATATGGATAATTATATTTTTAAATTAATATTATTTCCTTTTTCACTAAGAGATAAAGCTAAATCTTGGTTTTCATCTTTACCTCCTAATTGTATTGGAACATTGGATAAGTGCAAAGATGCTTTCATTGCCAAGTATTTTCCTCCTGCTAAGATCATCTCTCTTAGAAATCAAATAATGAATTTTAAACAGCAAGATCAAGAGAATTTTGCACAAGCTTGGGATATAATGAAATTTATGATAATAAATTGCCCTACTCATGGTTTAAACTTGTGGATGATTATCCAAAACTTCCATGCTGGACTAAACTTTGTGTCTAGAAATCTTCTAGATTCTGCCGCAGGTGGTACCTTTATGGATTTGACCTTAGGAGAGGCCACAAAACTTTTGGACAACATTAAGACAAATTATTCTCAATGGCATACCGAAAGAGCTCCAACTGGTAAGATGTAAGAGGGTAAATTCTGTCTAAGAAATCGCTACTTTGAGTGAAAAAATGGATGCTGTTATGAATATGGTTGCTAGTAAAAATACTCATATTGATACCAATGAAATGCCTTTGTATACTTTGATTTATCAAAATAATTATGATATTTATGTGAACTTTATCCTGCAAAATAATTTCAATAACAATGCTTATAGAGGAAATATCAATTCTAGACCGTATCCCGGTAATTCATATGACAACTATGGAAATTATTATGGTAATTCTTATGAAAATTCTTCTACAAGTTGTAATAGTATACCCCCTGATCTTGAGATTACAATTAAGGAATTTATTAATTCTGAAAAGCTTTTTAATGCTACGGTAGAAGAAAAGTTGCATGTGATTGATGCTTTGGCTAAAAACATGGATAGAATTGTTGTTGATGTAGAAACTCTTAAAAGTACAACATTGACACCCAAGCATGATTTTAATGAGACTATTAAATCTATAAGAATATCTATGGATTAAATAAAGGAGAGGACCGCTAAGTTGAGAGCTAAGCGGGAATTCTTAGAAAAAGCTCTTCCACCGGGTTTTTACTGGAATGATGGTGAAGATCTTAAAATGATTGGTGTGTATACTATTGAATATTTGTTTAATTATTTTAATATAAATGATAAAGGGACTGGAGATGAGTCAACTCTAGTTGAGAAGCGTCCCGTTTGTTTGGAGGGTGATGATTTTGATGCTAAAACTGAAAAAGTGGGTTTGGAGAGGTCAAAATGTTAACTAGTGATGTGACCACTATCTTGGATTATAATGACTTTAATTATGATAATTTCTCCTTAGTAGAATTTATTTCCTTATTGCAAACCATTATAATCTCATCCAATGCTTATGAACAAAAAAGCTTTTACTAAACATATAGTAGAAGCTATGATAAAAGCTTATGATGAGAAACTTGAACTTGAAGTTTATAGTCATAGAAAATTGCATGATGAGTGGGAACCTACTATCAAAATAAATATAAATAAATTTCAATGTAATGCTTTGTGTGACCTTGGTGCTAGTGTCTCAACTATACCTAAATCTTTATGTGATGTGCTTGGTCTCACTAATATGGAAGATTGTACCCTCAACTTGCATCTTGCGGATTCCACCATTAAGAAACCTTTAGGTATAAATAATGATGTGATTTTTATTACAAATAAAAATTATGTGCCTATAGACTTCATTGTGCTTGATATTGATTGCAATCCTTCTTGTCCCATAATACTTGGAAGGCCCTTATTACGAACTATAGGTGCAATTATTCACATGAAAGAGGGAAACATAAGGTTCCAATTCCCATTAAAGAAAGGAATGGAAAAATTACCTAGGAAGAGAATTAAACCACCTTATGAATCAATCATGAGAGCTACTTATGGGTGGAGTGTCAAAGATGACAACACTTGAAACTGTGCATTATGCCTAACTAGGGGCATAAAACAATAGCGCTTGTTGGGAGGCAACCCAATAGTTATATTTATTTTTTGCTTTTTTACTTTCTGTTAGTTTGTGATAACATGATTATTACCTCTATAATTATTATGTTTTTATTTTTTAATTAGTTCTTGTTCAAAGTAAAGCCTTTGGGATGACTCACAAGATGAGTAGAAACGATGCTGAAACAAAACAAAAACTTTTGACTTCAGTACAAGAATTTTCATTTTATAGTGGAGAATGATAATGATCTGAAACTATTACAAAGTATTTATATACAAATTCTCCATGTTTACCTAATTTTTCAGAATTTTTAGAGTTGTAGAAGTATAGGCTCTTTACATATTGCTACAAACTATTTTGTTTTAGACATATTCTGTTTTGCTTGCATAGTTTGCTTGTTTTGATTATGCTATGGATTGTATCGGGGGGTATAAGCCATGGAGAAGTTTGAATACAGTAACTATTATGAGAAAATTAAATAACAATCATTTTTAACAATACCTAAAGTATTCAATATATTGCTTACACTAACGGATCTCACAAAGTTTTGTTGAGTTTTATGTGATTGAAGTTTTCAAGTTTTGGGTGTTATCACGATGGACCACGGAATAAGGAGTAGAAAGATTCTAATATTGGGGATTCCCAAGGCACACCAAGGTACTATTCTAAGGAAGACTCAAGTGTCTAAGCTTGGGGATGCCCCGGAAGGCATCCCCTCTTTTGTCTCAATCCATCGGTATGTCACTTGGAGCTACATTTTTATTCATCACATGATATGTGTTTTGCTTGGAGTGTTGCTTGTTTTAGTTTGATTTTACTTTAAGTTTGCCACAATCATCATTTTCTGGACACACCTATTTGGGAGACACACACCTTCATCATAATTTGTTAGAATACTCTATGTGTTTCACTTGTATTTTTTGAGCTTAGCAGTTGCTCTAGTACTTCATTTATATATTTTTGAGCACGGTGGCATTTAGATTTTATAGAAATAATATGCTCTTGTTCTTCACTTATATTTGTTTGAGAGTTAATGAATAGTGACGGTAATTTGCATGGGTCATAAGACTAGTCCAAAAATAATAGGTATTCAATGAGTGATAATCAAAACCATTATGTAGCACATATAGAGAAGTTGCGGGTTAATGACATTGATTTGGTAATATGAAAAAGGTCTGAGTTCATATTTATTGATCCATAGAAGTGTCGATATTAAAAGGTGTTAACTTGTTGTTCATCTAAAAATTAAAGAGACATGGTGATGATGTGTGAGCATTTCTATTCCTCATTGAAACCCTAGTGTTGTTTCGAGTTGGGGAACGCGATGGTTAACTCCTCCCAACCTCCTCCCTTGGGGCATGCGAGTAGTACTTTGATTTATCATAAAACTAATAAAACTTTGCAATAAGTATATGAGTTCTTTATGACTATTGTGATACCATGGACATACACATTTTCACCTTCTCATATTTGCTAACCTCTTCGGTACCGTGCATAGCCCATTCTCACCTCGCGGATCGGTGCAACTTTCGCCAATGCATCCAAACCCCGTGACATGATATGCTATGTTGCACATAAGCCTCATTATATCTTCCTCAAAACAGCCACCATACCTACCTATCATGGCATTTCCATAGCCATTTCGAGATATATGGCCATGCAAATTCCATCGTCACTTCACATGACTAGTTCGTTCATCAGCATATTGCTTTGCATGATCATATAAAGCTGACATAGTATTTGTGGCAAAGCCACCGTTCATCATATTTTTTGATACATGTCGCACTAGATCTTCCACATCCTGGTACACTGCCAGAGGCATTCATATAGAGTCATATCGTCCTATTAGTTTCATACCAAGTTGTAAGTAAATAAAAGTGTGATGATCATCCTTATTAGAGCATTTTCCCAGTGAGAATAGAATGATGGAGACTATGACCCCCCACAAGTCATGATGAGACTCCGGACGAAAAATGAAAAACGGGGGAGGTCAAATGAGCCCACCACAATAAATAAATAAATTGGGGAGGTGAAAAAAGAAAAAAAAGAAAAAGAAAAGGCCCACCATGAAAAAATGAGAGAAAAAGAGAGAAGGGACTTTGCTACTATCCTTTGCCACACTTGTGCCTCAAAGTGGCACCATCTTCTTCATATAGAGATTCTCCTGTTTTGTCACTTCCATATGTTAGTGGGAATTACCTTTTCATTATAAACTTGGCTTGTATATTACGATGACGGGCTTCCTCAAATGCCCGAGGTCTTCATGAGCAAGCAAGTTGGATGCACACCCACTTAGCTTCACTTGAGCTTTCATACACTTATAGCTCTAGTGCATCATTTGCATGGCAATCCCTACTCCTTGCATTGACATCTATCGACGAGCATGTTCATAGCCCGTTGGTATGCCTAGTTGATGTGATACTATCTTCTCCATTTTTTACCCCTTTGATATCTACCATCATATTCTATTCCACCTACATGCTATGCCCAATGGCTCACGCTCATGTATTGCGTGAAGAATAAGAAGTTGATGCATACTGAAAAAGTACGATCATGTTGCCTCACTTGGACACCGTGGTGCTTAACATTTGTATTGATGTTGTGAAGACGGGGCCATGCTTTGCTAATATAATAAGATGAATCAGGTAAACATTCTTTTAAGATCGTATAATTTGAAAAATCAATGATTTTGTTTCTTATACTTATAAATATTCCTATGTTGATGTTTGTTAATTCATCATTTCTGAATGAGCATACATACAAAATATTACATAATGGGTAGCATGTCAAATAAAAAAATCTGTTTTTATCATTTACCTACTCGAGGACGAACAGGAATTAAGCTGGGGGATGCTTGATATGTCTCCAACATATCTATAATTTTTTATTGTTCCATGCTGACACATTATCATTCTAGGATACTTTTTGGGAATTTGTTTACCAATTTATAATATTTTTGAGCACTAACCTATTGACCCAGTGCCAAGTGCTAGTTGTTGTTTTCTGCATGTTTTTTACTTTTCAGGTTTACAGTACCAAACGAAGTCCAATTGCCATGAATTTTTATGGTGTTTTCTGGACTAAAAGAAGACATGGAAGCTTCGGAAGGAGGCCGGGAGCCGCACGATGGCTCGACCACACAAGAGGGCGCGCCCTGGGGGAGTCGCACCCTGATATGTGGTGGCCCCCTCGTGGCTCTCCCGATGCCCCTCTCTGGCCTATAAATTCTCTAATATCCTAAAAACCCTACATAAGGTCCCGAAACACTTTTTATGCCGCCGCAAGTCTCTGTTCCAATGGGAGCCCATCTAGAGCTCCGTTCCGGCACCCTGCCGGAGGGGTGATCGATAACGGAGGGCCTCTTCATCAACCTTGCTGCCCTCATGATGATGTGTGAGTAGTTCACCATAGACCTACGGGTCCGTAGGTAGTACCTAGATGGAAATCTCTCTCTCTTGATCTTCAATACAATGTTCATCACATCGTTGCCTTGATCTATCCAATGTAATCCCTTTGTATGGTGTGTTTGTTGGGATCCGATGAATTGTGGGTTTATGTTCAGATTATCCAGAAAAGTTTTTGATTCAAACCTGATTACTATGATTCTTATTTGCATGATCATTATAGCTTCGTAATGCTCTCTGATCTATTGAGATAGTTTGGCCAACTAGATTGATATTTGTTCGGTGGGAGTGGTGCATTGTGGTAGGTTCAACCTGACGGGTTTCTAGATCCAAGTGACAAAGTAGGGGACAAGATACGTCTTTGTTTTGCTGCTACTAAGGATAAAATGATGGGGTTAATTCATATTGATTGAGTTTACTTTGTCTACATCATGTCATCATTCTCCAAGCATTACTCTGTTTTACTTAATACTCTAGATGCATGCTGGATAGCGGTCGACGGGTGGAGTAATAGTAATAGGTGCAGGCAGGAATCAACCTATTTTCTTATGGATGTTATTCATATATACACATGATCATTGTCGTGAAAATCGCATAACTATCCTCTTTGCTATCAATTGCCCAACAGTAATTTGTTTACCCACCGCATGTTATTCCTATGAGAGATGCCACTAGAGAACACTACGGCCCCTGAGTCTATTAAATTATATATTTATAAACACTACTATTACCTTGTATATATTTACTTTCTTTTATATCATTTCGCAATTTACAATTATCTACACAACTCACTTGCTTGCAAATAACGAGACCAAGGGGATTGACCACCCTCTTACCAGCATTGGGTGCAAGTTGTTTGCTCTTTTATGTGCAACCGCTGAAGACGGTTGAGGATTGGTATTCCTATTGGTTTGATAAACCTTGGTTTCATAATTGAGGGAAATACTTAGCCACATTGTGTTGCGATAACCCGTTCCTCTTCACGGAAAACCCAACGTAGATCACAAGTATCAGGAAGGATTTCTAGTGCCATTGCCGGGGAATACCATCACCAACTATCAAGTAACTTCAAAAAAATTATAATTCACTTTTTATTCTTTTTATTTGCTGTTATATTTAGTTTATCTCATAAAAATCAAAAGTACACAATTTTTATCTTTGCTAGTTACTAGTTTACCTCTTTGCTTGCTTTACTTGCTAGTTTACTTGTCTCGCTCGTTGCTTTGCTTGTTCGATCACCATATCTCAAGATACTACTAAGCCGTGTGACTTTTCAAATACTAATAATAATGATTTTATTAGTACTCCTATATCACCCGCCATTAGTGCGGAGGCTTTTGATATTAGTGTTGCATTGCTAAATCTTGTCAGGAAAGATCAATTTTCGGGAAGTCCTAATGAGGATCCCGCGTCACATATTAATACGTTTGTTGAATTATGTGATATGCAAAATAAAAAGGATATGGATAATTATATTTTGAAATTAAAATTAATTCCTTTTTCACTAAGAGATATAGCTAAAGCTTGGTTTTCATCTTTACCTCGTAAAGTATTGGAACATGGGGTAAGTGTAAAGATGCTTTCATTGCCAAGTATTTTCCTCCTGCTAAGATCGTCTCCCTTAGAAATCAAATAAGGAACTTTAAACAGCAATATCAAGATCATGTTGCACAATCTTGGGAGAGAATGAAATTGATGATAAGAAATTGCTGACTCATGGTTTGAACTTGTGGATGATTATCCAAAACTTCTATGCTGGATTAAAATTTGTGTCTAGAAATCTTCTAGATTCTGCAGCAGGTGGTACCTTTAAGGATGTGACCTTAGGAGAGGACACAAAACTTCTGGACAACATTATGACAAATTATTCTCAATGTCATACCGAAAGAGCTCCAACTAGTAAGAAGGTAAATTACGTGGAAGAAATCGCTACTTTGAGTGAAAAAGTGCATGCTCTTATGAATACGGTTGCTAGTAAAAATACTCATGTTGATCCCAAAGATATGCCTTTATCTACTTTGATTGAGCGAAATAATGATGCTATTTATGTGAACTTTATCTCGTGAAATAATTTCAATAACAATGCTTATAGAGGAAATTTCAATTCTAGACTGTATCCCGGTAATTCCTCTAACAACTATGGAAATTCTTGTACAAATTCTAATAGGATACCCTCTGATCTTGAGAACATAATTAAGGAATCTATTAATTGTCAAAAGGTTTTCAATGCTACGGTACAATAAAAGTTGCATGTGCTTGATGCTTTGGCTAAAAACATGGATACAGTTGCTCTTGACGTAGAAACTCTTAAAAGTAAAGCTTTGCCACCCAAGTATGATTTCAATGAGAATATTAAATCTATCCAAATATCTATTAATGAAAGTAAGGAGAGGAATGCTAAGTTTTACACTTCATTGTAATTAATGTGGTTTTACACTTCATTGTACAAGGCCCAAGATGAGACTATAATTAATACGATATTGCATCATGTGTCCAAAAAGTGGATGATCATATGAATGATAGGATCATGAGGCATTTAGGGGGAGAGGAGGTGAAAAGTGGCACTATTCACAATGAATCGTCCAAAGTGCGTGGGGCGGATAGGTTTAATACATGCTTCTATCAACGGTTTTGGGAGTTGATTAAAGATGATGTTACCGACGCTTTCCTCAATTTTTGAATGGAGGGCACATGCTGGAATTACTTAATAAGATTGCAATAGTTCTTATTCCAAAGATCAAAATTCCATGGAGCATTACACAACATCGTCCAATCTCTCCATGCAATGTAATCTATAGAATATGCTCTAAAGTTTTAGCTAACTGGTTGCGAGAGATACTTGATGAACTCATTGCAGAGGAGCAGTGGCGTAGCTAGACCAATGTGCAAGAGTGATCCAATAATAGAAATATTTACCTAAATTTATTTATTTTCAAATAAATATTTTTTCTACTACACGATGTACATGCTATGGGGAATATTTAGGGTGGTCCATGGTTCACCCTATCCTCCCACTAGCTACGCCACTGCATAGGAGCAGAGTGCCTTCATTCCCGGAAGATGATCATGGATAATGTCTTAACTGCGTATGAGTGCATTCACTCTATGTGGAGGAGGAAGGGGAAGAAAGGCTGGTGTACAGTGAAAATTGATATGATGAAGGCATATGATTGTGTCAACTTGGTGTATTTGCAAGGTATAATGCAACATGTAGGATTTGATGTAGCCTGGATTTTGCTAGTCATGTGGTGTGTATCCACAGTGTAGTGGGAACGAGTCTGACAGTAGAAGTTAGGGGTACAAAATGAGAGGACAGAGTCCTAGCTACGGCGAGGATGTACACATGGATGTATGAGTTCAGGCCCTTCTCGTGGAGGTAACAACCCTATGTCTCAGTGCTCGGGAGCTTTTTTCGTGTGGAGAGTGTGAGTTACAGAGGTTGCAAACACTTGTGCCAGAGGGGAGGGGTGGCTTATATAGAGTTCGCTCCCCCTCATAAGTGCGAGGCATCCAAGGGTTCAATCGTGGGTATAAAGACGAGCATTATTGGTAACGTACATCATAATTGCTACTAATGACGACTGGCCTAATGCCTGCCCGTAGGCCTCCCTAGAGTGGCTTCTGGTCTTCTAGTGTCCACTAGAAGTAAGGTCTTCCGAGTGACAGGTGACTGTCGAGTGGAGGGAGAAGCTTCCGAGTGGATAAATGTTGAGTGACTTGAGCATCATGGTGAATCCAGTCGGAACCTCTCTTGTAGTCTTTAAGTCCTCCAATATAGTGTCCTTAGGTAGGGCAAGTAGGTCAAGCCTAGGACCCTACCCTAGGTACATATACTCATCATTAGCCCCCGAATGGATCGGGGTTCGAGTGGTAAAGGAGGATCTATGTCAATTCTAAAAAAGACACCAAACTTCCGAATGAATTTCGGGGCTTCAACAAAACTTGCGTCGATTGAACTCTTTGTCATTCGTCCGGATTGATTCTATCTTGAAAGTGTCTGAGTGAATTCCCAGTGTCAATTCTGTTCCGAGTGACCCGCAGGGATCTTTGGACGAGACGCATCACGCTGCCAGGTCTGGATTTTGCGGGATTCAAAATTTTTGGAAGCGCGCGCATCTGCGACGATGATGCCACGACTGGGGCAAGTGGGGGCATGGAGCCTCGATTCTCACACCGCTCATTTCGCCACATACTGGACGACATCTGCGGTTGAGATATGCAGGGATTCCGCGGGCCCACGAGTCAACGAGACATTCGACGGGGTATAAATCCCGGAGCGCCGTGGTCTGAACAGTACTTTTCCCCCAAATCTCCTCCCTTCCTCCACCTCCTCTGCTTCCAGCGCATCACTCTGCTTCGCTCCGATGAGCACCGCCACGCAATGATGAAGCGAACGACCGAGAAGCTGGAGCGCGCCAAGAAGGGGGCTGCGAAGGGCAAGGCCAAGAAGCCATCAACCGAGCAGTTCACCGCGCCGCTGGAGTGGATCCAGGGGGATTTTTGTTGGGTAACGTTGCATGGGAAACAAAAATTTTCCTACGCACACGCAAGATCTATCCATGGTGATGAGCATCTACGAGAGGGAGAGTGGATCTACATGCCCTTGTAGATCGCTAAGCGGGAAGCGTTAAGAAACGCGGTTGGTGTAGTCAAACGTCTTCGCGATCCAAAGCGTCGAGCGTCCCCCGATCTCATCACGATCCGTCCCGCGATCCAATCACGATCTGTCCCGCGAACTCATCACGATCCATCCCGCGATCTCATCATGATCTGTCCCGCGAACTCATCACGATCCCTCCCGCGATCACATCACGATCCGTCTCGCGATCTCATCACGATCCGTCCCGCGATCTCGTCACGGTCCTTCCGATCTGGCGCCGAACGGACGACACCTCCGTGTTCAGCACACGTACAGCTTGATGACGATCTCCGCCTTCTCGATCCATCAAGAGGGAGCGGAGAGGTAGAAGAGTTCTCCGGCAGCGTGATGGCGCTGCAGCAATGGTGGTGGAGCTATTCCGACAGGGCTTCGCCTAAGCACTGCAGAAAACCGATCTAGAGGAGAAACTATGCACCAGAGGAACGGGTAGCACGTGGCTGAAAATTCTGTGCCAAAACCCTAAAATCCTCTAGTATATATAGGATGAGAGGAGGAGGAGTCTTGGCGGCCAAAAATCCAGCCCTTGGGTCGACCAAAGTGGGGAGGAGAGGAGGACTCCTCCTCCAATCCTAGTAGGACTAGGATTCCTCCTTTTTTTTGGCCTTTTTCCACCTTTTTCCCTTTGGGCTTTTTCTCCCAGCCGCATGGGCCTTGTGTGGGACTTCCACCAGCCCACAAAAGGCTGGTATTTACTCTCCCACAGACCATGAAGCCTCTTGGGTCGAAATACCCCTCCCGGTGGTCTCCCGGTACACTACCGGCACTCCCGGTACATTACCGATTAGCCCAAAACTTTTCCGGCGACCAAAATGGGACTTCCTATATATCAATATTTACCTTCGGACCATTCCGGAGCTCCTCGTGACGTCCTGGATCTCATCCGGGACTCCGAACAACCTTCGGTCGCCACCATACATAACTCTATACTACCGAAACGTCACCAAACCTTAAGTGTGCAGACCGTGCGGGTTCGAGAACTATGTAGACATGACCGAGATACCTCTACGATCAATAACAAATAGTGGGCCTTGGATGACCATATTGGTTCCTACATATTCTACGAAGATCTTTATCGGTCGAACCTCTATGTCAAGGATTCAGTCAATCCCGTATAACGTTCTCTTTGTTCTTCGGTATGTTACTTGCCCGAGATTCGATCGTCGGTATCTCCATACCTAGTTCAACCTCATTACCGGCAAGTCTCTTTACTCGTTCCGTAATACAAGATCCCGTGACTAACACTTAGTCACATTGCTTGCAAGGCTTGTTGTTATGTTGTATTACCGAGTGGGCCCTGAGATACCTCTGTGTCACACGGAGTAACAAATCCCAGTCTTGATCCATGCCAACCCAACAGACACCCTCGGAGATACCTGTAGAGTACCTTTATAGTCACCCAGTTACGTTGGGACGTTTGATACACACAAGGCACTCCTCCGGTGTCAGTGAGTTGCATGATCTCATGGTCATAGGAACAGATACTTGACATGCAGAAAACAATAGCATTAAACTGACACGATCATATGCTTTTGTAGTTTGGGTCTTGTCCATCCCATCATTCTCCTAATGATGTGATCCCGTTATCAAATGTCATCTCATGTCAATGGCTAGGAAACCTTAACCATGTTTGATCAACGAGCTAGTCTATTAGAGGCATACTAGGGACATGGTTTTGTCTATGTATCCACACATGCATCTAAGTCTCCGATCAATACAATTATAGCATGGATAATAAACGATTATCATGAACAAGGAAATATGATAATAACTAATTTATTATTGCCTCTAGGGCATATTTCCAACAGTCTCCCACTTGCACTAGAGTCAATAATCTAGCTCACATCACCATGTGATTCGCATTGTTATGAATCTAACACCCAATGAGTTCTGGGGCTCGATCATGCTTTGCATGTGAGAGAGGTCTTATAGTCAACGGGTCTGCGACATTCAGATCCGTGTGTACTTTGCAAATTTCTATGTCAAACCGAAAACATTGCTACCACACTCCACTTGGTACTATTCCAAATGGCTGCTCCACTATACGTATCCAGATTGCTACTACGAGTCATCCGGATTGGTGCTAAAGCTTGCATCGACGTGACTCTTTACGACGAACTCTTTATCACCTCCATAATCAAGAAACATCTCCTTAGTCTTTTAGTTACTAAGGATAATCTTGACCACTGTCCAGTGATCCGCTCCTGGATCACTCTTGTACCCCTTGACGGACTCATGGCAAGGCACACACACAGGTGCGGTACACTGCATGGCATACTATACAGAGCCTATGGCTAAGGCATAGGGGACGACATTTGTCCTTTCTCTTTCTTCTGCCGTGGTCGAGCTTTGAGTCTCACTCAATTTCACACCTTACAAAGCAGGTGACTAATCCATTTTGAACTCTTTCAAAATCTTGTCAAGGTATGTACTCATTGAAAGTCTTATCAAACATCTTGATCTATCTTTATAGATCTTGATGCTCAACAATTAGGTAGCTTTATCCAGGTCTTCCTTTGAAAACTCTTTTCAAACAACCATTTATGCTCTCCAGAAATTCTACATCATTTCTGAATAGCAATATTTAAACCACATATACTTATCAGAAACTCTTATAGTGCTCCCACTCACTTTATTGCAAATACAAGTTTCTCGTAAACTTTTTATAGACTCAAAAACTTTGATCACCTTATCAAAGTGTATATTGCAACTCCAAGATGCTTGCTTTAGTTCATAGAAGAATCACTGAAGCTCGCACATCTTTTAGCATCCTCAGGACTGACAAAACCTTCTGGTTGTATCTCATACAACCTTTCCTTAAGGAAAGAAACGATGTTTTGGCATCCATCTGCTGGATTTCATAATTGAAAATGCAGCAACTGCTAACATAATTCCAACAGACTTTAGCATCGCTACGAGTGAGAAAGTCTCATCGCAGTCAACTCTTTGAACTTGTCGTAAACTACTTTGCAACAAGTCGAGCTTTACAAATGGTAACATTTACCATCAGCGCCTGTCTTCATTTTAAAGATCCATTTGTACTTTAACGACCAGCCATCCAATGAGCAAGTCCACCAAAGTCTATACTTGGTTTTCATACATGGATCCTTTCTCGGATTTCATGGCCTCTAACCATTTGTTGGTTTTCGGGCCCATCATCGCTTCTCCATAGTTCATAGGTTCATTGTTGTCCAACAACATGACCTTCAAGACAGGGTTGTCGTACCGCTCAGTAGCAGTACACGTCCTTGTCGACCTACGAAGTTCGATAGTAACTTGATCCGAAGCTTCATTATCATCATCATTAACTTCCTCTTCAACTGACGTAGGCTTCACAGAAACATCTTTCTGTGCTGCGCCACTTTCTGGTTGAAGTAAAGGTTCAATAACCTCATCAAGTTCTATTTTCCTTGTAGGTCGATAGTAGCTTCATCCGAAGCTTCATGATCATCATCATTAACTTCCTCTTCAACTGACGTAGGCTTCACAGAAACATCTTTCTGCGCTACGCTACTTTCTGGTTGAAGCAGAGGTTCAAATAACCTCATCAAGTTCTATCCTCCTCCCACTCAATTCTTTCAAGATAAACCCTTTCTCGAGAAAGGACCCAGTTTTAGCAACAAACATTTTATGCTTGGATCTGAGATAGAAGGTTCACCCAACTGTTCTTAGGGTATTCTATGAAGATGCATTTGTTTGCTTTGGGTTCGAGCTCATTAGGTGAAAACATTTTCCACACAAGCGTCGTAGCCCCAAGCATTAAGAAATGACAGCTTAGGTTTCTATCAAACCATAGTTTCACACGGTGTCATCTCAACGGATTTAGATGGTGCCCTATTTAAAGTGAATGTTGTTGTCTCTAATGCATAACCCCAAAATTATAGTAACAAAACGATAATAGACATCATAGCACGCAGCATATCCAATAGAACATGACTATGACGTTCGGACACACCATCACACTATGGTGTTCCAGGTGGCATGAGTTGTAAAACAACTTTCACATTGTCTAAAGTTGTATGCCAAACTCGTAACTTAGATATTCACCTCCACGATCATATCGCAAACATATTTATCTTCTTGTCACGATGATCTTAAACTTCACTCTGAATTTGCTTGAACCTTTCAAACGATTCAGACTTGTGTTTCATTAAGTAAATATACACTATATCTACTCAAATCATCAGTGAAGGTAAGAAAATAACGATATCCACCGCACGCTACAAGACTCATTGGATTGCATACATCAACATGTATCATTTCCAATAAATCACTTGCCCGCTTCATCAAAACAGAAAACGGGGTCCTTAGTCATCTTGACCAAGAGGCATGGTTCGCATGTCTCAACCGATTCGAAATCGAATGAGTCCAAAGATCCATCAGCATGGAGTTTCTTCATGCGTTTTATACCAATATGATATTTAGCGGCAGTGCCACAAGTATGTGGTACTATTATTATTAACTTTGTATCTTTTTGGCATCAATGTTATGAACATGTGTATTACTACGATCAAGTTTCAACAAACCATTCTTACTGGGTGCATGACCATTGAAGGTATTATTCATGTAAATAGAATAACCATTATTCTCTAACTTAAATGAATAACCGTGTTGCAATGAACATGGTCTAATCACGTTCATGCTCAATGCAAAAAACACCAAATAATATTTATTTTAGGTTCGTCACTAATCTCGAAGGTAGAGAGAGCGTGCGATGTTGATCACATCAACCTTGGAAACATTTCCAACACACATCATCACCTCACACTTAGCTAGTTCTCCGTTTATTTCGTAGCTTTTATTTCGAGTTACTAACATTTAGCAACCGAACCGGTATCCAATACCCAGGTGCTACTAGGAGTACTAGCAAGGTATACATAAATAACATGCATATCAAATATACTTCTGTTGACGTTTGCCAGCCTTCTTATCTACCAAGTATCTAGGGTTTTTCTGCTTCAACGACCGCTCTCCTCATAATCGAAGCACTTAGTCTCGGGTTTGAGTTCAACTTTGGGTTGCTTCACTGGAGCAGCAACTGACTTGCTATCCATGAAGTTTCCCTCCTTGCTCTTGCCCTTCTCAAAACTAGTGGTTTTAACTAACCATCAACACTTTGACGCTCCTTCTCGATTTCTACCTTCGCGGTGTCAAACATCGCGAATAGCTCAGGGATCATTATATCTATCCCTGGCGTTTTATAGTTCATCACCAAGTTCTAGTAGCTTTAGTGACAGTGACTTGGAGAACTATATCAATCACTATCTTATCTGGAAGATCAACTCCCACTCGATTCAAGCGATTGTAGCACCCAAACAATCTGAGCACATGCTCAACGATTGAGCTATTCTCTTTCATCTTACAGGCAAAGAATCTTGTTGGAGATCTCATATCTTGCAACACGGGCACGAGCCTGAGATCCTAATTTCAGCTCTTAGAACATCTCATATGTTCCATGACGTTCAAAACGTTTCGGAGCCTCAATTCTAAGGTGTAATGCATGACGCACTAAACTATCAAGTAGTTATCAAAATGTGCCTGTCAGATGTTCACAACATCTACAAACAACGCTAGAGGGGTTGGTGCACCGAGCGGTGCATGAAGGACATAAGCCTTCTGTGCAGCAATAAGGAGAATCCTCAGATCACAGAGCCAGTCCGCAATATTGCTACCATCATCTTTCAACTCTATTTCTCTAGGAACATATAAAATTCAAGGGAGCTACAGTGTGAGCTAGTAATCTACAACATAATTTTGCAAAGACACCACTGACTATGTTCATGATAATGAGTTCAATTAATCATATTACTTAAGAACTCCCACTCAAATTGACATCCCTTCGGTCATCCGAGTGATACATGATCCAAATTCACCAACTCAAGTCCGATCATCACGTGAGTTGAGGTGGTTACAATGGTGAACATCATCATGTTGATCATATCTTCTATATGACTCATGTTCGACCTTTTGGTCTCTTGTGTTCCGAGGCCATGTCTGTACATGCTAGGCTCGTCAAGTTTAACCCGAGTGTTCTGCATGTGCAACACTGGCTTGCACCCATTGTATGTGAACGTAGAGTCTATCACACCCGATCATCACGTGGTGTCTCAACACGACAAACTTTCACAACGGTGCACACTCGGGGAGAACACAATTTTATCTTGAAATTTAAGTGAGGGATCACCTTATGGTGCTACCGTCGTCCTAAGCAAAACAAGGTGCATAAAAGGATTAACATCACATGCAAATCATAAGTGACATGATATGGCCATGAACTTGTGCTTTTGATCTCCATCATGAAAGCACCGACATGATCTCCATCGTCACCGGCATGACACCATGATCTCCATCATCTTGATCTCCATCAACGTGTCGCCATCGGGGTTGTCGCGCCCACCATGCTTCTACTACTATTGCTACCGTTTAGCGATAAAGTAAAGCATTACATAGCGCTTAATGATTGACACGCAGGTCATGCAATAATTAAAGACAACCCTATGGCTCCTGCCGGTTGCCGTACTCATCGACATGCAAGTCATGATAATCTATACATCACATGATCATCTCATACATCACATATATCACATCATGTAATTGGCCATATCACATCACAACATACCCTGCAAAAACAAGTTAGACGTCCTCTAATTGTTGTTGCATGTTTTACATGGCTGCTACGGGTATCTAGCAAGAACAATTCTCATCTACGCAAAAACCACAACGGTGATACACTAGTTACTTTTCAACCTTCTCAAGGACCGCCTTTGTTGAATCCGATCCAACTAAAGTGAGAGAAACTGGCACCCGCAAGCCATCTATGCAACAAGTTGCGGTCGAGGGAACCGGTCTCTCGTAAGCGTACGAGTAATGTTGGTCCGGGCCGCTTCATCTCACAATACCGCTGAACCAAAATCCGACCAAGGGAGGAAGCAATCTAAGCATCAACACCCACAAACCTTTTGTGTTCTACTCGAGATCTCATCTACACATAGACCTAGCTCATGATGCCACTGTTGGGTAACATTGCATGGGAAACAAAAATTTTCCTACGCACACGCAAGATCTATCCATGGTGATAAGCATCTACGAGAGGGAGAGTGGATCTACATACCCTTGTAGATCGCTAAGCGGGAAGCGTTAAGAAATGCGGTTGGTGTAGTCGAACGTCTTCGCGATCCAAATCGCCGAGCGTCCCGCGATCTCATCACGATCCGTCCCGCGATCCAATCACGATCCGTCCCGCGAACTCATCACGATCCGTCCTGTGATCTCGTCATGATCCGTCCCGCGAACTCATCACGATCCGTCCCACGATCTCATCACGATCCGTCCCGCGCTCTCGTCACGGTCCTTCCGATCTAGCGCCAAACGGACGACACCTCCGCGTTCAGCACACGTACAGCTTGATGACGATCTCCGCCTTCTTGATCCAGCAAGAGGGAGCGGAGAGGTAGAAGAGTTCTCTGGCAGCGTGACGTCACTACGGCAATGGTGGTGGAGCTATTCCGGCAGGGCTTCGCCTAAGCGCTGCAGAAAACCGATCTAGAGGAGAAACTATGCACTAGAGGAATGGGTAGCACGTGGCTGAAAATTCTGTGCCAAAACCCTAAAATCCTCTAGTATATATAGGAGGAGAGGAGGAGGAGTCTTGGCTGCCAAAAATCCAGCCCTTGGGTCAACCAAAGTGGGGAGGAGAGGAGGACTCCTCCTCCAATCCTAGTAGGACTAGGATTCCTCCTTTTTTTGGTCTTTTTCCACCTTTTTCCCTTTGGGCTTTTTCTCCCAGACGCATGGGACTTGTGTGGGACTTCCACCAGCCCAAAAAAGGCTGGTATTTACTCTGCCACAGCCCATGATGCCTCTTGGGTCGAAATACCCCTCCCGGTGGTCTCCCGGTACACTACCGGCACTCCCGGTACATTACCGATTAGCCCGAAACTTTTCCAATGACCAAAATGGGACTTCCTATATATCAATCTTTACCTCCGGAACATTCCGGAGCTCCTCATGACGTCCTGGATCTCATCCGGGACTCTGAACAACCTTCAGTCACCACCATACATAACTCTATACTACCGAAACGTCACCAAACCTTAAGTGTGCAGACCCTACGGGTTCGAGAACTATGTAGACATGACCGAGATACCTCTATGGTCAATAACCAATAGCGGGCCCTAGATGACCATATTGGTTCCTACATATTCTCTGAAGATCTTTATCGGTCTAACCTCTATGTCAAGGATTCAGTCAATCCCGTATAACGTTCCCTTTGTTCTTCGGTATGTTACTTGCCCGAGATTCGATCATCGGTATCTCCATACCTAGTTCAACCTCGTTACCGGCAAGTCTCTTTACTCGTTCCGTAATACAAGATCCCATGACTAACACTTAGTCACATTGCTTGCAAGGCTTGCTGTTGTGATGTTGTATTACCGAGTGGGCCCTGAGATACCTCTCCGTCACACGGAGTAACAAATCCCAGTCTTGATCCATGCCAACCTAACAGACACCCTCGGAGATACCTGTAGAGTACCTTTATAGTCACCCAGTTACATTGTGATGTTTGATACACACAAGGCACTCCTCCGGTATCAGTGAGTTGCATGATTTCATGGTCATAGGAACAGATACTTGACATGCAGAAAACAATAGCATTAAACTGACACGATCATATGCTACATTTGTAGTTTGGGTCTTGTCCATCCCATCATTCTCCTAATGATGTGATCCCGTTATCAAATGACATCTCATGTCAATGGCTAGGAAACCTTAACCATCTTTGATCAACGAGCTAGTCTATTAGAGGCATACTAGGGACATGGTTTTGTCTATGTATCCACACATGCATCTAAGTCTCCGATTAATACAATTATAGCATGGATAATAAACGATTATCATGAACAAGAAAATATGATAATAACTAATTTATTATTGCCTCTAGGGCATATTTCCAACAATTTTCTCCTGTCGACAGTCACCGCCACGGATGTCGAGAATCTCGGCGTTGATGGGCTCGTGGCGGATGGTTCCTGGAGGCTGTCGGAGGGGGAGCTCGAGCCGGAGCCGTGCGAGGGGGAGTGGGTACTCCTCCTCACCCATGTCAAAAGGGGTTTATCCATGCCCCTCATCCATTTTTTCGAGGGTTTTTGAACTTCTTTGGAGCACAGCTCCATCACTTTCCTCCGAACGCCATTTCCTATCTTTCTGCTTTCATCACTCTGTGCGAGTGCTTCTTGGGTTCCTCTCCCCACTGGGGTCTTTTCAAACTCATTTTCACTATCAGATCTCAGTCGGTAAAGAAGGCCAACCCTAAGGATGGTAAAACTCATGTAGTCCAGCTGTGTGGGGGCTTAGGAATCCATAAGAGAGCCTGGAGTTCTTTTCCTTCCATGACTTTCCCTGAATCGATTATAGGTTGGCAATCGACATAGTTCTATTGCAAGGATATAGCTTCTCCTAATATGTCGACTGGTCTTTCCC
The DNA here is from genome assembly GCA_022496015.1 of Hordeum marinum. NCBI lineage: Eukaryota > Viridiplantae > Streptophyta > Magnoliopsida > Poales > Poaceae > Hordeum > Hordeum marinum. The sequence continues at coordinate 102,998,854 of CM039676.1, read as the reverse complement.
CTTTCACATCAGATCGTCCTGTCGTTTCTAAGACCCTGAAAGTGTTGGAGGGAGAGAAAGTCCAAGTGGGAATCCTGGTGGACGCTGTAGTGAACCTTGTCCGTGGCGGAGTGACTGGTATGGATCTCCTGGAGACATTCCTCAGTCAATGGATCCAGCCGCTCTAGGCAAGGGACCACACTATCTGGCACTATGCAGGCCCCGAGGACTCAACCCGAACGCACCCGGAAGTGGTTTCATAGAAAACTGTGGAGCAATGGCTTTGAAGCATCACCGGGGCTTGTGACAACCCCTGGGAGGCCAAGAGGATCCACCCTTACTCTGTTGGGAACCCACCGAAGAATCTGGTAAACTTAGCGTTGTCGATTGTCATATTACTTTGTCGAGTGACTGATTGATATGTCGACTGACTTCATTGTTTGAATCCTGCAGGAGTGGACGCACATGCACTCGCCCGTGCCCAACGGGAACTAGCCTGAAGATGGCGGGGAGAGTGAGGGTGGCAACATGGACGTCAACTACGCTGACGACAGCGAAGATGAGTATGAAGCCTCTGGCAAGAACGAGGAAGAAGTCGATTCTCCTCCACGCACGGAACATCGCTCCAAGACGCGTCAGGACCCCGCGACTGCCGCGGGTAAGACCTTGGCTTCGAGTGAGAGGAACCTGAAACGGGACCGAACCTCGACTGCCGAGTCAAGTGAACGAGCCGCGAAGCAGCCTAAGCCCAACACGGCGAAACCTCGCAAAGCTCTACCCCGCGTGAAGATGGTTGTGCCCGTCATCTCAACGTAAGTGTTTGCTTTCGTCTTTCACTATTGACTGTGACTTCAAGTTCTTGCTGACCGAGTGGAATTTGGTCTACTAGTGCCGCTACCTTAGCGATGTCGCCTCCACGGGATGGAGAGGAGCAAATGGATGTGGATACTGCTGACGCGGCCACCTCCCAAAGAGGTAGACAAATCTTCACTCAGCTTTGTTTCTTGAAAATGATTTGTCGATTGCAAGTGTTAACGTTGCCGATCGATGTATGCAGAGGTCATTCAACTGGAAGACTATGAAGAACTACCTTGGGGTACGAGGGGGTGAAGGTGAGACCTTAGGCACCCCGTGCGTACGCGTCCGAAGAACGCCGTCAGCACGAACGCCCCAACGGTCGACTGTTGGATCATCCCAGGGGATAGGCGACTCATTACGAGCTAGAACCGAACTCGCGATTCAAATGTCGAGTGCTCCACCAGCTGCTTCAACCATCGTGGCATTGCCTCCAATTGGACAGCCTTAGACTACCCCGACTACTCTAGCCACAACATCACTCCAGCTGGTGTCTGCCTTTCCTCTGCACCATGTCCCGGAAGATCAAACTGGGGCCGAGAAGGAAGCCATGATCCAGGCAGAGCAAATAATGCTACGCACCAAGGAGGCGTACGAGGCCAGCAAGCTGGCTTATGATGCCAGTGTGGCGCTTCGTACCAATGTCCAAGTAAGTGCGATTGTAAGTGCATTTTTGATAGAATTCCTGTCTTCTTTGACTGTACACCCACTGGGTGCCTTTGTTCCGCAGAATATTCATAAGTTCTCTACTCGAATAGATCAGGTCTTAATCGAGTAAATTTTGGTCCAGTGGGGGCACGCTTAGTGCACCCACTGGGTGTAGTCCCCAAGACCGCTGTCGAATGACAAAGACATCGATAGGGGTCTTAGAAACAGACGATCTTCATATGCTTGCGCATGGTGTTTTTTTTGTTCTGCCACTCGACAGATCGAGTGTTGGCAGCTCCAGTGGGGGCACACCGAGTGCACCCACTAGGTGTAGTCCCTGAGACCTCCGTCGAATGCTTGCACTGGCGGGGGTCTGATAGAGACCATCTTGTACTTGGATAGGGCATGCCTTGTCAAGTGCTTTTAGCCGTACCACTCTGAAGTTACCTTGTAGGTTTCATGGACATCATTTCATCAACCATGATATGACGCTACTTCGGAGGTGCGGGGTGGGGTGGTGGCCCCTTCAAGGGCCACTCGACGGATCGAGTGTTAGCAGGTCCAGTGGGGGCACGCTGAGTGCACCCAATGGGTGTAGTCCCCGAGACCGCTGTCGAGTGCTTGCACTGGCGTGGGTCTGATAGAGACCATCTTGTGGTTGGATAGGGCAGACCCTGTCGACTGATTTAAGAACCAGTGAGGGCACACTGAGTTTACCCACTGGGTGTAGTCCCCGAGACTACTATTGATCGTTGACGATGAGCAGTAGTCTTAAGAACTTGAACTGAGGGTTCTTTGTCGTACGCAGGGTATATTTGCCACTCGACATGTTGAGTGGACTCTTTTCCTTTAGTTCTTCCTCTCCTGAATGCAGGTTTCATGGATATTATTTCCATCAACCATGATATGACACTATTTCAGGGGAGGGGTTGGGCGGGCGCCGCCATCCAGTCGACTGTTCTTAACATTCTTCAATCAGGAGTGGAGAAATTTCCATGTCGACTGAACTTGTTTTTTGTTGATTTCAGAGAGCTTGTGAACTTGGCACTCAGTACAAGGACCTGGAGGAGGAAAGGAACCAGCCGTGACTAGATCTGGAGGTCTCAAAGAATAGCTTGGAGCATTCGCGGACTGAATTGAAGACTCTAGGAGGTAACCTTCGTTGACCCAATGCATTTTTACTCTCACTTTACATCCTTTGAACCGAGTATTCTCACTCAAACAGACGTACGTGATGAAAATCGTCGACTCCAAGCGTGACTCCACAATGCTATTTCTTTACATACCATGAAGAAGGCATTGGAGGACAAAGACAGGGCGCTTGTTGATGCCCAAAAGATGGCGAGGGAGAAAACTGAAGCCGCCGAGAAGAAACTGGCTACTGTCAAGAAGATAGAGGAAGAGAATTCCAAACTGAAATTGGAACGGGGTGAACTCATCAAGAAGACCGAGCAGATGACCAAGTGGAGCAATGGCTTGGAGAAGCACTTGGGGGAGTTCGAGAGGAAGATGTACATCATGCTCGATGGTAATTATCCTTGTCGAATGAATTTCTCCAATTCCCATTGGTTAGAAATGTGATCATTTTCCCATTCCTTCTTCCATATAGAATTATGCCAAGACTTTGAAAAAGAGACCGAAGAAATCGTGCCCAATCTGGATCCCACCAAGTCACCTGGTTGCAATGCCGTGGCCATGAACATGTTCCGACTCAATGTTCGACTCCAGAGTGTCCAAGCATATATCCTCCGACTGAAAGCCACGCTAAAAAAATCGACAAGGAGCTATGGCCCGAAGACATCCTTCAGAATGATCTTGCATCCATGATGGCTCATCTTAATGATATCCCCGGTCGAGTGCAAGCTTGGAAGAAGTCAGCCGCCCGATGCGGAGCCGATGTGGTGCTTTCCCTTGTCAGAGTCCATTGTAAGGAGGCAAGGGAGGACAAGTTGAAGGATCTCCGAGTGATGAACACAAAGAAGCTTCATTTTGAAGATTTCATGGAGACCTTCATTGAAGCAGCCACTAGGATCGCAGATGGGATCGACTTGGACACCTTCGTCGAGCCAGCAAGTCCGGCTAGCGCTTGAAAAACTTGATTCGCAGAGAAAACTTTATTTGCCTTGGAATGCCGAGTGAAAATGTATCGGTCGTAAACTTCATTCAGGCCTTAAGCCTGAGCACCTTTGCTTGCGCATGAAACTTTTATCTGCGATAAATTTTTTGGGTTTATCCGTATTTGTTTTTCAATCATTTGCTCGACTGAATTTGTTTTTAACTTAGGCGAAAGCTGGTTCGCAGCTAAGCCCCCGAGTGTGAGGATTTCTCAACACTCGAGAAAAATTGGTTCGTAGCTACATTTTCGAGTGAATAGATAGTAATCCACTCGAAATTTATTTTTAACTTAGGTGAAAGCTGGTTCACAGCTAAGCCCCCGAGCGTGAGGATTGCTCAACACTCGGGGAAGTTTTGAACTTAGACGAAGACTGGTTCGTAGCTAAGTTTCCCAGTGAATTGATAGTAATCCACTTGGAATTTATTTTTAACTTAGGAGAAGGCTAGTTCGAAGCTAAGCCCCCAAGTGTGAGGATTGCTCAACACTCAGTTACATTTTTTGAACTTAGACGAAGACTGGTTCACATCTAAGTCTTCGAGTGAATGGGCCGCTATCCACTCGGTAGGGTTTTTAAATTAGGCGAAAGCATGTTCGCAGCTAAGCCCCCCGAGTGCGAGGATTGCTTGACACTCGGAGTAGTTTTGAACTTAGATGAAGACTGGTTCATATCTAAGTCACCGAGTGAATGGACTTCTATCCACTCGGTAGGGTTTTTAACTTAGGCGAAAGCATGTTCGCAGCTAAGCCCCCAAGTGCGAGGATTGCTTGACACTCGGAGTAGTTTTGTACTTAGGTGAAGAATTGTTCATAGCTAGGTCACCGAGTGAATGGACTGCTATCCACTCGGCAGGGTTTTTAACTTAGGCGAAAGAATGTTCGCAACTAAGCCCCCGAGTGTGAGGATTGCTCGCCACTCGGAGTGTTCCCAAGTGAGAAATTGTGTGATCGGAATCGACTAAAGACTGCGAAAGTCATACTTGCATAAATGAAATTGTCTGAAATACTTTTATTACATCAACACCACTCTATTTTTTAGGTATAGAAACGTCGGAGCAGATCTGCATTCCAGGCTTGCGGCTCGTCAATCTGCTTCTTGAGGTTGTACAAGTGATAAGCTCTGTTGTTCAACACCTTGGTGATGACAAAAGGACCCTCCCACGCTGGAGTGAGCTTGTGGGATCGCTGTTGATCCACCCAGAGCACCAAGTCACCCTGATGAAATGACCGACTCTTAACATGTTTCGCATGGAAGCGTCGTAGATCTTGCTGATATGTCGTGGTTCGAATCAAAGCCATCTCTCGCTCTTCCTCCAAGAGATCTAAGCCATCCTGTCTTGCTTGTTTAGTTTCAGCTTCAGAGTAAAGATCCACTCAAGGAGAATTGTGAAACAAATCACTCGGCAGGACAACTTCGGATCCATAGACCAGGAGAAAAGGAGTTCATCCAGTCGACCGATTAGGTGTTGTTATCAAGCCCCATAAAACAGATGGCTGTTGGGTCCTACCGTAGGTGCATCGCATGCGAATCAAAATTTTCCTATGTGCAAAACAACCAAGAACATGCTATGGAGGTGGATCACAGATCGTTACCACTAGAGGCGCAGTGTCGTGCAGCGGAAGTAGAGTTGGGGCAGCACATTCGAGTGGTTCGTCTCCCCCTTGTTCGATCTCCCTCGAACAGCCGTTCCGATCTCCCTCGAACAGTCGGTCGCCGGATCCCACATACATGTTCATCGGAGCAGCACAAGTGCACCATCTCTAATGGTATCCGCGCATGCAGGAGGAACACCCGTGCGGCGGACTGCATCCCTCCGCAAACTCTCAGTGATTCAGGACCCGTCTAGCGCGAGCGACTAGTGAGCTTTAGCATCACTGCTAGCCAACTTGCCTATTCGGTAAGCAACTCCTTGCTAATCGTATCTCTATATGACTCATGTCGGTCGGGTAGGTATCTTATACCCCGGCTCCCAACCTTCTTTGCCACAAGGCCCAAAACCATTTTGATAGCCTTGTCAAGTTAACCTGATGCAGTGCATGCTCGTGTCCGACACGAATCCTCCAGTTCAAGGACACCTAGTAGCACCTCAATTTTATGAGCCCACCACTAGACGTACTTGACATGCGAAGGTGCAACATCCAGAATGGCAATGTGCTTGATATTAATGAGGGATCTTTCTACCATACTAACATGCATAGAAAGAAGAAGCAATATCAATCACATATAAACATAAATATGTGAAATGGTATGGCTCCTTCATGGACATACTTCCAGGTCGGCTCCAACTCCGATGACGAGGGCTGAGCTCCAACTTGTCCATCTTGCTAGGACGCCAAAGCCTCAAACTTGATCTCTATCCTCGAACTACTACAACTGGTAATGAATTTACAGAGAATCACAAGTCGACACACAGGTCCTTATTGTTTGAAATATGCCCTAGAGGTAATAATAAATTGGTTATTATCATATTTCCTTGTTCATGATAATCATTGATTATCCATGCTATAATTGTATTGTTCGGAAACTTAGATACATGTGTGGATACATAGACAACACCATGTCCCTAGTATGCCTCTAATAGACTAGCTCGTTGATCAAAGATGGCTATGGTATCCTAGTCATGGACATGAGATGTCATTTGATAACGGGATCACATCATTATGAGAATGATGTGATGGACAAGACCCAAACTATGAACATAGCATATGATCGTGTCAGTTTATTGCTACTGTTTTCTGCATGTCAAGTATCTGTTCCTATGACCATGAGATCATGCAACTCACTGACACCGGAGGAGTGCCTTGTGTGTATCAAACGTCGCAACGTAACTGGGTGACTATAAAGGTGCTCTACTAGTATCTTCGAGGGTGTCTGTTGGGTTGGCATGGATCAAGACTAGGATTTGTTGCTCCGTGTGACGGAGAGGTATCTCAGGGCCCACTCAGTAATACAACATCATAATAAGCCTTGCAAGCAATATGACTAAGTGTTAGCCATGGGATCTTGTATTACGGAACGAGTAAACAGACTTGCCGGTAATGAGATTGAACTAGGTATGGAGATGCCGACGATCGAATCTTGGGCAAGTAACATACCGAAGAACAAAGGGAACAACATACGGGATTAACTGAATCCTTGACGTAGAGGTTCGACTGATAAAGATCTTCGTAGAATATGTAGGAACCAATATGGGCATCCAGGTCCCGCTATTGGTTATTTACTGAGAGGTGTCTCGGTCATGTCTACATAGTTCTCGAACCCGCAGGGTCTGCACACTTAAGGTTCGGTGACATTTCAGTAGTATAGAGTTATGTATGGTGGTGAGCGAAGGTTGTTCAGAGTCCCGGATGAGATCCCGGACATCACGAGGAGCTCCGGAATGGTCTGGAGGTAAATATTGATATCTAGGAAGTCCTGTTTTGGTCGCCGAAAAAGTTTTGGGCTCATTGGTAGTGTACCGGGAGTGCCGGGAGGGTACCGGGGGATCATCGGGAGGGGTGTCTCGACCCAAGAGGCTACATAGGCTGTGGGAGGAGGTAAACCATCTCCTGGTGGGCTGGCTGAAGCCTCCTCTAAGGGCCCATGTGGCTTGAGGTGTTTGGGAAGGAAAAACACAAGGTGGAAATAGTTTTCAAGTGGGAAGGAGGAGTCCTAATCCTACTAGGATTGGAGGAGGACTCCTCCTCTCCTCCTTGCGCCAAGGACAAGGGCTGGTCCCTTGTGCACCAAGGCTCCTCCCTCCTCCTATATATATATGTGGTTTTGAGGGTTTTGAGACACAGAAAAACAGCCATGTGCTGCCTCTCCTCTAGATCGTAGTTTCTCCTCTAGATTGGTTTCAGCGGTGCTTAGGCGAAGCCCTGCTGGAATAGCTCCACCACCATTGCCGCAATGCCATCGCGCTGATAGAGAAATATTCTACCTCTCCGCTCCATCTTGCTAGATCAAGAAGGCGGAGATCGTCATCGAGATGTACGTGTGCTGAACGCGGGGGTGTCATCCGTTCGGCACTAGATCGGATGAACCGCGACTAGATCACGGGAAGGATCATGACTGGATCGCGGGATGGATGGTGATTGGATCGTGGGACGGATCATGATGGGATAGCGGGACGGATCGTGATTGGATCGCGGGATGGATCGTGATGGGATCGCGGGACGCTCGGTTATTTGGATCACGAAGACGTTCGACTACATCAACCGTGTTTCTTAACGCTTCCCGCTTAGCGATCTACAAGGGTATGTAGATCCACTCTCCCTCTCATAGATGCTCATCACCATGGATAGATCTTACGTGTGCGTAGGAATTTTTTTGTTTCCCATGCAACGTTCCCCAACAATGGTATCAAATCTAGGTCTATGTGTAGATGAGATCTCGAGTAGAACACAAAGAGTTTGTGGGCGTTGATGCTTAGGTTGCTTCCTCCCTTGGTCGTGTTTTGGTTCAGCAGTATTGTGGGATGAAGCGGCCCAAACCAACCTTACTCGTACGCTTACGAGAGACCGGTTCCATCGATTGAAGTGTAACCTCATTGCATAAATAAGGCTGGCAGGTGTCTGTTTCTCCTACTTTAGTTGGATCGGATTCGACAAAGGCGTTCCTTGAGAAGGCCGAACAGCAATTTATGTATCACTGTTGTGGTTTTGCATGGGTGCGAATTCTTCTTGATAGATACCCATAGCAGCTACGTAAAACATGCAACAACAATTAGAGGATGTCTAACTTGTTTTTGCAGGGTATGTTATGATGTGATATGGCCAATTACATGATGAGATATATGTGATGTATGATATTATCATGTGATGTATAGAATATCACGACTTGCATGTCGATGAGTACGGCAACCGACAGGAGCCATAGGTTTGTCTTTAATTATTGTATGACCTGCGTGTCAATCATTAAGCGCTATGTAATGCTTTACTTTATCGCTAAATGGTAGCAATAGTAGTATGAGCATGGTGGGCGCGACAACCCCAATGGCGACACAGTGATGGAGATCATGATGATGGAGATCATAGTGTTATGCCAGTGATGATGAAGATCATGCCGACGCTTTCAAGATGGAGATCAAAAGCACAAGTTCATGGCCATATCATGTCACTTATGATTTGCATGTGATGTTAATACTTTTATGCACCTTGTTTTGCTTAGGACGACGGTAGCATTATAAGTTGATCCCTCACTTAAATTTCAAGATGAATTGTGTTCTCCCCGAGTGTGCACCGTTGCGGAAGTTTGTTGTGTTGAGACACCACGTGATGATCAGGTCTGATAGACTCTACGTTCACATACAATGGGTGCAAGCCAATGTTGCACGTGCAAAACGCTCGGGTTAAACTTGACGAACTTAGCATGTACAAACATGGCCTCAGAACACAAGAGACCGAAAGGTCGAACATGAGTCATATAGTAGATATGATCAACATGATGATGTTCACCATTGAAATCACCTCAACTCACGTGATGATCGCACTTGAGTTCGTGAATTTGGATCATGTATCACTAGAATGACCGGAGGGATATCAATTTGAGTGGGAGTTCTTAAGTAATATGATTAATTGAAATCATTATCATGAACATAGTCAATGGTGTCTTTGCAAATTATGTTGTAGATTACTAGCTCACGATGTAGCTCCCTTGAATTTTTATATGTTCCTAGAGAAATAGAGTTGAAAGATGATGGTAGCAATATTGCCGACTGGGTCCGTGATCTGAGGATTGTCGTCATTGCTGCATAGAAGGCTTATGTCCTTAATGCATTGCTCGATGCGCCACCCCCTCTAGCGTCGTCTATAGATGTTGTGAACATCTGATAGTCACGTTCCGATGACCACTTGATAGTTCTGTGCGTCATGCATTACGGCTTAGAATTGAGGCTCCAAAACATTTTGAACGTCCTGAAACATATGAGATGTTCTAAGAGCTGAAATTAGGATCTCAGGCTCGTGCCCTTGTTGTGAGATATGAGATCTCCAACAAGATTCTTTGCCTGCAAGGTGAAGGAGAATAGTTCAATCGTTGAGCATGTGCTCAGATTGTTAGGGTGCTACAATCGCTTGAATCGAGTGGGAGTTGATCTTCCTGATAAGATAGTGATTGATATAGTTCTCCGAGTCACTATCACTAAGATACTAGAACTTCGTGATGAACTATAAATATGCCAGGGATGGACATGATGATCCGTGAGCTGTTCGCGATGTTTGACACCGCGAAGGTAGAAATCAAAAAGGAGCATCAAGTGTTGATGGTTAGTAAAACCACTACTTTCGAGAAGGGAAAGGGCAAGGAGGGAAACTTCATGGATGGCAAGTCAGTTGCTGCTCTAGTGAAGCAACCCAAAGTTGAACCCAAACCCGAGACTAAGTGCTTCTATTATGAGGAGAGCGATCGCTGAAGCGAAACAACCCTAGATACTTGGTAGATAAGAAGGCTGTCAACCTCGACAGAAGTATATTTGATATACGTGTTATTAATGTGTACCTTGCTAGTACTACTAGTAGCACCTGGGTATTGCATACTGGTTCGGTTGCTAAATGTTAGTAACTCGAAGTAAAAGCTACGAAATAAACGGAGACTATCTAAGTGTGAGGTGACGATGTGTGTTGGAAATGTTTCCAAGTTTGATGTGATCAACATCGCATGCTCTCTCTACCTTCGAGATTAGTGACAAACCTAAATAAATGTTATTTGGTGTTTGCGTTAAGCATGAACATGATTAGATCATGTTTATTGCAATACGGTTATTCATTTAAGTGAGAATAATGGTTATTCTGTTTACATGAATAATACCTTCAATGGTCATGCACCCAATGAGAATGGTTTGTTGAATCTTGATCGTAGTAATACATATGTTCATAACATTGATGCCAAAAGATGCAAAGTTGATAATGATGGTACCACATACCTGTGGCACTGCCGCTAAATGTCATATTGGTATAAATCGCATGAAGAAACCCCATGTTGATGGATCTTTGGACTCGTTCGATTTTGAATCGGTTGAGACATGCGAACCATGCCTCTTGGGTAAGATGACTAAGGACCCCGTTTTCCGGTTTGATGGAGCGGGCAAGTGATTTATTGGAAATGATACATGTTGATGTATGCAATCCAATGAGTCTTGTAGCATGCGGTGGATATCGTTATTTTCTTACCTTCACTGATGATTTGAGTAGATGTAGTGTATATTTTCTTAATGAAACACAATTCTGAATTGTTTGAAAACTTCAAGCAAATTCAGAGTGAAGTTTAAGATCATCGTGACAAGAAGATAAAAATGTCTGTGATATGATTGTGGAGGTGAATATTTGAGTTACTAATTTGACATACAACTTTGGACAATGTGAAAGTCGTTTCCCAACTCACGCCACCTGGAACACCATAGTGTGATGGTGTATTTGAACGTCATTGTCGTGCTCTATTGGATATGGTGCATGCTATGATGTCTCTTATTGTTTTGCCACTATCGTTTTGGGGTTATGCATTAGAGACAACTATATTCACTTTAAATAGGGCACCATCTAAATCCGTTGAGATGACACCATATGGTTTGGCAGAAACCTAAGTTGTCATTTCTTAGAGTTTGGGAATGCGACACTTATGTCTGATAAGCTTGAACCCAAAGCGGAAAAATGCATCTTCATGGAATACCCTAAGAACAGTTGGGTATACCTTCTATCACAGATGGGAGTACAAAGTGTTTGTTGCTAAAGCTGGGTCCTTTCTCGAGAAAGAGTTTCTCTCGAAAGAATTGAGTGGGAGGAAGATAGAACTTGATGAGGTTGTTCAACTAGAGAGTAGCGCAGTGCAGAAAGATGTTTCTGTGGAGCCTATGTCAGTTGAAGAGGAAGTTGATGATAATGATCATGAAGCTTCGGATCAAGTTACTATGGAACCTCGTAGGTTGACAAGGACACGTACAACTCCTGAGTGGTATGACAACCCTGTCTTGGAGGTCATGTTGTTGGACAACGACGAACCTACGAGCTATGGAGAAGCGATGATGGGCCCGGATTCTGACTAATGGTTAGAGGCCATGAAATCCGAGAAAGGATCCATGTATGAAAACAAAGTATAGACTTTGGTAGACATGCTCGTTGGACGGCAGGTCGTCGAGTACAAATGGACCTTTAAGATGAAGATAAACGCTGATGGTAAATGTCACCATTTATAAAGCTCGACTTGACGCAAAGAAGTTTCCAACAAGTTCAAGGAGTTGATTGCGATGAGACTTTCTCACTCGTAGCGATGCTAAAGTCTGTTGGAATTATGTTAGCAGTTGCTGCATTTTTCAATTATGAAATCTAGTAGATGGATGTCAAAACATCGTTTCCTTAACGGTTTACTTGAGGAAATGTTGTATGTGATACAACCAGAAGGTTTTGTCAGTCCTAAGGATGCTAAAAGGTGTGCAAGCTCCAGTGATCCTTCTATGGACTGGAGCAAGCATCTCGGAGTTGAAATATATGCTTTGATGAGGTGATCAAAGTTTTTGAGTCTATACAAAGTTTATGAGAAACTTGTATTTACAATAAAGTGAGTGGGAGCACTATAGAATTTTTGATAAGCATATGTAGTTGACATATTATTGATCGAAAATGATGTAGAATCTCTAGAAAGCATAAATGGTTGTTTGAAAAGAGTTTTTCAAAGGAAGACCTGGATAAAGCTACCTAATTGTTGAGCATCAAGATCTATAAAGATAGATCAAGATGCTTGATGAGACTTTCAATGAGTACATACCTTGACAAGATTTTGAAAGAGTTCAAAATGGATCAGTCGAAGAAAGAGTTCTTGCCTGATTTGTAAGGTGTGAAATTGAGTAAGACTCAAAGCTCAACCACGACAGAAGAAAGAGAAAGGACGAAGGTCGTCCCCTATGCTTTAGCCATAGGCTCTATATAGTATGCCATGCTGTGTAACGCACCTGTGCGTGCCTTGCCATGAGTCCGTCATGGGTTACAAGAGTGATCCAGGAGTGGATCAACGGTCAAGATTATCCTTAGTAACTAAAAGACTAAGGAAATGTTTCTTGATTATGGAGGTGATAAAGAGTTTGTTGTAAAGAGTTACGTCGATGCAAGCTTTAGCACCAATCCGGATGACTCTTAGTAGCAATCCGGATACGTATAGTGGAGCAGCCATTTGGAATAGCTCCAAGTGGAGTGTGGTAGCAGTGTCTACAGTATGAGATAGAGATTTGCAAAGTACACACGAATCTGAATATCGCAGACCCGTTGACTAAAAGACCTCTCTCACATGCAAAGCATGATCGAGCCCCAGAACTCATTGGGTGTTAGATTCATAACAATGCGAATCACAAGGTGACGTGAACTAGATTATTGACTCCAGTGCAAGTGGGAGACTGTTGTAAATATGCCCTAGAGGCAATAATAAATTGGTTATTATCATATTTCCTTGTTCATGATAATCATTTATTATCCATGCTATAATTGTATTGTTCGGAAACTCAGATACGTGTGTGGATACATAGACAGCACCATGTCCCTAGTATGCCTCTAATAGACTAGCTCGTTGATCAAAGATGGCATGGTTTCCAAGTCATGGACATGAGATGTCATTTGATATCGGATCACATCATTAGGAGAATGATGTGATGGACAAGACCCAAACTATGAACATAGCATATGATCATGTCAGTTTATTGCTATTATTTTCTGCATGTCAAGTATCTGTTCCTATGACCATGAGATCATGCAACTCACTGACACTGGAGGAGTGCCTTGTGTGTATCAAATGTCGCAACGTAACTTGGTGACTATAAAGGTGCTCTACAGGTATCTCCGAGGGTGTCTGTTGGGTTGGCATGGATCAAGACTAGGATTGTTCCTCCGTGTGACGGAGAGGTATCTCAGGGCCCACTCGGTAATACAACATCATAATAAGCCTTGCAAGAAATGTGACTAAGTGTTAACCACGGGATCTTGTATTACGGAACGAGTAAAGAGACTTGCCGGTAACGATATTGAACTAGGTATGGAGATGCCGACGATCGAATCTCGGGCAAGTAACATACCGAAGAACAAAGGGAACAACATACGGGATTAACTGAATCCTTGACATAGAGGTTCGACCGATAAAGATCTTCGTAGAATATGTAGGAACCAATATGGGCATCCAGGTCCCGCTATTGGTTATTGACTGTAGAGGTGTCTCGGTCATGTCTACATAGTTCTCGAATCCGCAGGGTCTGCACACTTAAGGTTCGGTGACATTTCAGTAGTATAGAGTTATGTACGGTGGTGACCGAAGGTTGTTCGGAGTCCCGGATGAGAACCCGGACGTCACGAGGAGCACCGGAATGGTCTAGAGGTAAAGATTGATATATAGGAAGTCCTGTTTTGGTCGCCGAAAAAGTTTTGGGCTCATCGGTAGTGTACCGGGAGTGCCGGGAGGGTACCGGGGGACCGTCGGGAGGGGTGTCTCGACCCAAGAGGCTACATGGGCTGTGGGAGGAGGTAAACCATCCCATGGTGGTCTGGCCGAAGCCTCCTCTAAGGGCCCATGTGGCTTGAGGTGTTTGGGAAGGAGAAACACAAGGTGGAAAGAGTTTTCAAGTGGGAAGGAGGAGTCCTAATCCAACTAGGATTGGAGGAGGACTCCTCTCCTCCTTTCGCCAAGGAAAAGGGCTGGTCCCTTGTGCACCAAGGCTCCTCCCTCCTCCTATATATATATATGAGGTTTTGAAGGTTTTGAGACACAGAAAAACAGCCATGTGCTGCCTCTCCTCTAGATCGTAGTTTCTCCTCTAGATTGGTTTCAGCGGTGCTTAGGCGAAGCCCTGCTGGAATAGCTCCACCACCATTGCTGCAATGCCATCGCGCTGCCGGAGAACTATTCTACCTCTCCGCTCCCTCTTGCTAGATCAAGAAGGCGGAGATCGTCATCGAGATGTACGGGTGCTGAACGCGGGGGTGCCATCCGTTCGGCACTAGATCGGATGAACCGCGACTGGATCATGGGAAGGACCATGAATGGATCGTGGGACGAATTGTGATTGGATCGCGGGACGGATCGTGATGGGATCGCGGGACGGATCGTGATGGGATCGCGGGACACTCGGTTATTTGGATCACGAAGTCGTTCGACTGCTTCAACCGTGTTTCTTAACGCTTCCCGCTTAGCGATCTACAAGGGTATGTAGATCCACTCTCCCTCTCGTAGATGCTCATCACCATGGATAGATCTTACGTGTGTGTAGGAATTTTTTTGTTTCCCATGCAACGTTCCCCAACAATGGTATCAAAGCTAGGTCTATGTGTAGATGAGATCTCGAGTAGAACACAAAGAGTTTGTGGGCGTTGATGCTTAGGTTGCTTCCTCGCTTGGTCGTGTTTTGGTTCAACAGTATTGTGGGATGAAGCGTCCCAGACCAACCTTACTCGTACGCTTACGAGAGACCGGTTCTATCGACTGAAGCGTAACCTCATTGCATAAATAAGGCTGGCAGGTGTCTGTTTCTCCTACTTTAGTTGGATCGGATTCGACAAAGGCGTTCCTTGAGAAGGCTGAACAACAATTTATGTATCACCGTTGTGGTTTTGCGTGGTTGAGAATTCTTCTTGCTAGATACCCATAGCAGCCACGTAAAACATGCAACAACAATTAGAGGACGTCTAACTTGTTTTTGCAGGGTATGTTGTGATGTGATATGGCCAATTACATGATGAGATATATGTGATGTATGAGATGATCATGTGATGTATAGAATATCATGACTTGCATGTCGATGAGTACGGCAACCGACAAGAGCCATAGGGTTGTCTTTAATTATTGTATGACCTGCGTGTCAATCATTAAGCGCTATGTAATGCTTTACTTTATCGCTAAACGGTAGCAATAGTAGTATGAGCATGGTGGGCGCGACAACCCCAATGGCGACACAGTGATGGAGATCATAGTGTTATGCCGGTGATGATGAAGATCATGCCAATGCTTTCAAGATGGAGATCAAAAGCACAAGTTCATGGCCATATCATGTCACTTATGATTTGCATGTGATGTTAATCCTTTTATGCACCTTGTTTTGCTTAGGATGACGGTAGCATTATAAGTTGATCCCTCACTTAAATTTCAAGATGAATTGTGTTCTCCCCGAGTGTGCACCGTTGCGAAAGTTCGTTGTGTCGAGACACCACGTGATGATCAGGTGTGATAGACTCTACGTTCACATACAACGGGTGCAAGCCAGTGTTGCACGTGTAGAACGCTCAGGTTAAACTTGACGAGCTTAGCATGTACAGACATGGCCTCGGAACACAAGAGACCGAAAGGTCGAACATGAGTCATATAGTAGATATGATCAACATGATGATGTTCACCATTGAAACCACCTCAACTCACGTGATGATCGCACTTGAGTTGGTGAATTTGGATCTTGTATCACTCGAATGACCAGAGGGATATCAATTTGAGTGGGAGTTCTTAAGTAATATGATTAATTGAAACCATTATCATGAACATAGTCAATGGTGTCTTTGCAAATTATGTTGTAGATTACTAGCTCACGATGTAGCTCCCTTGAATTTTTATATGTTCCTAGAGAAATAGAGTTGAAAGATGATGGTAGCAATATTGCCGACTGGGTCTGTGATCTGAGGATTGTCGTCATTGCTGCTAGAACTCTTATGTCCTTAATGCACCGCTCGATGCGCCACCCCCTCTAGTGCCGTCTGTAGATGTTGTGAACGTCTGATAGACATGTTCCGATGACCACTTGATAGGTCATTGCGTCATCTATTACGGCTTAGAATTGAGGCTCAAAAACATTTTGAACGTCCTGAAACATATGAGATGTTCTAAGAGCTGAAATTAGGATCTTAGGCTCGTGCCCTTGTTGTGAGATATGAGATCTCCAACAAGATTCTTTGCCTGCAAGGTGAAGGAGAATAGCTCAATCGTTGAGCATGTGCTCAGATCGTTAGGGTGCTACAATCGCTTGAATCGAGTGGGAGTTGATCTTCCAGATAAGATAGTGATTGATATAATTCTCCGAGTCACTATCACTAAGATACTAGAACTTCGTGATGAACTATAAATATGCCAGGGATGGACATGATGATCCGTGAGCTGTTCGCGATATTTGACACGGCGAAGGTAGAAATCAAGAAGGAGCATCAAGTGTTGATGGTTAGTAAAACCACTGGTTTCGAGAAGGGAAAGGGCAAGGAGGGAAAATTGATGGATGGCAAGTCAGTTGCTGCTCTAGTGAAGCAACCCAAAGTTGAACCTAAACCCGAGACTAACTGCTTCTATTATGAGGAGAGCGGTCGCTGAAGCGAAACAACCCTAGATACTTGGTAGATAAGAAGGCTGTCAACCTCGACAGAAGTATATTTGATATACATGTTATTAATGTGTACCTTGCTAGTACTCCTAGTAGCATCTGGGTATTGGATACTGGTTCGATTGCTAAATGTTAGTAACTCGAAGTAAAAAGCTACAGAATAAACGGAGACTATCTAAGTGTGAGGTGACGATGTGTGTTGGAAATGTTTCCAAGTTTGATGTGATCAACATCGCATGCTCTCTCTACCTTCGAGATTAGGGACAAACCGAAATAAATGTTATTTGGTGTTTGCGTTAAGCATGAACATGATTAGATCGTGTTTATTGCAATACGGTTATTCATTTAAGTGAGAGAATAATGGTTATTATGTTTACATGAATAATACCTTCAATGGTCATGCACCCAGTGAGAATGGTTTGTTGAATCTTGATCGTAGTAATACACATGTTCATAACATTGATGCCAAAAGATGCAAAGTTGATAATGATGGTACCACATACCTGTGGCACTGCCGCTAAATGTCATATTGGTATAAATCGCATGAGGAAACTCCATGTTGATGGATCTTTGGACTCATTTGATTTTGAATCGGTTGAGACATGCGAACCATGCCTCTTGGGCAAGATGACTAAGGACCCCGTTTTCCGGCTTGATGGAGCGGGCAAGTGATTTATTGGAAATGATACATGTTGATGTATGCAATCCAATGAGTCTTGTAGCATGCGGTGGATATCGTTATTTTCTTACCTTCACTGATGATTTGAGTAGATATAGTGTATATTTACTTAATGAAACACAATTCTGAATCGTTTGAAAAGTTCAAGCAAATTCAGAGTGAAGTTTAAGATCATCGTGACAAGAAGATAAAAATGTCTGCGATATGATCGTGGAGGTGAATATTTGAGTTATGAATTTGACATACATACAACTTTAGACAATGTGAAAGTTGTTTCCAACTCACGCCACCTGGAACACCTTAGTGTGATGGTGTGTTTGAACGTCATTGTCGTGCTCTATTGGATATGGTGCATGCTATGATGTCTCTTATTGTTTTGCCACTATCGTTTTGGGGTTATGCATTAGAGACAACTACATTCACTTTAAATAGGGAACCATCTAAATCCGTTGAGATGACACCATATGGTTTGGCAGAAACCTAAGCTGTCATTTCTTAGAGTTTGGGAATGCGACACTTATGTCTGATAAGCTTGAACCCAAAGCGGAAAAATGCATCTTCATGGAATACCCTAAGAATAGTTGGGTATACCTTCTATCTCAGATGCGAGTACAAAGTGTTTGTTGCTAAAGCTGGGTCCTTTCTCGAGAAAGAGTTTCTCTTGAAAGAATTGAGTGGGAGGAAGATAGAACTTGATGAGGTTGTTCAACCAGAGAGTAGCGCAGCGCAGAAAGATGTTTCTGTGGAGCCTATGTCAGTTGAAGAGGAAGTTGATGATGATGATCATGAAGCTTCGGATCAAGTTACTATGGAACCTTGTAGGTCGACAAGGACACTTACAACTCCTGAGTGGTACGATAACCCTGGCTTGGCGGTCATGTTGTTGGACAACGACGAACCTACGGGCTATGGAGAAGCGATGATGGGCCCGGATTCCGACAAATGGTTAGACGCCATGAAATCCGAGAAAGGATCCATGTATGAAAACAAAGTATAGACTTTGGTAGACATGCTCGTTGGACGGCAGGTCGTCAAGTACAAATGAACCTTTAAGATGGAGACAAACGCTGATGGTAAATGTCACCATTTATAAAGCTCGACTTGATGCAAAGAAGTTTCCAACAAGTTCAAGGAGTTGATGCGATGAGACTTTCTCACTCGTAGCGATGCTAAAGTCTGTTGGAATTATGTTAGGAGTTGCTGCATTTTTCAATTATGAAATCTAGTAGATGGATGTCAAAACATCGTTTCCTTAACGGTTTACTTGAGGAAAGGTTGTATGTGATACAACCAGAAGGTTTTGTCAGTCCTAAGGATGCTAAAAGGTGTGCAAGCTCCAGTGATCCTTCTATGGACTGGAGCAAGCATCTCGGAGTTGGAATAGACGCTTTGATGAGGTGATCAAAGTTTTTGAGTCTATACAAAGTTTATGAGAAACTTGTATTTACAATAAAGTGAGTGGGAGCACTATAGAATTTTTGATAAGCATATGTGGTTGACATATTATTGATCGAAAATGATGTAGAATTTCTAGAAAGCATAAACGGTTGTTTGAAAAGAGTTTTTCAAAGGAAGACCTGGATAAAGCTACCTATTTGTTGAGCATCAAGATCTATAAAGATAAATCAAGATGCTTGATGAGACTTTCAATGAGTACATACCTTGACAAGATTTTGAAAGAGTTCAAAATGGATCAGTCGGAGAAAGAGTTCTTGCCTGATTTGTAAGGTGTGAAGTTGAGTAAGACTCAAAGCTCGACCACGGCAGAAGAAAGAGAAAGGACGAAGGTCGTCCCCTATGCTTTAGCCATAGGCTCTATATAGTATGTCATGCTGTGTAACGCACCTGTGCGTGCCTTGCCATGAGTCCGTCATGGGGTACAAGAGTGATCCAGGAGTGGATCAATGGTCAAGATTATCCTTAGTAACTAAAAGACTAAGGAAATGTTTCTTGATTATGGAGGTGATAAAGAGTTCGTCGTAAAGATTTACGTCGATGCAAGCTTTAACACCAATCCGGATGACTCTTAGTAGCAATCCAGATACGTATAGTGGAGCAGCCATTTGGAATAGCTCCAAGTGGAGTGTGGTAGCAGTGTCTACAGTATGACACATAGATTTGCAAAGTACACACGGATCTGAATATTGCAGACCTGTTGACTAAAAGACCTCTCTCACATGCAAAGCATGATCGAGCCCCAGAACTCATTGGGTGTTAGATTCATAACAATGTGAATCACATGGTGATGTGAACTTGATTATTAACTCTAGTGCAAGTGGGAGACTGTTGGAAATATGCCCTAGAGGCAATAATAAATTGGTTATTATCATATTTCCTTGTTCATGATAATCATTTATTATCCATGCTATAATTGTATTGTTCGGAAATTCAGATACATGCGTGGATACATAGACAACACCATGCCCCTAGTATGCCTCTAATAGACTAGCTCGTTGATCAAAGATGGCTATGGTTTCCAAGTCATGGACATGAGATGTCATTTGATATCGGGATCACATAATTAGGAGAATGATGTGATGGACAAGACCCAAACTATGAACGTAGCATATGATTGTGTCAGTTTATTGCTATTGTTTTCTGCATGTCAAGTATCTGTTCCTATGACCATGAGATCATGCAACTCACTGACACTGGAGGAGTGCCTTGTGTGTATCAAACATCGCAACGTAACTTGGTGACTATAAAGGTGCTCTACAGGTATCTCCGAGGGTGTCTGTTGGGTTGGCATGGATCAAGACTGGGATTTGTTCCTCCGTGTGACGGAGAGGTATCTCAGGGCCCACTCGGTAATACAACATCACAATAAGCCTTGCAAGAAATGTGTCTAAGTGTTAACCACGGGATCTTGTATTACGGAACAAGTAAAGAGACTTGCCAGTAACGATATTGAACTAGGTATGGAGATGCCAACGATCGAATCTCGGGCAAGTAACATACCGAAGAACAAAGGGAACAACATACGGGATTAACTGAATCCTTGACATAGAGGTTCGACCGATAAAGATCTTCGTAGAATATGTAGGAACCAATATGGGCATCCAGGTCCCGCTATTGGTTATTGATTGTAGAGGTGTCTTGGTCATGTCTACATAGTTCTCGAACCCGCAGGGTCTGCACACTTAAGGTTCGGTGCCATTTCGGTAGTATAGAGTTATGTATGGTGGTGACCGAAGGTTGTTCTCTGTCCCGGAATGGTCCAGAGGTAAAGATTGATATATAGGAAGTCCTGTTTTGGTTGCCAGAAAAAGTTTTGGGCTCATCGGTAGTGTACCCAGAGTGCCTGGAGGGTACCGGGGGACCATCGGGAGGGGTGTCTTGACCCAAGAGGCTACATGGGCTGTGGGAGGATGTAAACCAGCCCCTGGTGGGCTGGGCGAAGCCTCCTCTAAGGGCCCATGCGGCTGGAGGTGTTTGGGAAGGAAAAACACAAGGTGGAAAGAGTTTCCAAGTGGGAAGGAGGAGACCTAATCCTACTAGGATTGGAGGAGGACTCCTCCTCTCCTCCTTGCGCCAAGGACAAGAGCTGGTCCCTTGCGCGCCAAGGCTCCTCCCTCCCTCCTCCTATATATACTAGAGGTTTTGAGGGTTTTGAGACACAAAAAAATAGCCACGTGCTGCCTCTCCTCTAGATCGTAGTTTCTCCTCTAGATAGGTTTCAACGGTGCTTAGGTGAAGCCCTGCTAGAATAGCTCCACCACCATCTCCACAACGCCGTCGCGCTGCCGGAGAACTCTTCTACCTCTTTGCTCCCTCTTGCTAGATCAAGAAGGCGGAGATCGTCATCGAGCTGTACGTGTGCTGAACGCGGAGGTGCCATCCGTTTGGCGCTAGATCGGAAGGACCGCCACTGGATCGCGGGAAGGATTGTGATTGGATCGCAGGACGGATCGTGATTGGATCACGGGACGGATCATGATGGGATCGCGGGACAAATCGTGATTGGATTGCGGGACGGATCGTGATGGGATCGCAGGACGCTCGGTGATTTGGATCGCAAAGACGTTCGACTGCATCAACCGCGTTCCTTAATGCTTCTCGCTTAGCAATCTACAAGGGTATGTATATCCACTCTCCCTCTCGTAGATGCTCATCACCATGGATATATCTTGCGTGTGCGTAGGAATTTTTTTGTTTCCCATGCAATGTTCCCCAACAGTTATAGAATATAATGACATCACTTTGGCTCCTGCCGGTTGCCGGTTAGCGGGCGGGGTTCGAAGGGGCAGCGCCCCTCACGGGTGCGTGCAGTGCCCGACGTTTTCGGAAATCATAGATCGTATCTGTACTCCGATCACGCCGAATTTTCTAATCTGACCGATCTCGTCGATCATCGCAGACACAATTCGGATTTACATTTCACGGTTAACCCCGATCGCGGATACAGACCGGTAGGGGTAGGTTGTGTCACGACCTCATCGAGTCCTATTGATAGAAAACATTGCCTTAATCTATCTCGATGTTTAATTGATCTCATCAACCATGCACATAGCCGATCTCATGAACGACAACAGATCACCTCCGTCGCCGCCACATATCACATATGCTACCGATCCGAAACCAAAATCTACAGCATAGGCTCTGATACCATTGTTGGGTTCTACCGTAGGTGCATCGCATGCGAATCAAAATTTTCCTATGCGTAGAACATCCAAGAACATGCTATGGAGGTGGATCATAGATCGTTACCACTAGACGCGCAATGCCGTGCAGCGGAAGTAGAGTTGGGGCAGCGCGTTCGTGTGGTCCGTCTCCTCCTCGTCCATTCTCCTTCGAACTGTCGTTCTGATCTCCCTTGAATAGCCGTTCCGATCTCCCTCGAAGATCCAGTTGTCAGATCCCACATACAGGTTCGCCGGAGCGGCGCAAGTGCACCACCTCTAACGGTATCCGTGTGTGTAGGAGGAACACCCATGCGGCGGACTGCTAGGCCCGATCACACGATCGGCGGCGGCGAGTGGAGGTG
Organism: Hordeum marinum; assembly: GCA_022496015.1. NCBI lineage: Eukaryota > Viridiplantae > Streptophyta > Magnoliopsida > Poales > Poaceae > Hordeum > Hordeum marinum. The sequence goes on along the minus strand of CM039676.1, from coordinate 102,976,292 downwards.
GCTAGTTGCAACTCATGCAAAGCCCTAATTATAGTGCCAAAGTGATCAACCAGATGGGTGCGCCGCACCTCCACTATATATGGGCATCCAACGCGGGCTCAACTCTTGGGCCTCGCACGGATCCTAAAGCCCACGTGTTCCTTCCCTTAAGCGTGTGACCATTTAGGTTCTCGTCCACTTGGTCACGAGTTAGATGACATCCAACTCGACCGGTCGGTAGCGGCCTCTAGCAAGACATGACGACACCAAGTGTCTGATGAAGCTGGTTAGGCGAACCTGTACTTCACACTTCTGTTCCCTTTGCCACATGATATATGTTGTCGTGCACAAGGCGATATGATCACCCTTGTTGCAGCATGACCTCTTTCTCATTCCGGTGAATCCGACCAACATTCGGATTATCTCATAGTCCTCATTGCATGGCCATGCTTATCCAGGTCGGATCATCCGAGGGGCCTAGAGTATATCTCTTTTGATCGAAGGGGAAAATCCCATCTTGCTCGGCCATGTCTCATAGCATGGGTCTGGACAAGCTCGAAACCTACCTTTGTAACTACCTAGTCACGGAGTAGAGTTTGGTCGGCCCAAAGAAAGTCTATCACCATCCCGAGTACATGCGCCAGCTTAGGTCTTAGGACATAGAACATATGTTGTACTAGAGACTCACAGATGACCTATCGTTGCGTCTCATAGTTGGGTCTGTCCAACTCAGACCTTATCTCGACTCGGATCCGACTATGTCGAATCCGACCAGACCTTTCTGAGTCCATATTATCCGGCTAGCATCCAATGCTACATGGCCAGTGAGACCGAACCATCCACCATGTCATATGCTAGACTGATTAGTTGTATGTCCACACAACCCTTTTGGACTAGGGACCATTTAGGACAGTTATCATACAATGCATAGTCTCAGAAACAAGTCACGTACTTGTTAATACACATCAATGATAATGTCCAAGGACTGTCTTTATTCATAAACACATAGGAAATATCAACATACATGATTGCCTCTAGGGCATATCTCCAACAATGGCAACTCTGACACCCAGGCTCCGGCAACATGTCCTAGGTCCCGCATGAGATGAGGCTTCAGACCTTATAAGATGAGGCCATTAGCTCGCTCAACTTGACCTTTGCTTTGAGGATGTGCAATGGAGGCATAATTCACTCAGGTGCCTTGAGAAAAGCAGAAGTGTCTGAATTCTTCTGAGTCAAAGTTTCTGCCATTGTCTGTGATGATGCTATGGGGAACTCCATACCGGTAGATTATTTCTCTCATGAACTTGACTATAGTACAAGAGTTCAATTTCTTCATTGGCTTGGCCTTGATCCATTTTGTAAACTTGTGGACTGCAACAAGCAAATGAGTAAACCCACTCTGTCCAGTCCGAAAGGGACCAACCATGTCCAAACCCCAGACAACAAACGGCTAGGCGAGGGGGATATTCTTCAGAGCAGACACAGGTTTGTGAGATAAGTTTGCATAGAACTAGCACCCTTCACAGTGATCGATAATGTCCTTTGCCATCTCATTGGCACGTGGCCAAAAGAAACCAGCTCGATATGCTTTAGCGACGATTGTTCGTGAGGACGCGTGATGGACACAAGTCCCCAAGTGGATTTCATCCAGGATCATTCGACCTTATTCAGGGGAAATGCATTGCTGCATCACACCAGTCACACTTTCTCTGTACAGCTGATCATTGACCACAGTAAAAGCTTTCGATCTGTGCATGATCTGCCGTGCTTCAGTCTCATCTTTAGGAAGTTCCTTCCTTAGAATATATGCAATATAGGGCACTGTCCAGTTGGGAATGATGACCAGAACCTCCATGACCAAATCAATGACTGCAGGAACATCAACCTCAGTCGGATCAGAGGGGCTCATAGCTTGCGGGGGCTCTTCAGTGAAAGGATCCTCCTACACCGAAGGAGTGTGGAGGTGCTCCAAGAATACATTGCTAGGGACATGTCGTCGAGTGGATCCAATCTTTGCCAGCTCATCAGCCGCTTAATTCTTCACTCAGGGAACATGATGGAGTTCCAGACCTTCAAACTTCTTCTCGAGCTTTCTAATAGCATTGCAGTATCCAGTCATAGCGGGGTTCCGAACATCCCACTCTTTCATCACTTGATTGACCACCAAGTCTGAGTCGCCATAAACCATCAGGCACTTGACGCCGAGTGAGATAGCCATGCGCAACCCATATAAGAGTGCCTCATATTCTGCTTCATTGTTGGAGGAATCAAAGTGAATCTGCAGAACATAACTGAGTTTGTCACCTTTCAGAGACACCAAGACAATGCCAGCATCGGACCCATTCAACATTTTAGATCCATCAAAGAACATGGTCCAGTGTGCCGAGTGAATCTGGATTGGGTGTTGCTGTTCAATCCACTCGGCCATAAAATCGGCAAGTGCCTGAGACTTGATCGCTTTCTTGGCTTCAAACTTGATGTCAAAGTACATGAGTTCAATTGCCCATTTAGCCACTCGACCAGTCGCGTCTCAATTGTTGAGAATCTCAGATAACGGAGCATCACTGATGACTGAAATCGAGTGGTCTTGAAAGTAATGTGCTACCTTCTTCTCTGACAGATAAATGCCATAAACAAGCTTCTGGTAATCCGAGTACCTTTGCTTCAAAGGATTTAACATTTTAGAAATGTAGTAGACTGGGCGTTGGACTTTGTAGGCCTTGCCTTCCTCTTCCTTCTCGATAGTCAAAACTGTACTGACAACCTGATTAGTGGCTGCGATGTACAGGAGGAAAGGCTCTTTGCTGTGCTTAGTCGCAAGCACCTGTTGGGTGGAAAGCAGGGTTTTGAGTTTGACAAACGCTACTTCAGCTTCTGGAGTCCACTCGAACATGTTGGACTTCTTCATTAGTCAGTATAAAGGCAGTGCCTCCTCACTGAGACGAGAAATGAATCGACTCAATGCTGCTAAGCAACCCGTGAGCTTCTGAACATCATGCACTCGCACGAGACTTTTCATTCGGGTAATGGCGCTGATTTTCTAAGGGTTGACGTCAATCCCTTGCTCGGAAACGAGAAAACTGAGTAACTTGCCGCCAGGCACACTGAAAGTACACTTAGCCGGATTCAGCTTTATATCGTACCTGCTCAGATTGGCGAAAGTCTCGACCAAGTCAGCCAACAGGCCGGAACCTTGACCGGACTTGACGACAATATCATCCATGTACGCCTCGACATTCCATCTTTTCGCCTGCAATAGACGAGCCACCTCTTCCCCGATTGCTTTACGCTTCTCTGCCACTGATCGACGCAAATGCTCTTTCACTGGCTTGGCCTTCAGATCAACTCTCAATCGGTGCTCAGCCAGTTCCCTGGGAACCCCCGGCATGTCAGCAGGCTTCCATGCAAAGATGTCCTAGTTCTCACGGAGGAACTGGATGAGCTCGGCTTCCTATTTGCTGTCGAGTGTTGATGATATGTTGGTCGGCGTGGTAGTTGAATCTGTCGAGTGAATGTGCACCTTCTTCACTTCCCCTGCCGATTGAAAAGCTGACTCGGAAGCAGGCTTCTTAGCACGCAGCAAATTAGCAGGGTCAACGCTCTTCTTGTATCCTTCTAGCTCGACCATATCCATCTAATGATCGGAAATTTTGGAGCCCTGCTGGAGGCACTCCTCAACCTGCTGTCGATTTCTAGTGACTGTGATCACACCTTTGGGCCCAGGCATCTTCAGCTTGAGATACACATAATACGGACAGGCCATGAAACGAGCATATGCTGGCCGACCCAAAATGGCATGGTACGCGCTTTGGAAGTCCACGACTTCCAACGTCAACTTTTCCTTGCGATTTTTTATCCGTCCCAAATGTCACTTCCAATGCGATCTCGCTGAGTGACTTGGCCTTCTTCCCTGGGATGACTCCGTGGAATTGCATGTTGCTCTCACTGAGTCGGGACATCAGAATGCCCATCCCTTTAAGTGTGTCTGCATATAGAATGTTCAAGCCGCTACCACCGTCCATAAGGACCTTGCGGAGTCGAGTGCCCTCGACAACAGGATCGACCACCAAAGCCTGCCGACCGAGAGTGGCCACATAAGCAGGATGATCCATCTGATCAAATGTGATGGCATACTGAGACCGCTTGAGGTAAGTGGGAGTTGTGGGCACGACCATGCTGACTCCCCTGTTTATGACCTTTAGTCGACTCTTGCTTTCAACATCAGCAAAAATCATCAGCGTAGCATTGCCATCAAGAAACGTTTCTTTATCTTCATCATCATCCTTTTGAGGGGTTTTCTCACTCGATGGGGCCTCCTTGAACTGCTGAATCAACAGTCAACACCGCCGAGTGGTATGCTTGGGCAATATCAAATTGCCTTCTTCATCTTTCCTCGTGTGGATTGCACACGGTAAATCCAACACGTCAGTTCCTGACTGGTTCTTTCCTTTCTTGGGGTCAAATTTTCCCTTTGACTTCCCCTTGTTTTTCCCTTGGGCCGCCAGAGCGGCTGCCTTTGCCTGAATAGGGCCATCAGCCTTCTGCTTCTGCTTCCGACTGGAATTGTTGTCGGCATCATTGTCGTCTGCCTTTCCTTTGCTGCTGTGGAGGCGGTCTTCTTCTTCACCATTGGCATACCGAGTGGTGATTTCCATCATTTTACTTGGTGAGATGTCACCTGTTCGCCCAAACTTTAGATAGAGCTCTCTGTATTTCACTCCAGCCTTGAAAGCACAAACAACCTGATGCTCGGAAACATTTTCCACTGTATGATGCAAAGTGGACTAGCGCTGAATGTAATCTCTCAAAGTCTCGTTGGGATTCTAAACACAATGTTGCAAGTCAATCAGACCGACAGGATGCTTGCAAGTTCCCTCGAACGTTTTGATGAACATTCGAGCGAGATCTTCCCAGCAATGGATGCTAGAGGGATCCAAGCGATTCAGCCATGCATGAGCCAAACCATCTAACATCAAGGACAAATGCTTCATTGCAATGTTATCATTACCACCACCAATCTGAATAGCCACTCGGTAATCATCCAACCATGTTTCTGGCTTTGACTCGCCAGAAAACTTGCCAATCCCAACCGCCAACCTGAAGTTGGGGGAATCTCTATAGAACGAATAGCCCTGCTAAAGCACTCAGGACCAGAAATAACAACGGTGCTTCCACTCGGAAAATCTCTGTCATACCCATCCCTGTGGGCTCTGCCTCTGTCGATCCGCCTCTGAGTGAGGAGGTCTCGAGCATCAAACCCTGCATTCCGCTCATCACCGAACGAGCGCCTTTCATCCTGGTGCCGGGGCACGTGTGGACCACCCCGCGGAGGAGTGGGCACTCGACGGTGGTCGTCACGATGAAACTAATATTTGTACTAATCCTCACGAAAACCTCCGCCCCTGCGGCGCAAGGGCGATCCAAGACTATGTGCCGACTGAACAGTCTCTGCTTTTGGTAAATTACTGTGGATTCTATTGCGCGACTGTGAAACAACAGAATTCTGACGCTGCACCGCATCAAGCAATCCTCTAATCTGTAGCAACCCTCTGCCATCCTATGAACGTAACGGCTGGATGAAATCTGCTATCCTAGCTACAACTACGACGTTTAAAACTGGGGTACGGTATACCTCAACATTTTCATGTGAACCACTCGGAAACATCTAGCGCTGACATCGACTGGGAGCTGGTGGGCACTGGCGAGCACGCTTGTCGAGTTCCCTCTGGAGCTTTTCGAGCCGAATGCGTGTAGCCTCCAAGGCCTGAGCTTCAGCGGTTGCACCGACAATGGGTGTATGGAGGACCTCCTCATCGCAGCGTAGTGGCTCACTCGACGGTCCACCAGTCTCTCGCCTGCCATGGCTGAAGCCTGGTGGCGGGCTCTGATGAGAACCGTCCATAAGAACCTCCGCTGGAAGATTGTAGCTCTCGCATTGGGAGGGAACATCCGACTGATCGGAATCCGAGTCGAACATGCCGTGAAGGGACTCGGCGGGTTTGGTCACTGCAATTTGCGGAGACGAAACTTGGCGGGCCACCGCATGTCTCACCCAGCGCTAGAGCCGTGAGCGTCCGGATCACTTGCGATGGCGAATAGCGGGGAGAGACGAAGAGTACGAAGTTGACGACTGCCACAGAAGCACACCGCAGGAGCTCGCGCGGAAGTGCGCGGCCCCGTGGACTAGGAGAGCCTCGACGTCGAGAGGCGCTTGTTGGAGCCATGCCAAATCTTCGACGATGAAGGTGAGCGCTCCGAAACGGATCTCATGGCCCAAGGAGAAAACTGTTGGGGAACGTAGTAGTAAATCAAAAATTTTCCTACGTTTCACCAAGATCCATCTATGGAGAAACCAGCAACGAGCAAAGGGAGAGTGGATCTTCATACCTTTGAAGATCGCTAAGCGGAAGCGTTACAAGAACGCGGTTGATGGAGTCGTACTCGCAGCGATTCAGATCGCGGTGGATCCGATCAAGTGCCGAACGGACGGCACCTCCGCGTTCAACACACGTGCAGCCCGGTGACGTCTCCTACGCCTTGATCCAGCAAGGAGGGAGGAGAGGTTGAGGGAGAGCTCCGGCAGCACGACGGCGTGGTGGCGGTGGAGCTGCGTGGTACTCCGACAGAGCTTCGCTAAGCGCTACGGAGAACGAGGGGAGGAGGAGGTAGGGCTGCACCAGAGAGAGAGGGAGAACCGTGTGTTGTGCAGCCCCAAATACCTCCACTATATATAGGAGAGAGGGAGGAGGGGTGGCTGCGCCCTAGGGTTCCACCCTAGGGGTGGCGGCAGCCACCAGATGCCATCTGGCCGGCGGCTAGGGCAAGGGAGAGGTGGGGCGCCCTAGGGTGGGCCTTAAGGCCCATCTAAGCCTAGGGTTTGCCCCCCTCCACCTTTGCCACGCCTTGGGCTGGGGTGGGAGGCGCACCAGCCCACCTAGGGGCTGGCTCCCTCCCACTCTTAGCCCACGGAACCTTCCGGGGCAGGTGGGCCCACTTGGTGGACCCCCGGAACCCTTCCGGTGGTCCCGGTACACTACCGGTGACACCCGGAACACTTCCGGTAACCAAATCCTCACTTCCTATATATCAATCTTCGTCTCCGGACCATTCCGGGACTCCTCGTGACGTCCGGGATCTCATCCGGGACTCCGAACAACCTTCGGTAACCACGTACACTATTTCCCTATAACCCTAGCGTCATCGAACCTTAAGTGTGTAGACCCTACGGGTTCGGGAGACACGTAGACATGACCGAGACACCTCTCCGGCCAATAACCAACAGCGGGATCTGGATACCCATGTTGGCTCCCACGTACTCCACGATGATCTCATCGGATGAACCACGATGTCAGGGATTCAATCAATCCCGTATACAATTCCCTTTGTCTATCGGTATGGTACTTGCCCGAGATTCGATCGTCGGTATCCCCATACCTTGTTCAATCTCGTTACCGGCAAGTCTCTTTACTCGTTCCGTAATACATCATCCCGTGACTAACTCCTTAGTCACATTGAGCTCATAATGATGATGTCTTACCGAGTGGGCCCAGAGATACCTCTCCGTCACACGGAGTGACAAATCCCAATCTCGATTCGTGTCAACCCAACAGACACTTTCGGAGATACCCGTAGCGTACCTTTATAGCCACCCAGTTACGTTGTGACGTTTGGCACACCCAAAGTATTCCTACGGTATCCGGGAGTTACACAATCTCATGGTCTAAGGAAATGACACTTGACATTGAAAAGCTTTAGCAAACGAACTACACGATCTTGTGCTATGCTTAGGATTGGGTCTTGTCCATCACATCATTCTCCTAATGATGTGATCCCGTTATCAACGACATCCAATGTCCATGGTCATGAAACCGAGACCATCTATTGATCAACGAGCTAGCCAACTAGAGGCTCACTAGGGACACGTTGTGGTCTATGTATTCACACATGTATTACGGTTTCCGGTTAACACAATTATAGCATGAACAATAGACAATTATCATGAACTAGGAAATACAATAATAACCATTTTATTATTGCCTCTAGGGCATATTTCCAACAGTCTCCCACTTGCACTAGAGTCAATAATCTAGTTACATTGTGATGAATCGAACACCCATAGCATTCTGGTGCTGATCATGTTTTGCTCGTGAGAGAGGTTTAGTCAACGGATCTGCGGCATTCAGATCCGTATGCACTTTACAAATATCTATGTCTCCCTCCTGAATGTAATCTCGGATGGAGTTGAAGCGGCGCTTGATGTGTCTTGTCTTCTTGTGAAACCTGGGCTCCTTCGCAAGGGCAATAGCTCCAGTGTTGTCACAGAGTAGAGTCATCGGACCCGACGCATTCGGAATCACTCCTAGGTCGGTGATGAACTCCTTCATCCAGACTCCCTCCTTTGCTGCTTCCGAAGCAGCTATGTACTCTGCTTCACATGTAGATGCTGCCACGACGCTTTGCTTGCTGCTGCTCCAGCTCACTGCCCCTCCATTCAAAATATACACGTATCCGGTTTGCGACTTGGAGTCGTCCGGATCTGTGTCGAAGCTAGCATCGACGTAACCCTTTACGACGAGCTCTTCGGCACCTCCATAAACGAGAAACATGTCCTTTGTCCTTTTCAGGTACTTCAGGATATTCTTGACCGCTGTCCAGTGTTCCTCTCCGGGATCACTTTGGTACCTCCCTACCAAACTTATGGCAAGGTTCACATCAGGCCTGGTACACAGCATGGCATACATGATAGAGCCTATGGCTGAAGCATAGGGGATGACACTCATCTCTTCTCTATCCTTTGCCGTGGTCGGGCATTGAGTCGTACTCAATCTCACACCTTGCAACACAGGCAAGAACCCCTTCTTGGACTGATCCATATTGAACTTCTTCAATATCTTTTCAAGGTATGTGCTTTGTGAAAGACCAATGAGGCATTTCGATCTATCTCTATAGATCTTAATACCTAATATGTAAGCAGCTTCTCCAAGGTCCTTCATTGAAAAACACTTATTCAAGTAGGCCTTTATACTTTCCAAGAGTTCTATATCATTTCCCATTATCAGCATGTCATCCACATACAGTATAAGGAACGCTATAGAGCTCCCACTCACTTTCTTGTAAATACAGGGTTCTACATAAACCTGTACAAACCCAAACGCTTTAATCACCTCATTAAAGCGAATGTTCCAACTCCGAGATGCTTGCACCAGCCCATAGATGGAGCGCTGGAGCTTGCATACCTTGTTAGCATCTTTAGGATCGACAAAACCTTCCGGCTGCATCATATACAGTTCTTCCTTGAGGAAGCCATTAAGGAATGCCGTTTTGACGTCCATTTGCCAGATCTCATAATCATAAAATGCGGCAACTGCTAACATGATTCGGACAGACTTTAGCATCGCTACGGGTGAGAATGTCTCATCGTAGTCAACTCCTTGAACTTGTCGATAGCCCTTAGCGACAAGCCGACCTTTATAGGCGGTCACATTACCGTCTGCGTCAGTCTTCTTCTTAAAGATCCATTTATTTTCAATGGCTCGCTTATCATCAGGCAAGTCCACCAAAGTCCATACTTTGTTCTCATACATGGATCCTATCTCGGATTTCATGGCCTCAAGCCATTTGTCGGAATCTGGGCCCGCCATCGCTTCTTCATAGTTCGAAGGTTCACCGTTGTCCAACAACATGATCTCTAGGACAGGATTGCCGTACCACTCTGTTGCGGAACGTGTCCTAGTGGACCTTCGAATAGCAACTTGATCTGAAGTTTCATGATCATCATCATTAACTTCCTCTCTAGCCGGTGTAGGCTCCACAGAAACAACTTCCTGTGCTGCGCTACTCTCCGGTTCGAGTGGAGGTACAATTACCTCATCAAGCTCTATTTTCCTCCCACTTACTTCTTTCGAGAGAAACTCTTTCTCGAGAAAGGATCCATTCTTGGCAACAAAGACTTTGCCTTCGGATCGTAGGTAGAAGGTATACCCAATAGTCTCCTTGGGATATCCTATGAAGACGCACTTTTCCGCTTTGGGTTCGAGCTTCTCAGGTTGAAGTTTCTTCACATAAGCATCGCATCCCCAAACTTTTAGAAACGACAGCTTAGGTTTCTTTCCAAACCATAATTCATACGGTGTCGTCTCTACGGATTTAGACGGTGCCCTATTTAAAGTGAATGCGGCAGTCTCTAATGCATATCCCCAAAATGATAGCGGTAAGTCGGTAAGAGACATCATAGATCGCACCATATCCAATAGAGTGCGATTACGACGTTCAGACACACCATTTCGCTGAGGTGTGCCTGGCGGCGTGAGCTGTGAAACAATTCCACATTTCCTAAGGTGCGTGTCAAACTCGTGACTTAAATATTCTCCGCCACGATCAGATCGTAGGCATTTTATTTTCCTGTCACGTTGATTCTCGACCTCACTCTGAAATTCCTTGAACCTTTCAAAGGTTTCAGACTTGTGTTTCATTAAGTAGACATACCCATATCTGCTCAAGTCATCAGTGAGGGTGAGAACATAACGGTAGCCACCGCGAGCCTCGACACTCATTGGACCGCATACATCGGTATGTATTATCTCCAACAAGTCAGTTGCTCGCTCCATTGTTCCGGAGAATGGAGTCTTGGTCATCTTGCCCAAGAGGCATGGTTCGCATGTGTCAAATGATTCGAAATCAAGTGACTCCAAAAGTCCATCAGCATGGAGCTTCTTCATGCGTTTGACACCAATATGGCCAAGACGGCAATGCCACATGTAAGTGGGACTATCGTTATCAACTTTACACTTTTTGGTACTCACACTATGGATATGTGTAACATCACGTTCGAGATTCATCAAAAATAAACCATTGACCAGCGGGGCATGAGCATAAAACATTTCCCTCATATAAACAGAACAACCATTATTCTCGGATTTAAATGAGTAGCCATCTCGCATCAAGCGAGATCCAGATACAATGTTCATGCTCAAAGCTGGTACTAAATAACAATTATTAAGGTTTAAAACTAATCCCGAAGGTAGATGTAGAGGTAGCGTGCCGACGGCGATCACATCGACCTTGGAACCATTCCCGACGCGCATCGTCACCTCATCCTTGGCCAGCCTCCGCTTATTCCGCAGCTCCTGCTTGGAGTTACAAATGTGAGCAACTGCACCGGTATCAAATACCCAGGAGCTACTACGAGCGCTGGTTAGGTACACATCAATAACAAGTATATCACATATACCTTTAACATTACCATCCTTCTTATCCGCTAAATACTTGGGGCAGTTCCGCTTCCAGTGACCGGTACCCTTGCAATAAAAGCACTCAGTCTCAGGCTTGGGTCCATTCTTGTTCTTCTTCTTCCCGGCAACTTGTTTACCGGGCGCGGCAACAGCTTTGCCGTCTTTCTTGAAGTTCTTCTTACCCTTGCCTTTCTTGAAACTAGTGGTCTTATTTACCATCAACACTTGATGCTCCTTTCTGATCTCGACCTCTGCTGATTTCAGCATCGAGTACAACTCAGGAATGGTCTTCTCCATCCCCTGCATGTTGTAGTTCATCACAAAGCTTTTGTAGCTAGGTGGAAGCGACTGGAGGATTCTGTCAATGACTGAGTCATCCGGGAGATTAACTCCCAGCTGAGTCAAGCGGTTGTGAAGCCCAGACATCTTGAGGATGTGCTCACTAACAGAACTGTTCTCCTCCATCTTACAGCTGAAGAACTTGTCAGAGATGTCATATCTCTCGACTCGGGCATGAGCTTGGAAAACTAGTTTCAGCTCTTGGAACATCTCATATGCTCCGTGTTGCTCAAAACGCTTTTGGAGCCCCGATTCTAAACTGTAAAGCATGCCGCACTGAACAAGGGAGTAATCATCGCAGCGTGACTGCCAAGCGTTCGTAACATCTTGGTCCGCTGGGAGAATGGGTGGGTCACCTAGCGGTGCATCAAGGACATACAATCTCTTGGAAGCTATGAGGATGATCCTCAAGCCACGGACCCAGTCCGTATAGTTGCTTCCATCATCTTTTAGCTTGGTTTTCTCTAGGAACGCGTTGAAATTGAGGTTGACATTTGCGTTGGCCATTGGATCTACAATATAGATATTAAAGGCAATTTTAGACTAAGTTCATGATAATCGAGTTCACATAATCAAATTATTCAATGAACTCCCACTCAGATAGACATCTCTCTAGTCATCTAAGTGACACATGATCCATGTCAACTAGCCCGTGTCCGATCATCACGTGAGACGGACTAGTCATCCATGGTGAACATCTCCATGTTGATCGTATCTTCTATACGACTCATGTTCGACCTTTCGGTCTTCCGTGTTCCGAGGCCATGTCTGTACATGCTAGGCTCGTCAAGTCAACCTAAGTGTTTCGCGTGTGTAAATCTGGCTTACACCCGTTGTATGCGAACGTTAGAACCTATCACACCCGATCATCACGTGGTGCTTCGGAACAACGATCCTTAGCAACGGTGCACAGTTAGGGTGAACACTTCTCTTGAAATTTTATTGAGAGATCATCTTATTTACTACCGTCGTTCTAAGCAAATAAGATGTAAACATGATAAACATCACATGCAATCAATATAGTGACATGATATGGCCAATATCATCTTGCTCCTATGATCTCCATCTTCGGGGCACGATGATCATCATTGTCACCGGCACGACACCATGATCTCCATCATCATGATCTCCATCATTGTGTCTTCATGAAGTTGTGTCGCCAACTATTACTTCTACTACTATGGCTAACGCTTAGCAATAAAGTAAAGTAATTACATGGCGTTTATGATTGACACGCAGGTCATACAATAATGTAAGACAACTCCTATGGCTCCTGCCGGTTGTCATAGTCATCGACATGCAAGTCGTGAACCCTATTACAAGAACATGATCAATCTCATACATCACAATGCATCACATCACATCCTTCTGGCCATATCACATCACAAGGCATATGCTGCAAAAACAAGTTAGACGTCCTCTAATTTGTAGTTGCAAGTTTTTACGTGGTTGCTATAGGTTTCTAGCAAGAACGTTTCTTACCTACGCCAAAACCACAACGTGATATGCCAATTGCTATTTACCCTTCATAAGGACCCTTTTCATCGAATCCAATCCGACTAAGGTGGGAGAGACAGACACCCGCTAGCCACCTTATGCAACTAGTGCATGTCAGGCGGTGGAACCGGTCTCACGTAAGCGTACGTGTAAGGTTGGTCCGGGCCGCTTCATCCCACAATACCGTCGAATCAAGATAAGACTAGTAACGGCAAGCATATTAACAAAATCGACGCCCACAACTGCTTTGTGTTCTACTCGTGCATAGATTCTACGCATAGAACTAGCTCATGATGCCACTGTTGGGGAACGTAGTAGTAAATCAAAAATTTTCCTACGTTTCACCAAGATCCATCTATGGAGAAACCAGCAATGAGCAAAGGGAGAGTGGATCTTCATACCTTTGAAGATCGCTAAGCGGAAGCGTTACAAGAACGCGGTTGATGGAGTCGTACTCGCAGCGATTCAGATCGCGGTGGATCCGATCAAGTGCCGAACGGACGGCACCTCCGCGTTCAACACACGTGCAGCCCGGTGACGTCTCCTACGCCTTGATCCAGCAAGGAGGGAGGAGAGGTTGAGGGAGAGCTCCGGCAGCACGACGGCGTGGTGGCGGTGGAGCTGCGTGGTACTCCGACAGAGCTTCGCTAAGCGCTACGGAGAACGAGGGGAGGAGGAGGTAGGGCTGCACCAGAGAGAGAGGGAGAACCGTGTGTTGTGCAGCCCCAAATACCTCCACTATATATAGGAGAGAGGGAGGAGGGGTGGCTGCGCCCTAGGGTTCCACCCTAGGGGTGGCGGCAGCCACCAGATGCCATCTGGCCGGCGGCTAGGGCAAGGGAGAGGTGGGGCGCCCTAGGGTGGGCCTTAAGGCCCATCTAAGCCTAGGGTTTGCCCCCCTCCACCTTTGCCACGCCTTGGGCTGGGGTGGGAGGCGCACCAGCCCACCTAGGGGCTGGCTCCCTCCCACTCTTAGCCCACGGAACCTTCCGGGGCAGGTGGGCCCACTTGGTGGACCCCCGGAACCCTTCCGGTGGTCCCGGTACACTACCGGTGACACCCGGAACACTTCCGGTAACCAAATCCTCACTTCCTATATATCAATCTTCGTCTCCGGACCATTCCGGGACTCCTCGTGACGTCCGGGATCTCATCCGGGACTCCGAACAACCTTCGGTAACCATGTACACTATTTCCCTATAACCCTAGCGTCATCGAACCTTAAGTGTGTAGACCCTACGGGTTCGGGAGACACGTAGACATGACCGAGACACCTCTCCGGCCAATAACCAACAGTGGGATCTGGATACCCATGTTGGCTCCCACGTACTCCACGATGATCTCATCGGATGAACCACGATGTCAGGGATTCAATCAATCCCGTATACAATTCCCTTTGTCTATCGGTATGGTACTTGCCCGAGATTCGATCGTCGGTATCCCCATACCTTGTTCAATCTCGTTACTGGCAAGTCTCTTTACTCGTTCCGTAATACATCATCCCGTGACTAACTCCTTAGTCACATTGAGCTCATAATGATGATGTCTTACCGAGTGGGCCCAGAGATACCTCTCCGTCACACGGAGTGACAAATCCCAGTCTCGATTCGTGTCAACCCAACAGACACTTTCGGAGATACCCGTAGCGTACCTTTATAGCCACCCAGTTACGTTGTGACGTTTGGCACACCCAAAGTATTCCTACGGTATCCGGGAGTTACACAATCTCATGGTCTAAGGAAATGACACTTGACATTGAAAAGCTTTAGCAAACGAACTACACGATCTTGTGCTATGCTTAGGATTGGGTCTTGTCCATCACATCATTCTCCTAATGATGTGATCCCGTTATCAACGACATCCAATGTCCATGGTCATGAAACCGAGACCATCTATTGATCAACGAGCTAGCCAACTAGAGGCTCACTAGGGACACGTTGTGGTCTATGTATTCACACATGTATTACGGTTTCCGGTTAACACAATTATAGCATGAACAATAGACAATTATCATGAACTAGGAAATACAATAATAACCATTTTATTATTGCCTCTAGGGCATATTTCCAACAAAAACACCGCCGGAAGACATGACGAAGGAGGAAAAATGCAACCTCGCCGGAAGTCGCTTAGGTGCTTGTCCCACGGTGGGCACCAACTGTTGTGGGAACGAGTCTGACAGTAGAAGTTTGGGGTACGAAAGGAGAGGGCAGGGTCCTAGCTACGGCGAGGATGTACACACGGATGTATGAGTTCAGGCCCCTCTCGTGGAGGTAACAACCCTACGTCTCAGTGCTCGGGAGCTTTTGTTGTGTGGAGAGTGTGAGTTACAGAGGTTGCGAACCCTTGTGCCAGAGGGGAGGGGCGGCTTATATAGAGTTCGCTGCCCCTCATAAGTGCGAGGCATCCAAGGGTTCGATCATGGGTATAAAGACGATCGTTACTGGTAACGTACATCATAATTTCTACTAATAACGACTGACCTAACGCCTGCCCGTAGGCCTCCCTGGAGTGGCTTCTGGTCTTCTAGTGTCGGCTGTAAGTGTGGTCTTCTGAGTGACAGGTGACTGTCGAGTGGAGGGAGAAGCTTCCGAGTGGATAAATGTCGAGTGACTTGAGCATCATGGTGAATCCAGTCCGGAACCTCTCTTGTAGTCTTCAAGTCCTCCAATATAGTGTCCTTAGGTAGGGAAAGTAGGTCAGGCCTAGGACCCTACCCTAGGTACATATCCTCGTCACACAGTGAGTTTTTAGGTAAAGGTAAATGGTGAGATCCTTCCATCATTGAAACCAATGAGGGGGCTTCATCAGGGAGACCTCATATCACCATATTTGTTCTTACTATGTGGGGGAAGGTTTGTCATGTATGCTCAAGAATTACCATGCAGGGTGGATTGATAGAGGCATTCATGTCAATTACTTTTGCTAACAACTGTCTCATTTTCATGAATTAAGATTAGAGAAGTGCCTCTAGGCTGAATGATATTCTGGATAATTCTTGTCTAGGGTCAGGCCAGAGTGCAACGAGATATAGAGCTCGATTTTCTTTAGCCCCCAACTATGGGGCCTTTGTCCGTCGAGGAGTGAAGAACAGGTTGAACATTCAAAAGGAAGCGCTCACGGAGAAGTATCTTGGCCTCCCCATGATCGTTGAAAGAATTACACAACAATCGTTTGAACATATTAATGAGTGGGTGAGGGGGAGACTGGAAGGATGATGTGAAAGAAAGTTGTCAGGTGCAGTGAGAGAAGTTTGAAATCAGTGGTACAAGCACTATCGTCCCATTCTATGAGTTGTTTTAAACTCACAAAGAGTTTGTGCAAGAAAAATACAAAGACAATGTCAAAGTACTGGTGGGCTGGATCACTTGATAAGAAGGGATTGCATTGCTTGGGAGATCTATCCCTAAGTCCAAAGGAGGGCTAACGTTTAGAGACTTGCAAATCTTTAATGATGATATGTTAGCAAAACAAGCATGGAGGTTGCTTGAGATCCCTTATAGCTTCTATGCACGGGTCCTTAAAGGACGATATTATCTAGATTGTGAGTTCCTCTCAGTCGGGTGCCTATAAGGAGCCTCGCCGACATGGAAGGAAATCCTTCGTGGTAGGAATATGCTAAACAATGGGTTAATCTGTCGAGTGGGGGATGGCAGAAAAACTGAAGTTTGGCATGATAATTGGATCGAGGGACAAGGACTATGAGGCCACTTGGTAAGCTAGTAGACACCTCGATTTAGTTTGTCAGTGATCTGATTATTCCAGACACTAACAAATGGGATGGTTAGCTGATTCACAAGTTTTCTACCCACCGGATGCAAAGGCTATACTATCCATGCCACGACCAAGGAGAGCATTAGAAGACATGTGGGCATGGGCTTTGGAGAAAAGATGCATTTTATAGTGAAATTAGCCTATAGGGAGACTTTGGACAGGGCTATCAAGGCCATCGATGTGCTGGCTAGTTCCAGTGGGAAGGAGCGGACATGGAGAACTCTACTTAAGATAAACGTCTTGCCAAAGATCTGTGTTTTTTGGTGGAGCATGCTCAAGAGTTTGTTACCTTGTTAGACTGAGCCACAAAGGAGACATGTTAGTGAATAGGGAATCCACCTGTTGTGTGGCCATGACAATGAGACATTGTTCCATTATCTATATACATGCGATCATGAGCCATATTTTGGAGAGAGGTTGAAACTTACTTCGATTTTAAGCGACCAAAGCTTCATCCAATCACTTGGACTGAAGATATGCCGGATAGCAGTGTTGTTGCTAAAGACACTGTTGCTATCTGTGTTACGATGTGCTGGGAAATTTGGAGTAGCAGGAACAAATATACTTATAGAGGATAAGTACCGCCTACATCGCTCTATGCAGATCATTGCTGAAATTGTGAGAGAACTGGAATTTCCTCCTGGTGGGAAAGAAACAAGTGCAATAACCATGGCCAAGGTGCGAGGCACTAGACATGGGATGGATTAAAATAAATATGGATCGAGCCGTTGATTGTGTTTGCAGGAAGGGGGGGAACATGAGTACTAGCCCATGATCATAATGGTGAATTTCTATCAACATAGTGTGTGCCATAGTTGGGCATGACTATGTAATGTCCTAGAGGAGAAGGGGATCGAGATTGAGAGAGAAGTAGGGGGTGAGGAATGCGGAGCAGGTGGAGATGATCTTGGAAGAGGGGAAAGGAGGAAAGTAGTTGTTAATCATTCATTGTCGATCACATTCACAGGAGCATACATAAGTAGTCTACCCTATGGGCTACACTCATAGGCCTTGGACAACACACCGCAGTACATGGCCTCTGGCCCAACACATGAAATAGTGTTGCAGTTCGGTTAACTGAACTACACTTTGTCATTTCGATGCAGGGTCATCACCTGTAGGCATGACATTGCCTCCCTCTTGCGAAGGAACCCCGTCTTCATCTTCTTCCCAGATTCTAGCTGGAGGGTATCATTGCCACAGGGTGTCATAGTCCTCCCAGGTTGTGGTGCCCAGTGGCATGTTGGCCCACTGAACCAGGAGTTGTGCGATCGGTCTGTCGCCCTTATTCATCATGTGTTGATCCAAGATGGCCACTATCTCCGACTCGCCGGCGGGAAGATCCTATATGCGAGGCAGCTCGGAGAAGACATGAGTATAATCAGGAGTGAAAGGTTTGAGGTGAGACACGTGAAATACCGGATAGATGCGGCTGTCTCGTGGCAATTGGAGGCGATACACCTGGGACCCGACTCACTCCGTCACCGGAAATGGCCCGAAAAACTTGTAGGCAAGCTTGCGGGAGGGGTGATTGGCGACGGAGGACTGGGCGTACGGTTGGAACTTGAGGAGAACTTGTTCGCCCACATCGAAGGCGCACTCAGCATGATGTCGATCCACTTGTTTGATCCTGGGCGCGTGCCAACTACGCACGCAGCCACTCCATGTGCGCGGTCCAGTCCATCTCGCTGACTGCGACGTCACCAGACAGCATGGTGCTCAATTGTGGCAGGCCGCATAGGTTGGGCTCAGTTTCGTAGAGTGCCTTGAATGGGGAGCACTTCAGGGAGGAGTGATGCGAGGAATTGTACAAGAACTCGGTTGTGGGAAGCCATTTGTGCCATTGCTTCGGGGTGTCATGGACGACGCACCGGAGGTACATTTATAGGCATTGGTTGACCCGTTCCGTCTGGCCATCCATTTGCGGGTGGTAGGCTGTGTTGTACAGGAGCTTGGTTCCCGCAGCGGTGAGCAATTCATGCCACATGGCACTGGTGAAGGTCTTGTCGCGGTCCGAGACGATGGAGTGCCAAATGCTATGTAGCTTGATGATGTTGTCCCAAAATGCTCGGGCAACCTAGGCGACGGTGAAGGGGTGACGCAGGGGCATGAAATGTGCATACTTGGTCAGGCGATCGACGACGACCATGATGGCATCATAGCCATCCAATTTGGGTAGCCCCTCGACGAAGTCCATCATCATATCATGACACGACGCGTCAGGGATGGGCAATGGTTGTAGCTTGCCGGTGGGGTGGGAGTGCTCATGTGAAAGTACATTAGCTCCCTTGGTGGTTTTCGCAATCAATAACAACATACATGTCATTGAACTAATATTTCCACTAAGCATGTTTTAGGAAAAGTTTAA
Source organism: Hordeum marinum (assembly GCA_022496015.1). Lineage (NCBI taxonomy): Eukaryota > Viridiplantae > Streptophyta > Magnoliopsida > Poales > Poaceae > Hordeum > Hordeum marinum. The sequence goes on along the minus strand of CM039676.1, from coordinate 102,957,101 downwards.
TGATGGGTTGGCAAAAGGATTGTGGAATACCCCAAGATGCAAGGAAATAGTTTGGCAAAGCTGCAAGCAAGAGGATTCTACATTTTACTTTGTGAGAAATAACTTTGAGTCCATAGGAAAGCCAATACTATTAAAAGGGGGTAAGGTACTGTTGGTGAACAAAATGCTCAGACATGCACACGTGATAGTCACTACATACACCCACAAGCTCTTCCACAAAAGTCTGTCCATAGTCAAATATCTAAAATCGGTGCAACCAACACTTTTCACTCAGTGCCATCGATTTTCAGCCACAGACAGACTCAGCCAAACTCTAGCCACTTCGGTGCAACCGATTCCATTTCAGTGCCACCGAGTTTGGGTTGCCAACTTTCTGTTACACAAATTCACAAAATTGGTCCCACCAAGTTTGTTGAATCGGCATCACCGAGTTTGGAAACCTGACCGTTGGTCACCTTATTGGTGCAACCGAGTTTTATGTATCTGTCTCACCAAGATTCAAAACTTGCTACCTTTGAGGCAACTCGGTACCACCGAGATTTACTCATCGGTGTCACCGAGTCTGACTTATTAGGTGTAATGGTTGGATTTTTGGAGATGCCTATATATACCCCTCCACCACCACTCACTCACAAGAGAAGCATTCAGAACAGATCCCCACTCATACCAACTGATTTTTTGAGAGAGAGACACCTACTTATGTGTTGAGATCATGCCAATCCATTACAACCATATGAATCTTGATTTCTAGCCTCCCCAAGTTTCTTTCCACCCAATCAATCTCTTCCACCATAGCCAAATCTGTGAGAGAGTGATTGTGTGTTGAGGAGTCTATCATCTTGAAGCACAAGAGCAAGGAGTTCATCAACACTATCGAGCCTATTACCTTTTCGAGGGTGGTGCCTCTTAGATTGTTAGGTGTCGCTTGGGAGCCTCCTACTTCGTGTTGTGGAGTGAACGAAGAAGTTTGTAAGGGCAAGGAGATCGCCTACTTCGTGAAGATCTATCTCGAGGTAGGGTAGTCCTCTATGGACGTAGGCCATCATGGTATAGTCAAGGTTGCTTCTTCGTGGAACCCTACGTGGACTCTCACGACTGTTACCCTCTGTGGGTTGAAGACTCCATAAACATGAATTTATGATAGCACCACCTATCGGAACCATAGAAAAAAAATCATCATGTCTCCAAATTGCGTTTGATCTTCGTACCTTCCTTTACTCACATGCTTGTCCTTACTTTCCGTTGTTATACTCGTAGACATGCATGTGTAGGGTGTACTTGCTTTTCTATGAATGCTAAAATCTGCCAACACTTAAAATTGGGAAAAAGGAGATTTTTATTTGGTCAAATAGTCTAATCACCCCCCTCTAGACCTACTTTCGAGCCTCCTACTTCGTGTTGTGGAGTGAACCAAGAAGTTTGTAAGGGCAAGGAGATCGCCTACTTCATGAAGATCTACCCTGAGTTAGGCTAGTCCTCTGTGGACGTAGGCCATCATGGTATACTCAAGGTTGCTTCTTGGTGGAACCCTCTGTGGGTAGAGCCCTCCGTCACTCTCGCGGCCATTACCCTCCGTGGGTTGAAGACTCCATAAATGTGGATGTACGATAGCACCTCCTATCGGAACCACGGGGAAAATCATCGTGTCTCCAAATTGTGTTTGATCTTCCTACCCTTCCTATACTCACATGCTTGTCCTTACTTTCCATTGCTATACTCGTAGACATGCATGTGTACAGTGTACTTGACTTGCTATGAATGCTAAAATATGCCAATACTTATACTTGGGAAAAAGTAGATTTTTATTTGGTCAAGTAGTCTAATCACCCCCCTCTAGGCCTACTTTCGATCCTACAAGTGGTATTAGAGCTTTGGTCTCCATTGCATTGGTTTCACAACCTAGGAGAGTTGGTGTCTAGTGAGGGAAATTATCACCATAGAGGTCCGTACTTTGATGGCACTAATTTTGTTGTTGGCAGCACAAAATGAAAATGCATCTCCTTGGTCATAACCCCGCTTTTTTGGTTGTTGTTCGTGTTGGATTGCAAGGTGAATTGTTTGCGGATGGAAGGGAACCGGATCACGAAGCGACTACGTAAGAATTGAAGATGTTGCAACTCAATGCTCAAGCATGTGACGTTCTCTTCAACTGCCTATGCCCCGAAGAATTCAACAAAATCAACTGTCTTGAGAATGCAAAAGAGATTTGGGATACTTTGGTTGATATGCATGAAGGTACCGAATCTGTGAGAGAATCCAAGTTGGATGTTCTTCAAAGTCAACTTGACAAGTTCAAGATGAAGGATGGTGAAGGACTCAGTGAGATGTGCTCTAGGCTAGCTCTCATCACCAATGAGATTGCCGGCTTAGGAAGCGATGAGATGACTGACAATTCCTCATAAAGAAGATACTTCGAGCTTTGGAAGATCGATATGACATCGTATGCACATTTATCCAAATGATGCCGAACTACAAAGCTCAAGCTAATGGAAGTGATTGGAAGGATTGTTGCTCATGAGATGACACTCAAGGACAAGGAAGAGCTTCACCACAAGTCTAGCCGTGCTTACAAAGCCACAAGTGATGCTCCCACAACTTCAAGCAACAACCTTGTCACAAATGAAGAGATAAGCCTCATGGTCAAGAAATTCAACAAGTTCTACACGAATAGAAGCAAAGATCGTAGCTCCAACTCAAGATATGAAGAGAAGCATTCATCAACTCGTGTTCGAAACTGCTACAATTGGAGGAAGCCCGGACAGTACTCAAATGAGTGTAGATCTCCTTACAAAATGAAAGAAGAGTCACCAAGAAGACGAAGCTCAAGAGATGAGTCAACTTGAAGAGAGAGAAGGAGTAGGGATGATTATTATGAACGGAGACCCTCAAGGAGAAGTAGGGACTCAGAGAAGAAGGACAAGTACACCGAGAGCTACTCAAGAAGAAGACATCAAGCTCATGTTGGCGAATGGGTTTCCGGCTCCGATTCTGACAACCACTCTGAAAGAAGCTACCACTCCAACTCTGACTATAGTCAAGATGAAGGTGTTGCCAGACTTGCACTAGTGACAATCGAATCCTATGACATATTTGATTCACCAAATGAAGGGAGTGGATGTTGCTTCATGGCTAAAGGCCCCAAGGTATCACACCCCGAGTATCTTGATTTCAATAGTGATGAGGATGACTCGTTAATTGAAGATGACTTGCTATTTGACAAATCTAGTAATGTTAGTCAAGATGAACTTGCTAGTAATCACTCTAGTCCAGATAAGTCGTGCGATGATGATAAGTTGGAAATAGAACGACTAACTCAAGAACTAAAAACTCTTAAGTTAGATCATGAGTCTACTCAACAAGATCATAGAGAGCTTGAAAGGACACATGAGAATCTCCGCTTCGAGAAGCTCAATTTAGAGCAAGAGCATGAGTTCCTAAAAGCTATCAATGAAGATCTTCGAAAGAAGACTTCCTCTTATCTAGCCAAACAACTTCTCTTATCTATGTTCATGCCACAAGTTAAGACTAAGCAAACTAGTAACAAGGGCAAGAAAGGTTCTTCAACTAGTAGCAATAAAAATGATAAATCCAATGATATTGCTTCTAGTAGTTCTATTGATCCCACTAACTATTCTCTTAGCCAAGTTACACTTGAGAAAGAAAATGAACTTTTGAAAGGGATTATAGAGAAAGGTATCTACAAGAGTCTTGAAGGGTGCAAAAAATTTGAGGATATTGTATGCAAGCACGAAGCATACCAGAAGAACCATGGTGTTGGCTACCTCAACGCTAATGGAGTTGAATGGGAAGAAGGTCAATATCCCAATCCCAAGTTTGTTCCTCAAAAGGAGAAGTATGAAATTACTCTCCCCAAGGGAACAAAATCTCAAGATGACCTTCTACCACAAGACCTCAAGCTCAAGGGTAAGAACAAGCTTCAAGAGGACATTGACTCATATGAAGATGAATCCAACCTTTTGTGAAGTGGATTCCAAAGGCTACTACAAGCTCAACTTCTACAAGTGCTACTTCAACACCATAGATCCCCATCAACTTGATGTGGGTCCCCAAGAAGAAGAACTAGAGAAGTTCTTGAGGGGTGACTCTGCCAATGAAATCCACTCATATTCATTATTGGCGAGAACTAGTCACAATCAACATCAACATCATGCAATAGTTCAAGGAGTCACACATTCCCTCAAAGGTAAGCAAGGGACAAGGTAATCAACAAATGAATGGACATCATCATGTATGCTTTGCACTCCATGCCCATAGATATCCTTGTATTTGTCTCTTGTGTGTTGGGACTAACCCATGTAGTTGAGAAGAGTAATCAAACAACAAGGATGCTCCCAACTCATGGTGATCTTCATCAACTTTGAGCATCCACCACTACTTCACCTACATGAAGTCTTCATCGACAAAACCCAAGGTTAGTTTATCCCTCCTATGGGGGGATGTCACATCAAGGGGGAGCTTTACTCTAAGACTTGAGTCAAAGCATCTCATAGTATGTGACAACATTAAATGCTTTATGCAAAAGTGGTAACCCCACTTGTGCTTAAACGATGAGTATGACCTATGATCAAGTATTCTTACTTGGCTCCTAAGTCAATATACTCATATATAGATGACTCCATCATCGTCAAAGTGCTTGAAAGATGGTAGTGTGTTTGTGCATGTTTGCCATGTTTTCATTTGACATCTTATTGTGCGAGCATATTGGTCTGTATTTATTTACTCATTCGGGGACATGCATTTGTTGCTATTTGGCTTTTGATTTTTTTTGTCAATTGGATGTACAAGAATGCCTAGGACCACTCCTCTATCTATCTATGCTTTCTCAACTTGTATTCTATTCATGTTGCATCACAAAATTTGAACAAGTACTTTTTGATCTCTCTGTGTGAGGAGCACTCGGAGTTCCGTATCGACAAAGGACTAACCATTAAAACCTCCCAAGTGCATCTCGGTGGAACCAACTCAAAAATCTCGGTCTCACCAAATGCCTAGGGTTGATCTGGTTTTCAATCTTGGTACTACCGATTCGATATTCTAGGTTACATCGAGTTTGCCTGTCAGCTCAGAGTTGAGAAACTTGGTGATACCGAAAATTTAGAATCGGTGTCACCGACAGTGAAGGGTATATATGCTGTGGACCCGATGAAATTCAATCTTCAATCGTCGCGCCCTGAAGCCCTAAGCTGCCGTTTCGAAGACCCTTGGTCATCGCCTTGCCTCCCCTAGCGTCTCCGCTGTTGGGAATCGCCGCCATCGATGAAATTTTCTCCATCATCGTCGCCGTAGCGGATCCATCACCAAGTTAGGGTATGGATTCGACCCCCTCTTGTGCTCCTACCTCTGATTCATGTGCATTAGGGATTTTCCATCCTCTAGCCATTGTTTCAGATTGACCTGTCCAGAAGAAACTTCCATTAGATAGCAAACAATCGATTTTCTAGGGTTTGCCGTCCGCTCGATGAAACTCCGTGGAACCGAAGCAAACAAGTCGATGTCATCGATTTGCCCTCTGTGCTGCGGAGAACTATCTCAGTGAAACCGAGTACTCCTTCTCGGTCTCACTGAAAGGAGTGCCAAGTTTCTATTAAAGAGAAAGTCAGTCTCGATAGCACCAATTTTTTTTGCTTTGACTGTACTGATTTTCATGTGACAGAATGCAAACCTTGAGAACCTTTTGTTCAAACTTTAAAAAACTCTGCATTTTCTGATGACTTATCCTATTCCACTCTTCTCTACTCTATTCACAGGGTCAGTATGTCAAATGCTGAGGATAGCCAGAACTTGCAGGAGCAGAACATTGACATGAGTTCAGGGACTAGCCCTGGGTCTAGCTCATTTTTAGATCCATGCACCCCTAGTTCTCATGGGTTGCCCATGGTTGCAACAAGGACCAGGAAGAGACTGAATTCAGATGAGGAGGATTCAGATTTTGTGCCAGAGGAGGTTCTTTCTAAGAAGCAAGAGAAGGCTGCCAAGAAGTCTGCCAATGAGGCCACCTCTTCCAGGAGGGTAGTTAGCAAGACATATGCACCTCTAGCGACTAGAGAGCACCTGAGAGTACTAGGGCTACCATGACCATTGAGCCCCCAAGGAAGTCATTGCCTAAGAAGGAAGGAGAGAAGAAGTCTGGGAAGAGGATCATTCGTGTTGTTGGCAGGCCTACCTCAATGTTTGAGGATCCAGAGGGGGCTGCTGGTGCTGCTGGTGCTGAGGAGGAGGAAGAGCATGTTGTCAAGCCCCCTCCCAAGAAGAAGCAGAAGAAGCTATTGGCAGATGCTATGCCAAAGCTAGGCCCCTCCAAGAGCACCAAGTCTGCACCTAAGAAGGCTGTTGTTGAGAAGTCCAAGAGGACTACCAGAGACATTCCAGCTTCTGAGAAGAACAAGGGATCTACTTTCAGAGAAGATGATGATGATGCTATGTCTGCTTTGATGAAGCTCAGACCTCATCTTCCAGAACATAATGCTAGCCATCCAATTGCCGAAGATATGAAGAAGAAGGATGCAGGATTGAGAGTCTGGAGAGCCATTGATCCTTACTATCAGAGGAGGAAGACAACTGTGGACTACAGGTTCTACACCAAGGAGCAACATGATTTCTATGAGACTGTGCTGCTTGACAAGAGTCCAGCTATGAACGATATGAGATATGTCGACTGGAAGTGCATCAAGGAAAATGAGAACTACTTCTCGTGTGTCCAAGACAACTTTCACTTCATTGGTATTGATTAGTTTGTTGGTAGAGAGCTCACTGCATGGAATGACGAGATGATCATGCAATTCTACTCCACTACTCACTTCTATGGAGATGGTAGGATAGTGTGGATGACAGAAGGAGCAAGATACGAGTCTACTGTTGATGAGTGGGCTGCCATCTTAGGAGTCCCAGAGGCACATGATGGTGACATATGTGTATACTCAGAGTCCAAGGCAAGCCACAATGCTATGAAGGACATGTACAATGCCATTCCCACCGCACAGCTTCAGTCCCACAAGCTAGGATCCATCTATCACCTACAGGCAGGTCTCTACACCATTAACACTATATTGATGCATACTTTGATGCCCAAGTCAGGTGACGAGAATATGATCATGCTGCTATGCACCCTACATTCAGATGCTCATCAACTCCAAGCTTGAAAAGCACATCTTTGCTCTAGACAGACCCTAGTTGCCCCTACAACCAGATTTCGAGGACAACGTTGTGGTGATGGACCCAGACCATCCCACATCAGCTGCAGCTCACGCACAGGCAGAGGCAGAAGCAGAGGCAGCTACAGCCACTAGTGCTCAAGTTCCTAGATCCAGGAATGAACAGATGGATCTTTTGATCTCTATAGTCACGGACATGAAGAAGGACATCAAAAGCATACTAGATAATGAGGAAAGCCTTGTGAACATCTTTGAGGACAGAGGGAAGACCCTCCATGACAAGGTGGATGGGCTGACCAAGACCGTCAACAAGCTCAAGAAGGAAGTAGATGAAGCTCATATCCATTGCACCTCTTCACAGTCTGATTCTTCTTCTTCTGATGAGGACAGTGCACCTGCCAGGACGACTGCCCAGTTCTGGACACAGGCCAGGACCCCTATAGTGCCAGCTTCAGAGACGAGACCTTCATCTTCTGCTCCAGCTTCAGTGACTTCAGCTCCATCATCTCCTTTAGTACCTCTAGTTGCTACTCTAACTCCGTCCAGGACATCGGCAGAGGTCTTCGTCGACACAGTTCTCTCGAATCCGACATCGACCACCAGAGGAGATCAGCCGCAGAAGGACGATTAGCTATATCTCTTTGATCTTTTTGGTAACTTGTTGCCAAAGGGGAGAAGTTGTATATAGATCTATAGGCTTCGAGTGAGAGAGCGTCTGTTTTTATTGTTGTTTCAAAAACATTTGGTCTTTTTGGTTTGGATGTGTTATACTTTTGGTTGTGTTTGATCACACACTTTAATGTGTGTTGCTACTATTTCCTATCATTTTGATGGTTATGAGATGATCATTAACTTTGCTTGATGTGTTGTGCTATGATATTAGCTCTTACTTACTCTCGCACACCACCAAGATGTATGTGGCATGGAACAAGTGCACCATGTACCTAATCGATTGTGCATTTGCATTCAAACGCAAATTTAAAAATAATGCACAAATTTAGGGGGAGCTCTTGCTTATCACATACTTCTCAAAGCGACGATTATATTCATTAATTATATCATATGTCAAAGCTTTGATCTATATCTTGTCATCAACTACAAAAAAGGGGGAGACTGAAAGAACATTTGCTCCCTTGGTGGTTTTGGTAATTAATAACAACATATCTGTCATTGAACTAATGTTTCCACTAATCATGTTTCAAGAAAAGTTCAATGATGGGATGGAAAATGGATTGTGGAATACCCCAAGATGCAAGGAAATAGCTTGGCAAAGCTTCAAGCAAGAGAACTCTACATTTTACTTTGTGAGAAATCACTTTGAGTCCATAGGAAAGCCAATACTATTAAAAGGGGGTAAGGTACTGTTGGTGAACAAAATGCTCATACGTGCACAAGTGATAGTCACCACATACACCCACAAGCTCTTCCGCAAAAGTCTGTCCATAGCCAAATATCCAAAATCGGTGCAACCAACACTTTGTACTCGGTGCCACCGATTTTTAGCCACAGACAGACTCAGCCAAACCCTAGCCACTTCAGTGCAACCGATTCCATTTTGGTGGCACCGAGTTTGGGTTGCCAACTTTCTGTTACGCAAATTCAGAAAATCGGTCCCACTGAGTTTGTTGAATCGGCGTCACCAAATTTGGCAATCTGACCATTGGTCATCTTATTGGTGCAAGCGAGTTTTAGGTATCGGTCTCATCGAGATTCAAAAGTTGTTACCTTCGAGGCAACTCGTTACCACCGAGATTTAATCATCGATGTCACCAAGTCTGACTTATTAGGTGTAATGGTTGGATTTTTGAAGATGCCTATATATACCCCTCCACCAGCACTCACTCGCAAGAGAAGCACTCAGAACAGATCCCCACTCATACCAACTAATTTTCTAAGAGGGAGCCACCTACTCATGTGTTGAGATCATGCCATTCCATTCCAACCATTTGAATCTTGATCTCTAGCCTCCCCAAGTTGCTTTCCACCCAATCAATCTCTTCCACCATAGCCAAATCTGTGAGAGAGTGATTGTGTGTTGAGGAGTCTATCATCTTGAAGCACAAGAGCAAGGAGTTCATCAACACTATCGAGCCTATTACCTTTTCGAGGGTGGTGCCTCTTAGATTGTTAGGTGTCGCTTGGGAGCCTCCTACTTCGTGTTGTGGAGTGAACGAAGAAGTTTGTAAGGGCAAGGAGATCGCCTACTTCGTGAAGATCTATCTCGAGGTAGGGTAGTCCTCTATGGACGTAGGCCATCATGGTATAGTCAAGGTTGCTTCTTCGTGGAACCCTACGTGGACTCTCACGACTGTTACCCTCTGTGGGTTGAAGACTCCATAAACATGAATTTATGATAGCACCACCTATCGGAACCATAGAAAAAAAATCATCATGTCTCCAAATTGCGTTTGATCTTCGTACCTTCCTTTAATCACATGCTTGTCCTTACTTTCCGTTGTTATACTCGTAGACATGCATGTGTAGGGTGTACTTGCTTTTCTATGAATGCTAAAATCTGCCAACACTTAAAATTGGGAAAAAGGAGATTTTTATTTGGTCAAATAGTCTAATCACCCCCCTCTAGACCTACTTTCGATCCTACATCATGCTTCGCGTGCTGGCAGACAACGCACTGATGGACAAAATCCTCGACATCTCTCTTGAGGCCTGGCCACACGAAGAGTTTTCGAACGTGGTGGTAGGTGGTTGTCGCGCCGGAGTGGCTTCCCAAGGCACTGTGGTGGAGCGCGGTAATCAGCTTGGTCTGCAAGGCAGAGTTGGCGCCGATCTAGAGGCGTCCTCGCTGTCGGATCACCCCATTCTGCAGTGCGCACCCTTGATTGTCTGTGTCCACGAGAACCAATTTGGCGAGAAGGCCCTGCGCGTATGAGTCTGTCTCGTAGGAGTTGGCGACCTCCTGGAGCCATTGTTGCTGTCACATGGACATCGCATCGAGTGCGAGTAAATGGCCCACCCATGAGAGCACGTCGGCAGCATCGTTGTCCACGCCCTTCTTGTAGTGGAAGGAGAATTGCAGGCCCACCATCTTGGACATGGCCTTGCGCTGCAAGTCCATGGCAAGCTGCTAATTACTGAGGGTGCATAAACTCTGATGGTCGATGATGATTTTGAATGGAGAGCACTTCACATACGGCCTCCACTTGTCTACAGCCATGATGACTGCCAGGAAGTCCTTCTCGTAGGTCGAGAGCTTCTGGTTCCACACGCCGAGCGCCTTGCTGAGGTGGGCGATTGGGTGGCCATCCTGGGTGAGCACCGTTGATACGTCCATTTTGCATCATGCTTTTATATTGATATTTATTGCATTATGGACTGTTATTAAACATTATGGTACAATACTTATGCCTTTTCTCTCCTATTTTACAAGGTTTACATGAAGAGGGAGAATGCCGGCAGCTGGAATTCTGGACTAGAAAAGGAGGAAATTTGGGAGACCTATTCTGTGCAACTCCAAAAGTCCTAAAAAGTTACGGAGAATTATTTTGGAATATATAAAAAATATTGGGCGAAACATATATCAGAGGGGGTCCACCAGGAGGTCACAAGCCTACCAGGCGCGGCTACCCCCTGGCCGTGCCTAGGTGGCTTGTGACCCACCTATCAGGTCCCCGACACCCATCTTCTACTATATGAAGGGTTTTTTCCTAGAAAAAAATCATAAGAGAGATTTCGGGACGAAGCGCCACCGTCTCGAGGTGGAACTTGGGCAGAACCAATCTAGAGCTCCGACGTAGCTATTCTGCCAGGGAAACTTCCCTCCCGGATGGGGAAATCAAATCCATCGTCATCACCAACGATCCTCTCGTCAAGAGGGCGTCAATCTCCATCAACATATTCACCAGCACCATCTCCTCTTCAAAACCCTAGTTCATCTCTTGTATCTTATCTTTGTCTCAAACCTCAGATTCGTACCTGTGGGTTGCTAGTAGTATTGATTACTCCTTGTAGCTGATGCTAGTTGGTTTATTTGGTGGAAGATCATATGTTCAGATCCTTTATGATAATTAATACCCCTATGATTATGAACATGAACATGCTTTGTGAGTAGTTACGTTTGTTCCTGAGGACATGAGATAAGTCTTGTTATAGGTAATCATGTGAATTTGGTATTCGTTCGATATTTTGATGAGATGTATGTTGTCTCTCCTCTAGTGGTGTTATGTGAACGCCAACTACATAACACTTCACCATTATTTGGGCCTAGGGGAAGTCATTGGTAAGTAATAAGTAGATGATGGGTTGCTAGAGTGACAGAAGCTTAAACCCTAGTTTATGCATTGTTTCGTAAGGGGCTGATTTGGATCGATATGTTTCATGCTATGGTTAGATTTATCTTAATTCTTCTTTCGTAGTTGTGGATGCTTGCAAAATAGGTTAATCATAAGTGGGAGGTTTTTCCATGTAAGGGCAGCACCCAATCACCGGTCCACCCTCATATCAAATTATCAAAGTAGCTAATGCGAATCAAACGAACATGATGAAAATTAGCTTTTCAAAAATTCCCATGTGTCCTTGGGAACACTTCACTTTATACAAGAGTTTGTCCAGGCCTGTCCTTTTCTACAAAAAGGATTGGGATACCTTGCTGTACCTTTTCTACACTTGTTACTAGTTACTCGTTACAAATTATCTTGTCACAAAACTATTTGTTATCGATAATTTCAGTGCTTGCAGAGAATACCTTACTGAAAACCGCTTGTCATTTCCTTCTGCTCCTCGTTGGGTTCAACACTCTTAATTGTCAAATGGACTATTGTAGATAACCTATACTTGTGGGTCATCAATACTCTTTTCTGGCGCCATTGTCGGGGAGTGAAGCGCCTTTGGTAAGTGGAATCTGGTAAGGAAAAATTTATATAGTCTGCTGAAATTTATTGTCACTTGTTACTATGGAAAGTAATCCTTTGAGGGGTTTGTTTGGGGTATCTTCACCTCGACCGGAAGCACAAAGAGTTGCCCCTCAACCTACTGAACCTACTGAAAATATTTATTATGATATTCCTTTGGGTATGATAGAGAAACTGTTGGCTAAGCCTTATGCAGGAGATGGAACACTACATCCTGATTTGCATCTAATCTATGTGGATGAAGTTTGTGGATTATTTAAGCTTGTAGGCCTGCCCGTGGATCACGTCAAGAAGAAGGTTTGCTTTATCTTTGAAGGATAAGGCATTGACATGGTATTGGCTATGTGATGATATTGGATCATGGAGCTACAACCGATTGAAAATGGAATTTCATCAGAAGTTCTATCCTATGCATCTAGTTCATCGTGATCGGAATTATATCTATAATTTTTTGCCTCGTGAAGGAGAAAGAATCGCTGAACCTTGGGGGAGTCTTAAGTTAATGTTATATTCATGCCCCAATCATGAGCTCTCGAGAGAAATTATTATTCAGAATTTTTATGCTTGGCTTTCTCGTAATGATCAATCCATGCTCGACACTTCTTGTGCTAGTTCCGATATGAAGAAAGATGTTGACTTCAAATGAGATTTATTGGAGAGAATTAAACGCAACTATGAAGATTGGTAACTTGACAAAGGTAGGAGTTAGGTATAAACCTTAAGTTTGATTGTGTTAAATCCTTCTTAGACACAAATGCTTTTCGTGAATTTAGCACTAAATATGGACTTGACTCTGAGATAGTAGCCTATTCCTGTGAATCTTTTGCTGCTCATGTTGACCTCCCAAAGGAGAAGTGGTTTAAATATCATCCTCCCATTGAAGTGAAAGTAGTTGAACCTATTAAAGTTGAAGAATAAACTATTACTTATAATGTTGATCCTGTTATTCCTGCTGCTTACATTCAGAAACCACCTTTCCCTATTAGAATAAAGGAACATGCTAAAGCTTCAACTGTGGTTCGTAAGAGCTATGTTAGAACACCTACACCCCGTGAACAAATTAAAGTTGATCCTAATATTGCTATGGTTAAAGATCTTTTGGTTGATAATATTGATGGGCATGTTATTGAATTCTGTGATGAAGATGCTAGAATTGCTAGACCTGATGCCAAAGATAAACATAGACCTATTGTTGGCATGCCTGTTGAGGGCGTCCGGGATTAGGGGGTCCTCGGATGGCCGACCTATTGTTTATGGGCTGGACTATATGGGCCGCCAGGGGAGCATAGGATGATTAGAAGACCATCAACGCCAGATGGAAGCTTCAAGGAGCCTTGACATACTCTCCAAGTTATTAGTCGTAGTTAGGCATGTTTATCTCTTCGGCATGTAACCGACCTTGTGTAAACACTAGGCATCCTCAGCATCTATATAAGCCAAAGGGTTTTAGGGTATACAGAGAGGGTAACTCATCTAGGGTTAGCAATTCGATCTCGAGGTAGATCAACTCTGTAACCTCCATACCATCAATACAATCAAGCAGGACGTAGGGTATTAATTCCATAGGAGGGCCCGAACCTGGGTAAATCTGTGTCCCCTTCGTCTCGTGTTACCATCGATTCTAGTCTCACAATTCGAGACCCCCTACCTGTGATCCACCGGGTTTGACACCGGCATTGGTGCTTTCATTGAGAGTTCCTCTGTGAGCACCGAGGGAATCGATGGCTCACCTCGTCATGAGTAGTGAGGTCTACATTGGGGACTCTCGCCCCCGATTAGGTTCTCACTGGCAACAACATCTTGTCGCATGCCAGCCCGATCAGCCGTCATGGCCAGATTGGAAGCTTTCCCCCCAATCAGAGTATCAAGTTTGGAACCCTAGAGTTCATGGCTGATTCATAGGGAATTTTGGTTCTAATGCAACCCTTAACCTTCGAAAGAAAACATGTAAGTTCAGACGCTTTGACGCCGAACACATCAGGACCCATGGTTGGATGCAACACAGATCTGCCTCGGCGTAGCTCTGGAACCGTCATGCCGCTCGATGGATCCACTCGTATCAGCGACACGCATCTTGCCATCGCCTCGTTCTTTAACGAGTTGTTCAATCGAATCGAGGCTATGCACATATCGGATGACCATGTTCCAATCTATGATCGACTCGGGATCAGAGCCGATGACAGGGAGATTCATGTCCCCCCGGTCACCCACCTCGTCGCTACTATCGAGTGTCCGGCTGCAGATCCTGCCTGACAGCCAGAATTGAAAACTATTTATACTTCAGTCCTCGATCACCAAGACTCTATCAGTGAACCAGAGGCAGGAAATAATTCTAAAACTAGACCGTCGCTGGTCCGAAACCATTCGCACGATTCGGGAACCACAGTGCCGAACACTCGTAGCGTCATGGGATCGAATTTTTCCCCACCCATGACCCAACATGACCATCAAAGTATCGTGCCAAAGCCCGTGTCTTCAGACCTTCGGGACATCAGGCAGCTACAAGGAGAATCAGTTCACCACTTTTGGCCAGACTCCTACTCGCTGGGAGTAGGGTAAAAAGTCTTAGTGACCAAGACATAATGGCAATTTTCACTAGTAATTGCCATGATGAAGGGATTTGTACTACCCTAGCCCGCCGATGCATAAGTGACTTTTCAGAGTTATCCTATTTAGTACAAAAGTATTGTGCCATGGAGAGCGTCTGGCAATCCGAACAGTTGTTCTCGGAACCAATTTTCTCTGAACACCCTAGAGGAGATCGGAAAAAGAGGATACCTCCAAAACGGCTAGCCAGGTACAAACCCATCGAAAAAAGATACAAGCCCTCTTCAGGGACCGGCATTGTCCTCGATGGACTATTGGATAAACCTTGCCCCATACATTCCGTGTTGTTAAACACGAACCCAACTCACAGCCTTAGAGATTGCTGGGTTGTCAGGCAAGTCACGAAAAGCGATGAGGCCATCCTTGAGACGCCTTCATCAAATAGGCACTCTCCTTTGCCGCCTGAATTCAATTTGAAAGTCCTGGCGGTCTATGAGACCTTCCCCTCGAGGAACAGGTGCAAAAGAGCCCTTAGGGTGCTCGAGCAAGTCTACCATGTGGTAGTCGCTAGCCCATGGGCAGGCATACCGATCACTTTCGGGGACACTGACCAGCCGCACTAGTCTTGAACCCCATCATCGATGGATACAGGCTATATAAACTGCTAATGGACGGCGGCAGTGGTCTTAACCTCATATATGAGGCCACCCTGGAAAAAATGCAGTTCAACCGATCTCGCATCAAACACAACAGCACAACCTTCCAAGGAATTATCCTAGGGAAGGAGGCACGTTGTTCGGGATGTATCATCCTGGACGTGGTGTTCGGCACTCCCTAAAACTATCGATCCGAATAACTTCTCTTCCACATCGTCCCCTTCCCAAGTGGTTATCACGCCATATTGGGACGTGATGCTTTCACAAAGTTCCAGGCTATACCCCATTACAGGTACATGAAACTCAAAATGCTAGGACCAAACGAAGTGATCACGATCGCCAATGATCCAGACATAGCCCTTCGGGCTGAAAATAAAACGACAGCGCTCGCCCTCGAGGCATTAGCGGAAACTTTCACTGCCAAAGAATTGACCGCCTTACAATCGACAGTTAATAAGGACGATGTGATCCTTAACAAAAGGCCCAAATCCACATCCTTCAAACCTGCAGAGGAAATCATTAAATTTCAGGTACATCCGACGGACCCCAATAATACAGTGTCCATCGGAGCCCAGCTCGATCCCCTCGTGGATGAAGCACTGCGGAGTTTCCTCCTTGAAAATTAGGACATTTTTGCGTGGCATCCTTCCGATATGCCTGGAATCCCGCGTCGGCTCGCCGAACACAGCTTAAACATCATCCCAGGCTTCAAGCCCGTGAAACAGACTCTACGTCGTTTCTTCGAGCCCAAACGGCAGGCCATGGGCGAAGAATTAGCTAAACTGCTCGAGGTCGGATTCATTCGGGACATTAAATACCTCGAGTGGCTGGCAAACCTGGTAATGGTACCTAAGAAAGGCAAGTCATGGCGGCTCTGTGTCGACTTCAAAGACCTCAACAAAGATTGCCCCAAGGACCCTTTCCCCTTACCACGCATAGACCAGATCATTTATGCCATAGCCGGACACGATTCGCTGTGTTTCCTCGACGCTTACTCCGGATACCATCAAATTAAAATGAAGGAATCCGATCAGGCGGCTACCGCATTCATCACCCCCTACGGGCCATTCTGCTTCAACATGATGCCTTTCGGGCTAAAAAACATCGAGGCCACATACCAACGCATGATCCAAACCTGTCTCACGACTTGATCGGTAAGAACGTCGAGGAATATGTGGATGATGTGGTAATCAAAACCAAACACATCGGCCAATTGATCGACGACCTACGACAAACCTTCGCTAGTCTACGCGAATATGATATATGGCTCAATCCGGAAAAATGTGTATTCGGAGTCCCCTCTGGTAAGCTGCTTGGATTCATCGTCTCCCATAGAGGAACAGAGGCAAATCCACCTAAAATCCGCGCTCTATCAGAACTTGCAATTCCCATAGAGTGAAGCATGTCCAGAAGCTAGTTGGGTACGTAGCAGCGTTAAGCCGCTTTATCTCTCGCCTCGGACAAAAGGATCTGCCGCTCTATAAGCTGTTGAAGCGGGCCAACAACTTTGAATGGACCGATGAGGCAGCGGCTGCATCAGAAGAAATCAAAACACTATTGGCAACCAATCCCATACTCACGACACCAGGCGCCGGTGATCCCATGTTGTTATACATATCGACCACCAACAAAGTTGTCAGCGTGGTGCTCGTCATTGAACGAGATGAGGAGGGACATAAATTCTAGACTCAGAAACCGATACATTATGTGTCCGAAGTGCTAATGCAGTGCAAGTCCAGATACCCACATTACCAAAAAAATAGCCTACACGGTATTCATGGCGTCGAGGAAACTCAGACACTATTTCCAGGAGTGTGTGGTAACAGTGGCATCTAAGGTCCCCTTGAATGATAGAATCAACAACAGGGACGCCACCGGCCGCATAGCAAAATGGGCCATTGAGCTCCTTCCCTTTGAAATAACCTACAAGCCATGCCGTGCCATTAAATCCTAGGTACTGGCGGACTTCCTGGCTGAATGGACAGAGGCCGAGCTCCCCAAAGAATATAGTGCATACTCCCACTGGACAATGTACTTTGATAGATCCAAGACCTTGGCCGGACTGGGGGCTGGAGTTATCCTCACATCACCCACAGGCGACAACGTACGGTACGTGTTGCAAATCATGTATGATGATTCCAACAATGCAGCCGAATACGAAGCCCTTCTTCACGGTCTTCGGATGGCGGTATCAATGGGCATACGATGGCTAGAGGTACGGGGAGACTCAAACTTGGCCATATCCCAAATTAACAGGGAGTTTGATGGCAAAAACCCAAAGATGGCGGCATATAGAAACGCCGTCCTCAAGATATCTGCTCGGTTCGAGGGGTTGGAATTCCACCACTTCGCTCGGGACAACAACCAAGTCGCCGACATACTGGCCCGTTTGGGCGCCAAGTGCGACCCGGTCCCGAAAAATACCTTCCCGGAGCAGCTCTTTAAACCCTCCGTAGTGTGGCAGGACGACGATAATGGTGGCATTCCGAATACGGTGGACGAAGTTGTTCCCCCCATAAACGAGCTTGTCAATGGCATTATCGATGGCTCTACGATGAATGAAACACCCTCGGATCATGAGTTAATGGTGGTAATAGCGCCATGGACAGAGCCCTTCCTCGTCTACCTTCTTCACAAGGAACTCCCCGACGATCAAACCGAGGCACGACGCATAGTTCAGCGATCCAAGGCTTACAAAGTACACGAGGGTGAGTTATACAAGAAAAGCACAACCGGCATATTATAGCGGTGCATATCCGAGGAGGAAGGACGGGAGATCCTCGCCGAAATCCACGCTAGCATGGGCGGGCATCACACCGCAGTAAGATCCCTTGTCAACAAGGCCTTCCGACCTGGTTTCTTCTGGCCTACATCTTGGATGGACGCCAAGTCACTTGTTCAACATTGCGTAGGGTGTCAACTCTTCGCAAATCAAAGTCACATGCCCAAAGCAGCTCTTTGGACTATTCTGATCACCTGGCCTTTCGTGGTCTAGGGGCTAGACATGGCCGTACCCCTTAAAGGAGGGATCAAGAAAAATAAATACCTCCTGGTCATGGTTGACAAGTTCACCAAATGGATAGAAGCAAAGCTCGTCAAGTTGGCTAAATCCGGACCAGTGATCGACTTTATATCCAGCGTAGTACACTGTTATGGTGTCCCGCATAGTATCATAATGGATAATGGATCCAACTTCATGGCCCAAGAGGTCAAGGACGGGTGCACAAAAATGGGCATAAAGCTCGATTATGCGTTGGTCTATCATTCACAGACCAATGGTCAGGTCGAGCGAGCAAACAGCCTCATCATGAGTAGCATTAAGCCACGTTTGGTCCGATCTCTTCACGAGTCCGACTGTCATTGGGTGGAGGAACTCGACTCCGTTCTATGGGGCCTGCATACCACCCCGAACAGATCAACGGGTTACACACCATTCTTTATGGTCTATGGGGCAGAGGTAGTCCTCCCTTGCGATATTATGCACAACGCACCAAGAGTGCGCATGTACGAGGAAAAGGAGGCCGAGTTGGATCAGCAGGACGACTTAGATGCCTTGGAGGGAGAGCTTGACATAACTCTGGCTCTCTCTACTCTTTAACAACAGCAAGCTCAACGTTACCAAAGTAGGGAGGTCAGGGAAAAAGCATACAACGCGGGCGAACTCGTCCTACGACTCTTGGAGAAGTAGAAGCATAAACTCAAACCCAAATGGGAGGGTCCTTTTATCGTCAACGAAGTACTCGCAGGAGGTGCCTATCGTCTTCGAAGTCCATCCGATAACCGCCTCGAACCAAACCCATGGAACGCAGCTCATTTTCGGTGCTTCTACGGATAAAATGGTCTCGTCTCACTCCCCCACATTTTTTTCCTTTTTTCCTTGTTATTTTTTGCCTTTTTTCTTCTTCTTCCCTTCCCATTCTACTGTTAAACAGGGCCAATTTATTTTCTTACCCCATGTTTGGCTGGACCAATCCTGTACTAAAGATTATCGGCATACACCATAAAGTGTTACATAGAAACACAACACGTGGGGGCTTCTTCTAGTAGCCAACCTTTTTATTTTACAAATATTTTGCTCACACTTACCATGCGCACATGTTTCTTTTGTCATGTTTTATCCATCATATGTATCAATTCAAACTAAGACTTTGCCAAGCTGGGTTGCCTCGCTCGTGTGATTACTTCCTACATTCCCGATTGTTCGGCTAGAGAGTAAAGGGAGGACCTCTACGATTGTTACGACCGGGTCATCCGGACACGTACCTTAGACGGGTGAAGCCGAAAGCGAGCTATCTTATGTAGACAATTGGTTGGCTATGACGGAAACACCTTATACGACTTCAGTCATTATCACAGTTGTTCGAGACTTTTCTTCCCAAAGAACACTTAGCCGCATACTGAAAGTACACGGACTTCCATCTACAATCTTTGTAGAGTCCCGATGAAAGGTATCGATAGAGGTACTATTTTCTTTGAAAGTTGTTTCTTACGCTTAGCAGTAATATAACATATCTTTATGTGTGCTTTCTGTCTATTTGCACAACATGGCCGGATTGCCTGGTTCCCCAAATATAGTCCGTTCTTTTAGAGGAACACATAAGGAGGAACACTCCGGAGCTATTTTCCTCGGGGGAGAAGCCGATGGCCGGTTAAGACAAAGTTTAGAACACAGATTGTCAATACACACATACATATAAATTATAGGTGTGGTTGCTGATCGAGATTATCGATCATGGTGTCAAGGGGGCAGTCTTCTTGGGAAAGACGGGCGGTAGGCATCACCTGGTCATACACCAGGTGGAGTGGCACCTCTTTTCCATCCAATCCCATAGGACCAACCCATGCCATATCTCGGGGTTAAGTCTGGTGAAATGGGTCTTGATCATTGCCCATGCTTCCTGCGCTCCCTCACGGCAAGCCGAAGTCTTACACAGTTCGAATCTGCTTTGAGCTCCCTTGGATCGATCAACGAGTGCAACAAGCCCTTTAGGTGGTTGTTCGGCAGGCAATAGAGCCTTCACCATTTCTTTCATTGGCTTCCGCACGCGCCTGTGGAGAGAGGTCAGCACCTTCAGCGGGTCCCCTTGATATATTCGATCTCCTCTTGAGGATGCTCGGAAAGGAGGCCTGTACATAAGGCAACGACATGCTTACTTTTATTGACAACATCAGATATATTTGTCGATAACAGAATTGTACTTAACGAACACGCCCCTCTGAAGTTTTTGGTTTTCTTCTTGAGCTTGGGCCAATTTAATCTTCAAGCTCTTAATTTCTTAGGCCTGCTTTTGCACAACAGGGCAACTGGCTTGGTGCTGCGGCTCGACATACCTCTGAGAATCTCGAGCTTCTTCCAACTGCCTTTCCTTGTGCCCTATGGATTCGGCTGCTATACGGAATCCACGTGTCAGGTATGATGACACATTAAGATCAGTAGTAAAATGTACACTCACCATGGGCCTCCCACGTGAAACTCTTTACTTATGCCAGTTCGGCCTTCACGGCCTGTACTTCTGCGCGACTCTTCTCGAACTCCTTGGCCACTTGCTCAGCTATTGCTTTGAGGCCTGCGTTAGCAGTCAAACAGTACGGAGATCCTTAATTCGGTTATTTCAAGCCAAATTAAGGCTCGGGGGTTACTGGTCTTACACAAATGTTCGGATTCTATAAAAACCAATCACTTACCTATATGCTGGTTGCTATCAACTTCATAGCCTCATCGAACCCAGCTCGGGCGGCACCAAGCTGTGCGTCTGCCGAGCGTAGGGTGCCGAACTCCTGTTCGGAGAAAATTGGATGCCGCATAGCTTCCCATCGTTGCCGATGATGCATGGCACTCTCCACCTCCTATTTGGTGACAGATACACCATCTCCGGATTCGGTGGGCGCTGGATTAGCCATGGGGACTTCTGTAGCAGAAGCCGCATGGGCGACGGCTCGGGGACTTCAGTCATCTTCAAAAACCCAGGTAACCCCCTCAGTAGGAGAGGGTTGGGCATTGTGCCTAAATATTTCAAATAAGACAAACTAATGTAAGACTATTAATCGCAACTATATGCGGGTGACCGAATAACGTACCTTCGGGATGAGCGGGTAGGTGGATTCTCCCCCATAACCGGTTCCTTCACAGGATCTCTGTTGGCCTTTGACTCGGCCGCAGCTTCGGCTACCGGTGTATGTCGCATGGATCGGCGGCATTTGGGAGTCGGGACTGACGCGTCCGAGATGCTCTTGGTGGCTGGCCTCTCGCGGGAGGAGTTTTTCTTCTTGCCCGTGGCATGGAGGGAGAAGGACCCGGGGTAATCAACTATGATAGCCACTGTGGATTTGATGATGCTGTCCTGGAAATAGACTCCGTCTGCAAAATCAAGTAAAAGATCCAGGTCCTCATTTAAGCCCGGATCGTTGTCACGAGCATGGTTCTCGGTCTGAGGAGCCGGAGAGTTAACTTTCTCGATGAAGCTCCTCCATTCCCGTTCATGCCAGGTTTCGGTTAAATAGAATGCGGAATGAAAATCCTGAACTGTGTTCGTATTTGAAAGATAAAGGCTTACCCATTCGATGGGATTATGGGCCGAATATCCTTCCTTGGTTGCCCGCCGAACAAAATCTTCTTGCTCTCCTTTGTATAGGTCGGCAAGTGCGACGGCTAACACCGTCAGATCAGCGGGCCCTTGTTTTCGGGAGTGCATGGTGTCGCTTGTCTTGTTGTATTTCCATAAGGGGTGTACCCTCTATTGGAGGGGCTACACACCCCGGGAGATGACGACGGCCATGACGTCGATCATGGTCAGTCGATGGTGGGCGAGCAACCGCACCAGCGTGGCAAGACGCTGCACTTCGGTGCTTTCCCCCTGGGATGAGCTCCTAGGTCACCAGTTGTACCTCTTCTTTGGGAGGAAGTCGGAGTATTCGGGAAGACCTGTCCGAGTTGGCTCGAATAGGGGGACATTTTCGATGTAAAACCATTCCGAAGTCCACACTTAGGATTTCTTCGACGTGCCCACCGGATACCCCGTCCCCGCTATGCGGCATACCTTGGCTCCGCCGACCTCCAAAATTACCTTGTCCTGAGTTCGAGGGACGAGGCAAAAGTATTTCCTCCACAAATCGAAATGTGCTTCGCACCCTAAGAACATCTCGTAGAGAGCGACGAAGCCCGAGATGTGTAAAATTGATTCTAGAGTAAGGTGGTGGAGATGGATCCCATAGAACTCTAGCAGCCCCCTCAGGAATGGATGGATTGGGAACCCCAAGGCCTCCATGGAGGAAGGGGACAAAGCATATGCGCTCCCCCTTAGTAGGATTGGGGAAACGCTCATCGAAAACCTCATCGCCGTAAGTAAGCAGACCTGCGTGGGTCGCTGCCAGATCTGAAGAAGGAAGATATCCCTAGGTCTCCAGGTTGCGGAGCCATAGGAGTGTGACAGAACAACTTGTCTAGTCTCCTGGGCATGAGCCGTAGGGGCGTGCGGAGGAGCTGGGGGCGTTAGCCATGTTTTGTGTAGAGCTTCCGCTGGGAGTTTCTTTCGATGACGAGGAAAAGAATGTGGTCTGAGCCGCGATTTTTTGTGGTTAAATGGGTGGTGCCTCTATTACAGAGGGGTAGGATTGTAAAAATCACAGACCACTCGCCTCCCCACGATGTGTGAAAATCGAGGAACACGTGTAGTTATTATAATGAACCTGCACCCGCGACGCTTGGGATCTTACCGAAGACTGGTCGGTTACCGAACGGAGAGGGACTCGCCTCGCAAGTCAAAGACAACGACATGAGGAGATTGACCGGATATATATCGGCGTTGAAAGCTAGTCCGGGGGTTACTGAGGGTGTCCTGGATTAGGGGGTCCTTGGATGGCCAACCTATTGTTTATGGGCCGGACTATATGGGTCGTCAGGTGAGCATCGGACGATTAGAAGACCACCAGCACCAGATGGAAGCTTCGAGGAGCCATGACGTACTCTCCAAGTTATTAGTTGTAGTTAGGCATGTTTATCTCTTCGACATGTAACTGACCATGTGTAAACCCTAGGCATCCTCAACATCTATACAAGCCGGAGGGTTTTAGGGTATGGAGAGAGGACAACTCATCTAGGGTTAGCTATTCGATCTCGAGGTAGATCAACTCTGTAACCCCCATACCACCAATACAATCAAGCATGACGTAGGGTATTACCTCCATAGGAGGGCCCGAACTTGGGTAAATTTGTGTCCCCTTTGTCTCCTGTTATCGTCGATTCTAGTCTCACAGTTCGGGACCCCCTACCTGAGATCCGCCGGTTTTGACACTGACACGTGTTGTTTCTGTTAAAATAGGAGATCACTGTTATCATGGATTATGTGATATGGGTGCCAGTGTGAGTGCAATTCGCTTTACCTTATATAAAGAAATTATGAATGATATTGCACCAGCTGAGTAGAGGAAATTGATGTTACAATTAAGCTTGCTAATAGAGATACTATCACACCAGTTGGGATTGTTAGAGATGTTGAAGTCTTGTGTGGGAAGATAAAATATCCTACTGATTTTCTTGTCCTTGGTTCCCCACAAGATGATTTTTGTCTCATTATATTTGGCAGGCCTTTCTTGAGTACTGTTGATGCTAGGATAGATTGTGAGAAGGAAATTGTTACTGTAAGTTTTGGGGACACGTCTCATGAGTTTAATTTCTCTAAATTTCATAGACAACCCCATGATAAAGAATTTCCTAGTAAGGATGAAATTATTGGTCTTGCTTCTATTGTTGTGCCTCCTACTGATCCTTTAGAACAATATTTTCTAGACCATGAAAAAGATATGCATATGAATGAAAGAAATGAAATAGATAAGATTTTCTTTGATCAGCATCCTATTTTGAAACATAACTTGTTTGTTAAAATACTTGGGGATCCTCCTCCACCCAATGGTGATCCCGTGTTTGAGCTTAAACAATTACCGGATACTCTGAAATATGCTTATTTGGATGAAAAGAAGATATATACTGTTATTATTAGTGCTAACCTTTCAGAGCATGAAGAAATGAGATTATTGATAACTCTAAAGAAGCACCGTGCTGCTATTGGATATACTCTTGATGATCTTAAGGGCATTAGTCCCACTCTATGCCAGCATAAAATCAACAGGAGCCAGATGCTAAACCAGTTGTTGATCACCAACAACGGTTAAATCCTAAAATGAAAGAGGTGGTAAGAAATGAAATATTAAAGCTTCTGGAGGCAGGTATTATTTATCCTATTGCTGCTAGTAGATGGGTTAGTACCGTTCATTGTGTCCCTAAGAAAGGAGGTATTCCCATAGTTCCTAATGATAAAGTGATTGATCCCGCAAAGAATTGTTACAGGATATAGGATGGTAATTGATTTTAGGAAATTAAATAATGCTACTAGGAAAGATCATTACCCTCTACCTTTTATTGATAAAATTCTAGAAAGACTATCCAAACACACACATTTTTACTTTCTAGACGGTTATTCTGGCTTCTCTCAAATACCTGTGTCAAAAGAGGACCAAGAGAAGACCACTTTTACTTGCCCTTTCGGTACCTTTTCTTATAGACGTATGCCTTTTGGTTTATGCAGTGCACCTGCTATCTTTCAAAGATGTATGACTGTTATATTCTCTGATTTTTTTGAAAGGATTGTTGAGGTTTTCATGGATGATTTTTCCATTTACAAAACTTCTTTTGATGATTGTTTGAGAAACCTTGATCGAGTTTTGCAGAGATGTAAAGAAACTAATCTTGTCTTGAACTGGGAGAAGTTCCACTTTATGGTGAATGAAGATATTGTCTTGGGACACAAAATCTCCAAAATAGGTATTGAAATTGACAAACCCAAAGTTGGTGCTATTGAAAAAATGTCGTGTCCTACGGATATCAGAGGTATAATAAGTTTCCTTGGTCATTCTGGTTTCTATAGGAGGTTTATGAAAGACTTCTCTAATATTTCTAGGACTCTCACTAATATTTTGCAAAAATATGTTCCATTCGTTTTTGATGATTATTGCGTAGAAGCATTTGAAATTCTTAAGAATGCCTTGATTTTTGCACCTGTTGTTCAACCACCTGATTGGAACCTACCCTTTGACATTATGTGTGATGCTAGTGATTATGCCGTCGGTGCTATTTTAGGACAAAGAGTTGATAAGAAATTAAATGTTATCCATTAAGCTGGTAAAACTCTAGACAACTCTCAAAGAAACTATGCTACCATTGAAAAGGAACTTTTAGCGGTTGTGTTTGCTTGTGATAAGTTCAGACCTTATATTGTTGATTCCAAAGTAACTGTTCACACTGATCATGCTGCTATTAAATATATTATGGAAAATAATGATGCTAAATCTAGACTTATCAGATGGGTTCTTCTGCTACAAGAATTTGATTTGCTTATTGTTGATAGAAAGAGTCTTGATAACCCCGTAGCAGATAACTTGTCTAGGTTAGAAAATGTTCTTGATGACCCACTACCTATTGATGATAGCTACCATGATGAACAATTAGCTGTCATAAATGCTTCGCGTAATGCTCCATGGTGTGCTGATTATGCTAATTACATTGTTGCTAAACTTATACCGCCTAGTTTCACATACCAACAAAACAAAAAGTTCTTCTATGATTTAAAACATTACTTTTGGGATGATCCACACCTTTATAAAGAAGGAGTAGATGGTATCAATAGATGTTGTGTACCTGAGCATGAACAGGAACAGATCCTACACAAGTGTCATTCTGAGGCCTACGGAGGACACCACGCTGGAGATAGAACTGCACACAGGGTATTACAATCTGGGTTTTATTGGCCTACTCTCTTCAAGGATGCTCATAAGTTTGTCTTGTCATGTGATGAACGTCAAAGAATTAGCGACATTAGTAGACGTCAAGAAATGCCTATGAATTACTCTCTTCTTATTGAACCATTTGATGTTTGGGGTTTTGATTATATGGGACCTTTTCCAAAGTCCAATGGGTATACTCATATTCTAGTTGTTGTTGATTATGTTACTAAGTGGGTAGAAGCTATTCCAACTAGTAGTGATGATCATAACACCTCTATTAAAATGTTGAAATAAGTTATTTTCCCTGGATTTGGAGTCCCTAGATATTTAATGACTGATGGTGGTTCACACTTTTTTCGTCGCGCCTTCCGTAAATTGCTTGATAAGTATGACGTCAATCATAGGATTGCATCTCCTTATCACCCTCAGTCTAGTGGTCAAGTAGAATTAAGCAATAGAGAAATTAAATTGATCTTGCAAAAGACTGTTAATAGATCTAGAAAGAATTGGTCTAAGAAACTTGACAATGCATTATGGGCCTATAGAACTACTTATAAAAACCCTATGGGCATGTCTCCATATAAAATGGTTTATGGTAAAGCATGCCACTTACCTCTAGAACTAGAGCATAAAGCTTATTCGGCAATCAAAGAGCTTAATTATGATTTCAAACTTGCTGGTAAGAAGAGGTTATTTGACATTAGCTCACTTGATGAATGGAGGACCCAGGCCTATGAGAATGCCAAGTTGTTTAAAGAAAAAGTTAAGAGATGGCATGATAAAAGGATACAAAAGTGTGAATTCAATGTAGGTGACCATGTCTTGCTATACTTAAAGATTTTTAGCAGGAAAGCTTCTCTCTAAATGGGAAGGGCCTTACATTGTCGAGGAACTATATCGTTCCGGTGCCATCAAGATCAACAATGCCGAGGGCACAAATCTGAAGGTGGTAAACGGGTAGAGAATCAGACACTATATCTCAGGTACTCCCATAAATGTTGAAACCAATATTATCAATACCATAACTTTGGAGGAGTATATTACGGAGACCTACCAGAACGTTTCAGACTCCGAAAAGGAATAGGTATGTGGTATGGTAAGTAAACCGACTCCAAAACTTTCCCAACAACAATTTTTCTCAGTTCTGGAATATTTAATAAATTAGGAAAATTTAAAGCAGTCCGAAGGGTGCATGAGGAGGTCACAAGCCTGCCAGGCACGGCCAGGGGGTATGTGGTATGGTAAGTAAACCGACTCCAAAACTTTCCCAGCAACAATTTTTCTCAGTTTGGGAATATTTAGTAAATTAGGAAAATTTAAAGCAGTCCGAAAGATGTATGAGGAGGTGACAAGACTGCCAGGCGCGGCCACCCCCTGGCCGCGCCTAGGTGGCTTGTGACCACCTCGTGCACCCTCCGGACTCCGTTTTCTTGTAAGGCACTCCTTTAGGTGGGTAAAAATTCATTATATAATGTCCCGCTGGATTTGACCACCGTACCACGGAAAAATCCTATGTTCTTTTTTGTTGTTGTTCTTCGGACAGATTTAGACCGTCATGACGTCCGCAAGTGCTATGAAGGACAAGTTCTTCGAGAAGGTCATCAACCCTTATCTTGCGGAGGTGCTGCGACACCCTCAAACCATAGAGATGCATGAGGGGGTGCTGCACATCCATGATGTTGAAGGGCCAAAGAAGATTGGAAGCATGGAAACGAGGCTCGAAGTAGTGGAGTAGGAAGTCTTCAAGTGCCAAGGGATGGTGGAACATGGACTCAATGCCAATCATATGATGATCTCAGAGTTTGCCCATAGACACAAGATGGACACCAAGGACATCGGGGGAGCACATCTTCAAGCTTTATGAGAGAATCGAGCATCTCCAAGCCTAGATCTATGATTTGCAAAACCAAAACTGTGAGTATGAATACATATTTAAGAGAATGAGCTTGGCTGCAGATTTGAGGATCCCGGAAACTCGTTCATCTTTTTAAAATGGTGAGCATACGCCTTGGAACACGGAGGACAAGCTTCCAACCTCATCAACAACTCCACCACCATCACCTCCGAAGAAGGACATCTAAACACACGGGTATGGACACTCCCCTTGGCTCGTGCCATGCTTGGGGGAGGTGCCCCGGTATTGTATCACCATCACATCTTTTACTTTTCTTGGTTTTCCTAGTTTGATCCTTTTGGTTTTATCCTGATCTAGTAGAATAAATTTTTAGTGTGATCTAGCTTTGAGTTTTGCTTTAGTTTCCCCTTATGTAAGCAAGTCCGAGAGTTATATAATGAAAAGTTGTTTTCATGTGAGGGCTTTGCTTGTTTGCCATGATCTTGAGAAAAATAAATAAGAAATAAAAATAAGAATAGAGTAAAAGTAAAGAGTATATATGATGATCTTATGGGGAGTGATGAATTCACATGCAAGAAGTATGTCGGTTGAAATTTGTGGGAGTTGACAAACATAGTGATTGGTCATTGGTGCAATTAAAAAGGAAGTAATAAAGAAAGAGAGGTTCACATATAAATATATTATCTCGGACATCTTTTATGATTGTGAGCACCTATAAAATATTATATGTTAAGAAGTTGATGTTGGACAAGGAAGACAACATAATGGGTTATGTTTGCTTATTTCCGAATAGAAGTTATATGGTTATAGATCCTTCAACATGTAGTGCTTGCTTCCACCTCACACTAGCCAAAGTTTTCGCACCAAGTAGAGATACTACTTGTGCATCCAAACACCCTCAACCCAGTTTTGCCATGAGAGTCCACCATACCTACCTATGGATTGAGTAAGATCCTTCAAGTAAGTTGTCATCGGTGCATAAAGCAATAAGAATTGCCCCTAAATATGTATGATCTTTTATTACAAAGGAAATAAGCGTTGTACAAACTTGTGATAGTAAAGAAATAAAAGTGACGGACTGCATAACAAAGGTTGCTATCACAAAGGGCAATACAACGCGACATTCCTTTGCATTAAGGGTTTGCACATCCGAAAACAAAAAGCGCATGACAACCTCTCCTTCCCTCTGTGAAGGGCCTATCTTTTACTTTTACTTCTTAAGTACTTACCTTTATGCAATAGTCATGGTGATCTTCACCACTTACTACATTTTGCCTATTTCCCTTGGCAAGCATTATGTGTTGGACAAGGATCCAAACACATATATCCACTCAGGTGTGGGTAATCATGAGTTACTAGTGTTGACATCACCCTTGAGGGTAATAGTTGGGAGGCGAAACTATAAGCCCCTATCTTTCTCTGTGTTCAATTGAAGCTCCGACCTCATGAGTACCATATGAGTGTTAGCAAGTATGAAAGACTAAAAGATGATTGAGTATGTGAATTTGCTTTACAAGCTCTTATATTGAGTCTTTTCGATGTTGTGATAAATTGCAAATTGCTTCAATGACTGAGAGCATAGTTTGTTGGTTGTCAATAGAGTTCTTGGTTCATACTTTTACCCTGTGAATGAATTGTTACTCCAGTATAAGAAATTATATATGAATAAGTGTTGTTGTTCTCAAGATGATCATGATGCCTTCATGTCCGTATTTTATTTTATCGACACCTCTATCTCTAAATATCTGGACATATTTATGGATCTCGGCTTTCGCTTAAGGACAAGCGAGTTCTAAGCTTGGGGAGTTGATACATCCATTTTGCATCATGCTTTTATAATGATATTTATTGTATTATGGGCTGTTATTACACATTATGGTACAATACTTATGCCTTTTATCTCCTATTTTATAAGGTTTACATGAAGAGGGAGAATGCCGGCAGTTGTAATTCTGGACTGGAAAAGGAGCAAATCTGGGAGACCTATTCTGCACAACTCCAAAAGTACTGAAAAGTCACGAATAATTATTTTGGAATATATAAAAAATATTAGGCGAAACAGATACCAGACGGGGCCCACCAGGAGGTCACAAGCCTGCCAAGCACGGTCACCCCCTGGCCACGCCTAGGTGGCTTGTGACCCACCTGGCAGGTCCCCAACGCCCATCTTCTGCTATATGAAGGGTTTTGACCTGGAAAAATCATAAGAGAGCTTTCAGGATGAAGCGCCGCCGTCTCGAGGCAGAACTTGGGCACAACCAATCTAGAGCTCCGACGTAGCTATTCTGCCAGGGAAACTTCCCTCACGGAGGGGGAAATCAAATCCATCGTCATCACCAACGATCCTCTCGTTGAGAGGGGGTCAATCTACATCAACATATTCACCAGCACCACCTCCTCTTCAAAACCCTAGTTCATCTCTTGTATCCGTTCTTTGTCTCAAACCTTAGATTAGTACATGTGGGTTGCTAGTAGTGTTGATTACTCCTTGTAGGTGATGCTAGTTGGTTT
The DNA here is from genome assembly GCA_022496015.1 of Hordeum marinum. Lineage (NCBI taxonomy): Eukaryota > Viridiplantae > Streptophyta > Magnoliopsida > Poales > Poaceae > Hordeum > Hordeum marinum. The sequence goes on along the minus strand of CM039676.1, from coordinate 102,926,716 downwards.
ATTTGGTGGAAGATCATATGTTCAGATCCTTTATGATAATTAATACTCCTCTGATTATGAACATGAACATTCTCTGTGAGTAGTTACGTTTGTTCCTGAGGACATGGGATAAGTCTTGTTATAAGTAATCATGTGAATTTGGTATTCGTTCGATATTTTAATGAGATGTATGTTCTCTCTCCTCTAGTGGTGTTATGTGAATGTCGACTACATAACACTTCACCATTATTTGGGCCTAGGGGAAGGCATTGGGAAGTAATAAGTAGATGATGGGTTGCTAGAGTGATAGAAGCTTAAACCCTAGTTTATGTGTTGCTTCATAAGGGCTGATTTGGATCCATATGTTTCATGCTATGGTTAGATTTAACTTAATTCTTCTTTCGTAGTTGCGGATGCTTGCGAGAGAGGTTAATCATAAGTGGGAGGTTTGTCCAAGTAAGGGCAGAACCCAAGCTCCGGTCCACCCACATATCAAATTATCAAAGTAGCGAACGCGAATCAAACGAACATGGTGAAAACTAGGTTGATGGAAATTCCCATGTGTCCTCGGGAGCGCTTCATTTTATATAAGAGTTTGTCCAGGCCTGTAATTTGCTACAAAAAGGATTGGGCTACCTTGCTGCACCTTTTCTACATTTGTTACTTCTTACTCGTTACAAATTATCTTATCACAAAACTATTTGTTACCAATAATTTTAGTGCTTGCAGAGAATACCTTACTAAAAATAGCTTATCATTTCCTTCTGCTCCTCGTTGGGTTCGACACTCTTACTTATCGAAAGGACTACGATAGATCCCCTATACTTGTGGGTCAACAACCGTGCCCACTCTAGTGTCACAAGCGTCAGTCTCAAAGGTGAAGGACCGCTTGAAGTCCGGGAGCGCGAGCATGGGCATTCTCACAGATATGTCTCCAACGTATCTATAATTTATGAAGTATTCATGCCATGTTTACAATAATTCTATATTATTTTGGTATGATTTTATTTGAACTAACCTGGACTGACGTTGTTTTCAGCAGAACTACTGTGGTGTTGTTTTTGTGTAGAAATAAAAGTTCTCGGAATGAGCTGAAAATTTACGGAGAATTTTTTTGGAAAATATATAAAATACTGGAGCGAAGAGTCGCCGGAGAGGAAGGCCGAGGAAGCCACAAGCCACAGGGGTGCCCCCTAGGGCGTGCCCCTGGCTTGTGACTTCCTCGGGAACCTTCTTGACGTGGGACCGACGCCAAAAATTCCTATAAATACTAAAAAAACCAAAAAGAAACCTAGATCAGGAGTTCCACCGCCGCAAGCCTCTATGGCCATGAAAAACTAGCCGGGAGCCCGTTCCGGCACCCTGCCATAGAGGGAAACCATCACCGGAAGCCATCTTCATCATCCCGGCGGTCTCCATGACGAGGAGGGAGTAGTTCACCCTCGGGGCTGAGGGTATGTACCAATAGCTATGTGTTTGATCTCTCTCTCTCATGTTCTTGAGATAACACAATCTTGATGTATCGCGAGCTTTATTGATATAGATGAATCATATGGAGTTTTCCCCTCTCTATCTTCTTGTGATGAATTGAGTTTTCCCTTTGAAGTTTTCTTATCGGATTGGATCTTTAAGGATTTGAGAACACTTGATGTATGTCTTGCGATGGGATGTTTTATCGATCTACTTGATGTATGTTTTGGTGATCAACTTGCGGGTTCCGTGACCCTGGGAATCTATGCATAGGTGTTGGCACACGTTTTCATCTTGACTCTCCGGTAGAAACTTTGGGGCACTCTTTGAAGTTCTTTGTGTTGGATTGAATATAATGAATCTAAAATTGTGTGATGCATATCGTATAATCAAGCCCACGGGTACTTGTGGTGACATTGGAGTATCTAGGTGATAGTAGGGTTTTGGTTGATGTGTATCTTAAGGTGTTATCTTAGTATGAACTCTAGGGCTGTTCATGACACTTATAGAGGATAGCTCATGAGATTGATCAGAAAAGATAACTTTGAGGTGGTTTCGTACCCTACAATAATTTCTACGTTTGTTCTCCACTATTTGTGACTTTCGAGTGAACTCTTTGTCGCACATGAGGGGTTTACACATCATTCAAAATTGTTATTATTGTTGAGAGAACTTGCACTAGTGAAAGTATGAACCCTAGGCCTTGTTTCTAAGCATTGCAATACCGTTTGTGCTCACTTTTGTTACTAGTTACCTTGCTGTTTTTGTATTTTCATATTACAAAAACCTATATCTACCATCCATATTACACTTGTATCACCATCTCTTCGCCAAACTAGTGCACCTATACAATTTACCATTGTATTGGGTGTGTTCGGGACACAAGAGACTCTTTGTTATTTGGTTTTGAGAGACACCATCTTTGTCCTACACCTCGCATGGATTGATAAACCTTAGGTCATCCACTTGAGGGAAAATTGCTACTGTCCTACAAAACTCTGCGCTTGGAGGCCCAACACGGGTCTACAAGAAGAAGGTTGTGTAGTAGACATCACTCACCATGGTCTGCTTGAGCATGTCGAACACTCATGTGAGTAGTTGGGTCAATGGCTTTGCGATGATGCCATAGTGAGGGACAAACTTGCGGTACTACCATGTCAGGCCCAAGAAGTCGTGCAACTCTATGGGTGTTGTGGGCACCAGCCACACTTTCATGGCGCTGGTCTTGCTAGCATCTGTGGTGACACCGTCCTTGGAAATGACGTGCCCAAGGTACTCAATGATGGTTTGGGCAAATGAGCACTTGCTGGCCTTGGCGAACAATTAATGTTCTTAAAGGAGTTGTAGGGTGAGGCGCAGATGATGTTCGTGTTCCTTTAGATCAGTGTTGAAAACCAGTATATCATCGAGGAAAATGATGATGAACTTATGGACATAGCGCCCGAACACGGTGTTCATCAGGCACTGGAATGTTACTAGGGCGCAGAGGCTGAACAACATCACCCTAAAATGGTAGCGCCCGTGGTGTGTCTTGAAGGTAGTCTTTTCTTTGTCCTCCTCGCCGATACGTCTCCAACGTATCTATAATTTTTGATTGTTCCATGCTATTATATTATCTGTTTTGGATGTTTTATATGCATTAATATGCTATTTTATATTATTTTTGGGACTAACCTATTGACCTAGTGCCCAGTGCAAGTTTCTACTTTTTTCCTTGTTTTTGAGTATTGCAGAAAAGGAATATCAAACGAAGTCCAAATGGAATAAAATCCTACGATGATTTTTCTTGGAACAGAAGGAACCTACGAGACTTGGAGAAGAGGCAGAAGGTCTATGGGTGGGCCACAAGCCACCCAGGCGCGTCCTGGGGGGGTGCCTTGGCTTGTGGGCCCCCCATAGCTCCTCCAGCCCTAATGTTCTGCCTATAAATTCAGAAATATTCCCCCAATACCAAAAAGAGCCACGATAATACTTTTCCACCACCAGAAGCCTCCATTCCTGAGAGATCCAATCTTGGAGCCTTTTTCGGTAATCTGCCGAAGGGGGATTCGATCACTGAGGGCTTGTACATCAACTCCATTTCCCTTCCGATGATGTGTGAGTAGTTCACCATAGACATATGGGCCCATAGCTAGTAGCTAGATGGCTTCTTCTCTCTCTATGTTCTTCATGTTCTCCATGATCTTCATAGGGATCTATCTGATGTAATACTCTTTTGTGGTGTGTTTGTCGAGATACGATGAATTGTGGTTTTATGATCAGATTATCTATGAATATTATTTGAATCTTCTCTCAATTCTTATATGCATGATTTCATATCTTTGCAAGTCTCTTCGATTTATTGGTTTGGTTTGGCCAACTAGATTGGTAATTCTTGCAATGGGAGAAGTGCTTAGTTTTGGGTTCAATCTTGCGGTGTCCTCACCCAGTGACATAGTAGGGGTAGCAAGGCACGTATTTGTATTGTTTCCATCAAGGATAAAAAGATGGGGTTTTCATCATATTGCTTGAGTTTATCCCTCTACATCATGTCATCTTACTTAATGCGTTACTCTGTTCTTCATGAACTTAATACTCTAGATGCAGGTAGGAGTCAGTCGATGTGTGGAGTAATAGTAGTAGATGCAAAATCGTTTCGGTCTACTTGACACGGACGTGATGCCTATATGCATAATCATTTCCTTGGATATTTTCATAACTATGCGCTTTTCTATCAATTGCTCAACAGTAATTTGTTCACCCACCGTATTATTTTCCTTCAAGAGAGAAGCCTCTAGTGAAACCTATGGCCCCCGGGTCTATTTTCCATATTATATTTTCAGATCTATAAACCAAAAATATCAAAAATACCTTGCTGCAGTTTTATTTACTTTTACTGCTAGAAATCTTTTATATATCTCTATCAGATCTCATCCTTGCAAGTAACCATGAAGAGATTGACAACCCCTTTATAGCGTTGGGTGCAAGTGTTTGATTGTTTGTGTAGGTGCGTAAATTGGGGCCTTGCTTGTTCCTCCTACTGGATTGATACCTTGGTTCTCAACAAATGAGGGAAATACTTATCTACTTTGCTGCATCACCCTTTCCTCTTCAAGGGAAACCAACGCAAGCTCAAGAAGTAGCACTCGGGCACGCGGATCTGATGATAGCCCGTGCGTAGATCAATTTTGGAGAAGTACTGAGCGCCAGTCAATTCATCCAATAGTTCATACACCACTGGCGGCAAAAATTTGTTCTTCAAGGTCATCGTGTTTAGCCGTCTGAAATCCAATCAGAATCTCCAACTGTCGTCCTTCTTTTTGACCAGTAGGGCCGGAGCTGCGTACAAGCTCATGATGTGTGCTATAACTTTGGAGCTGAGCATGTCTTGCACTTGCTTCTCAATTTCATCCTTCCGCGCATGTGAGTAGCGGTAGGGCTTGGTGTTTATTGGTGTAGTACCTGGCTCAAGGTTGATGCCATGATCATACTGACAGTGCGGGGGTAGGGTTTTGGGTTCATCAAATACATCCTCAAATGCAGAGATCACTTTCTGAATGTTTGGTGGTACTGGTTGAGAAGGCGGTTTCTGAGCTCGTTCCACTGTAACAAGCACTGCTGTCCAAATGTCGTTCACCACTTCCATCTGATGTAGCTCGTAGGCATCCAACTGAGCAATGTGAGGAAGATCTGATGTGCGCACTCCTTGTAACTCGACGGTCTTTCCATCAACGATGAATGTTAGCATTTCCATTGCCAATGACAGGTTATCAGACTATGCTGGGAGAGCCAATCGATGCCAAGGACGCCATCGTATGCACTCGGTGGCGGCAGCTAGAGATTTGTATGGAATGTGTGTCCTGGCACCTTCCATGGTAAGTGGTGGACAATCTTGTTGCAATGTAGCTACTGGTCGTTGGCCACCCGTACTCACACTGGAGGTAGTGCATCTTTGCCCACTTGTGCATGCAATCGAATGGTAGGAGGTCCTCTTCTCCGAAGATGACATGGTGGGACAGTGAGCAACACTCGGGCTCTTGATTGACTTGTGCATCAAGCAACTGCAACGGGTGCATCGTGTCGTCAGACATAATTTCATCGAAGTCACCTACTTCGATCATGAGGATTTGGCCTGTGTATTTGCACTTGTGTTCCTTGGAGTATTTATCTCCACACATTGTAAATAGAGGCCATTAGCTCTTCAAAATCTAAGAGTTGACGTTCTTGAGCGTATTCATCACCGCCCTGTCGGGGAGGAACGACCCCACGAACTTGTCTTGCCGCAGCTGCTATCAGCGATTGACGACCCATTGGAATTGGCGTGACATAGTGTGTGTTGTTTCTCCAGCTCCTCCTCCTTAATGCATGCAAACACCGCGTCACGTGTGATACCAGTCGGGGCTTGCAAGCGCACTCCTAGCCGGAGCTCATCCTTGAGGCCGAGCAGGAATTGGGAGATGAAAAATTGTGTGCTCAAATTGGGATCCAGGGACAACATGTGCTACATCGATGTCTCGAATTGCTGACGGTATTCCTGCACACTGCCTATCTGCCTTAATTTAACAAATTGGTGTAGGTGCACTGCAAATTCTTCAGACCAGAATTCCTCTTCCATAGTTGCTCTGAAGGTCGCCCATGTCAGCCTCGGGTGTGATTGGTGATATGCCTGAATCCACATCGCCATGAGAGCATCCATGTAGAGTGCGGTGGTGGTAACCCACATGTTTGGAAGCACCCTGTAGGGCTCGAAGTAGGAGGTGCATCGCTCGAGCCAGATGCGGGGTGCGTGGCTGTTGAACCGTGGGAAATCATGCTTGGGGGGCTTCGTGTAGTAGTCGTCGTTGCGATCGGATGCCATGGGCGATGGTGCTCGCATGTGTAGCACTAGAGGCCCTTGAATGACGAGCCGCACAAACAGCAGTTGTGTGCGCGCCATCTGTATAGAGGGGTAGTAGCACTAGACAGGGCGGTGGGGGTGGTGGTACACGGGCAGAGGAGCCCACGGACGTTGTGACACTCGATGGAGATGTGGCGCTGGGGTTGGCCGCGACGGCGGGGTCGGTCGGCGGGGCTGACTTGCGGGCCTCGATGACCCACAAGTGTAGGGTTTCAATCATAGTACTTTCGATAGGTAAGAGTGTCAAACCCAACGAGGAGAAGAAGGAAAAGACAAGCGGTTTTCAGCAAGGTAATTTCTGCAAGCACTAAAAAATTATAGGTAATAGGTAGTTTGATAGCAAGATAATTGGTAACGAGCAACTAATGGTAACGGTAAATAAAGTTCAGCAAGGTAGCCCAATCCTTTTGTGGCAAAGGACAAGCCAAATAGGTCTCTTATAATAAGCAAAGCGTTCTTGAGGGTACACGGGAATTTCATCTAGTCACTTTCATCATGTTGGTTTGATTTGTGTTCGCTACTTTATAATTTGATATGTGGGTGGACCGGTGCTTGGGTGCTATTCTTACTTGAACAAACTCCCACTTATTATTAACCCCCTCGCAAGCATCCGCAACTACGAGAAAGTATTAAGATAAAATCTAACCATAGCATTAAACATGTGGATCCAAATCAGCCCTTAGGAAGTAGCGCATAAACTACGGTTTAAGCTTCTGTCACTCTAGCAACCCATGATCTAATAACTAATCCACAATGCATTCCCTTAGGCCCAAGGATGGTGAAGTGTCATGTTGTCGACGTTCACATGACACCACTAAGGGAATCACTACATACATATCATCAAAATATCGAACACATATCAAATTCACATGATTACTTGCAACGTGACTTCTCCCGAGACCTCAAGAACAACGGTAACTACTCAAAAATAATATTCATGCTCAAGATCAGAGGTGTATTAAATAGCATAATGGATCTGAACATATAATCTTCCACCAAATAAACCATATAGTAATCAACTGCGTACTATAATCAACACTACTAGTCACCCACATGTACCAATCAGAGGTTTCGATACAAAGATTGAACACAAGAGATGAACTAGGGTTTGAGAGGAGATTGTGATGTTGAAGATGCTGATGAACAACGGCCTCCCAAAGATGAGAGGGTTTTTGGTGATGATGATGGCTTCGATTTCCCCCTCTGGGAGGGAAGTCCCCTCGGCAGAATCGCTCCTCCGAAGGGCAAAAGTGCTCCTGCCTAAGTTCCGCCTCGAGACGACGACATTCCATCCCGAAAGTCCTCTCCTTATTTTTCCAGGTCAAAACATCTTAAATACCAGAAGATGGCCACCGGAGGTGGGCCGGGCTGAGCACAACCCACCTGGGCGCGCCCTGGTGTCTTGTGCTCACCAGGTGGCCCCCCTTCGGTTGTTATTTGCTCCAGTATTTTTTATATATTCCAAAATAATCCTCTAGAAAGTTTCAGCTCATTTCAATATGTGCAAAATAAGTATCCGTGATATGCCTTTTCAGGTCCAGAATTCTAGCTACCAACATTCTCCCTCTTTGTGCAAACCTTGCATATTATGAGAGAAAAGGCATTAGAATTACTCCATGAAGCATTATTACGTATAAAAATATTATAAATAATAGTATGAAATTAGGATGCAAAATGGATGTATCAACTCCCCCAACCTTAGACCTCTCTTGTCCTCAAGCGAAAGCCGATATCGGAAAACATGTCCACATGGTTTGGGAGAGAGGTGTCAATAAAAACAAAAATACGGACATATTAACATCATGCTTATTATCATAGTAGCGACAAAGTTTTATCATAAAACTCTTTGATAAAACTTTTATTCTCTAACATCATCATATAACTTCTTATGAACAAGTAACAATTCATCACAACATAGAAGTAAAAAGCATAAACCTTATTGGAAACCAACAAACTATGTTCTTGGCCAACTTTGCAACTATAATTCAACATATTTTCAGGAAGGGTCTCGTGTCAGAGCCTTTTGGCAAGTCCACGTACTCAACCATCATTTATTCCTTTATGATTGCTAACACTCACAGCATACCCATGGGCAAAAAGTTTCAAGCGAACACATAGAAAGATAGGGGCTTATTGTCATGGGGGACGAACACCTATGGGATCGGAGGGACCCCTTTCGGTTTGTGGGGGAGAAGGATTGTGCAAAGAGCAGGTCTGGAGAACAGCACGTGGGGATCTTACCCAGGTTCGGGCCGCAAAGATGCGTAAAACCCTACTCCTGCATGGTTGTATTGCGAGTGTTCTTAGGGTTCTAGCTATAGAAGCACTATGAGCAGCTGTCATGCGCGTGAGCTAGGGAATTGGTCAAAAGGATCCAAAGATCCAAAGATCAAAAGATCCTCTCCCTTCTGTAACGCCTTGGGCCTCCTTTTATACTCTAAAGGGGAACCCAACAGTGGTGTACAATGCGTACACAGGATGTACAGAGCTACAGTGCTATCATACCTAACACTAACAGAGTAGGACATGCGCATTCAATGCACCGTCAGGCATCTTTGTCCGTCTGCGAGACGGGATAGAAGCCCGTCCCATCGGCACCGCTTAGCCCCTTCCAGCGTCTTCGCCACGACGCGTGTACAGGCAGAACGACACGTGGCCTGTGCACTGGCTTCGCCTTGTCGGGGCCTCGTCCTTGCTCGTGGGTTAGAGGGTCGTCCCGGTAGGGTATTGCCAGGGGTATTGATTCTTCTGTATTTGTACTTGGCAAGTCCCTATTGGGCCTCGTCGCGAGTGCGGCTACTACTGCCCGTGCATGAGTAAAGGGGCACTAGAGAGCCCAAAACTCTAGTGCACCGACAGGAGCTCCCAGGCCTGGGCCACACACGTCACGAGGCATTGTTGGGATAGGCCCAAACAGTGCACGGGCATGCATGGCAGGGCCTTGCAGTCGTGATCACTGCGCTTGATGTGCGTCCCCACGATGTCCATTGAATGCGGGACGTGGGATACGTGTGTGGCGCAACCGTTACAGCAGCGCGCCCGCAAAACGTTTCCATATTATCTTATTTTAGTAAAGAGATCGCCCCATGCCTTCCCCATAAAGAGGAAATCACAGAGGTGCTGCTCATTTACCTCTCGTCTCTCTCAATCTGAGAACTGCCGGCATCTTCTTCCTCGAGCTTGAATAGATCTCCGCTCATTCATCCGTGCCTCCATGCCTTCCCTGCTCTCAGCCTCCACCCCCATAGCCACCAAGCCGCCCAAGGCTAGCAAGGGCAAGGATGCGGAGACCATCTCGGAGAACAAAGCGGTGAAGATGCGGAAGGAGCACATCGTCTTTCTGCCGGGGCTTGATGTGGATGTCCTAAAGAAGCAATACCGATGGATGTGGGCGACGGGGACGACGACGCATCCCGCCACCTGCGTGAGCCCATACCCTTTCTTCGCCGATTACTTTTACTGCTGGCTCTGCCCCCTTTCTCGGACTTCTTCAACGACGTCATGTTCACCTACGGCTTTCAACTCTTGGATTTCACACCTAATGTCGTGATGGCCATGGCAGTTTTCGCCCACCTTTGCGAAAACTTTGCCAGAGTGGTCCCCAACACCACTCTTTTCCGCCACTAATTCCCCCCCCCCCCGCATCCAACCAAGCGGGGGCCTTTCTGGTGCCGTCACTTGGATCCCACGGCCAGGAACCAAGGAGGTCTACCCTGACGGGGCCTATTGTGAGAGGTGGGACGAGTGGCGGGGGAAATGGCGCTGGATTCAGAAGGAAACAATCCTACCCTTCTGCTTGCCTTGGCAAACCAAAATGGTGCATGGCGAAGACTGGAGTTTTGTCGACTCTAAGGATGGGAAGCTTACAGTCGCGACCACCCGGATCAACCGCCTCAGGGACGCCGACCTTTCTATAGAGATGATAGACGTCGATTTCCTTTGCCGGCGCATCGCTCCCTTGCAGAATAAGGGAGGCCAGCTTGGGATTTCCGAGACGCGGCGGACATCATGAGACTCTGCCCCGGTCTGAACCACAACCTGACCATTATGCAACATGGAGCTCTTTGCCAGAAGCTGTTCAGGGGTGCTGTGGTACCTGAGCTGACGGCAGGCATAGTCCCCTTGTGCCCAATTCCGCTTTAGGTAGAATCATTGCCATGATGCCGGTGTTTGACACCCACAGCCTTGATGCATCTTGGATCGAGCCACCTTCCGAGAAGGTGCAAGAATTCTTTGATAACTTGGTGGAAAGGGCCATCCGTGGGGAAGAGGGCCTTGTCCATGACACCACTGAGGAGGAGCTGGTGCACATCGCCAGCAGGGCGGAGGAAGCAGACCTCGCCGCGGAGGCCGGCAGCGCTGGCTTCTTGCAAGACGAAGCCGGCGGAAGGGAAACACTACCAAACGAGGACCTTGCCGGGCAGGGCGGGACTGCTCAGGAGCAAGGTGGCATGCCCACTCGGGGCTACCCTGTCGAAGACGCAGCTGAGGAGGAGCAGCCCGAAGAGGCCCCGTCCCTTGTGCAAAGGAAAAGGCACGTCCTTCGGAGCGCCGCCTCTGGGCTCCCCATCCGTCAAGCTCCTTCGAATAGCGCAGCCCCCGGCAAGGGGGTGACCGGCAAGGACGCACGGTAGCAAGAAACCCATCAGCAGCCCGCGCCCGCCGTGGCCAAGCGATCCAGGAGAACCCCTCCACCTCCTCCCACGGGCACCACGGCAGAGGTCACCTTCGACCTTTCTGTCCTTAGCACGGGAGAAGAAGATGAGGAGTAAGGTACTTCCATATCTTTCACTTTTCCAATTTCTAGTTTTTACTTTACTCATTCGATTTGCCTTTGTTTGCCTCCACGGGGATGCGGAAACACCGGCGCAACGGGTATCGAAGAGGGCGAGGACCTCGATGGTTGAGGATTCATCGGCAAGAGCCTTAGGCATGCCAAAGACGACCATCGTCGACCCGGAGGCTAGCCCACAGTGCAGCCCTCGACTCGGTCCTCGATGGAGCCCCCAGCATGATCCCATTACTCACTTCCCACTGGCAAGTGCTGGGGTGTGCGTATTTATTGCTGACATCACCGGACGTGCAGGAGGAGGAGGACAACAAGGAGAACCATCAGCGACCATCCCGGACACGCCGCCCCCATCATCTACACCGCCCAGAGATGGATCCCCAGCAAGGACCTCCTCCAACGTGCTTTATCATGATGAGGGGGAGCCAGCAAGCACAGGCACCGGTAGGTCTTTGCCGGCAACTGTCATTGGTGCAGGTACTCTTTATTATGTTCGTCCTTTTTTGTCTTCTTGAACTTCCACCTCAGCTTCGTTTGGTTTGCTTTCTTGGCCTCCAGAGATTCCCTCGATGGAGGGCATGGACGTCGATACCGTCATCTAGGAGACCACTAGGGATGCCGCTACCGAGGCCAACAGGATCATTGTCGAGGAGGTCATCAAGAGCTCTATCGCTGAGGCCGCTGAAGGTGCCAAGAATGCTGCCGTTGGGGCTGCCAGTACTGAGGCCGCCAAGGCTGCGCAGGAAAAGGAGGCTGCCAAGAAGCTTGCCGAGGAGGCCGGTGAGGGGGCCAGTGGTCACACCAACAGCATTCCTACCGCAGGAGTGCCAGGCGCTATGCCGACCACTGAGCCCTCAACTGCCGGGGAGGCGGCCGTCGAGGACCAGCCGCCTCTGTTCGAAGCTCCATCATCAAGTAGATACTTCAAGGTTGGCGACAACTTGTTCATCAGCATCCCAAGCACGACAAGCACCGGGGTGCCGCCTGAAGGGGAAGTTCTTATTGAGGAGGCCATCATTGATGTTGGGCTCGATATCATTGATGAGCCAAGCACCAGCGGCAAATCCCAAGAGGAGCAGCTCCTTCAGACAATGGGCGACAGCCTCTGAAAGCTTCAAGCGCTTCACCGAGACCGAAAGGAGAAACTGGACTCCAGGGCTGCGGTTATGGAAGCGGTCGAGGCCAATTTTCAGGAGCGCGTCGAAGAAACTAAGGCTTGGTTTGCCAAGCTTCCCAGGACCTGAAGATTGGCCAATCGCAATTAAGCCAAGGCTGGAGCCGACTCTACATGTAGTAGTCCAACGCCGAGCAGGCGCAGGAGGAGGCCAAACAATGGGCCGCTATAGAGGACGCTCATTTGACGGAGCGCTGTATCTTGCTCGACGCCCACGAGGAAGACCTTGCTGCTCGCGAGAAGGTGCTCACCGACAAACTCCATGGCAAGGAAGTGGAGCTGGAGGATCTCATCGCGCGGCGGACCCAGGAGCTGGAGCAGAAGCACAAGGAGATGCTTGAGGCTCTAACTATAGACCACGCCGACAAGCTGAAGGAGGCCGTCGATGCTACCGAAGCCACCAAGGTCACCAAGAACTTGCAGGAAGAGCGGGTGAAGAAGCTGGAGGATGATCTTGAGGATCCTGGAAAGGAGGTCTCGTCGCTTGAGACCAAAAGAGACAAAGCCCTCACCAACTTGATGGAGATGCAGGCTGCCATTTCTGACAAAGCCAAGAAGCTCTCTTTGGCCAACGAGTCCATCAATGACCTGAACCTGAAGGTGGCCAAGCTGACCGAGACCCTCGAGACCGCTAGGACCCAAGAGAAGGCTCCGGTCAAGGATCTCCACAATGAGAGGGGGCGGGTCCAAAACGCCGCCACCGCCCACAATGATTATGTGCATGGAGTGGAGATTTGGACCGAGAAGCTCGTCGATGTCGCGGGGAAGCTTGCCGAGCAACTGTCCATCATGAGCCTAGAAGGCCCCATGTATTCTCCTGACGACAGGGTGTCCACGAGCGCCAAGGTGACCATGTTCTTCGATAGCCTGCTTGGAGCCTTGGAGCAGCTTCACTCCGACCGGGCATCCTACTTGGCCAGCAAATTGTGCAAGCTTTGCTAGTCTGTTCTCCGCAAGGTGCTTGTCAAGGTGGCGTACAAGAACCCTGGCCTCAGCCTCACCAACGTCCTCGACCGCTTGCCGAACAATGTAGACACCAAGGCGCTTGAGGAACTTGTCGCGCCCATCGTCGAGAGGGTAAGCCAAGTCAAGCGGATTGAAGGCGATCGCCGGGATTAGCTGCCTTATTCCTCGCTGTCGCAAATGCCAAGAACAATTTATTCTAAGTTAGAATCTCAGCAAGACCGATGTAATATTTCTTGCCATGCTTTGAACAATCGTTATGTTATATTCCTTGTTAGATCGTTTCTTTGTATGGAATTTTCCCTATGCCCTCTTGGAAGAATTTTGTCGGCGTGTGCAGCCCTGTCGCGAGCGCTCTAAGGAACAGGTCCTTAGCAGCCCGCTGGCGGTGTCACTGCCGGCAAGATACCTCGGCATTCTTGGCGCAGCCGCTTAAGCTGTTGATCGTGCTCGAAACAGAATAAGGGCGCGAACACAACCCCTTGAGTCGTTGAGCAGACTCGAAATGAAACAAGAGTGCGGACGCAGCTCTCTTAAGCCGTTGAGCGGACCCAAAATAGAGCAAGGGCGCAGCCAATCATGGCAAGGTTCCCGCGCGTGCAGGTTTTCCATACAAAAGTCCAAATCGTCCAAGGAAAATAACTTCACAGAAAGAATTCATTTGGGGTTTTGCAACTTATATTTTCATTGCCATACTCCTTCTGGCAAGATTTTTTTGTTCGGACGTCACTCGTAGGTATCCATACCACCACCACCACCCCCGGCAAAGCGGCACGCAAGGTAACCTTCTGTCCTTTGAGAAAAAGAAAGAAGAGAAAATATGGGTGCGGAACCTTGGTGGTCCGTTAGCTCTTGCCGATAGTAAGTGTAATGCAATATCTTGGACAAACATGCATATAAGTAAACATGAGAATCAATCAAGGTTTGCACAACACTTATCTTTATTCAACTACGCACAGGGTCTGGGCCTGGCTTTGTACCAAGGATTACATGCTTCAGCGGCAAGACTTGTACAAAAGGTGGTTGTCGGGGGTCCCAGCAACCGCGCCTCATGGGTAGAACTTGTGAAGATGCTCGATGTTCCAGGAGTTGCTCACTGGGATGCCATCTTCGGTCGCCAGGCGGACTGCGCCAGGCCTGGTGATTCATACTACCCGATAAGGGCCTTCACACTTTGGCGTGAACTTGTTGGAATTCTTGGCGGACTGAACTCGCCGAAGAACAAGGTCGCCTTCCTCAAGACTTCTGGCATTAACTTTGTGGCTATGATAGCGACACAAAGCTTGCTAGTAGCATGCAACTCTCACAACAGCCTGAAGACGGTCTTCCTCAAGGAGCGTCGCGTCATCTTGCCGCAACTACTCTTGCTCAAGCTCATCATAAGCGAGCACTCGAGGTGACCCGTATATGAGTTCTGTGGGGAGAACTGCCTCCACCTCATAAACGAGGGAGAAGGGTGTCTGACTGGTAGCTCGATTTGGTGTCATTCTGGTTGACCAAAGAACCACCGGCAACTCATCAATCCAGTGCCTTCCACACTTGTGCAGCCTACCGAAAGTTCTTGTCTTGAGGCCTCGCAGTACTTCAGTGTTAGCCCTTTCCGCTCGGCTGTTGCTCCTTGGGTGGGTAACGGAAGCAAAACAGAGTTTGCTGCCAAGGTCTTGGACATACTGCATGAAGGTGCGGCTCGTGAACTATGTGCCATTGTCAGTCATGATCCTACTGGGAACACCAAAGCGATAGACTAGTCCTTTGAAGAATGACACGGCTGACTATGTTGTCACCTTTCTCACTGCTTCCACTTCTAACCACTTTGTGAACTTGTCGATTGCAACATACAAGTAGTCAAAGCCCCCGGCAGCACGGGGAAAGGGGCCCAGGATGTCGAGCCCCTAGACCAAAAATGGCCAGGAGAGAGTGATCGTTTGAAGGGCTTGAGCTGATTGATGTAATTTCTTCGAATGAAACTGGCATGCTTCACACTTGGTTACTAACACCATTGCATCCTGGAGGGCAATGGGCCAAAAGAAGCCTTACCGGAATGCCTTTCCTGCAAGTGCTCTTGATCCTATGTAGGAGCCACATATGCCCCCATGTATCTCTGCCAACAGCTCTAGTCCATCTTCCCGGGAAATGCATTTGAGTTTCACACCGTTTGGCCTCTTTCTGTACAAGACGTTGTCCATGAACTAGTACATACTGGACCGACGGGCTACTTTCTCTGTTTCCTCTTGTTCCTCGGGAAGTTCTCCTGTTTGAAGGAAACGGACGATGTGTTGTGCCCATGCTAGAGCTTGGGGCTCGACAACAAGGACTAAAGGCATATCCTCTGTCGTGGAAGCATTTGCCTCAACGGCAAGGGCCTAAGGCCCCGTCAGAGTTTGCTACTCCCCGGCAAGCCTGGCAGGAACGCGTGCTTCCACGGCACGAATCGGGGGCCCTGATGGAGAACAACGCTCATCGACAAGCCTGTCGTTGTCCTTGGCAACCTCCTCGGTAGCTTCCGGGAGCTCTATCGGGAAATACTTGCTGAAACTCAACTTCCTTCTCTTCTCTTGCCCAGTTGATGGTGTTATGGAGGGTTGAGTTGGTTGGAGCACAAAAGTTCCTGGTTCCACAGGCAACTTAAGGGTAGCACACTTTGACAGGCCATCGGCAACGCAGCTCTCTGCATGTGGAACGTGCTCCATTTGCAGGCCATCAAAACATTCTTCCAACTTCCTCACTTTGTCTACATAAGCTTCCATCAATGGGCTCTGGTAGTCTTTGTTCACTTGCCTGAAGACAAGTTGAGAAACACCTCTGACAATGAGTTTCTTGATCCCAAGGTCCGCCGTGATCCTGAGACCGGCAAGCAGTCCTTCGTACTTAACAGTATTGTTCGTTGATTTCTCCCGGGAAAAGTGCATCTGAACCACATATCTAAGGTGCTCTCTGGTGGGTGCGACTAGAAGCACTCCGGCATCGGCGCCTTGCAGCGAGAAAGCCCCGTTAAAATACATGATCCATTCTTGCTCGGTTTCCTTACCGGGAAGAGTTGACTCTGGAACTTCTTCATCCGGCGTTGGGGTCCATTCTGCAATGAACTCCGCCAAGGCCCTGCTCTGGATGGTCGAAGTGGTTTCAAACTTGAGACCAAAGCTTGATAGTTCCAAAGCCCACTCCACAATCATGCCAGTAGCTTCTGGGTTCTGCAAGATCCGCTGTAGCGGGAAGCGAGTGACAATGGTGATCTATGTGCCTGGAAGTAATGGTGCAGCTTCCTCGAGGCCATAAGAAGGCTGAAGATAAACTTTCACACTCCAGGATATCTTGACCTAGCCCCCTGCAGCAAGGAGCTAACAAAATAGACTGGTCGCTGCACCTACCGACTGGCGGGAGGAACGCGAGGTGCTCTGACTTCCAACTGCGTTAGAAGGAGCACCGCCGCGGTCCCGCGTCGGCACGCCACTCCCACTAGCATGCTGGCGAGCATGCTGGTCCTGCGGACCTTGGGAGTGATGCGCAGGAGCTCTTCCGCGGGGACATTGAGAACTGCGGGCGTCGTGACGTGGCTCCTCGCGTGCGTCTTGAGAAGGCCGCGGCGTAGGTGCAGGCATCGGTGCTCTGGGAGATACCCTTCCGCCCCCGGAGTTCGCCGTACCACGCGCAGGCGGTATAGCTCCGTCCTGAGACCCAGTAGCGTGGGGGTTCCCGTCGCCGCCATGGACGTCTCCGCGGCGGGCATCGCCGCTTGCTTGGCCTTGACCATCAGAGGCTCGTGGGAGTTCTGGACCCCTGACTCCTCCTCCACCCGCGTCCATGCTATTGCATGTATATGTAGATACAAGGACATCAGATGCAGATGGGCCAGCCGTCGTCATGCCCTTCTTATTAGGGGCCATGGTTATGACAAGTACGAAGAAACTGGCGCGCTGATCACCAGAACAGGTTCACACAATCTACCCTTCGCCCCTACCTAGCGCGCCAAAGATGTCATGAGGGACGAACACCTATGGGATCGAAGGGACCCCTTTTGGTTTGGCAGGGGACAAGGATCGCGCAAAGAGAAGGTCTGGAGAACAGCACGCGGGGATCTTACCTAGGTTCGGGCCCCAAAGATACGTAAAACCCTACTTCTACATGGTTGTATTGTGAGTGTTCTTAGGATTCTAGCTATAGGAGCGCTATGAGAAGCTGTCACACGCATGAGCTAGGGAGTTGGTCAAAAGGATCCAAAGATCCAAAGACCAAAAGATCAAAAGATCCTCTCCCTTATGTAACGCCCTGGGCCTCCTTTTATACTCTGAAGGGGATCTCAACAGTGGCGTACAGTGCGTACACGTGGTGTATAGAGCTACAGGGCTATCATACCTAACACTGACGGAGTAAGACATGCGCATTTAATGCACCGTCAGGCATCTCTGTCCGTCTACGGGACGGGACAGGAGCATGTCCCATCGGCACCGCTTATCCCCTTCAAGCGTCTTCGCCGCAACGCGTGTCCAGGCAGAACGACACCTCGCATGTGCACTAGTGGGGCCTTGCTGGGGCCTCGCCCTTGCTTGTTGGTTGGAGGGTCGTCCCGGCAAGGTCTTGCCAGGGGTATTGATTCTTTTGTGTTTGTACTTGGCAAGTCCTTGTTGGGCCTCGTTTCCAGGGCGGCTACTACTGCCCGTGCACGAGTAAAGGGGCACTGGAGAGCCCAAAACTCTAGTGCACCAACATTTATGATTTCGCGTCCCAATGTATTCACCTCAAGGGTGATGTCAACTATAATAACTCATGCTCACTCATATCCAACTGGATATATGTGCCTAGAGTTTCCTCACCACATGATGCTTGCAAAAATAGAAAAATAAAAAGGAATACAGAAGAATACTTTGACTCTTGCATAAAAGCAAATACACAAAGGTAAAAGATAGGCCCTTCGCAGAGCGAAGCAGAGGTTGTCATGCGCTTTTTAATTTGCATGCCAAATCCCTTAGTGCAAAAGAACATCACATTGTATTGCCCCTTGTGATAGCAACCTTTATTATGCAGTCCATCGCTTTTATTACTTTGCCGTCACAAGTTCGTACAACGCTCAATTTTCTCTTACACTAATTGATCAAACACATTTAGAAGCAATTTGTATTGCCTTAGTTCACCGATGACAACTTACTTGAAGGATCTTATTTAATCCATAGGTAGGTATGGTGGACTCTCAAAACACGAGTTTGGGTTTATGGTTTTTGGATGCACGGGTAGTATCTTTACTTAGTGCGGAAGTTTTGGCTAGCAAAGATATTGAGCAAGTACCACATGTTGAAGGATCTATGACAATATAACTTCTATGTGCATACACTACTATAGAATGGTCCAAAGATGACACATCATTCAGAGACCCTTCGACAAAATAGTGTGCGATGACCAAATCGCAAACTGTATAGTTATAGCTCTGTCGCTAATGACGTAAACTCTGTGCGATGGTCTACCCATAAATACAATCTAAAAAATAGTTGCATGTGCGATGTTTGGCAAACAGTTGGCCTAGATAAGCTATTTGTGATTGGATAATACAACTTAAACGCTTATAAAAAATACAAGTGTGTGTGATGTACGGCATATAGTTCACCCCGATAAACTATTTGCGCCGATCAAGTAGAACACAAACGATTGTCCAAATGATCACATGCGCGATAGACGGCATACATGTCACTCGAATGAACTGTTTGTGATGAGGGAAAATAACATAAATGGTTACATAGATCAAGATGTGTGTGATAGAAAGCATACATGCCACTAGGATGAACTGTGTGCGATAAGCAAAAATAACACAAAAGGTTTCTCGCATCAAGATGTGTGTGATGTAAACAGGCCACTCAGATGTGTTGTGGGCAAACAGTTCCGGATAAAGAACTGTTAGGGACTGATGAAATCATCACCGACGTTTTTGGTCGTTTGTTCCGTATGCGATGTGATTTGCTCAATCTGCGCACAAACATCTATGCTTTTTTTAGAAGAACTTGATTGCATGACCAAATTAAGCATCCAATACACACATAACATTGTTGCACACCTTAATAAACTTTTACACGCATAATAAACTTATCCCTCTAAAACTACGAACATTTCTGCATAGAGGGAGTATGAGAATTGAGAAACAATCATCAAATCATCTACTTCTTGTGATGCTTGCCGCCAACGCTATGCTTGTGACTCGATACCTCGTTGTCTTCATGTACGAGGCACTTCCTCATGTCAACGATCCGCCTGATCATCTCATAGCATGTGTACGCTTCCTTGGCCACGGTCTGGAGGTGATATTCATCCAGTTTCTTCACCCATGCCCTGTGCCAGACAGGCTTGTTCTTGTTACACTCAGCCTTCGTGTGAGCGTACTAGGGGTTGATGATGGCCTCCGCCAGGTCAACATGGGAGTCCATGTTCTTATTGCTGCCCCAGACCCTATAGTGGTCGTGGATGTCGACAAGCTTCTGGAAGGCCAAGCCCAAAGTCTAGAGCACCTTTGGATTGTCGGCACTGTCCATCGTAGCGAACCTGTAGTCGTGGCTGTTGACAAACCTGTTGAAATGATTGCAAGGCACTATGGCCAGGCAGTAGTGGTAGAGGAGGACGTGATGGCCCAAGCACAACTGGGCGACGACAACCTTCTGATCATGCCCGGCACGATCGCTGGTGTAAGAGAGGTCGAAGCCGACCACTTTGTACTTGTTATGTGCATCAGCAATCACTCCATGGTGTCGATGTAGTCCTCCACCATGCCCGGGTCAGTTGTGTACACCATCGTGAGGTCTGTCTTCCTCATGTGGGTCTCCACATGATGCATGCCCAACTCCATTGGAGCGTCGCTGGATATCCTCTCTGTATGCGTCATCCAGGGTGTGCTTATTGTGTTGTGGGGCGTGATCGAAAGTGTGAAGAGACTATGGTTATTGCTCATGAGTATAAATGGGGGTCGAACATCCTGGAAAACCGACACGTCTGGATGGCAGTTTTTGCAGCACGTGATTTAGTCATGAAGCACGTAAGTGCATGGGGCGACGCGCATAGAGCAACCGCATACATATGGAGCCCCGAACATGATCGTGGGCCGGCCCCAACCGCTGGCAGAGCATGCGCAGAGGGGAGCGAGAACAGAGCACGTGCCAAGACGTGAGAGCAGAGCACATGGTGGGACGCGAGGTCGAACCAGACCACTATGTACTTGTCCTTGTCAAGTAACTGGTCCATGACATTGGAGTTCTCCATCCAGATCATATGTTTGGTGTACACCATGAACCGATAGGGCATGTCCACTGCGATATGCATGGTGAACTGGCGCTTGTCATCGACAGCCACTGGGAGCACCATTGGAGCCGCGCAGGATACCCTCAGTCATGGTTCTGCTTCTTAAGGTCCAGATATTAATCACCAGATGCATATTGATGTCCAGATATTAATCGACCATTGCATACTAAGGAAAATATAGTACTACCAAAATAAGAGTCTCCCTCATAAGATGTCATTTTCATGGTTGTATGTGATACCCGGCAAACAGGTCATTTGGACGAACTGTTTGTGTTCATCAAAAGTAACACAAACGATCCTTGTAACAAGATGTGTGTGATAGTGATACCCGGAAAACAAGTCGTTTCGACGGTATGTTTGTGCTGATCAAAAGTAACACAAACGATTCTACGTAACAAGATGTGTGTGGTAGTGATACCCGGAAAACAGGTTAGTACTCGGAATTGTGTGGGAAGACCGATAAAAAGACAAACGATTCCTGATAATAAGTTGTGTGTGATGTGGCCAATGGACAAACACTTGCCCGCACCCAATTGTCTGTGATAGTTGAAATCATCACCGACGTGTTCCTTTCTATAATCGTAAGCGATGTGATCTGCTATGTCTACATATAGCATCTATGCTCTGTCTACAGAACAACATCATGATTGCATAACCTAAATAAACATCCCTATACATTACTGACTACAGATAACATTTGCACACATCAGTTAACTAGTACATGCATACTAAACTAGTAGTGACTATCTTCAGATCATTCATCTATACTTCTTATGACGAGGGGTGCCGATCGGCGCAGGATGGAGGCACTTCCTAATGTCAATGATCCGTCTAAACATCTTGTAGCTTACGTACGCGTCCTTGGCCGCGTACTTGATGTGATCTTCATCCAGTTTTCAGACCCAGGCGCGGTGCCAAGCAACCTTTTGCTTCTCCACGCCGCCCAAGGTCTTGTACATGCATTGGATGTCCACAAGATTCCGATAGGCCAAACCAGTTGTCTTGAGCACCTTTTCATCGTTGGTGGTGTCCATCATACAGAATATGTAGTCGGGGTTGTTGACAAACCGAGCAAATCAATCACAAGGCATTGTGGCCAGACAATAGTGGTAGACGAGGACATAATGGCCCACGCATAGTTGGGCGATGGCAACCTTTTGATCATGCCAGGCATGGCCGCTGGTGTACTTGAGGTCGAAGCCAACCACTTTGTACTTGTCATAGACAAGTAACTACTCCATGGTGTGGATGGAGTTCTCCACCTAGATCGGGTCGTTGGTGTACACCAGCGTGAGGTTCTTGAACCTTACGTGGGTGCCCACGTAGGCACAAATGGTGAATTGCCGCTCGTCATCAGCAGCTGCTGGAAGCTCCGCCATTGGAGCCGAGCAAGATATCCTCTATGTATTTGGAGTGTGGGTGTGCTTCTTGCGTTGTGGGGAAAGGTTGAAGAGAGACAAGGTTAAATGAGCGGTGGAGTATATGGGTGTTGGACGGGCTGTAATTGGCCGTCTTGTCACCGCGTTCCTGGTGGAGGATTGTTGTGCAAGCTTGACCAGCTGTAACGCCCAAGATGCGATCCTATCCTTATTTTGGTTCGAGGGCCTCGACAGGGATAGGAGCGCATCTCGTTGTTTCGCAAGAATGGATATCATTACAAGTACATGTACAGAAAAGATGAGTATACGGAATTGGTTTACACTCGCCACAAGCTACATCAATATCACATCAATACAACAACATAACCAAACATCATACAGAAGAACAGGTTCCGACTATGAACGAAAACAGATGGTAAAATGACATCCATCCTCGCTATCCTAGGCTGCCACCTGGAACCCATCCTAGATTGATGATGATGAAGAAGAAGAACTCCAAATCAAACAAGCATCACTCTCACATCAAATTGTTGCATTACTTGTACATGCAACTGTTGTTGTGGTAATCTGTGAGCCACAGGGACTCAGCAAATCCCATTTTCAAGGGTATCAATACTAGCAAAGCTTAATGGGTGAGGTATGGTTAAGTGGTGAGGCTGCAGCAAGCAACTAAGCATTTATTTGAGTGTCTAACTTACGTGTATAGAAAATAAGTATGGTGGTCTATGCATAACGGACGTGAACTAGTAATGATCACTAAGTGATCCTGAACACCTCCTTACGTCAAACATAACCCCACTGTGTTCTCTCTTAGATAAGGACTCACGAGAAGAGACAGTCATGGTTACTCACACAGTTCGTGTATTTTATTAGAGTTTACTTCGAGTTTGCTATGACCGGGTGTTAAACAAAGTTTCCAAGTTGCCACGTAACCGCGGGCATGACTTTCCGAAATATTTAACCCTGCAGGGGTGCTCCAACTCATCCATCACAAATTAACCACACGCCGCGGGAATAACCTCGACCACGAATCACATGATTTCTTAGGCAATTCCATTGGAAAACCTCAACCTCGAGATAGCCCAAAGTATTTTCGGAATTGCTCACACAAGACATTCGAGAAAGGTAAAACTAATCTAGCAAGGCCTCCCGGCATGCCAGATCCCAATAGGAGCCGCGCATATCTCTGTCTCGGGGCACTACCAGATGAGCAGTATGTACTGTGGCCTGATAGAAATCCCTCGAGTTGCCCCGAGGTGGCCCCGCAAGTGGCTCTAGTTTGGACAAACACACATGAGGAGCACTAGCCCGGGTTGTTGATTAATTATCCATGGGGTCCGGAAAGTCCCTATGCAAGTTTATTAGTTATTAGGCAAATGTAGTACCAATGTTGGGCCTTGCCAGATGAGTTTTATCCTAAAACAAAAATCAAGGGGGTCCCCATAACAACCCCGAGCATGTTAGGAGTGCTCAATATGGAACATAACACCGGTACACAAGTAACTAGTGCGGCAAAGATGGAACAAAACACCGAGCAAAAGGCCAAGACTTCCACCTTTTACCAAGTATATATGAGCATTAAATTAAATAGCAATAATATTATGATATAACAAAATATCCATGTTGTCACATGGAAGCAATTGCACCTCCAACTAGAAACACTATCAGAAGGGCTGAGCAAGTGGTAACATAGCCAAACAAATGTTTGCTGGGATGTGGAGGGGTTACAGGCTTATGATGGCAATGTTGGGAGGCTTGACATAAAATTGGTAGGTAACGTGACATAGCGATAGAAAACAAGACAACTAGCATGGCAATGATAGTACTGGTATCCAGGGAAATGTTCATCTTGCGTGAGATCCCGCTTGAAAGACAAACGAATCCATGAATAAGACGAGCCAACGTAGTCGAATGAATCCTCACACTCCAAACGCTTTCGAAACTCAATCGAGAAGGAACAATCCAAAAACAACAATCAACACACGGTACACCACAACATATGCATGGCATGATGCACAAACCAATATGATGCATGTCCATTTAATTATGCAAGGCATGGAAAAGCACAACAAACAACTCCTACACATGAAGTGAAGTTCAATATGTTGCATATTGATGAAAGTTCATATTTGAATTACTTAGTTCACTCTCGTTTAGTTACCCATCAATATTAAATGTTGTTAAACATGTCAAGAGATTAAGCATAATGAAACTACACTACTTAGGCATCTTAAATGAGGTCGGAAATAACTTATAATATTTCTGAAACGACCCCATATATTAATTTCGAAATTGATCCAGATCTGAACTAACCATGTTTTATATTTGTTAAACAAAAAAATAAAGTATAGCATGCAATTCAAATGTCATTCTAGTTGATTTACATATATGAAACATCTCAAACGGAGCTACGGCCTAAAAGATATGACCAACACAAGATAATATGTCATGAATGCAAAATGCATGAAAATGACAACCACAAGCACTTCAAAACATGGGTCCAACATAATAATATGATACTACACGAAATTCTAAGCAAGTTTCATATATGGCATGCCCAAAACGGAGCTACGGTTCAACCACAAAAACCAACACAAGTTTAGTAGAATTCTGCCCAAAAACAGCAACATAGCATATTGCAACCCACAATTCAACAAGCTATAGCCACCTAATAATTTACAACGAGGACATGGTGGTGAAGCCTACATGATGCTCAACAATTTATATATTCACGGATAGTTGATTAGAAGCATGGATAAATAGGAAATGAGATCACAAGAAGACATATTGAACTAAGCAGTTTTCAGACTTAGTGAAAATCTCAGGTTTTTAAGCATAGCAGTTTTTAACATGAAGGCATATTGACAGCAGTAAAACTACATGTTACAGGGCATATATTGGCATGAAACTTAACAGCATACTAGAGGACATTATGAACTAAAAATAACTTCATTGCACCAACCCCAAAGGGTTCTAGATCACTAGCAAAACACATGGCAAGACAACAACAAAATATTAAGATTCCAGACTTAGAAATATTTCAGCATCTCAAATCAGCAACATTGGTTAAGCATGTTGGCAACAAGAAAACAACACCTAAACATGGATTATCATGACAAATAAAATGACCAGGGGCTAGTGCACATGTCAAATGGCATATCTCATGTACAAAAATAATTCATATGATGCATGTATTTAATCACACGAAAATGACAAATGGGCATCACAGCAAAAATAACATGCACACAAACTTACTCAAATGACAAAACTAAATGCACAGATAAATTCTATGGATTTTTTCTACCCCAAAATCATATACAATATGTATAGGTTCATGTAGGAAAATATGCCACATTTAGTTATACAAGTATATGGCATAACCTATTAGCAAGTTATTCATGCAGGTTAAATGCAATCATCACACCTAACATTTTTATCATGCATGAGAATGTGTTACAATTAGTATACATATTTTTCATATAAGTTTGCTCAAATCCAATGCATGGTTAAATAAAAATGCGCAATGCAAAATCATGGCATTTATGCGAATTGGATGCAAACGCCACAATAAGCATTTGTCAAGCATGAAAAAAGGATATTAATAATCTACACATTTTACATATATAACTCATTTTAATCCGATGCACGGGTGAAATGTTATTAGATGCAAGAAATTAGGGGATTTTCTATAAAACTGATAGTCCTGAACAAATAGATAAATTAGCAGTATGAAAAAAAACTACATGGGAGGAAACAGGTGAGCGCTAGAAAATTACAGAGTGCATTGGGCGCTGGATAGGGGGGCTCACCATGCGGGCCTTAGCCCATCCGATGGAGCGGCTGGGCCGAGGCTGGATCGACGGCCCACCTCGCGCCGATGGGCGAGCGCGCTGGGCCTCGCTGGCGCTGATGTGGCCCACCCGAGCGACCGGGGCGCTGGGCATCTTCATCCTCACGTGTGCCTGAACGAGGGAAGGGGCCATGGTGCAGACAACGGTGCTGACAGCGATGATCGACGGGCATGGGGAAGCCGGGAGATGATGGGAACAGAAGGATCTGGTCATGGGGGTTCGGATCCGGTCAGCGGCATGGTGGATGGTCACCGGCTGGAGGAGATCGACAGCGGCTCTCCATGGGTGTTCCTATGGGGGTCATAGGGAGACAGCACTGAGATGAGAGAGATCGTGAGGAGACAGAGGGAACTGAGAGGCAGAATGGGGAGGAACGGGGCCTGGCCTGGTGCTCACCGGCGGTGGGGCTCCAGTGGCTGGACTCCGGCAAGGCGGCCCCAGCGGAGCGTCGATAGGGGCAGTGTCGGATTCCTTCCCTCGATCCAGATCAGGATCGAGGAGGCTCTGGCTAGTGGGTATGAGGGGCTGCAGGAGGCATCTTGGGCCGTTGGATCTCAGATTCGACGGTCCAGACTGAGTAGGGTTTGGTTGGCTGCAGGTTGGGCTGCCAAGTGGCAAGATCCAGCTAGGCAGCATGGAAAACAAGGTGGTGGCGGCAGCTGGTGGCTCGAGGAGTCCTAGGGGCTAGGGTTTCGTAAAAAATGGCTAGGGGGCACTTAAATAGGAAAGGGGGCTGGGAGGGAGATTTTTGCATCGTTTTTCGACCGTGAGATCTTGATTGGACGTTCAAAAACGGAGGGGGCTAGCTAGGTGGGCTTTGGGCTGTGTAGAGCGTCCATGGGCTAAGAAGAGAGGGAACTATGAGGCCCATGACAGAGTTTTAAAACCGAAAATGCCCGATAAATAAACCGATGACGGCGCCGCTACGGTTGACCGTTGGGGTATCAAGCGACCTCTGATTGCGACGAAATTTGGCAGGCGGTCCACCTACAACATAACAAGACCGCATGCCATGTTACGACCCAATCCAAGAATGTTTAACACCCACTTTTAAAAACAAGATTTTATTGATGCCGCGGGCGCGTGCGTGTGTGGTTGGCCTCGAAACGGGTATGGACTCGAACAGAGAGAACCGACAACTATGAACGGATGTAAGTTTTCAAAACAAGTGACGATGATATGCAGATGATGCGAATGATGTGAAGATGAATGCAACAACAATCAAATCACATGATGACAACGGAATAAAAGGGGAATCTTCTGGAGCGTCGGTCCCGGGCTGTTACACTAGCGCATGAACAAGCGTTCCCGATGGTTCGTTTGGTCACGTGGCGGCTCGATGGGCCGCCAACGTATCGTTGGTGGGCCCGTTCCCATGCGCAAATGCACACAACCTCCTACCCAGCTCGGTTGGCCACACGTTGGCTGGAAGAAGCTCCCATTATTGGGGGCGTTAAATGGAAAATGATTAGCAAAAACGATGCGTGTGCAATGATTTAAAGCAACATACAAGTTCAGCACTAAAAAGCGGTGCAAAATATGCAGTACGAGTGGGACTAGGAAGGACGTTGCAGGTTTTGTTAAGCGGGGATGATGGTGAGAGTTTTCTCGGCCAGAATAATAATGTGCTTCAGAGACGATGGTTCAGTAGACACATCCATTTGGGATAAGTGTCACTACGGTGTAAATGGACTGTCGTGGTCCATGTATATCCTACTACCGTAGACGCTCGTTGCGCGGGAATGCGTTGTGGACAATCAGGACACACGCGTGTCACGGCACAATGTTAGTCCTCGCACCCGGTTACAGCCCGAGAAAATAACCAAGTTTTTGGGTTCCAAATTTCATCTTTTCGTGTGACACCTGAATTTTTTACCACATTCAACAAGTTTGCAGGTAAGTCAAGCATTTTTTACCGTAATACGCATAAAAGACTGTCAACACTAAAACGTAGTTGTGCATGCTGTGGGCAAACAATTGCTAGTAGTAAATTGTGTGGGGACTCTAAGATAAGCATAAATATTCTATCAACCAAACTGTTTGCAGCTCAAGATTGCAATTACATTGCTCTACATATTAGTTCATAAAACATAGTCTCATCGACATCTACATAACCACATAATAAACATAATCAAGAAGAGATATAAGACACACAAAGTATAGAGAGCTAGTGTAGTGCTGGCATCAGAACATGTATATATAACTCAATCCTAATCATACCCACCAACAACGTAAACTTTCTCCAGGTACTGCGCGAATGCGGCGTGCGCCACCCTCCAAGAATACTTCTGCTTCAAAGATCCAACAACTCGTCCTCTAGTATACGCAAGAACACTTGGAAAGACGGGGTTAAGCCTTTGGGAACAGAAAGGGCATCCGAAGCCCCCATTCCGGGTCCTGATACGACGATTTCGCATTCCCGCATAGAGCTCCCTAAGCTTTTGTTTCTTGTACCTTCTCGGATCGTACTTATCGCTGCTAGAGTCAGATAGCACCTATACATATAATAAAAAATCATGACATTGATGAATAATATGCATAAAATCATATCACAAACAACTTAGTGCAACAAAAAAAATTACTAATGACTTCAAATGCATGAACCAGTTATTTTCAAACAAACAAGGAACTTTGAAGTAAGTACTACTCTACATTATCACTAAAGTAGTGATCTACATGCTCTTATACAGTGTTTATTTACAAATGGGTACATGTACAATCATCCGTGTAGACTGATTATTAGCAAAATGATCATTTGTACAGGTCAACCATTAAATCACTATATAACCTTAGATATAATACTAGCATAATCTTATGCACGGTTGTGACTTATTCGAGTCACTTATCCAACTCACTTATAATTTAACTACCAAAAATCAATACGTACACACTAACACGGATCTATCAAATCTTACTCTGATTACATGGATTGAAATAACATGAACCCCGGACGAATTCCAAAAAACGGTGGAAAATAGAACTAATTAGAGATGCCCTATGATATACGAAGTAGTTACCGAAATAGGGAGGGGGTCTAACCTGTTCTTGGTCATCGTCGGAGTCGTCACAGTCAGTGGAGTGGTCATCAGAGAGGTCGTAGTAGTCTGTGTGCAGCACCGCCTCCTGCTGGGGATGCACGACGAGGCTTACAATGTCATTGTTGTGCTTCTGTCCGCGTGAGACCTCATCAGCTAGGAGGGCAACCTCATCGCCCAGCATCAAGAGATGCTTAGTTGCTTCGCCGGCCCTGGCTTCAACCCCCGCATCACCACTCCCTTCGATGGTGCGCTTGGTCGCCATCTGATACACTTCCAATAGCATTTACGACTGGGAACAGTGGTGAGGATGCTGGCGCGGTGTGTGGAGAGAGGGGAGTGCGTCCGTCTGCTATAACCAGCGGCACATGCGCAATTAATATAGAGTGGTTGGGAGCTAGGCGGGAGGCGGGTAAATGGCTCACCTCCCAGTGAGCCTGCGCAACAGTCTTCTCGCATGCCTCACCCCTCCTCGCACGTCTCCCGTCTAGCCCGCATAGAGGACTCCTCGCACGTCTCCCGGTTACCCTAGGCAGATGACTGATCGCACGCGTCCCGTCAATTCACACACCAGCTCACACGTCTACTGGTGAGCCGGAGCGGCATGCTCACACGCGTCCCGTCAATTTACACATCTACTCACACGCCCCGCGGTCAGCCTGCGCCTCGGACTGCTCGCATCATGTGTCCCGTCGACTCACGTCCGCTCGGATGGCACACGGGGCTCGTGGTGATACGTAATATTTTTTTAGGACCAACGCACAAGGTTGAATACCATAATCGTTCGTGATGGTAACATGACAAGTGTGTGTACCAAGCACCAACCTTTAATAAGCTCACGCTTGTAAGAAAAGTATGTCAAAATTTTGTCTCTAATTAGGCCAGAAATTAGCACACACACACTATATATATATATACATAAACACTATTCTGATCACGGGATCAGAATATTATTTTGATCATGGGTTGAACTTCCTGAGTTACACAAACCTGAACTTCCCTCTGTAGGAACCCGACCATCGGGCTATCTTCGCAATCGTGTCTTCCCGCGCGAATTTTTCTAGTCAGTCGTGTTTTATGTGATGAAAGTGTAATCTAGGAACGGTTTTTAGCTACTAAATGCTCATTATAAATAGGAATCTTGCTCGTTGGCGGATTTGCACTTGGGGTTGTGATGAACTTGCTTCTGCTGCAATTTTACTACCTGAGTTATTCAACCTGAACTTCCCCGAGTGCTAGGTTGAACTTCCAGTAAAGTGCCCAAATGGGTCGTGCAATATACCGTTTGAAAGCTATGGACACCAGTATAAGAGCCTTTGTCGAATTTTTGGCAAAATATACACGGTTTAAGAGCAGTTTTGAAAACCGTTTTTCCTCATACAAAAAACGTGAATCGTATTTTTGACATATTTCTAAACCGTTCATCGACATGAGTCAAATGAGATGGCGTTGGATAGCTGATGCAAATCCGCTCATTTCACATGTTGAACGTTTTCTCTAATTCCCTATGGTTAAAGAGTAATTTGGAAAATCGTAAAATTTCGCAAACCGAACAGCCAAGTTCGTATTTTCGATGCCATTTCTAAACGGCTAATCTAATTGAGGAAAATGATATTGCGTTGGAAAGCTTATGAAAATGCTCTACTTTTCCAAGTTGAAAGTTTTTTTCTAATTTTAAATGGTCTAAAAGTAATTTAGAAAACGGTACAAGTTCCATCGAGTTAGTATTTTCGAGTTAATTTTTTAACCGTTCAGTCGAATACAGCAAATGATATGGCGTTGGAAAGCCTGAAAAAATGGGCAACTTTTTGGTATATATTGTTTCCCCAATTCTTTATTGTTTTAAGTCAATTTTGAAAATGGCTAAAAACGTATTTTTGTTGTAATTTTTACAAACTTTATCGGAATGGGGCAAATAAGATATCGTTGAAAAGCTATAGAAAATGCGAAACTTTTTCATGTTGATGGTTTTTCTCTGATTCCTAGCCGTTTTTGAGTAATTTTGAAAACGGAAAGATCATTCGTTCTGCCTTTATCGCGAAACAGATTCTTCAAAAATGCACCCAGTGAGAACTTGAACTTCTCGGCATGTCTACTTGAACTTCATTCTGTTTTTCCGATGCTTTTTTTCTCATAGCTCGCCATCCACTCACTGGGATTGAGCAAGTGATATACCGATGGAAAGCTTCTGTAAACACGCAACTTTTCCGTCTTGATCATTTTTTCATACTCGCGACGGTTTAAAAGATTTTCATCGGAAATTCATTTAGCATAGTAGAACTTCCTGCTGTTTTCACATTGAACTTTTGCCGCGTATTTTCGTTTGCAATTCTCTCACCTATTGGTCGGTGTTACGCAAATGATATTCCTTTTGTACAAACTTCTCTCACGATAATTTTTTTGAACTTTCTTCGACCGAGGACTTGAACTTGTAGCAACACAAAATTCGGACCTTGTCTTTTTATTCATTTTTCTCATATTAAACACACACCATGTAGTACGTGAACTTTCTCTGTTTTTATAATTTAAATTTTTTATTTTCTTTTTTCGAAACCTAGTTGCTCCCAAATAATAATTGAACTTCTTTGTGTATCGACAGAATTATTTTAAAACACAAAAACAACATCTTTTGTACTTTTTGAACATGGAAATATAAGGTGAACCTCTATTGAAAGAATTTTTGAACTTCCCTGGGCACAACACGTGAACTTCTTTCAAAAAACATTTTAAGCTTCTATTTTTATTCTCAGCTGAAACGCGTTCCTTGTAGTACTTGAACTTATCGTTGGTTTCACTATGAACTTCTATCACGTTTTTGTATATACATCGAACTAGACGTAATTGAAGGTCGGACATAATTTTTTGCTATTTAAAAAAATGTAATTGGAGGTTGTACGTCCTGCAATATAAATTCTGAACTGTGCATGGAGGTGCACATGAACTTCTTGCAACAAATCTGAGTTTTTTATATACTTCGAACTTTGCTCTTATTTTAATTTGAACTTATTAGTCTTATTCTTAGAAAGGAAATATGTTTTCAAATAAGCATCAATCATTTTTTTCTAAATTGAACTTCATAGTATTATTTTTCCTAGAAACGGTAATAATTTGAGTTTCCCGTATAAATCGAACTACTCCTCTATTTTAATTTGAACTTGTTCGTTTTATTCTTTAGTAACAAGGAAAATCTGAGTTTATTATAAATATCAAACTTCTCAATTTTTATAATTTGGACTTCTTGGTTTATTTCTAATAGCATTGAAATATCCTAGTTTTATAAAAAATATTGGACCATCTGCTATTTCAATTTGAACTTCTAGAGTTTTTCTAATTTTAGAAATGATGATAACTCTTTTTATGATTGTGAACTTCACTATTTTTAAAATTTGAACTTCTTTTTTTTTAAATTTGAACTTCTAGAGTTATTTTAATTTGAACTCTTAGTTTTACTCTTTAGACATCGAGCTTCTTGGTTTTATTTTTTAATAATGTGAAAAATCGGAATTTTTATAGACATCAAACTTCACCATTTTTTAAATTTGAACTTCTTAGTTTTATTGGTTAGTAACGGGGAAAATTCTTTTTTATATAAACAATGAAACTGCACCATTATTTTAATTTGAACTTCTAGTTTTTATAGAATGGGGACACCTAGTTGGGAAAAACTAGTGGTTAATTCTTGATGTCAAAAAAACAATTCTCAATTGAAAACATGGTGCCTACCCCACACATTTCAATCTTATCATATTCTCCCCCCACACATTTCAATCTTATCATATTCTCCCCCCCCCCACACACACACATTTCAATCTTATCCTCTCATTGTTTCTATGTGCTCCCATTCTCTCTCTTTCTCTCTCTGACTTTGCTTTCCTCCTCAGCGTACTATGAAATCCACATCAGAAAGTAGTAGTCATTTGATATCAAAAAAGTCCAATGTAATTTCTTGCTGCTGCTCGATCCTTGGTGGATGAAGCAAGGAGCAGCAAGCTAGTGGGGTAGGCCATTCGCTCGCCTCTAGCAGCAGCACAACTGACAGCAAGCAAAGTCAACAACAACTCGATGCCATAGCCTCACCGGTACCGGTGCATAGTGGTCGTCTTTCGACAGAGGAAACCATAAGCATCATGTGTGGCAGCAATGTGAGACGCCGGCGGCAGGTCGACGACATGCGCTGCGGAAGGTCGGTGAAAGACGCCCATGCAGGTCATGCGCGAGGATGGCGTACATATTACAGAGGGAATATCAAAGGAGTTGCAGTGCATCCTAGTCATCAAGCACTCGTCAGTTCAAATCAAAATTTCCAGTCAGTGCGAATAAAAGATGTTGCTACTTTGAAGATCAACAAGAACATGGGTCGCCTGCTGCTGCTTGAAGAACAAGAACGGATGGTTGCGGGGTGATGAAGCCGGTGGCTGGGGCGACTGTTGCGGGCGCGATGACAGTCGTCGATTGAGGTCGTCGATGGAGGTCCGGCGGCTGCAGGCGCGTTTGGGTCAAGGGCGGCGACGGGAGGTGGGGTGGCTGGCAATGGGAGGCGCACTGGGGGCGGCGATGGGCCGGGGTGGCCGGCGGTTGTAGGCGTGTCGGGGTTGGATGGACGGCGGCGGGAGGCGCATGGTAGTCGGGGGCGTCGACGAGAGGCGGGGTAGCCGATGGCGGTAGGCGCGTCGGGGTCGGAGGCCGACGATGGGAGGCGGGTTAGCCAGCGGCAGGAGGCTCGCCGGAGCCAGAGGGCCGACGGTGGCACAGGGCGGCGGTAGATCGGGGGAGGTGAGGATCGGGGAGGAGGTGGGGGATCGGGCAGGAGGAGGTGAGGGACGTGGGGCGTGGGCTTTTTTTCCTTCTTCGCGGGTGCCGGTTCAGAAGGATCTGCGTCGGCCCTATATAGGGCTGATGTGATCCAAATAACTATTCTAATCCTGGGATTTAAATAGTGTTGTCATATATATATATATATATATATATATATATACACATATATATCATGAAATAGAATCCCAAGCTTCATGATTTTCAGTTGATTTTTGGATTCACTTCAATTTAAAATGATTTTTCGATGTTTGATGTCGAGCTGTCTAAAAACCAAAATTTTCAATGTTTTCCACGATGCCAAGATGTTTGAGGTTCCTTACCATATATTGCATGGCGACTAAACGCATGAACCCAAGGGGACATATGATTTTCCCCAAGGAATTCTTGGAAACTCAATTATTGCATATTTTTCGAATGATATATGGACATTTTATAATTATAACACGGACTAATGTGTCACGTGTTTTCTGCATAAAAATAGTTTGATGTGCCTCGAAGTGGTGTTTCCGGTGGTCGCCGCGCGGGGGGTGGGGGCTCTTCCAGTTTGTACTATCCTCTATGTGTGGGATTGTTCGTTTTGTGAGGCAGTTGTCACCCCAAATTATCAAAATTGTGCATTGAAATGTTTAAAACAAGGCATGCCATGCATGTGTTTAGGACACATGCACACGATGGTGGTGGTCCCTCGGACAATAATCCTTCGTGTGTTATTAGTGATCCGCACATTCGTGTCGTCTATCACTTTCGAGCCGCATCGATAGGGGTTTGACCAAGGTGGGTTAAGTTAATCTCCTTTGTGTTACGGTATATCATGGTGAGATTCCACATCAAATATTGATGTGACATACCCATGAGTACCTCCTACTGCTCAAAGTTGAGGGGGTGGTGGGAGGAGACATACATATTGCACGCAATTTTCTTTGGCATGGGGACTTCCCAATTTCTGAAGCACGTATTGTACCAAAGTCATGCAGTTGGCATTTTGAATCAAAAAAACATACCCATGCATATGCTTGTGCCACATATAATCTATGGTGGTCCTAAGTGTGGCTCCCTCACATGGTAATCGGTGACGCATCACTCTATGGGGCCCATGTGTGGCACCTATATTATATATTGTTTTGACCAATGTGGATCCTTTTTAGTATGCGTGGGTGTGGCCCTGTTTTAGATACTCTAAATTAGCTAGAGGTTGGAGTTAGTTTCTAGCTCATGACTAACTGTCACGCCCAAGATGCGCGCCTATCCATTTTAAGGCACGAGGGCCTCGCAAGGGTTAGATGCGCATCTTGCTGTTAGCAAGAATAGTATCATCACAACATACAATACTGAAAGAGATGAGTATACAAGATTGGCTTACACTCGCCACATACTAACTTACAATGTCACTCAAATTCATATCATCAAGTTAACCACAGGGTCCGACTATAGACGAAATCAAACGATAAAACAGTTGCAAATGATACTATCAAGCTATCCCAAAGATCACGACCATGGTCCTCTACTCATCCGGGTAAGTCACATACATCCTGCCCCTCTCCTCATCATATTCCCACTAGAGCGGGGTAACATCATCCTGCACGTACTCATCTAAACCTGTACCTGGAGTATTGTAGTAAACTGTGAGCCACAAGGACTCAGCAATCATGCGCCCGGGTACCGAAACTATTCAAGCTTAAAGGTTGGGATGGGGTAAGTGTTTAGTTTGCAGCAGCACTAAGCATTTAAGGTGGCTAACTTACGCAACATGAAAATAAATATGAGTGGCCTACGATGAATGATCGAATCTAGTATGACCTCTATGAGATCGTGAACACTTACTTACGTCAATCATAACCCCACCGTGTTCTCTCTCAGAACAGGTTCATGAGGAGAGACGATCACGGTTACTCACACAGTTGGTGTATTTTAATTAGAGTTTACTTCAAGTTTAGTATAACCGGGTGTTAAACAAATATCCAAGTTGCCACATAACCACGGGCACGGCATTCCGAAAGATTTAACCCTGCAGGGGTGCTCCACCTAATCCATCACACATTAACCACACTCCGCGGGAATAGCCTCGACCACGGATCTCGCGGTCATCATAGGTAATTCCAAAGGAATTCCAACACCTCGAGAAAACCCGAAGAAAGTCAGACTCCACACGCAAGACATTCGATAAAGGTAAAGCAAATCCAACAAGACCTCCCGACATGTCGACGAACCCGATAAGAGTCGCGTATCTCGTTCTCAAGACACGACGGATGAGCGATGGTTACCACGCCAATCACCGAGGTGCCCCAGGCGGCGTTAATAAGCTGCTCTGGGTTGGACCAACACTCATGCGGAGCACTGCCCGGGGGTTGATTAAATTATCCACGGGTTTGCAAGACCCTATGCAAATTTTATTAAGTTTTTAAGCAAATGTAGTACCAATGTTGGGTCTTGCCAGACATGTTTTAATCTCAACCAAATAAACCAGGGGGTTCCCATAACAACCCCGAGCATGTTAGGAGCGCAAAATATGGAAAGCATAACACCGGTAACAAGGAACTAATGGCGGTAACAGCGAAACAAATCACTTAGAAAAAGGCCAAGCCTTCCACCAATACCAAGATATATATGTGCATTAAATTAAATAACAGATAATATTGTGATATCCAAATCCATGTTATCACATGGAACAACCTGCACCTGCAACTACAATGCTATAAGAGGGGCTGAGCAGCGGTAACATAGCCAATCAAAGGTTTGCTAGGATATGGAGGTTAGAGGCTGTCATGGCAACATGGGGGCTGATATCAAGTGGTAGGTAGCGCAATTGTAACGATAAGAGCGAGAAACTAGCAAGCAAAAATAGTATCGGGATCCGGGTACGATCATCTTGCCTATTGGTTTTTCAGCGGAACAAAAGTAACGGGATCCTCGTAGTGGTACTCTCCTGGGTCCTCGTACTCAGTATCAACACTCGCGTCTACCCAATAGAACAGCAACAATAAACATCCAACCAAGGTGCAATGCACAACAAAGATGATGCATGATTCATTTATGAAGAATTAACATGGCAATCCAAAACTAGTCAAGTTTCACATGCAAAGTTTGTTCATTAATGAATCTGGACAGAACCTCATGTTAAGTTATTTAAACATGCATGATCATGGAAAATATGGATGCATCATCCAAAATCGATAGAAATTCATATAAAGAACGAAAGAAATGGAGATACGGTTCTCACGATACGCTCACGACAAGGTACGGAGGCAAAATCACAAGACCACCAAGCCATGGGCTAATTCTTGGACTTCCAAGGTAGCCACTGGACAGGTTATGAAAAACCAATCACAATATCCTCAAGAATCAATCAATTCCATGGAGCATAGCTCCCACAAGCCACAAAACGATAAAACCCACAATCTGCCACAAAACAGCAACATAGCAACTTTCACAACTCACAACTTGAGCTACAGGAACCCTACAGCCACAAACAAGATATCGACAGAATCTACTCAACACACACATCAACTTATCCAACTACACTATCAGCAAAGGAGGTACACCTCAATAAGCATCAAGCAATCAAGTTGACATGATGAAACAGTTTTCTGGACTTGGGTGAAAATTCCAGTTTTCTGGAATCTGAGAATATAAAGTAGCAAGTTGACAGCAGTAGTTAAATATGCTAGAGAGCCCCTATTGGAATTAATATTAACAGGATGGTAGAAGGCATTATCTACTACAAATAACTAACACTGAGCATGAGCAAATTCCCAACATGTAACTAGATGTCACCCACTCTTCATGGCATAAAAATAACAGCAGATTTCCAGACTTGGTCATTTCTAGCATGCTGAAACAGAAACATTAAGTTGGTCACCTAACAGCATGTTTCCCACTTATATGGGTGATTCTCATGTAAAACAAAAATACCATGGCATACTAGGTACAAAAGACTAGCACTTCCTAGTTGACACATATCCCAAAGCAAGCATGGATTAAATCATGCAAAAAATAACAAAATGGCACCTCAGCTAAAATGACAGGTTTATGAACTTGCTCAAAAGTTAAATCTGAGAGTTCCAATGAGTTCATTGGCTCTTCCTACCCCAAAACCATGGGTAATACTCATATGTCCGTGTGAATCAACAAGGCACATCAGATTTAACAAAACTTCTCACCAGAACAAGGCATGACAACTCTAAATAGAAAAGCACTTAGATGGCAAGAGCATGATAGCACCCTAGATAATAATGGCAAAGAAATGACAAGGCATACATGACAAGCATGAACAACAAGGGTATGCCAAGTGAGAAAGCCCACTAGTCCCCTACACCACATGTACCTCTACTCACAGACACTACAAGCACACAAACACACATGGCACTCTCACACACCCTCAAGCTCATGAGTGGGGGTGTGCATCCACACACATAAGCATACACATATGCTCAATGCATATATGCATTGCATATGTAGATGGCCACACACACACTTACTCTCTCACACAAGACCACAAGCACAAGTGCATACTCATGCACTACACCTCTCACATACACAAGCACCACCCAAGACATACATGCATAAATACATATACACAGGCCTCTACACACGCACATATGCCTTAGTCATATACACATACACATATACAATGCACAAGGCACATGTGCCATACATGGTGCACCACACACCCCCACACACACAAGGTTCAAACATACACATGCATATGTATATACCCTTAGGTGTGCATATGCACATGCACATACACAAGTATGTGTGCAAAGGCACACACACACATGCAACAACAGAAATAAAAAACCCTACTCATGTTCATATATCTACACATACATGCAATGCAATGGAGTAACAAAGAAACAAAAACAAGAAAAACAAAAACAAAAAACAAAAATGGGGAGGGGTTCGAATTCGAACCCGAGACCTCCTGGTCTCCTCCCGCACATACTACCACTGGGCTACGAACG
This sequence comes from Hordeum marinum, assembly GCA_022496015.1. Lineage (NCBI taxonomy): Eukaryota > Viridiplantae > Streptophyta > Magnoliopsida > Poales > Poaceae > Hordeum > Hordeum marinum. Next base: position 102,888,155 of record CM039676.1, on the reverse strand, counting down.
CGGCACTTGACAGACAAGGGCAACTAGCCCACTTATACACGCCCACCACACTACTGACAAAACTGAAGCGAGAACAGGACACCGGCGACAGGAAACGGCGGCGACGATGTCGGCCACTACAGGGGTTCTCCGGCGGTGCGAACGGACGGAATCGAAGCGGGGATCCACGGGGAACCCATCCCTCGGCTCATCTCGCGATGAGGGGGACCGGAGGCGAGCTCAAGCTCGAGCTTTTCGAACCGGCGGCGACGAGCACCATGGCGGCGATTCTATGATCTATGGCGAGGAGAGGGGGCAACGGGGACCGCCTGCTCATCGAGGGGAAGCTTGGCGATGCGGGGACACGGGCGATGACGAGAAGAAGAGGAAGAAGGCGTCGGCGGCACGCAGCCTTGAGGTTGACGGGGACGGCGTTGCGGCGTTGCGGGGAGGTGCTCCTCACCCCCCTAGCGCTCGGGATGGAACGCGGACACCACCGGGGAGGCGCACACCATCCTGACGATGACGGACACCACCGGAGGCGATGTCGGCGACGAGCCCGTCGATCTCTGCTCTCTCTGAACCTACTTACCTCTCTGAACCCGAGAAGAAATAAGAAGCAAGAGGGAGAGGAAGGAGGAGGAAGAAGGGGAAGAGCGGCGGCGGCGAGGGAGAAGGAACCCTAGGGATCCGTGCGCTTAAATAGGGGGGTCGCCTCGACATCCGTGAGGCCCTAACGGCAATGACAACGGCGCTCTCCTCTCTCTCTACACTCTTCTCTCTCTCATGCACTGACGGAGGAGGACGGGAGCAGGTAGCCTTCAGCTACCTGCTGGGCTGAGTGGGCCGGGAGCTCACAGCCCACACTCACACACTCTCTTAAAAAACAACAAACAGGAAGTTTTACATTTAACAACATCAGCCACACAGAAAAATAAATCCCAGAATAGCAGAAAAGGGTTTTGTGCCAAATAAAAAAAATCTGTGCAAAGGAAATACTGTGCACTATTTATTAAAATTATTAAGTTGATTTAATGAATAAGTAATTTTTAATACTTATGAAAATGCCAGCCCCTATTTATTTAAATCACAAACCAAACAAACCCCAAATAACAAAAGAACAACACTCTAAATTATTAATAGGAACAGGGCCACCTGATGAACATTCTTTTTTTAATTAATTTAAAAGGCAACTTAATTCTGATCATTAATTAACATGGGAATTAAGTCAAATGTTGGGGTTTAATAGAAGAAATGAAAGAGAGGGAAGAAGGAGGAGTTGCACACAAGGATTCCACCACACTCAAACACCTCACACACACCACATAACAAACACACTCACCACCATCACATCATAGCAAGACACATGAAAACCAACATGGCAAGAAGAATGAAATGATGCATGATGAAATGATGCATGATGAAATGATGCATGAATGCATAACAACACATGGGAGACAAGTGCAAAACCTAACATAGCTCATGACACAAGATTCATACAAAGGGGGGGTTACATGCCATAAATGGTAGGGACAACACTTGGGCTGTCACAACTCTCCCACACTACAAGAGGATCTCGACCCGAGATCTAGGAACGAAAGAAATTCGGAAATTCGGAACGGAGAAGGTCCTCGCATTCCCAAGTAGCTTCTTTGTCGGAATGATGAGACCACTTCACCTTGAGGAACTTGATAGACTTGTTGCGAGTCTTACGCTTAGTTTCTTCAAGAATTGCAACTGGATGCTCACGATAGGAGAGATCTTCTTGGAGATCGATGTCTTGGAGGTCAATGGTTCGCTCAGGAGTCTTGAAGCATCTCCGGAGCTGAGAAACATGGAAGACATCGTGCACATTTGCGAAATTTGGAGGAAGCTCTAGTTGATATGCAAGACCACCTCTCTTGCCAACAACTTTGAAAGGACCAACAAAACGAGGAGCTAGCTTCCCTTTAATTCCAAACCGCTGAGTGCCCTTCATGGGAGAGACTCTGAGATAGACTAGATCATCCACTTGGAAAGAAACATCCCGATGTTTGTTATCATAATAACTCTTCTGTTGGGACTAAGCTGCTTTGAGGTTCTCACGAATGACATGGCACATTTCTTCTGCTTCCGTGATCATGTCATTGCCCAATACCCGACGCTCACCGGTTTCAAACCAGTTAAGCGGGGTACGACACTTTCTACCGTAGAGAATCTCGAAAGGGGCCTTGAGCTTGAAAGCTATTGTTGTATGAGAATTCAGCATATGGAAGGCAGTCTTCCCACTTCATGCTGAACGATATCACATAGGCTCTGAGCATATCTTCAAGGATCTAATTGACTCTCTCAACTTGACCACTTGTCTGTGGATGGAACATAGTGCTGAAACGGATCTTGGTACCCTTAGCAGTATGGAAGGACTCCCAAAACTTGGAAGTAAAGAGGCTTCCGCGGTCAGAAGAGATGAGCTGAGGAATACCATGCAAAGACAATATCCTTGACGTATACAACTCTACAAGCTGAGCTGCCGAGATAGATTCTTTGACTGGCAGGAAATGAGCAAGTTTTGACAGCTTGTCGATAACCACAAAGATGGCATTGTTGCCTCTCTTGGACTTCGGAAACCCAGTGACGAAATCCATCTCAACATGATCGAATTTCCACTCTGGGATAGGCAAAGGCTGAAGAAGACTTGCTGGACGTTTAAGTTCCGCCTTCACTCTGCGACAAACATCACACTCATTCACGAACTGAGCAATTTCACGTTTCATGCGAGTCCACCAGAAGGTTTGCTTGAGATCCTGATACATCTTTGAACTGCCTGGATGAATGGATAGAAGAGAATTGTGTGCTTCGTCCATGATAACCTTTTTGAGATCACCTTTTGGAACCACAAGACGGTCCTCAAAGAACAAGGTATCTTTGTCATCAACACGGAAGCACTTATACTTCGGAATGCTCTTGGCCACACCTTTCTTCACTTTCTTCACCATAGCGTCAAGAAGCTGCGCCTGGCGAACCTGATCTTCTAGAGTCGGAGAAACTTGAAGATTGGCAAGAAATCCTTGCAAAATCATCTGAAGGTTGAGCTTGTGGAAGGCTTCACAAAGCTCGGCCTGAAGAGGCTTCAGAATGAGACTATTGCAGTACACCTTACGGCCGAGCGTGTCTGCAATGACATTTGCTTTCCCAGGAGTATACTCAATGCTTGGATTGAAGTCCTCAAGCATTTCCACCTAACGAGACTGCCGAAGATTGAGATTGGGTTGAGTGAAAATTTACTTCAAGCTCTTGTGATCGGTGTACACCTCAACTGGTCTACCCAACAACAAATGCCTCCAAGTCATTAGAGGATGCACAACTGCCGCCAACTCAAGATCACGACTGGGGTAGTTCTTCTCGGAAGGCTTCAACTGACGCGAGGTATAAGCAACAATCTTCTTGTCTTGCATGAGAACAACACCAAGACCTTGGAGAGAGGCATCACAGAAAACTTGGAAAGGCTTAGACTGCTTAGGAGGAACAAGAACCGGAGCTGAAGTCAGTCTCTATTTGAGCGTATTGAATGCTACATCACACTCAGGAGACCAAACATACTTGACACTCTTCTGGAGGAGATTGGACAGAGGCTTGGCAATTTGAGAGAAGTTCTCCATGAACCTTCTGCAATAGCTAGCAAGCCCGAGGAAACTCCGAAGCTGCTTCATGTTCTGAGGAGGTTCCCACTTCAATATAGCTTCAACTTTCTCAGGGTGCACTTTAATTCCCTCGGCAGAGATGACATGCCCGAGGTACACCACTTCATTGAGCCAAAACTCACACTTGGAAAACTTGGCATAGAATCGATGCTCTCTTAACTTGTCAAGCACAAGGCGGAGATGCTCTACATGATCTTCTTATGTCTCCGAGAACACAAGGATATCATCAAGATAGACCAAGACAAACTCATTCTTGAAGGGAGAGAAAATGAAATTCATCATTCTTGAGAAGGTTGGAGGAGCATTAGCAAGACCAAACGACATGACGGTGTATTCATAAGAGCCAAAACTCGTCCTGAAAGCAGTCTTAGGAATGTCTTCTTCGCGAATGCGAATCTGATGATAACCCATGCGAAGATCAAGCTTCGAGAAAACCTTGGCACCTTTCAGTTGTTCAAAAAACTCACTGATGTTGGGAAGTGGGTACTTGTTCCTGATTGTCTTCTTGTTCAATGGATAGTAGTCGACACAAAGACGATCCGTGCCATCTTTCTCCTTGACAAACAAAACACCACAACCCCACGGAGAAGAGCTTGGTCTGATCAAACCCAGACGTTCTAGGTCATCTAGCTGCTTCTTCAACTTTTTACAGCTCTTCGGGGCCAAGTTTATACAGGCACTTGCAGACCGGTTCAGTTCCGGGCTCGAGATCAATCACGAACTCGACTAGCCGGTGCGGAGGCATTCCTGGCAATTCTTCTCGAAAGACATCTTCATACTCACAAACCACCGGAATTTGAGAAATCACCGAGATTTCACCCTTCTCATTAAGAGCAAAGAGACGGATTGTGTCATCGCGAGCCACGAAAAATAATCACGTCTTCTGAAGGATGAGTCAGCTTGACTTCTTTTGCTTTGCAATCAATATGAGCCTTATTCATAGCTAGGAAGTCCATGCCCAGAATGAAATCAATATCAGAATTCCCAAGAACAATTGGAGAAGCCAAAAAAGAATAATTGCCCATCTTGATAGAAGCATCCAGAACAATCATATGTGAACTCATGCGCATCCCCGGAGAAACCACATGAAAAGGACTAGCTAAATGCTCCACTAAAAACTCATGCATAGCGACAAAAGGCTTGGATATGAATGAATGCGATGCACCGGAATCAAACAAAACTTTTGCAGAAAAATCACTAACTGAGAGATTACCCATAATCACATCATTGGACTGCTCTTCTTCAGTTGCATTCACCATATTCACCCGGACTGACTTGGGATTATGCTTCACCATAGCATTGCCTGGGGGCTTGACAGGAGGAGGAGGTGGGAGACGCCGCTGGTTGCACTTGTTGGCATAGTGACCCTTCTGGCCACACTTGTGACAAGTCACCTCAGAAAGCGAACGAACATTGCCTGGAGGAGGAACAAGAACAGCCTTGGACGCCTGGGGTCTCTGCTGGAATCCTGGGTTGGGTGGGTGGGAAGAACCACGGCCACCGAACTGCTTCTGCTACTGAGGAGGGCGAAACGGAAGAGGATTTGGCGCCCAATACTTCTGCTGCTTAGAAACCATCTGAGAGTTGGAAGAAGAAGAATATGAATCCCTTGAACGCTTCTTGGAGTTCTCCAACTTGAGCTGAGCTGCTTCGACCTTCAAACCCATGTTGTAGAACTAATCGAACTCCCGAGGATCTTGAAGAACTAGGCCCGGCAGAAGCTCATCCTTGAGACCACCTCTAAATTGATAGATCATAGCCTTGTCATCTGGAACATCTGGCTTGGCATAACGGGCTAGATTCTGAAACTCGATGTTGTACTAGTAGACAGACTTGCTTCCTTGCTTCAGGTGCCTGAACTTCTCACGCATCTCCTCGACAAAGCTTGTCAGAATGTAATGAGCCCTGAAGTCATGACGGAAATCGTCCCAAGTAACAACACGATCGCCCTGGAATCCTTGTACTGCTACCACCAATCAGCTGCTTGACCCTTGAGCTGGAACGATCCAAACCTGACAAAGTCCTCTGGCCTGACATTGCTGCACTCGAAATGCTTACTCATATCACGAAGCCAATCATCAGCATCAAAAGGCTGCTCACAACAGGTGAAAGACTTGGGCTAGTTGGCAAGGAATTGTTTGAGCGTTGCGAACTGAGGCTGATTCTGAAACTCCCTTGAAAACCTTGCTAACCCTGCTCCCTTTCTTGCAACAGTCTGAGCAACATCTGAGTGTTCGCATTGGTTGCGGCCATCACAGCTTGCCAAGCTTCTGGAGGAGGAGGCGGAGGAGGCGGCGGCGGGGGTGATGGTGGAACATCAGTCTGCTCCTCACCACGACCCGGATTGTTGTGAGTTGGTGGAGCCATCCTGAAGATGGACAACACGCATTAGCACCTCATTGATAAGCTGAATCAATTGCTTGAAAGAAATGAACAGACAAATAACAACACGGCCTTCCTACTGAAAAATTAGTAAGAATGCTTCTTCGGTTCATGAAAACATCATCAGATATAAAAAGTCACTTGCAATAACACAAAAGTATTGAGCTAAGCGCTCGGAACAAATGTACATTCACATATACATCTAAAGAACATGATCCTAGATGACTACAAGATTTCCCACCTATGAACTTCCAAAAACTTTCTGGTTATGCAATCCGGTGTGGGGGATACAAGGAGGAAATATCTCACACAACTAACAATCCTACACCCCCACTGTATCCATCCTTCAACACATAGCCAGAGGCTTTCGCAAACTCATCTAATCTCAAATCCTCGAACTCACAACGATACTAAACCATGGTGGTACCCCGGATGCCTCCCCGGTACTGGGTGACTCCGACCTTATCTCACCACGATAAGTATTGAAGTAATTTCGAACACTCTCCATCCTGAGATATCAAGGAAGCTGAATGATAGCGATGTGCCAACATTCCCTGGAGCTCTACTCCCCGGAAGAAATCAAGTTAGACAGGAGGCACCAAGACAGAACCCTGTCACATCGGTATCCTATAGACTCCAAAATACCCGCGTTATCCTAAAAAAAATTGAGCGAGAAGAGGAGTAGAATCAAAATTCCTAAGTCGGAAACCTCACAAGAGCAAAGAAGAGGAGTAAAAAGAATCCTACTCTCTGATATAACTAAACTCAAAATAGTTTTCACTAGACACGACTCGGCCAAGTTTGAACAAACAAAGGCTCCTATAGTCGTATGGCTCTGAATACCAACTTGTCATGCCCAAGATGCGCGCCTATCCATTTAAGGCACGAGGGCCTCGCAAGGGATAGATGTGCATCTTGCCGTTAGCAAGAATAGTATCATCACAACATACAATACTGAAAGAGATGAGTATACAAGATTGGCTTACACTCGCCACATGCTAACTTACAATGTCACTCAAATTCATATCATCAAGTTGAACACAGGGTCTGACTATGGATGAAATCAAACGATAAAACAGTTTCAAATGATACTATCAAGCTATCCCAAAGATCATGACCATGGTCCTCTACTCATCCGGGTAAGTCACATACATCCTGCCCCTCTCCTCATCATATTCCCACTGGAGCTGGGTAAGATCATCCTACACGTACTCATCTGAACATGTACCTGGAGTGTTGTAGTAAACTGTGAGCCACAAGGACTCAGCAATCATGCGCCTAGGTACCGAGACTATTCAACCTTAAAGGTTGGGATGGGGTAAGTGTTTAGTTTGCAACAGCACTAAGCATTTAAGGTGGCTAACTTACGCAACATGAAAATAAATATGAGTGGCCTACGATGAACGATCGAATCTAGTATGACCTCTATGAGATCTTGAACACTTACTTACGTCACTCATAACCCCACCGTGTTCTCTCTCGGAACAGGTTCACGAGCAGAGACGATCACGGTTACTCACACAGTTGGTGTATTTTAATTAGAGTTTACTTCAAGTTTATTATAACCAGGTGTTAAACAAATATCCAAGTTGCCACATAACTGCGGGCACGGCTCTCCGAAAGATTTAACCCTGCAGGGGTGCTCCAACTAATCCATCACAAATTAACCACACTCCGCGGGAATAGCCTCGACCATGGATCTCGCGGTCATCATAGGTAATTCCAAAGGAATTCCAACACCTCGAGAAAACCCGGAGAAAGTCAGACTCCACACGCAAGACATTCGATAAAGGTAAAACAAATCCAGCAAGACCTCCCAACGTGTCGACGAACCCAATAAGAGTCGCGTATCTCGTTCTCAGGACCCGACGGATGAGCGATGGTTACCATGCCAATCACCGAGTTGCCCCGGGCGGTGTTAATAAGCTGCCCTAGGTTGGACCAACACTCATGCGGAGCACTGGCCCGGGGGTTGACTAAATTATCCACGGGTTTGCAAGACCCTATGCAAATTTTATTAAGTTTTTAAGCAAATGTAGTACCAATGTTGGGTCTTGCTAGACAAGTTTAAATCTCAACCGAATAAACCAGGGGGTTCCCATAACAACCCCGAGCATGTTAGGAGCACAAAATATAGAAAACATAACACCGGTAACAAGGAACTAATGGCGATAACAGCGGAACAAATCACTTAGAAAAAGGCCAAGCCTTCCACCAATACCAAGATATATGTGTGCATTAAATTAAATAACATATAATATTGTGATATCCAAATCCATGTTATCACATGGAACAACCTGCACCTGCAACTACAATGCTATAAGAGGGGTTGAGCAGCGGTAACTTAGCCAATCAAAGGTTTGCTAGGATATGGAGGTTAGAGGCTGTCATGGCAACATGGGGGCTGAGATCAAGTGGTAGGTAGCGCAATTGTAACGATAAGAGCGGGAAACTAGCAAGCAAAAATAGTATCGGGATCCGGGTACGATCATCTTGCTTGTTGGTTCTTCAGCGGAACAAGTAGCGGGATCCTCGTAGTGGTACTCTCTTGGGTCCTTGTACTCAGTATCAACACTCGCGTCTAACCAAGAGAAAAAGCAACAATAAACATCCAACCAAGGTGCAATGCACAACCAAGATGATTCATTTATGAAGAATTAACATGGCAATCCAAAACTAGTCATGTTTCACATGCAAAGTTTGTTCATTAATGAATCTGGACAGAACCTCATGTTAAGTTATTTAAACATGCATGATCATGGAAAATATGGATTCATCATGCAAAATCGATAGAAATGCATATAAATAACGAAAGAAACGGAGTTACGGTTCTCACGATACGCTCACGACAAGGTACGGAGGCAAAATCACAAGACCACCAAGCCATGGGCTAATTCTTGAACTTCCAAGGTAGCCACTGGACAGGTTATGAAAAACCAATCACAATAGCCTCAAGAATCAATCAATTCCATGGAGCATAGCTCCCACAAGCCACAAAACAATAAAACCCACAATCTGCCACAAAACAGCAACATAGCAACTTTCACAGCTCACAACTTGAGCTACAGGAACCCTACAGCCACAAACAAGATATTGACAGAATCTACTCAACACACACATCAACTTATCCAACTACACCATCAGGAAAGGAGGTACACATCAATAAGCATCAAGCAATCAAGTTGACATGATGAAACAGTTTTCTGGACTTGGGTGAAAATTCCAGTTTTCTGGAATCTGAGAATATAAAGTAGCAAGTTGACAGCAGTAGTTAAATATGCTAGAGATCCCCTATTGGCATTAAAATTTACAGGATGGTAGAAGGCAATATCTACTACAAATAACTAACACTGAGCATGAGCAAATTCCCAACATGTAACTAGATGTCACCCACTCTTCATGGCATAAAAATAACAGCAGATTTCCAGACTTAAGTCATTTCTAGCATGCTGAAACAGAAACATTAAGTTGGTCACCTAACAGCATGTTTCCCACTTATATGGGTGATTCTCATGTAAAACAAAAATACCATGGCATACTAGGTACAAAAGACTAGCACTTCCTAGTTGACACATATCCCAAAGCAAGCATGGATTAAATCATGAAAAAATAACAAAATGGCACCTCAGCTAAAATGATAGGTTTATGAACTTGCTCAGTGTTAGATGGCAAGAGCATGATAGCAGCCTAGATAAGAATGGCAAAGAGATGACAAGGCATACATGTCAAGCATGAACAACAAGGGTATGCCAAGTGGGAAAGCCCACTAGTCCCCTACACCACATGTACCTCTACTCACAGACACTACAAGCACACAAACACACATGACACTCTCACACACCCTCAAGCTCATGAGTGCGGGTGTGCATCCACACACATAATCATACACATATGCTCAATTCATATATGCATTGCATATGTAGATGGCCACACACACACTTACTCTCTCACACAAGACCACAAGCACAAGTGCATACTCATGCACTACACCTCTCACATACACAAGCACCACCCAAGACATACATGCATAAATACATATACACAGGCCTCTACACATGCACATATGCCTTAGGCATATACACATACACATATACAATGCACAAGGCACATGTGCCATACATGGTGCACCACACACCCACATACACACAAGGTTCAAACATACACATGCATATGTATATACCCTTAGGTGTGCATATGCACATGCACATACACAAGTATGTGTGCAAAGGCACACACACAGACCTGCAACAACATAAATAAAAAACCCTACTCATGTTCATATATCTACACATACATGCAATGCAATGGAGTAACAAAGAAACAAAAACAAGAAAAAGAAAAACAGAAAACAAAAATGGGGAGGGGCCCGGATTCGAACCCGAGACCTCCTGGTCTCCTCCTGCACATACTACCACTGGGCTACGAATGCGGCACTTGACAGATAGGGGCAACTAGCCCACTTATACACGCCCACCACACTATTGACGAAACTGAAGCGAGAACTGGACACCGGCGATAGGAAACGGCGGCGGCGATGTCGGCCACTACAGGGGTTCTCTGGCGGCGCGAACGGGTGGAATCGAAGCGGGGATCCACGGGGAACCCATCCCTCGGCTCATCTCGCGATGAGGGAGACCGGAGGCGAGCTCAAGCTCGAGCTTTTCGAACCGGCGATGACGAGCATCATGGCGGCGATTCTACGATCTATGGCGAGGAGAGGGGGCAACGGGGGCCGGCTGCTCACTGAGGGGAAGCTCGGCGATGCGGGGACACGGGCGATGACGAGAAGAAGAGGAAGAAGGCGTCGGCGACACGCGACACCCTTGCGGTCGACGGGGACGGCGGAGCGGCGGAGCGGGGAGGTGCTCCTCACCCCCTAGCGCTCGGGATGTAACGTGGACGCCACCGGGGAGGGACACGCCATCCTAACGACGACGGACACCACCGGAGGCGACGTCGACGACGAGCCCGTCGATCTCTGCTCTCTTTGAACCCACTTACCTCTCTGAACCAGAGAAGAAAGAAGAAGCAAGAGGGAGAGGAAGGAGGAGGAAGAAGGGGAAGAGCGGCGGCGGCAAGGGAAAAGGAACCCTAGGGATCCGCGTGCTTAAATAGGGGGGGTCGCCTCGACGTCCGTGAGCCCCTAACGGCGACGACGACGGTGCTCTCCTCTATCTCTCTCTACACTCTGCTCTCTCTCTCTCATGCACTGACGGAGGAGGACGGGAGTAGGTAGCCGTCGGCTACCTGCTGGGCTGAGTGGGCTGGGAGCTCACAGCCCACACTCACACACTCTCTTAAAAAACAGGAAGTTTTACATTTAACAACATCAGCCACACACAAAAAAATCCCAGAATAGCAGAAAAGGGTTTTGTGCCAAATAAAAAAATATGTGCAAAGGAAATAATGTGCACTATTTATTAAAATTATTAAGTTGATTTAATGAACAAGTAATTTTTAATACTTATGAAAATGCCAGCCCCTGTTTATTTAAATCACAAAACAAACAAACCCCAAATAACAAAAGAACAACACTCTAAATTATTAACAAGAATAGGGCCACCTGATGAACATTCTTTTTTAATTAACTTAAAAAGGCAACTTAATTCTGATCATTAATTAACATGGGAATTAACTCAAATGTTGTGGTTTAATAGAAGAAAGAAAAGAGAGGGGAAGAAGGAGGAGTTGCACACAAGGATTCCACCACACTCAAACACCTCACACACACCACATAACAAACACACTCATCACCATCACATCATAGCAAGACACATGGAAACCAACATGGCAAGAAGAATGAAATGATGCATGATGAAATGATGCATGAATGCATAACAACACATGGGAGACAAGTGCAAAACCTAACATAGCTCATGACACAAGATTCATACAAAGGGGGGGTTACATGCCATAAATGGTAGGGACAGCACTTGGGCTATCACACTAACCCTAAACTAACTCTAGCCAAAGAGGTGTTTGGATGACATGGTTAGATTGACATAGATGCACTTGATGGAGAGAGAAAAGTGATTTTTCAGTGAGCCCCACAATAACTAGCTCCAATTAGCACCTCTTGGCTGGTGGGATAGAGAGGGCCCCATGAGAACTAGCTCCAATTAGCACCTCTTGGGTGGGATAGTTTTTTTTTGGGGGGGTTATATGCAACTAGCTACAAACTAACCCTCATGTTTGAATACTTTAGGGCTATCTGAGCTCCAACTATCTCAAATTATTTCTAACCCATGGATCCAAACAGGGCCTATGTGCGTTGTGCTCGATCCTCTTTGTAAGTCAACTTACAGTTTCTAAGGCAAGTGACATTAAAGTTCCATTGCTTACTAACTAAACAAACACTTAATTACATATATACATATATGTGTGGGCCTCATGCAGTGGGTGTTTGTTTTGCAAACACTCTCTCACGTGGTCATTGGCATCATCACACCGACACAACCATGTCCATGTGGGTCGTCACTTTGGCAGGTGTCTATAGAGATGTTTATTTGACCAATGTGGATTCTTCTTGTTGGTGTGTGTATATATTATACATAGTTTATATATGCATCGACATTTCATTTCTAACAAAAAAATCAAACACGTCGTACACATTGAATCCCTCCCATCGGATCGAACTGTGGGCACGCTTGGGGCTATATATGCATGGGTCGTTAACCTCAGTACGTGGCCATTCTGGTTCGAGAGACACACATGTGGTGGTGAAATTTATGCATTTGTATTTGAAAACATCGCACAACGCTTTCATACATATGTGCTTGGGGCCATGCATGTGTGTTGGTGTTGTCTACAGACACTCCCTCGCGTGGTTATGGAGGACATGCCAAATTTGTGGACCCATGTTGTCATGGTTTTGTCATGGAAGATGTCCGAAGACTTGGGTTCGAGGCCATCGCCAAGGTGATGGGCTCAAAGGGGTTGGTCGAGACAAGGGACACGAGTTTACCCAGGTTCGGCCCCTCAAGAAGAGGTAAAATCCTATGTCCTGCTTGTGTTGTATTGATTGGAGTATCAATTAGAAGGGAGCAGATTCGCTTGACCTAGTTCTCAATTGATTGGTTTCTATCTAAGCCGCCCCGGGGTCTCGCCTTTATATAGGAGGTCAGGGCCCTGGGTTACACGAGTCCTACACCGACTCTTACAACATAGTCAATCCTGCCTCTTAAGCCGCCTTTCCATCTTGGGCAAGCCATCTCTGGTCGGCTTAACCGCCTAGGTCTTCATACCATCTTCTGTCGGGGCCTTCATCTTGGCCCATCTTGGTAAGTCGTCGTATAGTCAGGCCCACGTCTTTCGGCCCACCTTACAGGTCTTGATTATGAGCCGCCAGGTATGACCGGCCCCTCCTAGGCGGGTCTTACCACGGGGTTATATCCCCAACATTAGGCCCCAGGTTGATTTGAGCCTGCTCATGTCAATCGTCAAACTCATTTGGCGGCGAGTCTCACGTTCTATCACCTGAAAAAATATGTAACCCATCGTGAGGTCATATCGAATATGCCAAAAAGATTCGGTGACGTCCGCAACGGATCCTTTCATTAAAACCGTCGACCCGAAAATCGAGGCGTCCATCTCGGTCGGTCAGTTTCTCTCGCCTTGATTCTCGCTCCCGTTTGGCCTTCTAGTCTCTTAAATAGGATCGCGAGGGGTTCTCTCATTTTTCTCCACTACCCCCGCTTCTTCTTCTTCCTATCGACACTATCGCCCCCAAGCTCTATCGTCGTCATCAACCCAGGCCGCTACATCAACTTGAACGATCCAGATTCTCGCCCGTGTCCGTCGCGTCCTTCCTGGTATGTGTTTCTTCCTCCCTTGGATCCATAGCTTAGTACTTCAACCCCGTCAAGTTCATCGGCCCCATTAGTGCGCAAGTTTTTTCCCGCAATGCCAACCAATGAGTAACCCCATAGATCTCGCGATGTCTGTCTTCCTACTGCGGCAGGTCATGTAAAGTCACCAACAGCCCAGCATAGATCTGTAGTTGTTTCCCCTTCCTGTGCTTTGACTTGTTCGTTCTTCTTCAGTTCCTCGCTAGGGTTGAATTAAACCTGATTTTTCCTTTGCTCGTAGATCTTGCAGCTTCAGTTTATCGTGTAGAACCTGTTTATAGGTCCTTAGCCATTTCTGCATAATGGCCTCGTCCACCTTAACCCGCCAGTCCTCGTGGCGACTCTTCCAATAAACTATATCGGCGTCTTAGCATCATAGCATTTAATTTCGTCAGCCGTCCTAGTTGTCTAATTAATTTCTAACCCACCACGTACCGCTACCTTTCACAGCCTTAACCCGCCATCATGTCTCGAGCGTCTTCTTCTTGTAATTGGGTTGGTTTTGTGGTCTCCGAAGAATTCCTGCAGGATTTTGTAGATGCAGGAACTTTGTCGGCTTAGAGTGTTATTCATTGGCGGGTTCCGGGTCAAGAGAAGAAACCCATCCCTCAAGAGGGTGAAATTGTTATCTTTGCTGACCACCTTGCGCGTGGTTTCAACCCGCCCGGGTCTAAATTTTTCCGAGACATCCTCCATTTCTTTAAGCTGCATCCTAAGGACATTGCGCCCAACTCTGTCTCCAATTTGTGCAACGTCCAAGTCCTTTGCGAAGTTTACTTACAAGAAGAGTCGTCAGTGGATCTCTTCCGCGACTTTTTCTATGTCAACCGCCAAACGGAAGTGGCGGCTGGCCCAAGCTTAGAACTAGGCGGAGTCTCCATCCAAAGAAGACATGATATGGTTTATCCAGCTGTTAGAATGCCAAGTCACCCCAAGGATTGGAATAAAACTTGGTTTTATTATAAATACACTTCTCTAGAGGGATAACACCCACTACCAGATTATCGTCCTACCCGGCTCTACACCACAACTAAACTTCCAGACTGGATGTCGGCCTCAGCACGAGCGAAGTATGCTTCGGCCTTCGCCAAGATTAGAGCCCTCATAGCAAATGGTCTGACAGGAATTGACTTAACCCGTTGTTGGATCTCCTGGAAGGTCATGCCACTGAGCCGACGGGGCCGTCTTATCTGTGAATATACGGGCGACTCAAATGACCCTCTCTGCTTCAATCACACCACTCTGACCGAAGAGAACATTGTTTCTGCCATCAAGGAACTTTGTCATGAGTCCCAAGAAGCTTGTCGTACCGTCGGGTTACAGCCCTTCTGCACCGCAAACCCAGCCCCAGATGTAAGGACGGCTTTCAAATCTTTTTTACCTCCATGTTAACTATATATATATGTAGCAACCTTTAACCTCTTTCGGCGGCTCTTGCCTTCAGGCTAATTCCGGCTTCTGGAAGAAGAGATATACTCCTCCAGCGAAGAAGTCTAAAGTAAAAAACCACGGCCGTAAGAAGAAAACTGTTGTTCAAGAGCAGCCTGAGGTTGACGACTCGGAGGTAGAACTTGACTCTCTCGGCTGTCTCTTTATGCGCCTTATTGACAATAATTTTTCACAAGAAGAATCGGAGACAAGCCATGCAAACGCTCCTGAGGTAACCTACATTTCTTCTGACTCAGAACAGCTTCCACCAAAGAAGATACGGCGGGTCCTTTGAAAAGTCCCATTTTCTCATCATCTTGCTCATTTAGAGCCTAATTTCCTTTTGAAAAAGCAACAACACATCTCCCGACGCCAAACCCAGAGCGCCGGCTCTGAAGATCTTGTGACCGGGTTATCCCATTCTCTGGCTCAGCGGAAACGGTCGGCTCAGGTACTCGTTTAACTGAGTTCGGCTTTGCCAACCTTGTATTATAGCCTTACTCTGTTTTATATTGCTTTAGTTGCCTTCAGGAAACGCCCCGCCTTTCGGTGGCTGAAGAGCCGATCAAAAGGGTGTGTAAGTTGAACCTTGGCGGTTTAGAAGCCCCCAGATGATCATGTTGATGAAGACAACTTTTGCACAAGCTGAGATATGTAAAACGAAGAGGCCCCGGCTTGCAGGAATGCTAACTTTATTATGTATATATATATGATGTGTACAATGATGATGTACAATGGTGGGAGTTGATGACTCAGGTATAGTAAGGCTACAGATGAGCTATATTCCACGGTCGGCGGGTCTCCTGCCCAGAAGTGCTTGACTCATCTCGTATATCAATGAGATAATACGACCCGTTGTTGAGATTTCTGCTGACCACGAAAGGTCCTTGCCATGGAGGAGATAGCTTATGCGCATCTGTCTGATCTTGAATCAAACGCAACACCAAGTCGCCTTCTTGAAACGTCCGGGTTTAAACTCTACGGCTATGATAGCTATTGGAAATATGCCCTAGAGGCAATAATAAAATGGTTATTATTGTATTTCCTTGTTCATGATAATTGTCTATTGTTCATGTTATAATTGTGTTAACCGGAAACCGTAATACATGTGTGAATACATAGACCACAACAAGTCCCTAGTGAGCCTCTAGTTGGCTAACTCGTTGATCAATAGATGGTCACGGTTTAATGATCATGGACATTGGATGTCATTGATAACGGGATCACATCATTAGGATAATGATGTCATGGACAAGACCCAATCCTAAGCATAGCACAAGATCATGTAGTTCGTCTGCTAAAGCTTTTCCAATGTCAACTATCGTTTCCTTAGACCATGAGATTGTGCAACTCCCGGATACCATAGGAATACTTTATGTGTGTCAAACATCACAACGTAACTAGGTGGCTATAAAGGTACACTATGGGTATCTCCGAAAGTGTCTGTTGGGTTGGCACGAATCGAGAGTGGGATTTGTCACTCCGTGTGACGGAGAGGTATCTATGGGACCACTCGGTAAGACATCATCATAACAAGCTCAATGTGACTAAGGAGTTATCCATGGGATGATGTGTTACGGAACGAATAAAGAGACTTGTCGGTAACGAGATTGAACAAGGTATAGGGATACCGACGACCGAATCTCGGGCAAGTATCATACCGGTAGACAAAGGGAATTGTATACGGGATTGATTGAAGCCCCGGCATCGTGATTCATCCGATGAGATCATCGTGGAGCATGAGGGAGCCAACATGGGAATCCATATACCGCTATTGGTTATTGACCGGAGAGGTGTCTCGGTCATGTCTACGTGTCTCCCGAACCCGTAGGGTCTACACACTTAAGGTTCGATGACGCTAGGGTTATAGGGAAATAGTGTACGTGGTTACCGAAGGTTGTTCGGAGTCCCGTATGAGATCCCGGATGCCACGATGAGTTCTGTAATGGTCCGGGGGTAAAGATTAATATATAGGAAGTGAGGTTTTGGTCATCGGAAGAGTTTCGGGCGTCACCGGTAACGTATCGGGACCACCGGAAGGGTTCCGGGGGTCCACCAAGTGGGGCCACCAGCACCAGAGGGCTGCATGGGCCGCAAGTGGGAGGGATACAGCCCCTAAGTGGGCTTACGCGCCCCCCACAAGGTCCCAAGGCGCAGCTGAAGGCGGGAGGGGGGCAAACCCTAGGGCAGATGGGCCCTAAGGCCCACCCTAGGGTAGTCGCACCCCTCTCCCTCTGTGGCTGTCGGCTAGAAGGCCATCTAGGGCCGGTCGCAGCCCCTAGGGTGGGAACCCTAGGGTTGCACCCTCCCTCCCCCTCCACCTATATATAGTGGAGGGTTTGGGGCTGCATGACACACGAGTTCTCTCTCTCGGTGTAGCCCTACCCTTCCTCTTCCTCGTTCTCTGTAGCGCTTGGCGAAGCCCTGTCGGAGTCCATGCAGCTCCACCGTCACCAAACCGTCGTGCTGCCGGAGCTCTCCCTCAACCTCTCCTTCCTCCTTGCTGGATCAAGGCGTAGGATACGTCATCGGGATGCACGTGTGTTGAATGCGGAGGCGCCATTGTTCGGCGCTTAGATCGGAATCCACCGCGATCTGAATCGCTACGAGTACGACTCCACCAACCGCGTTCCAGTAATGCTTCCGCTTTGCGATCTTCAAAGGTATGAAGATACACTCTCCCCTTACTCGTTGCTGGTTTCTCCATAGATGGATCTTGGTGATCGTAGGAAAAAATTTGATTTACTACTACGTCTCCCAATAGTGGCATTATGAGCTAGGTCTATGCGTAGAATCTATGCACGAGTAGAACACAAGTTGTTGTGGGCGTCAATCTTGTTAATTTGCTTATGGTTACTAGTCTTATCCTTATTCAGTGGCATTGTGGGATGAAGTGGCCTGGACCAACTTTACACGTACGCTTACTTGAGACCGGTTCCACCGCCTGACATGCACTTGTTGCATAAGGTGGCTAGCGGGTGTCTGTCTCTCCCACCTTAGTTGGATCTAATTCGATGAAAAGGGTCCTTATGAAGGGTAAATAGCAATTGGCATATCACGTTGTGGTTTTGGCGTAGGTAAGAAACGTTCTTGCTAGAAACCTATAGCAGCCACGTAAAAACTTGCAACTACAAATTAGAGGACGTCTAACTTGTTTTTGCAGCATATGCCTTGTCATGTGATATGGCCAAAGGATGTGATGTGATGCATTGTGATGTATGAGATTGATCATGTTCTTGTAATAGGATTCACGACTTGCATGTCAATGAGTATGCAACTGGCAGGAGCCATAGGAGTTGTCTTATTTTATTGTATGACCGGCGTGTCAATCAAGATTGCCATGTAATTACTTTACTTTATTGCTAAACGTTAGCCATAGTAGTAGAAGTAATAGTTGGCGAGACAACTTCATAAAGACACGATGGTGGAGATCATGATGATGGAGATCATGGTGTCGTGCCGATGACAGTGATGATCATGGTGCCCCGAAGATGGATATCAAAGGAGCAAGATGATATTGGCCATATCATGTCACTATATTGATTGCATGTGATGTTTATCATGTTTACATCTTATTTGCTTAGAACGACGGTAGTAAATAAGATGATCTCTCAATAAAATTTCAAGAAAAGTGTTCACCCTAACTGTGCACCATTGCTAAGGATCGTTGTTCCGAAGCACCACATGATGATTGGGTGTGATAGGTTCTAACATTCGCATACAACGGGCGTAAGCCAGATTTACACATGCGATACACTTAGGTTGACTTGACGAGCCTAGCATGTACAAACATGGCAACGGAACACGGAAGACCGAAAGGTCGAACATGAGTCGTATAGTAGATACGATCAACATGGAGATGTTCACCATGGATGACTAGTCCGTCTCACGTGATGATCGGACACGGGCTAGTTGACATGGATCATGTATCACTTGGATGACTAGAGAGATGTATATCTAAGTGGGAGTTCATTAAATAATTTGATTATGTGAACTTAATTATCATGAACTTAGTCTAAAATTGTCTTTACAATCTATATTGTAGATCCAATGGCCAATGCTAATTTCACCTCAACTTCAACGCGATCCTAGAGAAAACCAAGCTGAAAGACGATGGAAGCAACTATGCGGACTGGGTCCATAGCTTGAGGATCATCCTCATAGCTTCCAAGAGATTGTATGTCCTTGATGCACTGCTAGGTGACCCACCCATTTTTCCAGCGCACCAAGACGTTGCGAACGCTTGGCAGTCACGCTGTAATGATTAATCCCTTGTTCAGTGCGGCATGCTTTACAGTTTAGAACCGGGGCTCCAAAAGCATTTTGAGCAACACATAGCATATGAGATGTTCCAAGAGCTAAAACTGGTTTTCCAAGCTCATGCCCGGGTTGAGAGATATGATGTCTCCGACAAGTTCTTTAGCTATAAGATGGAGGAGAATAATTCTGTTAGTGAGCACATACTCAAAATGTCTGGGTTTCACAACCGCTTGACTCAGCTGGGAGTTAATCTCCCGGATGACTCGGTCATTGACAGAATCCTCCAGTCGTTTCCACCTAGCTACAAGAGCTTTGTGATGAACTACAACATGCAGGGTATGGATAAGTCCATTCCTGAGTTGTACTCGATGCTGAAATCAGTGGAGGTCGAGATCAAAAAGGAGCATCAAGTTTTGATGGTGAATAAGACCACTAGTTTCAAGAAAGGCAACAGTAAGAAGAACTTCAAGAAGGACGGCAAAATTGTTGCCGCACCCGGTAAGCAAGTTGTCGAGAAGAAGAACAAGAATGGACCCAAGCCTGAGACTGAGTGCTTTTATTGCAAGGGTACCGGTCACTGGAAGCGGAACTGCCCCAAGTACTTAGCGGATAAGAAGGCCGGCAACGTTAAAGGTATATGTGATATACTTGTTATTGATGTGTACTTACCAGCGCTCGTAGTAGCTCCTGGGTATTTGATACCGGTGCAGTTGCTCACATTTGTAACTCCAAGAAGGAGCTGCAGAATAAGCGGAACTAGCAAAGGACGAGGTGACGATGCGCGTCGGGAATGGTTCCAAGGTCGATGTGATCGTCGTCGGCACACTACATCTACATCTACCTTCAGGATTAGTTTTAAACCTCAATAATTGTTATTTAGTACCAGCTTTGAGCATGAACATTGTATCTGGATCTCGTTTGATGCGAGATGGCTACTCATTTAAATCTGAGAATAATGGTTGTTCTATTTATATGAGAGAAATGTTTTATGGTCATGCCCCGCTGGTCAATGGTTTATTTTTGATGAATCTCGAACATGATGTTACACATGTTCATAGTGTGAGTACCAAAAAGTGTAAGGTTGATAACGATAGTCCCACTTACATGTGGCACTACTGCCTTGGTCATATTGGTGTCAAACTCATGAAGAAGCTCCATGTTGATGGACTTTTGGAGTCTCCTGATTTCGAATCATTTGACACGTGTGAACCATGCCTCATGGGCAAGATGACCAAGACTCCATTCTCCGGAACAATGGAGCGAGAAACTGACTTGTTGGAGATAATACATACCAATGTATGCGGTCCAATGAGCGTCAAGGCTCGCGATGGATACCGTTATGTTCTCACCCTCACTGATGACTTGAGCAGATATGGGTGTGTCTACTTAATGAAACACGGGTCTAAAACCTTTGAAAGGTTCAAGGAATTTCAGAGTGAGGTAGAGAATCAACGTGACAGGAAAATAAAGTGCCTACGATCTGATCGTGGCGAAGAATATTTGAGTCACGAGTTTGGCATGCACCTAAGGAAATGTGGAATTGTTTCACAACTCACGCCGCCTGGCACACCTCGGTGAAATGGTGTGTCTGAATGTCGTAATCGCACTCTATTGGATATGGTGCGATCTATGATATCTCTTACCGACTTACCGCTATCATTTTGGGGATATGCATTAGAGACTGCCGCATTCACTTTAAATAGGGCACCGTCAAAGTCCGTTGAGACGACACCGTATGAATTATGGTTTGGAAAGAAACCTAAGCTGTCGTTTCTGAAAGTTTGGGGATGCGATGCTTATGTGAAGAAACTTCAACCTGAGAAGCTCGAACCCAAAGCGGAAAAGTGCATCTTCATAGGATACCCCAAGGAAACTATTGGGTATACCTTCTACCTCAGATCCGAAGGCAAAGTCTTTGTTGCCAAGAATGGATCCTTTCTAGAGAAAGAGTTTCTCTCAAAAGAAGTAAGTGGGGGCAAAAATAGAACTTGATGAGGTAATTGTACCTCCACTCGAACCGGAGACTAGCGCAGCACAGGAAGTTGTTTCTGTGGAGCCTACACCGGCTGGAGAGTAAGTTAATGATGATGATCATGAAACTTCAGAGCAAGTTACTATTGAACATCGAAGGTCCACTAGGACACATCCCGCACCAGAGTGGTATGGCAACCTTGTCCTGGAGATCATGTTGTTGGACAACGGTGAACCTTCGAACTATGAAGAAGCGATGGCGTGCCCTGATTCCAACAAATGGCTAGAAGCCATGAAATCCGAGATAGGGTCCATGTATGAGAACAAAGTATGGACTTTGGTGGACTTTCCTGATGATAAGCGAGCCATAGAAAATAAATGGATCTTTAAGAAGAAGACTGATGCAGATGGTAATGTGACCGTCTTTTGGCTTGTCACTAAGGGTTATCGACAAGTTCAAGGATTTGACTACGATGAGACTTTCTCACCCGTAGCAAAGCTGAAGTCTGTCCGAATCATGTTAGCAATTGCCGCATTTTATGATTATGAGATCTAGCAAATGGACATCAAAACAGCATTCCTTAATGGTTTCCTTAAGGAAGAACTGTATATGATGCAGCCGGAAGGTTTTGTCGATCCTAAAGATGCTAACAAGGTATGCAAGCTCCAGCGCTCCATCTATGGGCTGGTGCAAGCATCTCGGAGTTGGAACATTCGCTTTAATGAGGTGATTAAAGCGTTTGGATTTATACATGTTTATGAAGAACCCTATATTTACAAGAAAGTGAGTGGGAGCTCTGTAGCATTCCTCATATTATATGTAGACGACATATTGTTGATGGGAAATGATATAGAAATCTTGGAAAGTGTAAAGGCCTACTTGAATAAATGTTTTTCAATGAAGGACCTTGGAGATGTTGCTTACACATTAGGCATCAAGATCTATAGAGATAGATCGAGACGCCTCATAGGTCTTTCACAAAGCACATACCTTGATAAGATATTGAAGAAGTTCAATATGGATCAGTACAAGAAGGGGATCTTGCCTGTGTTACAGGGTGTGAGATTGAGTACGACTCAATGCCCGACCACAGCAAAGGATAGAGAAGAGATGAGTGTCATCCCCTATGCTTCATCCATAGGCTCTATTATGTATGCCATGCTATGTACCAGACCTGATGTGAACCTTGCCATAAGTTTGGTAGGGAGGTACCAAAGTGATCCCGGAGCAGAACACTAGACAGCGGTCAAGAATATCCTGAAGTACCTGAAAAGGACAAAGGACATGTTTCTCGTATATGGAGGTGCCGAAGAGCTCGTCGTAAAGGGTTACGTTGATGCTAGCTTCGACACAGATCTGGATGACTCCAAGTCACAAACCGGATACGTGTATATTTTGAATGGAGGGGCAGTCAGCTGGTGCAATAGCAAGCAAAACGTCGTGGCGGCATCTACATGTGAAGCGGATTATATAGCTGCTTCAGAAGCAGCAAAGGAAGGAGTCTGGATGAAGGAGTTCATCACCGACCTAGGAGTCATTCCCAATGCGTCAGGACCGATGACTCTATTCTGTGACAACACTGGAGCTATTGCCCTTACCAAGGAGCCTGGGTTTCACAAGAAGACAAGACACATCAAGCGTCGCTTCAACTCCATTCGTGATTACATTCAAGAAGGAGATATAGATATTTGTAAAGTACATACGGATTTGAATGTCACAGATCCGTTGACTAAACCTCTCTCACGAGCAAAACATGATCAACACTAGAACTCTATGGGTGTTCGATTCATCACAATGTAACTAGATTATTGACTCTAGTGCAAGTGGGAGACCGTTGGAAATATGCCCTAGAGGCAATAATAAAATGGTTATTATTGTATTTCCTTGTTCATGATAATTGTCTATTGTCCATGCTATAATTGTGTTAACCGGAAACCATAATACATGTGTGAATACATAGACCACAATAAGTCCCTAGTGAGCCTCTAGTTGGCTAGCTCATTGATCAATAGATGGTCACGGTTTCATGATCATGGACATTGGATGTCATTGATAATGGGATCACATCATTAGGAGAATGATGTGATGGACAAGACCCAATCCTAAGCATAGCAAAAGATCGTGTAGTTTGTCTGCTAAAGCTTTTCCAATGTCAAGTATTGTTTCCTTAGACCATGAGATTGTGCAACTCCCGGATACCGTAGGAATACTTTGGGTGTGCCAAACTTCACAACATAACCGGGTGGCTATAAAGGTACACTAAGGGTATCTCCAAAAGTGTCTATTGGGTTGGCACGAATCGAGACTGGGATTTGTCACTCCATATGATGGAGAGGTATCTCTGGGCCCACTCGGTAAGACATCATCATAATGAGATCAATGTGACTAAGGAGTTAGCCACGGGATGATGTGTTACGAACGAGTAAAGAGACTTGCCGGTAACGAGATTGAACAAAGTATAGGGATACCGACGGTTGAATCTCGGGCAAGTATCATACCGGTAGACAAAGGGAATTGTATACGGAATTGATTGAATCCCCGACATCGTGGTTCATCCGATGAGATCATCATGGAGCATGTGGGAGCCAACATGGGTATCCAGATCCCGCTGTGGGTTATTGACCGGAGAGGTGTCCCGGTCATGTCTACGTGTCTCTCGAACCCGTAGGGTCTACACACTTAAGGTTCGATGATGCTAGGGTTATAGGGAAATAGTGTACGTGGTTACCGAAGGTTGTTCAGAGTCCCGGATGAGATCCTGGACATCACGAGGAGTTCCGAAATGGTCCGGAGGTAAATATTAATATATAGGAAGTAAGGTTTTGGTCACCGGAAGAGTTTTAGGCATCACCGGTAACGTACCGGGACCACCGGAAGGGTTCCGGGGGTCCACCAAGTGGGGCCACCAGCACCAGAGGGCTGCATGGGCCGTAGGTGGGAGGGAACCAACCCATAAGTGGGTTGGTGCACCCCCAACAAGGTCCCAAAGTGCAGCTAAAGGTGGGAGGGGCAAACCCTAGGGAAAATGGGCCCTAAGGCCCACCCTAGGGCAGCCGCACCCCTCTTCCTCTTTGGTAGCCGGCCAGAAGGCCATCTAGGGCCGACTGCAGCCCCTAGGGTGGGAACCCTAGGGCTGCACCCTCCCTCCCCCTCTTGCTATATATAGTGGAGGGTTTGGGGCTCCTAGACACACGAGTTCTCTCTCTCTCTCGGCGCAGCCCTACCCTTCCTCTTCCTCGTTCTTCGCAGCGCTTGGCGAAGCCCTGCCCGAGTCCATGCAGCTCCACCGTCACCATGCCGTCGTGCTGCCAGAGCTCTCCCTCAACCTCTCCTTCCTCCTTGCTGGATCAAGGCGTAGGAGATGTCATTGGGCTACACGTGTGTTGAACGCGGAGGCGTCGTTGTTCGGCGCTTAGATCAGAATCCACCGCGATCTGAATTGCTGCGAGTACGACTCCACCAACCGCGTTCCAGTAACGCTTCCGCTTTGCGATCTTCAAAGGTATGAAGATACACTCTCCCCTTACTCGTTGTTGGTTTCTCCATAGATGGATCTTGGTGATGGAGGAAATTTTTTGATTTACTACTATGTCTCCCAACAATAGCGACGCGGGTCTTGGTGATAAATCGCCGATCGAGCCGCCGCCAGATCACGCTCTTCATCCAAAGCATCCAACGCGTCTTGACGCGCTGTCTCGTTGTCCGCCTCAACGTAAGCCGCCACCCGTGGCAAGTCATGACGTATATCACTTGGTAACACGGCATGTGCGCCATAAACCATGAAGAAAGGCGTATAACCTGTTGATCTGTTGGGAGTAGTTCTGATGCTGCATAAGACTGATGGTAACTCCTCTACACAACAACCTGGCGTTCACTATAGAGGAACCATAAGCCGGGGCTTGATGCCTCTCAAGATCTCCTGGTTAGCATGCTCTGCCTGACCATTGGATTGTGTATGAGCAACCGCAGAAACGTCAAGCCGGATGTGCTCACTTTCACAGAATGCTTGCATAGCCCCCTTGGATAGGTTCGTACCATTATCTGTGATGATACTATGAGGGTAACCAAAGCGGTAGATCAATTTTTTGACAAACTGAACCACTGTAGCCGCATCACACTTGCTGACCAGCTCAGACTCCACCCACTTGGTAAACTTGTCCACCACCACCAGGAGGTGGATCTTCTTGTCCTTGGATCTCTTGAAGGGCTCGACCATATCAAGCCCCCAGACTGCAAAGGGCCAAATAACTGGAATCATTCACAATTCCTGAGCCGTCATGTGAGCATGCAGCCCGAACTTCTGACATCCATCGCACTTGAGAACCAAGTCTTCCGCATCCGTACGAGCCGTCAACCAGAAGAAACCATGTCGAAAAGCCTTGGCCACCAGAGATTTTGAGCCGACATGATGACCACAATCGCCAGCGTGAATGTCATTCAAGATTTCTTTACTTTCTTCAGGTGAAACACAATGTTGAAAAATGTTGGTAACACTGCACTTATGTAACTCACCATTGATGATCGTCATAGACTTAGATCGCGTGATGATTTGTCTTGCTAAGGTCTCATCCTCAGGTAACTCACCGCGAGTCAGGTACCCCAGGTAAGGCAACGTCCAGTTAGGGATAGCATGCAGAGCCGCCACTAGCTGTCCCTCCAGGTCAGGTATAGCCAGGTCTTCCTCTGAATGTAGCTTAACTGACGGGTGATGTAGCACGTCCAAGAAAACGTTAGGTGGCACCGGCTTACGCTGGGAGC
Organism: Hordeum marinum; assembly: GCA_022496015.1. Classification (NCBI taxonomy): domain Eukaryota; kingdom Viridiplantae; phylum Streptophyta; class Magnoliopsida; order Poales; family Poaceae; genus Hordeum; species Hordeum marinum. Next base: position 102,861,849 of record CM039676.1, on the reverse strand, counting down.
CCAGTCTTGATAACGCGTCAGCCGCCTCATTTCTGTGACGATCAATATGATCCACCTGATACCCCTTGAAGTGCCCAGCAATGATATCTACCGGCTGACAATAAGCCGCCATGCGCGGGTCCTTGGAATCCCACGTGCCGGAAACTTGCCGGGGCACGAGATCTGAGTCGCTGAGACATCGAACCTTGCTCAGGTTCATCTCCTTAGCCACCCAGAGGCCATGGAGTAAAGCTTCATATTCAGCTACATTATTAGTACAAGGAAACATCAACCTTAGCACATAACAAAACTTGTCACCTTTAGGGGAAGTTAAGACAACCCCAACCCCTGATCCTTCCAATTGTCTGGATCCGTCAAAGTGAATCGCCCAGTACGTGTTGTCTGGCTTCTCCTCGGACGCCTGACACTCTGTCTAGTCATTTATAAAATCCACCAAGGCTTGAGAGTTGACCGCCATGCGAGGCACGTATTTCAGATTAAGAGGTCTAAGCTCCAATGCCCACTTAGCAATCCTGCCGATGGCTTCTCCGATTTGAATTATGTCTCCCAACGGGGCAGAGCTAACCACTGTGACCTGGTGTCCCAGGAAGTAATGCTTCAGCTTACGATTTGCCATGAACACCCCATATATCAGCTTCTGCCAATGTGGGTACCTCTGCTTGGACTCTATCAGGACTTCACTGACGTAGTAAACTGGCCTCTGAACCGGATATTCTTTCCCTACCTCCTTATGCTCAACAACAATCGTGGCATTGACTGCCCTATTATTAGCCGCCACGTATAAGAGCAAGGGTTCCTTCTCAGCCGGAGCGGCCAAGACCGGCGGCTCAGTGAGTTGCTTCTTGAGTGCCTCAAACGCCTCACCCGCCGCCTTACTCCAGACAAAATTGCCTGTCTTCTTCATCATCTGGTATAAAGGAATAGCCTTCTCACCCAGGCGGCTTATGAACCGGCTTAATGCAGTGATTCGACCTGTCAGGCGCTGAACATTATTGATGCATGCTGGCTCAGACAGGGAGGTAATAGCCTTTATTTTGTCTGGATTAGCCTCAATGCCATGCTCGGAGACTAGAAAACCCAAAAGCTTGTCTGTAGGAACTCCAAAAATACACTTAGCCAGGTTAAGCATCATCTTATAGACCCGTAAGTTATCGAAAGTTTCCTTCAGGTCGTCGAGTAGAGTCTCCTTCTTCCTTGACTTGACCACAATATCATCCACATATGCATGAACATTGCGTTCAATTTGACTGTGAAGACAGTTCTAAACACAACGCTGGTAAGTCTCCTAGGCACTCTTGATCCCGAAAGGCATAGACACATAGCAAAAAGCACCAAAAGGCGTGATGAAAGCCGTCTTCTCTTGGTCCTTGACTGCCATCTTGATCTGGTGATAACCGGAATAAGTGTCCAGGAAGCATAAGCTCTCACAACCCGTTGTTGCATCAATAATCTGGTCGATACGGGGGAGAGCAAATAGGTCAACTGGACAGGCCTTGTTAAGATCCGTGTAATCCACACACATACGCCACGTGCCGTTCTTCTTAAGCACTAGCACCAGGTTAGCAAGCCACTCCGGGTGAAACACTTCAACGATGAACCCCGCTGCCAGAAGCCAGGCCAACTCTTCCCCAATAGCCTTGCACCTTTCTTGATTGAACCGCCGGAGGAACTATTTAACCGGCTTAAACTTAGGATCCACATTAAGATGGTGCTCAGCAAACTCCCTCGGTACACCCGACATGTCAGAAGGTTTCCATGCGAAAATGTCCCGATTCTCATGGATGAATTCGATGAGCGTGCTTTCCTATTTGGGATTCATATTGGCCCCAATAGAGAACTGTTGTGATGAGTCACTCGGAGTGAAATCCATCAGTTTGGTATCATCCGCCGAAAACTTGAGGGGCGGCACAGATTCCATGCTAGGCTTTTTGAGTGGGGTCATATCCTCCGGGTCAACATTTTCCTTATAGAACTTGAGTTGTGCTTCATCACAACTTGATTCTGCGTAAGCTGCGTCTCCTTCCTCACACTCAAGTCTTCCGATCACCATGCACGGTAATCGTCCCATTCATCCCGGGAATCTTGAGTTGTAAGTAGACATAGCAAGGCCTAGCCTTGAACTTGGGGTAAGTCGGTCATCCAAATAGAGTGTGATATGGACTTTTGATTTTAACCACCCCAAACCACAAGGATTCCACCCTGTAGTTGTATTCATCACCAAAAGCAACCTCCAAAGAGATCTTACCCACTGGGTAAGCCGACTTTCCGGGCACCACGCCATGAAAGACTGTCGAAGAAGGCCTAAGATCCTTATCAAGCAACTTCATCCAGCGAAAGTGTCGTAGTACAGGATATTAATGTTGTTGCCGCCATTCATAAGTACTTTAGTAAACACGTATCTTCCCACTTGGGGGGCAACCACCAAAGACACCTACCCCGGGTTATCAACACGCGGCGGGTGATCCTCTCTACTCCAAGTTATGTCGAACTCAGACCACTTCAAGTATTGTGGGAGAGCCGGCGTGACTGCATTAACTGCCCGCTTGTGCACCTTCTGGTCTCGCTTGTTAAGGTAGGTTGTAAAAACATGGTACTGACCCGTGCTGAGCTGCTTTGGATTATTTTGATACCCGGATTGGTTATTCTGCTACTGATTACAGTCACCAGATTGCTGATGATGACCTCCTTGATTGCCCTGACCCTGATAGCCAGATCCTGAGCCACCAGCACCAAAACCGGCTCCTGACCCGCCTGGCCCTGAGCCGCCTGGCGGGCCACCATCGTTATTATGATGCTGCTGCAAGCTATAATCCTGAAACTGTCGCATAATGCTGCAATTCCTCCATGTATGGCCTGCCGTCCTATCAGGCCACTATGTCACGGACAAGGTTTATTGAGCATCTCTTCCAAGTTGAAAGGAATTTTACCCTTATTAAAGGGTTGCCCGAAGTTCCCGTTGCCCTTAGCACGATTGTTCCCAGCGCTGGTATTTGCCACCAACTCTGACCCGCCGTTCGGATTCTTCCGCTTGCCATGGTTGTCGTTTCCAGCTGCACCCTTGCCATTTTTACTTTTCTTACCATGGCCTGATTTCTCCTCATCGGAGCCTGGGTCTTTTTTATTGTTAGAGTCGGCGTACTTGGTGAGAGCCGCCATGAGCTCCCCCATGTCTTGACACGAGCGCTTGAGCCGACCAAGCTTCTGCTTTAGAGGCATAAAGTGGCAATTCTTTTCCAGAATCAAAACCGCTTGAGCCACTGTAATCTGCTCAGACGAGTGGATGATAGTTGAGACCCGTCGAACCCAATGATGAGTCGATTCGTCCTCCTATTGCACAAAATGATCCAAATCCACAATCATCATGGGCTGCTTGCACGTTCCTTGGAAATTTTTGATGAACTTCACCTTTAGATCGGCCCAGGAATTAATGGTGTTGGGGGCCAAGCCCTTCAACCACGTGCGAGTCGGTCCTTCCAGCATCATGATGAAATATTTGGCACATACGGCATCATTGACGTCTAACATCTCCATGGCTAGCTCATAGCTTTCAATCCAAGCCTCCGGAGGTAGATCAGCAGTATAATTTTGGACCTTGCGAGGGCCCTTGAAATCCTTCGACAGACGCTCATTCCGCAAAGCCGGTACTAAGCACAGCACTCCCATAGCCCTGGAGGTTATTCCTGCTCCTACCGAGATGGAACGCGAGTTTGCGGGTTCTTGTTGAGCCGCTGTCGCCGCTAGAGCCGCCACCTCTCGTTGTGCCCTCGCCCGATCCACCAGCGCCTGAGCGTCCAGAGCCGCCCGGTCAACTCGCGGCGGGTTCCGGTGCTAATCACTTCTAGAAACCGCCAGCGACTCATAACACCGGCTGTAGCTGCGGCTAGGGATGGGGGTTGAATGCACGTGACTCCGGCTATAAGTGTACTTCTCCTGCTGGGCCACTGCTATCTCTAGGTATCCAATAGCGTTCCGCACCTCCTCTGCGAAAGGCGCCTCGTCCGAGATAGGGATAGTACCAAGCTGGGTTGCTACCGCCACCATGTTCTTCGCCGAGTTGGAATAGTGACCCGCAAGCGTTGGGAAAGACACTCGTGAGGTCTGGTCCGTCGGGGCAGATTAAACTGCCGATGCTGAACCGCCGGCCAGTTTCCAGGTACTTCTGTTGTCTGGGTTAAAGGTACGTTCCGTCCTGTTCCTGGCGTGTTGAAAAGGTTCTTGGCCTCATACTGATTTGGCAAGCGGGACTGATGCCTCATCCACTGAACCACCGCTGTAGACTCCTGCTCCAGCTCAAGGCAGAAAGCATCCGCCCTAAGGCGCTCCGCCTCCGCATCCATCTGAGCCTTCAGCGCGCTGATTCCCTGTTGGACCTCGGTCATCTGGTCCTTCAGCCTCACGATCTCCATGTTCCGGGCCGCTTGATTTTCAACTGTGACCTCAGTTGCCATCAAGGTTGAAAGCTCATTCATCAGATCCAGAAGAACCTGAGCCGGCGGCCTGTCAGCCTTCGATCCAGCTGCGCCAACGGCTGTGCTGCTCGGGGCCGGTGTTGAACCCCCATGAAGATGGCAACACGGCACGACGGCTCATAATCCTCCGGCTCGTGATATTTTGACTCGGGGTAAGGATACGCATAGCCCCCAAGCCCGCCATTGTGAAGCTGGTAAATTGATTCCTTCTCTCCGCTCGAAGATCCATCCTCCGAGCAGATGAGAGTTTCCTATGACATAGAATCTTCCAGATCCATGCCCTGAGTAAAGCCGACGAAGACACGCTTCCTACCCGGGTCAGCACGGGAGGTTTGCACGTGTCGGGCGGGGTGCGCACGCCAGGCCGGCTCGACGATGTCGGTGCAGATGTCCAGCCCGGGTTTAGATCCGCCGGTCTTGCCGATGAATACGTGGATTCCACCAAAGGGGACCCAGAAACCGTACTCAATTAAGTCGGCCTCGGGGCCCCAGCCGGCGTCATCGATGTAGAGCCAGCCATGGCGACTCTTGTTCATCCTGCCAACAGCGTACCCCTCGATCCCTGGGACAGAACCCTTTGAGAACTCAACACCACCGAGCGCTGGCCCCATGGTGGGCGCCAACTATCGTGGTTTTTTCACGGCAGATGTCCGAAGACTTGGGTTCCAGGCCATCGCTAAGGTGATGGACTAAAAGGAGTTGGTCAAGACAAGGGACACGAGTTTACCCAGGTTCGGCCCCTCAAGAAGAGGTAAAAGCCTACGTCCTGCTTGTGTTGTATTGATTGGAGTATCGATTACAAGGGAGCGGATTCGCTTGACCTAGTTCTCGATTGGTGGTTTCTATCTAAGCCGCCCCGGGGTCTCGCCTTTATATAGGAGGTCGAGGACCTTGGTTACACGAGTCCTACACCGACTCTTATAACGTAGTCAATCCTACCTCTTAAGCCGCCTTGCCTTCTTAGGCAAGCCGTCTCCGGTCGGCTTAACCGCCTGGATCTTCATACCATCTTCTGTGTGGGCCTTCATCTTGGCCCATCTTGGTAAGCCATCGTATAGTTAGGCCCACGTCTTTCGGCCCACCTTACTGGTCTTGATTATGAGCCGCCAGGTATGACCCGGCCCCTCCTGGGCGGGTCTTACCACGGGGTTATATCCCCAACACATGTGGTCTATCACTTAAACCGGCCCACATATACTATTGGTTAATTTGACCAATGTAGATATAGTCCTCTCGTTATTTGTTATGATATAGTTCATGGTGAGATACGAGACACAAGTTTGAGCGCATACATATATATATATGCCATAGTGTTTGTTCGAAGCATGTGTATGCATGGGGCGAGGCGGGGGAGGGGCATCACAATAGTACTACGTATACACGAAACCTATTTATGAGGTTAGGTACTACATACCGTTCAACTTTTGAGGCACATCAAAAAGTTTTGCACGCACGAAATATCACACCTCCTTAAGTAATTAGTCGAGCCACACACATGTGGTTGTGGTATCACCCATCTTGTGAAGTTTCCGAGACGCGCCCATCAGTGGGCCCGCGCAATCTACCCTCGGAATTAAAACACAGGGGGGGGTGATCATGATGGATTTCTATTGGTTTTGTGTTACAGTAGGGTGAATTTCCGGTTGTAGTATAAGTTTTTAAGCTCATATATATACTGAGCCGCATCAATAGGGGTTTGACCAAGGTGGGTTAAGTTAATCTGCTCCGTGTTGCGGTATATCATGGTGAGATTCCACATCAAAGATTGACGTGACATACTCATGAGTACCTCCTACCGCTCAAAGTTGAGGGGGTGATGGGAGGAGACATACATATTGCACTCAATTTTCTTTGGCATGGGGACTTCCCAAATTGTGAAGGACGCACTGTACCAAAGTCATGCAGTTGGCATTTTGAACCAAAAAACATACCCATGCATATGCTTGTGTCACATATAATCTATGGTGGTCCTAAGTGTGGCTCCCTCACATGGTAATCGGTGACGCATCACTCTATGGGGCCCATGTGTGGCACCTATATTATATTTTGTTTTTACCAATGTGGATCCTTTTTGGTATGCATGGGTGTGGCCCTGTTTTAGATACCCTAACTTAGCTAGAGGTTGGAGTTAGTTTCTAGCTCATGACTAACCCTAAACTAACTCTAGCCAAAGAGGTGTTTGGATGACATGGTTAGATTGACATAGATGCACTTGATGGAGAGAGAAAAGTGATTTTTCAGTGAGCCCCACGATAACTAGCTCCAATTAGCACCTCTTGGCTGGTGGGATAGAGAGGGCCCCATGAGAACTAGCTCCAATTAGCACCTCTTGGATGGGATAGTTTTTTGTGTGGGTTAGATGCAACTAGATACAAACTAACCCTCATGTTTGAATACTTTAGGGCTATTTGAGCTGCAACTAGCTCAAATTATTTCTAACCCATGGATCCAAACAGGGCCTATGTGCGTTGTGCTCGATCCTCTTCGTAAGTCAACTTACAGTTTCTAAGGCAAGTGACATTAAAGTTCCATTGGTTACTAACTAAACAAACACTTAATTACATATATACATATATGTGGTCCTCATGCAGTGGATGTTTGTTTTGCAAACACTCTCACGTGGTCATCGGCATCATCATCACACTGAGACAACCATATCCATGTGGGTCGTCACTTTGATAGGTGTCTATAGAGATGTTTATTTGACCAAGGTGGATTCTTATTGTTGGTGTGTGTGTATATATTATACATAGTTGATATATGCATCAACATTTCAATTCTAACAAAAAATCAAATGTGTCATACACATTGAATCCCTCCTATCGGATCGAACTGTGGGCGCGCTTGGGGCTATATATGCATGGGTCGTTAACCTCAGTACGTGGCCATTCTGGTTCGAGAAATACACATGTGGTGGCGAAAATTATGCATTAGTATTTGAAAACATCGCACAACGCTTTCATACATATGTGCTTCGGGCCATGCATGTGCGTTGGTGTTGTCTACAGACACTCCCTTGCATGGTTATGGAGGACATGCCAAATTTGTGGACCCATGTTGTCGTGGTTTTGTCATGGCAGATTTCCGAAGACTTGGGTTCGAGGCCATCGCGAAGGTGATGGACTCAAAGGGGTTGGTCGATACAAGGGACACAAGTTTACCCAGGTTCGACCCCTCGAGAAGAGGTAAAAGCCTACGTCCTGCTTGTGTTGTATTGATTGGAGTATCGATTACAAGGGAGCGGATTCGCTTGACCTAGTTCTCGATTGATTGGTTTCTGTCTAAGCCGCCCCGGGGTCTCGCCCTTATATAGGAGGTCGAGGCGCTGGGTTACACGAGTCCTACACCGACTCTTATAACGTAGTCAATCCTACCTCTTAAGCCGCCTTGCCTTCTTGGGCAAGCTGTCTCTGGTCGGCTTAACCGCCTGGGTCTTCATACCATCTTTTGTTGGGGCCTTCATCTTGGCTCATCTTGGTAAGTCGACGTATAGTCAGGCCCACGACTTTCGGCCCACCTTACTGGTCTTGATTATGAGCCGCCAGGTATGACCCGGCCCCTCCTAGGCGGGTCTTACCACGGGATTATATCCCCAACACATGTGGTTTATCACTTAAACCGGCCCATATATACTACAGGTTAATTTGACCAATGTAGATATAGTCCTCTCGTTATTTGTTATGATATAGTTCATGGTGAGATACGAGACAGAAGTTTGAGTACATACATATATATAGGTCGTAGTGTTTGTTCGAAGCATGTGTATGCGTGGGGCGAGGCGGGGGAGGGGCATCAAAATAGTACTGCGTATACACGAAACCTATTTATGAGGTCAGGTACTACATACCGTTCAACTTTTGAGCCACATGAAAAAGTCTTGCACGCACGAAATATCACACCTCCTTAAGTAATTAGTTGAGCCACACACATGTAGTTGTGGTATCACCCATCTTGTGAAGTTTCCGAGACGCGCCCATCAGTGGGCCCGCATAATCTACCCTCGGAACTAAAACACGGGGGAGGGGTGATCGTGATGGATTTCTATTGGTTTTATGTTACAGTAGGGTGAATTTGTAGTTGTAGTATAAGTTTTTAAGTTCATATATATACTGAGCTACCATCCCCTTGCCGACTCGAAGGCGTGTGGGGGTGACACGGGGGCATAAGCCAACATTGTCGTGTGCTCTGCAGGACATTGTGTGTAACATGAATGTTGTGCATTTCGTATTTGAACACCACAACAACCTTTTCATACATACATTTGGTCCACAAGTAGGTCTGTTTGTGCTATTACCCTAGATTTATAGTGCTTAATTTCCAATGTTTTTATATAAATGGCAGGGTAGCCTTTTTTGAAACTTAAATAGCAGACGAGTCAAAGGAGACAACTGTGTGCGACTGTGTACGCATGAGAGGAGTAGACACGGTTCCCGCGTGCTAACTGTGTGACATGCCCAACCTGTGGTTGTCACGTAACTACAGACCACCTTGCATCAACCCACACAGAGAAATCTTAAGAATAGTTACCCGCCTTGATCAATTTAAAAATTGATGGTTCTGTGGGTTTATCTCTTATAATTGCAGACATGTATTATGTTCAGGTTGTGTGCGATGTTTGTTCCTCCGGTGCCACTTCAAACCCTTCATAAAAATTCAAGTTTGTCCTCGCTTTTCATTCCCTCAAAGTAAAATTTAATGTAGTCGCGACATTTCCTCACACACCACCTAGGCCCCTCCCACACCCAACCCCACACAACTCCCTCGCTCGAACCCTAGCTACCTCGCCGTCGCTGCCGCCACCCTGACCCCGCTCTGTGTTTCACAGTCAACCTCTCCTTTTCTCCCCGTCTAGGTTCTGAATCCATCTCCGTACCCTCGCCGCCTTGAATTTATTAGATGTCACCTGCTAAACACCCCCTTCCTCACAGATTTGCACTGATCCCCACCGCAAACTATCGCAACCTTATCCCAGCTACACTTGCAGGGGAGATCGAGGAGCGAATGGCCAAAACGAGGTATATCGCGGCCTTTCCAATGGACAATGCCGAGGTGGCCACTGAGGCTGTCGAGGAAGCTGACTATGATGACGAGGTGCCCGCCGAGATCGTGGTGGAAGCTGACTATGATGACGAGGTGGTCTCCGAGGCCGCAAAGGCTATCGAGGAAGCTGACTACGATGACAAAGTGGCCGCTAAGGCCACCGGGGAAGCTGTCCACGATGACGAGGTGGCGGTCGAGGCCACCGAGGAAGCTGACTATGATGCCGAGGTGGCCTCTGAGGCCGCCGGGTAATCTAATGAGTACGAGGCTGTAAGACAGTGGGTTCCCGTATGGATGCATATCGACGCAGCCGGCTATGACGTCGAGCTCATTGATAGCGACGGCTTGTCGCGAGCTATGTCACGAGTTAAGTGGCCCTACCCTGATCCCTCGGGTTCGACCCCTGTCGACCTCATGCAAGGCCCAACCGCTGTTCTACTATGCTTTGCTCTCAAGAATTTGCCTTCCTTCATCTCCATGGAGCCTCTTTTGTCATTTCTGAAGGACATGTTCTGTGGTGGTGGCTCGGCATCATCAGCTGCCAAGTCAGACCTCATCGACGACGCTGATGTCGACGCCGACAACAGCACCCTATCCGTCTCTTCCAAGGGGCAAGAGCCCATCTGTGACATCAGGGAGGGAACCCTGCATCCCTGCTCTTCCAAGGGGAAGGAGCCCATCTATGACAACATGGAGCACACCCATAATACGTGCTCTTCTAATGGGAATGATTCCATCTATGACAGGTGAGGAAACCCATCTCATGTTAAATTACTTCACTCATGCTAAATGTATGGACTCTGCAGTTGAATTTCATCAATACCTGTCTCAAGAGCCATATATGGTTCATGTTAAACCTGGTGTAGTTAACACGTTCATTGTTTATTTCAGTTCTTTCGCATGTGATGTTCATTTATACAATTTCATGTTTAAGCACCAACTACATTCTATGCAATTTCAACAATACAGTTTGAATGACTATTTTTGGTTGCTATCAAGCCTATTGTAGTGAGCATATGCCTTGTTTAATTGTTTTTCCTAGATCGGTTGTTTGTACTAGGCATATGTCCTGGTTCAATTGATATATAGTATGCCTTGTTTATTTCATTTATTCATGTTGTGAAGTTCTATATCTGCAAGTATGAACTTTCCAGTTCAATTTCATCATAGCAGTTTCAACTGCCATATGTGGTTCCTGTTAAGCCTGGTGTAGTTAACACGCCCACTGTTTATTTCATTTTTTCACAATGTGATGTTTAGTTATACAATTTGATGTGTAAAAACGAGCTACATTCTATGCAATTTCAACAGTACCGCTATGGATAACTATATTTGGTTGTTTTTAAGGTTGTTGTAGTGAGCACAAGCCTTTCCATTTTTATGTAACTATAACTAGTGCACTTAAACGTGCACAATGCCAGTTAGAATGACTATATTTTGTTATTGTTAAATGCTAAGCCTATTGCAGTTAATACGCATCTCCACTTATTATTAGCTTAGCTAGTGTGCTTAAACCTGCACACTGAAGTTATCATTTTGTGGTCATGTTGTTTACCATGCATATATTTGGTTGATGTTTAGCCTATCAGTACTTAACATGCCTTTCGGTGTACTTACCCAGGACAATATCGGGAACAACTGTTGTTTTTCATCAAGGTTAGTTTCATCACATGACTTATATATATATACTCCATCTGTCCCAAAGTATAAGATGTTAATACATCAAATATGTGAGTATTTTGGGTGTAATAAGAGCTTATATACTGGGACAGGGAATATTGTACTACGTCATTGTGCAATTTCTGTTTACCTTATAATGCTAACTTGTTGCTTGTAGGTACATATGTCACTGGTAAAGATTCGCGTGTCGACCCTTTTTCCGTATGGGGCAATGAGATATTCATGAACCAGCATCAAGTGAGGAAACTTATAAAGGTTGTTAATAAAATGGGACAAAATATGGAAATTAAACTATTTCTTTACACCTTATCCAAGACAACAGTGAACTCTAGGATGGTAACTACGAACACTGTACCCTTCTTTTTACTGTCCATAATGAGTTGTTAGCTTATAAATTTATAATGTCTAAATCTATTTTGTTTGTAGTGGTACTCAAAGCAGTTTACTCAGGATTACCTCTCAAACTACGTGATTGGTGGACGTGCAAACATTAAAGTATATCTACCAGGCCACAATGACTACCTAGATGTCCTCATCAACACAGAGAAGGATGGGTAGTCCGCCATCATAAGGGGCTGGTCTAGAGATGTTTGTGCATTCTGCATGGAGGAGCACACAATATGGGCATTCTGCTTCACCTTGTACAACTGCCAGAGTGTCTTTAGCCACTTCCTTTACAGTATTTAATACAAGTATGCAACCATGGTTCATTATTATTTATCTCGTCCTAATGTAATTATTATTTCTTGATGCAATTCTTGAACATATGTACCTCTGAATGGAATAATGCATTGGTTGTTGAACCTATGTCTATATAAGATATATATGAAAAATGCAATAGCTGTGATGCCCCCAAATTTTGACCATACGCTAAACATACACGCAATGCGTACGACCAAGATTAGGTACTCACTGATCGATATCACAACACAACACTAGACACAAATTAAAGTCATGCAGCTTCATATTACAAGTGAAGGGCCTCGAGAAATCGAATACAAAGCTCGACAAGCACGAGTCAGCGGAAGCAAATAATATCTGAGTACAGACATAAGTTAAACAAGTTTTGCCTTAAGAAGGCTAGCACAAACATAACAACGGATCGAACGAGACGAGGCCTCCTGCCTGAGAACCTCCTATCCTACTGCTAGTCGGGGGCCGCCTCCACGTAGTAGTAGGCTCTTGCAGTGGTGTAGTAGTCGTCTCTGGCATACTCCATCTCTAGGGCTTTGTCGTTTGGACGCAGCAATTGTATTGAGGAGGAAAGATAAAGCAAAGCTGCGATGAGTACTCATCCAAAGTACTCGCAAGACTGACATCAGAACTATGCTAAGTATGCATAAGTATCAAGGAATGTGGTTATATCTGGGCTGACTACAGAAAGTAAGAATAGGGGGAAGGCCTAGTCCTATCGAAGACTAGCATGTTCAGCATCTTGCAGCATTAGAAGAGAGTAGACTGGTATCTCATATATAGTCATATTATTGTAGCAATTTTATTAAGTAACCACGCCCTAAGATTCTTCCTTGACTCCCAGCGAGGAAGCAATCTCGGAGCCAACATTCATTACAATTTGAAGTCACAATTTTAGTTGTAGTAGATCAAGGTACAACCCCAAATCATCCTGTTACCGTGGACACGGCTATTCGAATAGATGAATTCATCCCTGCAGGGGTGCATCGCATTTCCAACACGCTTGATCACCTCCGGCCGGACACACTTTTGTGGGTAATGCCCAGCCTCGGGATAGCAACACGTCATCGCCCCACCTAGGCTCAGCAAAGAGGCCAGCCCGACGGCCTAAATCCTAAGCACAGAGGGGTCGTTGGCCCACTTGCCCTCTACACTCCTGCATGATGCGTGGGTGGCCGAGGTCAACCCTAGCACACTCTAGTCCAAGAGTTGTACCGTCCAGGACACTCACGCGCCCTCCGCTCCATTGCTGATGTCCGAAGACCTTCGGTTGATACAACAATGCTGAGTACCCATAACTTATCCCACGTGAAGGTTTGGTGCGTAAAAGGTCAAAAGACCAACTCAGATCAAATACCCCACCCATTAGCATTTTATTAATTCGGGGCAAGCGCGACCCATGAAGTGTGGTCCCGTCGCCCCGTCTCGAGGATGTGTGGCCAGGGCCTCTCCTGCCCGTCCATGCCTCATCATCATCAAACCGTGGGTACCCCTCAGGGCCGACCCATCACCAACATGTTTCTATAACCAGGTCATAGTAGTTGTGTGTATAAAACATCAAGACGGAACTTGAGGAATCACCCTCAAAGGGTCCCGCTCGATGAAATCGTCAAGGTGGACTTAGAGGAATCACCCTCGAGGGTCCCACACTTGAGGGGTTGCACGAGAGAGTCCTCGTCGAGAGTGGTGAAGGAGGAATCACCCTTGATAACCATGGCTGACTGGCTGCACTACAAAGTTAGCATCATGAGTACTTCACGAGGTGTCACCCTCGGTACTCGATAGTAGCTCTACAGAGTCATACAACTAATAGGTGTGCGGTGATGTGAGGGGCCTCGCTCGTCGGTCGGTTGATCGAGTCTTCGAGTCATCGATTTGTCGATGAAGAAGCAGGGGCAACTGGGACTAAGGGGGTCACATGGGATTCATTGATCAACCTATACTAAGCAGTTGATACTACACAGGTATAGTAGCAGTCTATCAAAAAACAGGCTATGCATCAGAAATAGGAGCTAGCTAATACAGTAGCAAAATCTAATGCAAGAATAAGATGGAAGAATGGGTGATATTAGAATGCTCAAGTGGGGTTGCTTGCCTTGCTACTCCGCTGCAAAGGCCTGATCATCAGTGGCGTAGTCGTACTCAGCAGCAACGTCAATCTCGAGCTCTATCGGTAAGAAGAGGGGGAGAAACAATAAATATAAAGCAGATAGATGCAACACGATGCATGACATGGCAATATATAGAGCTAGGCATGCACTAGCGCAGTATTACATGTCACAGACAGATCAGAAGAATACCTAACGATATTTTCTAGGTCTTGGGCTACTACAGGACAGATGAAATGGATGGAAAAGTTCCACGTTCGTTATGATGGGAGCGCGTGACACACGAACGAACTGCGTAATCGGATTCGTGGGATTTTTCTGAAGAACTTTCATATACAAAATATTTTCATCCGAGTTACGGATTATTTTCTATTAAATTTTAAAGTTTTATTAATATTCAGAAATTAAAACAGATTATTTAAAAATCAATAATTGCATTTATGACATCAGTATGACATCATGCTCACATGAGCAGTCAACAGTGGGTTGACTAGTCAAACTGACGAGTGGGTCCCACATGTCATTGACACAGGATTAATTAAGTTTTAATTAACCTTAAACAGAATTAATTGGGGGGTGGGACCCACCTGTCATTCACCGTTTTAGCTTACTTAATTAATATAATTAATTAGCAAGCATAATTAACTAACAGAGTGGTTAATTAGCTTAATTCAATTTAATTAAGCTAATTAACTAATTAATTAATCGATTAAATTGATTAATTAAATAAATATTTATTTATATTTTTGTTTTATTACTATTATTATTTTTTGAAAACGTTTTAGGGGGCGGTGGGCCCCCTTTGTCACATAGTGCGGGGAGGGTGGTGGCCCCGCTTGGCAGTGGCCAAGGGCCACCACACACACACACCACGCTGTAAGCACGGCCATGGCCATGGCCGGCCGGCGGTGGCGCAGGGCGGCGGTGTGGCGAGTGGTAGGGGGGCGACGGGCACGCGGCGGCGACGGTGCAGGGGCACGGGCGCGCACAGGGGCACGGCAAGCCGCGGCGAGCGTGTGTGGGGGGAGTCAGTTAGGCCGCGGGGACGGGGGGTTGCGGTGGCCGGCGCGAGCACATGCAGCAGCACGTGGCCGTGGCCACGAAACATGGCAGGCGGGCAGCAGCAGGGCGGCTGTGGTCGAGGGGCGGCATGGCGGTGTGCGTCGACGCGGGAAGGGTAGCAGGGGAGGAGAGGGGAAGGGAGGAGCCCAATGAGAGCTCACCATTGGTGCAAGGGAGGGGGCGGCGAGGCTTGATGGCGACCGGCGGGGAGGAGACGGGGAAGAGGACGACGTCCGGTGGGGAGGTCCAGTGAGGGAGGAAGCGAGGCACGGCGACGTGGTGGCGGGTGAGGTCCGGGGCACCGGCGGCGCTGGGGAGGCGGCAGCGCGGGGTGAGGTCCCGATCTAGATTGGGACCAAGAGGGGGAGAGGAGGTCATGGGCGAGGTGGCGGAGGAGTGAGGTGAGTGGGTTAGGGTTTGGTGGGGTACGGGCATAGTTTGAAATAGCGAAGATAGCGTCCGCTATTGCGGCGAACGTGGTGGAGGACGCAATAGCGCTAGTGCAATAGCAACCACTATCACTCAAATTAAATGTCATTACTTTTTCTTCATGTTCTAGTGATATAAACAATAATCTGGTGTATTTATAAATCCGCTACGTGGACATAGCGCCCGCAATATCGCCCGTTATCCGCATTCCGCTACACGGAACCCAATCCACTACCGGGCCGCTATCCGCTATTTAAAACCATGGGTACGGGGGTGTTATGGCCCCGTGGGTGGGCCACTTGGGCCGGTGGGGGGCAGGCTGGGCCACGGTCCGGTTGGACCGGCCCAATGGGGAGGGGGTTCCTTTTCCATTTTTTGATTTTTTCTATTTTGCCTTTTATTTTATTTTTTTATTAGAAGTTTCTGTTTTGGTATTTTGAAACTTTAGTTTTCAACTTTAACTTAAACTTAAATCTCATCGCGATTTGAAACAAAAAGAGATTAGGAACAGTGAAAGTGATGACAAGGCACCATTAACGTGGGATTACTGTAGCTTAATTATCCGGGCGTTACAATAGCCTACTATCAAATTCAAATCTTGTAGAATTTTAAATTTTGGTGATTAAAATAGCTGAAAAATAAGCTCTGCAAGTCATTACACCGCACACGATTTGTAAAGCAGAACGTGTGTGATATATCTCATGATTCGACACGTTTCAGAGAGAGAAACCGTGTGCCACAATGCACACAATTTCCGTCTGCAAACTGCGTGTGATGTTAGACAATATCATAAACGGTTAAGCAAACCTAAATATTTTGTGACAGTCTCCTTATCATACACAATTTATAATGTTTAACTGTTTGTTATGTCGTATGCATCCGACTCGAGTATAACAGTTGGAGCGTTTGCGAATCTTCGTATATCGCAAACGACGTTGTAGGACAAAATGTGTGTGGTTGTCTCCTTATCATACATGCTTTACTATTATGAATTGTTTGTGATTTGGTACACATCGTAAATGGTGCGCTACAATATTGAGCGTGTAATGTTAGTGTGATCTCACACGAGTTCCAAGGATGGGCCGTATGGGAAGGGCGCCATATCTCAAACGGTTGACACGTGACTCTCGTTTGTGATAGATACGGAAATCCCATGCGCTTCATTTTGCTAAACGTTTGCGTTCGTTGGCCTCCATCACCGGCGATTTTGTCGTGTCGTGTGGGATGGACCCCCCTATCGCCCACATAGGCAAGGCGACGGTTTACAACTATGTCGCGGAAAGGGGTTAAAACTGTTTGTATAGCACGTCGCTGCACCAATGATATGAACAAACATAAATCATTACATTGTCTTCCTTGTCCAACTTCAAATTTTTTGGCATATAATATTTAATGGGGGCTCACAATCATAAAAGATGTCCAAGATAGTGTATTTGCATGTGAATCTTCTCTTCCCTAATTAATTCTTTCATGAGTTGCATCATTGACCAATTCTATGTTTATCAATCTCCAATAAATTTTACCACTTATACTTTTCCTTATGTGATGTCATTAGTCACCATAAGATTAGCATATGATCATTTCCATTTATTTTATTTTATTATGATTGCAACAAGAAAGTAAAGAAGCAAGAGCTGAAACTAAACTTTATTATATAACTCAGGAGGGCGCGTCCTGGTGTATCGTTCTCACCTCGGTTGCTTTCCTGTTTATTTCTTATTTTCCTAATTTTTTCTATTATTCCAAAACTGACAGAAAATATTTTTGCGGATTTTTTTGGAGTTCGTTACTTACTGTATCACGTACCTCTTCTTTTTCACAATTCTGGAGTGTTCCGGAAGGTTTCTCTTATGTGTTCCTCCGGTGTCATGGTTTGGATAACATTGCTTTCAACATTAATAGGCGTACCAGAGATACAATGTTTAATTCTTTGTCCATTGACCATCTTCGGGTTAGTACCTTCGGCATTATTAATCTTGATAGCTCCAGAGCGATAAACCTCTTCGGTAACATATGGCCCTTCCCATTTGGAAAGAAGTTTTCCTCCAAAAAATCTGAAACAAGAGTTGTACAAAAGAACATGTTCTCCAACTTTGAATTCTCGCTTTTAGATTCTTTTGTCATGCCATCCTTTAACCTTTTCTTTGAATAGTTTGGCATTTTCATAGGCTTGGGTTCTCCATTCATATAGTGAGCTAATATCAAATAACCTCTTTTCACCGGCAACTTTGAAGTCATAGTTGAGTTCTTTAATTGCCCAAAATGCTTTGTGTTCTAACTCTAGAGGCAAATGACAAGCTTTCTCATATACCATTTTGTAAGGAGACATACCCATAGGATTTTTATAAGCTGTTCTATAGGACCAAAGTGCATCATCTAGTTTCTTAGACAAATTCTTTCGGGACTCATTGACAGTTTTTTGTAATATTAATTTTATTTCTCTATTGCTAAGTTCAACTTGTGAAAGCACAATGTGTTCCCTTGGTGGTTTTGATAATTCATGACAACATAAATTGTCTCTTGGACTAATACTTTCATCTAGTGTATTTCAGATAAAGTCCATAGAGAGATGGGTTGGCAAAAGGAGTGTGGAGATTATCCGCATGAAGAAGAAGGAGAATAAATAGCTTTGACAAAGCTTCAAGCAAGAGGACTCTACATTTTACTCTATGAGAAATCACTCTGAGTCCATAGGAAAGACAATACTATCAAAAGGGGCTAAGGTACTGTTGGTGAACAAAATGCTCATACGTGCACAAGTGATAGTCACCACACACACCCACAAGCTCTTCCACGAAAGTCTGTCCAAAGCCAAATATACAAAATCGGTGCAGCTAACACTTTCCACTCGGTGCCACCGATTTTCAACCTCAGATACACTCAGTCAAACCCTAGCCCTTCGGTGCAACTGATACGTCTCCAACGTATCTATAATTTATGCAGTATTCATGTCATGTTTACAAAAATTCTATATGATTTTGGTATGATTTATTAGAACTAACCCGAACTGTCGTTGTTTTTAACAGAACTACCATGGTGTCGTTTTTTTGTGTAGGAATAAAAGTTCTCGGAATGGGCTAAAAATTTAGTATAATTTTTTTTGGCACCAAAAGAGACCCCTGAAGCATTGGAGTTGGGTCTGAAGAGCCATGAGGAGGTCACAAGCCTGCCAGGCGCGGCCACCCCCTGGTCGCGCCTCGCAGGCTTGTCACCGCCTCGTAGCCCTCCTTGATGTGAGACCTACGCCAAAAATTCCTATAAATTCTGAAACCTCCGAAAAGAAACCTAGATCGGGAGTTTCGCCGCCGCAAGCCTCCAAAGCCACGAAAAAACAATCAGGAGCCTGTTCCCGCACCCTGTCGGAGGGGGAAACCATCACCGGAGGCCATCTTCATCATCTCGTCGGTCTCCATGACGAGGAGGGAGTAGTTCACCCTCGGGGCTAAGGGTATGTACCAGTAGCTATGTGTTTGATCTCTCTCTCTCTCTCTCGTGTTCTTGAGATGGCACGATCTTCATGTACCGTGAGCTTTATTGATATAGATGAATCATATGGAGTTTTCCCCTCTCTATCTTCTTGTGATGAATTGATTAGTTTTCCATTTGAAGTTTTCTTATGAGATTGGGTATTTAAGGATTTGAGAACACTTGATGTATGTCTTGTGATGGGATATCCGTGGTGACAATGGGATGTTCTATTGATCCACTTGATGTATGTTTTGGTGATCAACTCGCAGGTTCCATGACATTGGGAATCAATGATAGGGGTTGGCACATGTTTTCGTCTTGAATCTCCGGTAGAAACCTTGGGGCACTCTTTGAAGTTCTTTTTGTTGGATTGAACATGATGAATCTGAAATTATGTGATGCATAATGTATAATCAAGCCTATGGGTACTTGTGGTGACATTGGAGTATCTAGGTGACATTAGGGTTTTGGTTGATGTGTGTCTTAAGGTGTTATTTTAGTACGAACTCTAGGGCTGTTCGTGGGACTTATAGGGATAGCTCATAAGATCGATCGGAAAAGATAACTTTGAGGTGGTTTCATACCCTACAATAAATTTTTTCGTTAGTTCTCTGCTATTTGTGACTTTGGATTGAACTCTTTGTTGCATGAGAGGTATTTACATATGATTCAATTATGTTAGTATTGTTGAGAAATTGCACTAGTGAAAGTATGGACCCTAGGCCTTGTTTCCAAGCATTTATACAATGTTTTGCTCGCTATTTATTATTAGTTACCTTGCTGTTTTTATATTTTCATATTACAAAAACCTATATCTACATCCATATTGCACTTATATCACCATCTCTTCGCCGAACTAGTGCACCTATACAATTTGCCAATGTATTGGGTGTGTTGGGGACACAAGAGATTTCTTGTAATTGATTGCAGGGTTGTTTGAGAGAGACCATCTTCATCCTACACCTCCCACGGATTGATAAACCTTAGGTCATCCACTTGAGGAGAAATTGCCACTGTCGTACAAAACTCTACGCTTGGAGGCCCAACACGAGTCTACAAGGAGAAGGTTACGTAGTAGACATCAAGCTCTTTTCTAGCGTCGTTGCCAGGGAGGTGAGTGTTTGAAGGTATATCTTTAGATCTTGCAATCAAATCTTTTAGTTTCTTGTTTTCCAATAGTTTGGTTTTACAAAAGAAAACTACAGAAAAATGGAATTGAGGTTGCCTCATATGCTTCATCTTGTTAATGCCTTTCGTGAAAATGATGGAAAGGAAAAGTGTGCTCAAGTGTTAGAAGAAGTGATTAAAATGTTTGGCCCTAAATCGTTGAATGATGAGCATGATTTCAATATTTTTAGTATGAATTCTCTGAATATTCATGATGCTAATGATATGCAAAGCCACAAGCTGGGGGATTCTATGTTTGATGAAGATGATATTTTTAGTTCCCCAAGTTTTGATGAGCAAAACTATTAAGGATAGTAAAATTGAGCCTAAACCGAGCTCTCTTAGTGATTAGCGTTTTTGGCCGTCCGTTTTCGCGATCTAAGAGTTCCTGGCCGTCAGATTTCATGTCTAAAGTGATGTGGTCCAGTTGTCCTCTGGCCTGCTGCTCCAGAGGCCGATACGAGGCCTCTTGATTAACTGGGCCATCTGATTAGGTAATTTGGAAGTTTCTAGTCCACTTAACTAACCGAGCGCACAGTCCAGAGCGACGGATCGGCTTGCATGCTCAATAAAGAGGACCGCGTCGGTGACAGAGGGGATCGAGGCGATCGCGATGCGGCCGATGCGGGTGTCGCGAGGGGATCCAATTGACGCGCGCGCAATCGATCTTCTGAGTGGATCCGGCCGACGCGTGCCAGGGGATCCCGTGGTGCACGATGCGGGTGACTCGGGCCTGCAACGTAGAAAGGAGGGGACGCGGACTATGATGGTTGACGCATCATCTGGTGGAAACTGCTCCGCTGAAATTGAAAGATGCAATCACACTTCAATTCTGGAGTGCGCATTCATGGCGGCTGCCGATCCTTTCCGCTGCCAAGGAGTACAAGTACGTGTATATATTCCTCCTTCCTTGCCACTCTTCGCCCACCCTTTTCACTCCAGCAGCACCACATTTTTTAGGAAGCTGAGGCAGGCCGTGGCGACTGACCGCCGAGTGCACGGCCTTCCTAGTCGCGGGGCCATGCGGGTGAGGCAGGCCATGGCAAAGCGAATCAGCCTTATGGCTGTTTGGTGAAGCGAGACTGAATGTCATGTGCCTAGCTGAAAGAGCCGATGAATCATCAGTTCCTGGAAGCGTTAACGACAACTGATATGCAGCCTGCATTGATTATCGATTAATGTATGTATAAGTTATTATTTTCCTGACCTGCAGTTTCTTGATTTCATGCGCCTGAATATATAGCTCATGCCTGTCCATCTCTTAATGTAGCAACATAAACTGTAGCAGCTATGGTTCACTGTTGTATTGCCTACTATTTTTATTTTTCTCTTTCCCCTATGATTCACTCTTCCACTCAACAATTATTTTGTGCTAATGTCTTTCCAAACTCAGTTTGTACAAGGGTTTGTTAATCCTGGATCTGGTTAACTGTTTGATTTAGGCAAATCATGGAGGCTGGTTCTCATATTTTGCTTGGGGAATTCTTCAATCCACAACTTGCCATGTCTTCTGATAGGGATAGCTCATAAGATTGATCGGAAAAGATAACTTTGAGGTGGTTTCGTACCCTACAATAATTTCTTGGTTAGTTCTCCGATATTTGTGACTTTGGAGTGAACTCTTTGTCGCACGAGAGGTATTTACATATGATTCAACTATGTTATTATTGTTGAGAAATTGCACTAGTGAAAGTATGGACCCTAGGCCTTGTTTCCAAGCATTTATACAACATTTTGCTCATTGTTTACTATTAGTTACCTTGCTGTTTTTATATTTTTGGATTACAAAAACCTATATCTACCATCCATATTGCACTTGTATCACCATCTCTTCGCCGAACTAGTGCACCTATGCAATTTTCCATTGTATTGGGTGTGTTGGGGACACAAGAGATTTATTGTATTTGATTGCATGGTTGTTTGAGAGAGACCATCTTCATCCTACACCTCCCACGGATTGATAAACCTTACACTTGAGGGAAAATTACCACTGTCCTACGAAACTCTACGCTTGGAGGCCCAACACGAGTCTACAAGAATAAGGTTGCGTAGTACACATCAGCAACTGTTTCCATTTCGGTGCCACGGAGTTTGGGTTGCCAACTTCCTGTTATGCAAATTCACAAAATTGGTCCTACCGAGTTTGTTGAATCAGCGTCATCAAGTTTGTCAATTTCACAGTTGGTCACCTTATCGGTGCAACCGAGTTGTATGTATCGGTCTCACCGAGATTCAAAAGTTGCTACCTTTGAGGCAACTCAGTACCACCGAGATTAATACATTGGTGTCACCGAGTCTGACTTATTAGGAGCAACGGTTGGATTTTTGGAGATGCCTATATATACCCCTCCATCACCACTCACTCTCAAGAGAAGCACTCATACCAACTGATTTTCTAAGAGAGAGCCACCTACTCATGTGTTGAGATCATGCCATTCCATTCCAACCATATGACTCTTGATCTCTAGCCTCCCCAAGTTGCTTTCCACCCAATCAATCTCTTCCACCCTAGCCAAATCTGTGAGAGAGTGATTGTGTGTTGAGGAGTCTATCATCTAGAAGCACAGGAGCAAGGAGTTCATCGACATTATTGAGCGTATTACCTTTTGGAGGGTGGTGCCTCCTAGATTGGTTAGGTGTCGCTTGGGAGCCTCCTACTTCGTGTTGTGGAGTGAACCAAGAAGTTTGTATGGGCAAGGAGATCGCCTACTTCAAGAAGATCTACCCATAGTGAGGCTAGTCCTTCGTGGACGGCAGCCGTTATGGAATAGTCAATGTTGCTTCTTCGTGTAACCCTTTGTGGGTAGAGCCCACCATGGACTCTCGCGACCGTTACCCTCCGTGTTGAAGACTCCATAAACGTGGACGTATGATAGCACCACCTATCGGAACCATGGGAAAAATCTCTGTGTCCTTCATGCGTTTGATCTCTCTATCTCTACTCCCTTCTTACATGTGCAATGTCTTTACTTTCCACTTCTATACTTGATACTTGCATGTGTAGGGTGTTTTAGACTTGCTATATATGCTAAAACTGCCAACCCTTAATCTTACGCTTGTGGTAGTTTTAATTTCCTGCTAGTAGTCTATTCAACCCCCTCTAGACATACTCTTCTAGTGATCCCTCAACTTGACTACTAGATTGAGGATGATAGTGTGATGGAATTCTATGGTTAACATCATATTTAGCAAGCATTTTACGGAAAGCACCATGAATAAAGTGTGAACCACCATGAGTCATTAAATATCTAGGGACTCCAAACCTCGGGAAAATAACTTCTTTGAGCATTTTAATGGAGGTGTTATGATCAGCACTACTAGTTGGAATAGCTTCTACCCACTCAGTGACATAATCAACAACAACCTAAATATGAGTATACCCATTAGAGGAAGGAAAAGGTCCCATATAGTCAAAAACCAAAACATCAAATGGCTCAACAACAAGTGAATAATTCATGTGCATTTCCTGACGCTTACCCCATATTACCAATTCTTTGACATTCATCACAAGACAAGAAAAACTTACGGGCATCCTTGAAGAGAGTAGGCCAATAAAAACCAGATTGCAATACCTTGTGAACAGTTCTATCTCCACCATGATGTCCTCCATAAGCTTCGGAATGACATTTTCGTAGGATTTGTTCCTGTTCATGCTCAGGTACACAACGTCTAATAATGCCATATACTCCTTTATAAAGATGTGGGTCATCCCAAAAGCAATGTCTTAAATCATAGAAGAATTTTTTCTTTCGTTGATATGTGAAACTAGGTTGTATATATTTAGCAACAATGTACTTAGCATAATCAGCATACCAAGGAGTTTTTGAGAAACATTTGTCGCAACTAACTGTTCATCAGGAAAAGTATCATCAATAGGTAGTGGGTCATCAAGCATATTTTCTAACCTATACAAGTTATCAGCTACGGGATTCTTGGCTCCTTTCCTATCAGTAATATGTAAATCAAATTCTTGAAGTAAGAGAACCCACCTAATGAGTCTAGGTTTAGCATCTTTCTTGTTCATGAGATATTTTAAAGCAGCATGATCAATGTGAACGATAACTTTGGAATCAACGATGTAAGATCTAAATTTATCACAAGCAAACACAACTGCTAATTTTTTTTTCGGTAGTAGCACAATTTCTTTGGGCACTGTCTAGAGTTTTGCTAGCATAATGAATAACATTTAATTTCTTATCAACTCTTTATCATAGAACAACACCAACAGCATAATCATTAGCACCACATATAAATTCAAAAGGCAAGTCCCAATCAGGTAGTTGAACAATAGGTGCAGAAGTTAAGTCTTTCTTAAGGGTTTCAAAGGCTTCTACACAGTAATCATAAAAATCAAAGGGAATGTCCTTTTGTAAAAGATTAGTAAGATGCCTAGGAATTTTGGACAAGTCTTTAATAAACCTCCTATAGAAACCAACATGACCAAGGAAACTCCGAATACCTTTAATATGTTTAGGACATGGCATTTTTTCAATTGCATCAACTTTAGCTTGATCCACCTCAATGCCCTGTTCAGATATTTTATGCCCCAAGACAATACCTTCATTAACCATAAAGTGGCACTTCTCCCAATTCAAGATGAGATTAGTTTGTTCACATCTCTGCAAAAATCAATCAAGGTTGCTTAAGCAATCATCAAAAGAATTTCCGCAAACGGAAAAATCATCCATGAAAACTTCCACAATCTTTCCACAAAAATCAGAGAATATAGCAGTCATACATCTTTGAAAGGTAGCAGGTGCATTGCAAAAACCAAAAGGCATACGTATATAAGCATATGTTCCAAAAGGGCAAGTGAAGGTGGTTTTCTCTTGATCAGATTGTGACACAGGTATTTAAGAGAAACCAAAATATCCATCCAGAAAGCAAAAGTGTGTGTGCTTAGATAAACTTTCTAACATTTGATCAATGAAAGGAAGAGGGTAATGATCTTTTCTAGTAGCTTTATTTAGTTTTCTAAAGTCAATTACCATTCTATAACCAGTGACAATTCTCTATGGGGTAAGTTCATTTTTATCATTAGGAACAACTGTAATACCTCCCTTCTTAGAGACATAGTGAACATGACTTACCCATCTACTATCAGCTTTGGGATAGATTATACCTACTTCCAGAAGCTTTACTATTTCAGTTCTTACAACTTCTTTCATCTTAGGATTCAATCGTCATTGGTGATCAACAACGGTTTTAGCATTAGGTTCCATATTGATCTCGTGCTGACATAGAGTGGGACTAATGCCCTTAAGATCATCAAGAGTATGTCCAATAGCAGCTCGGTGCTTCCTCAAAAATTTATAATCTTTCTTCTTCGTGTTCTGAAAGGTTAGTACTACTAATAATAGGATATATCTTTTTCTCATCAAGATAAGCATACTTCAAAGTGTCGGGCGGTTGTTTTAATTCAAACACAGGATCACCTTTAGGTGGAGGAGGACCTCCTAGAGTTTCAATAGGCAAATTGTGTTTTAGTAGAGGTTGTTGTTCAAAGAAATTTTTATCTATTTCATTTCATTCATGCAAGTGAATATCATTTTCATGGTCTAGCAAATATTGTTCTAGTGGACCAATAGGAGGAACGACAATAGAAGCAAGACCAATTATTTCATCCTTACTAGATAATTCTTTATTACGGGGTTGTCTACTAAACTAGGAAAAATTAAACTCATGAGACACATCACCAAACTTAACACTGACAGTTTCTTTTTGGCAATCTATCTTAGCATTAACAGTGTTCAAGAAAGGTCTACGAAAGATAATGGGACAAAAGTCATCTTGTGGGGAACCAAGAACTAGAAAATCAGTAGGATATTTTATTTTTCGACACAAGAGTTCAACATATCTAAAAATCCCAAGTGGTGTGATGGTGTCTCTATTAGAAAGTTTAATAATAACATCAGTGTCTTCTATTTCAGCACGTGTTATGTCATTGATAATTTCTTGGTACAAAGTAAAAGGAATAACACTCACACTAGCACCCATATCACACAAACCATGATAACAATGATCTCCTATTTTAACTGAGACAAGAGGCATGCCAACTAGGGGTCTATCTTTATCTTTTTCATTGGGTTTGGCAACTCTAGCAGCTTCATCACAGAAGTAAATATCATGCCCATCTATATTTTCTACCACGAGATCTTTAACCATATCAACACTAGGTTCTACTTTAATTTGTTCAGAGGACTTCGGTGCTTTAATATTACTTTTGCGAACCACAGTTGATAACTTAGCCTGTTCCTTTATCCTAATAGGGAAGGGTGGTTTTTCAATATAAGTAGTAGGCACAACTGGACCAACATTGTAAATGATAGTTTCTTATTTAACTATGACTGGTTCTTTGATTTCTTTAGTTTCTTATTTAACTATGATCGGCTCTTTGATTTCTTTTTAATAGGGGGATGATATTTAAACCACTTCTCCTTAGGGAGATAAACATGAGTAGAAAATGATTTACAAAAAGAGGCTACTACTTAGAGTCAACTCCATATTTAGTGCTAAACTTGTGAAAAGCATCGGTATTCATAAAAGATTTAACACAATCAAATTCAAGCTTAATTACTGACTCATTACCTTCGTCGAGTTCCCAATCTTCAGAGTTGCGTTTAATTCTTTCTAATAGATCCTACTTGAATTCAGTAATCTTCTTCATAAAAGAACCAGTACAAGATGTATCGAGCATGGATCGATCTTTGGAGAAAGCCGAGCATAAAAATATTGAATAATAATTTCTCTCAGGAGATCATGATTGGGGCATGAATATAACATTGACTTAAGCCTCCCCCAAGCTAGAGCGATTCTTTCTCCTTCATGAAGCCAAAAATTATATATATAATTCCGATCATGATGAACTAGATGCATAGGGTAAAACTTTTGATAGAATTCCAATTTCAATTGATTCCAGTTCCATGATGCAATATCATGACATAGTCTATACCATGTCAATGCTTTTACCTTCAAAGATAAAGGGAAAACCTTCTTCTTAACTTCATGTCCAGATAAACCTGCAAGCTTAAATAATCCACAAATTTCATCCACATGTATTAGGTGCATATCAAGATGTTCAGTTTCGTCTCCTGCATAAGGATTAGCTAGCCATTATTCTATCATACCTGAAGGAATTTCATAACCAATATTTTCAGTAGGTGCAGTAGGTTAAGGGGCAACTAATTGTGGCTCCGGTTGACGGTGTCCTGGACTAGGGGTACTCACCACGTCGTCTCTCGACCAGTGGGTCAGGCCGAGCACCCCTAGGGCGATTCACTAAAGGGTCAGTTCAGAGAGCTCGTGATGTATACAAGGGAGATTACACAAGACTTGGCGCATAAGACAAGGACTCCTCTAAACCCTAGGCCTACGGTGCATTATATAAACCGAGGCTAGGCTAGTCAATAGACAATCTCAATCTCATATTCATTACTACAATCTCGTAGTAGATACCTGTACTATGTACTATCCCCAATATCAATACAATGAAAAGCAGGACGTAGGGTATTATCTCCTTGAGAGAGCCCGAACCTGGGTAAAATCATGTATCCATGTTACCATCGCTCCAAGACGCCTTGCTTAGGACCCCTACTACGAGATATGTTGGATTTGACACCGACATTGGTGCTTTCATTGAGAGCCTGTTGGGTAGTCGCCGCAGTGCGATGGGAATTCAGATCGGCTCTATTGCGAACTACGCGTCGGAACCGAGCTACATCGTCAACGTCACCATCTTCGTCGTTGGCTTGACTGGACACCTTGGATATGCCGAGGATTGTGCTCCATGTCGGATCATATAGATCGGACAGGTGTCTTCATCAACATCAACTCCAATCTCAACCAAGATCATGGAAGAATCCTCCATGGTGCTCGGGGGCTCAACGTCAACATTGCCCTTGCATGATCATGTAGTTTTTCTGAACAACGGATTCGTGTTCGTCATCCCCACCTCCTCGAGTGTCGTTTTGACGATTGCTTCAGTGAAATTGTGTGGAATTGAGTCTAGAACAACCCTGCAAAATTTCGCCGCGTTCCGGTGAAGGAATCTCCGGCGATCTACAATCTACCGAAACCCTGTCGGATCTGGACGAGAATCTGGACGAGTTTAGGGCGAGGAGTCCATTGTCTAGCTTGGACGTCCGTTGGAAAATCCCACCATTCACCGGCTGCGGAATTCCTATACCGATCAACCCTCAAAATTTCAGCTCGATCCGACCGTCCAAACTAACAACTGATTAGTACAACGAATTTTGGATCTATTTTCTGCGCGAAAACGAATCCGACCCAAGTTCATCTTTTTCATGAACGGGTTGTTGGACATCCTTTTTGAAGGAGATTTTCTCATCATCTCGGTCATTCGACCAAGAGTTTGGCATCGCGAGTGCCTAATAATCACCAAGCGAACCTCGTCATCCGCGGGTTGTACGGGTCGGGCGCTTTGTTGCCTCATCAAGCCAGCATCAACCTCGTCACCAATTCCGACCTGCGTCGGCATCGCCGCGCCGTTACTTTTTCAAGCTGACGTCCACTACGCTGACCTACTTTGACATGTCGGCTGGCATGGGGCTCTAGCGTCACCTAGTTGACCTACTCCGTCACCTTGCCTAGACCGGGGCTTTGGCATCCCTTCATCAACCTGCTCCGGGGACTTCGGCGTCACCAGCCGACCTGCTTCAACACCTTGGTTGGCATGAGACTTTGGCGTCACCAGCCGACTTGCATGAGACTTCGGCGTCTGCCGATCACTGCTTCGCCATGTTAACTGGCCTGAGGACTTCATCTCGCCACATCGACTGTGCAGTGTCGCCATTTCTTCAAGCCAAACTCTTTGTTCAGGCACCTCGGCGCCTAGGCCATATTCCTTTACTTATTTGCTTCACTTAAATTAACTAAGTAGAGGATTATTTTTTAAATATATTATTATATTTCTTTGTTATTAATTTTGTCTTGCACTATTTTATGAGTGCAGGAAATCGACTTCGACGGCCGTCACGCGATCACCTCGGCGTCACCTTGTCGACCTACTCCACCACCTCAGTTGGACCAGGGGCTTCGCCTTACCACAACAACCATGTTGTGCTGCCACTTCTCGACCCGAGCTCTTCGCTCGATTACCTCGGGCTTGAGGGCTGGGAACTTGGCCAGCCCGAGGACTACGTCTCCGTCCCGCCACAACCCCGGACCGCACCGAGCACATTAACCAGCTAAGTCGCTTTCATGCTCAAAAACTTTCAGTTTTGAATTTTGTTCGGTTCGACCAAGCATTATACTTTATTGACAAAAAGTTATTTGAGAAAAACTTTGTTTGTCCAAACTTTGTTTGTTACAAACAAATTCAAATACCCCGTTTACTTAGGGGCTTCCTTTATGAAGCCATTCCTCTTGCATATGATTATTAATGTATCGCACCCTTCCTTGTTCGTGTTTACGCCAATATATGTGTCATGTTGACTTAAGTGTTTCGCAAAGACGGGTTGCCTTGCTCCTGTGCTTACTCCTACATTCCCGATTGTTCGGCTAGGGAGTAAAGGGAGCACCTCTGCGATTGTTACGATCGGGTCGTCCGAACTCGTACCTCAGACGGGTGAAGCCGAAAGCTAGCGCTCTTACTGTTTTCAACTATGGTCGGCCACGATGGAAGACAAGCATACATAAATCTATTGCACACCCGTCATGGTAATCATGAGAATCCAAAGAAAGGAACCGTTGGCGGAACTATTTTCTTTGAAGATGCTTCTTACGTTAAATAGCATAAGTTCCCTGGGCGCGCTTTGTCAGTTATAGCCTAATGGCCTGATTGCCTGGTTATTCGAAACACCTCCGATATCCTCGGATGGCATAGTAGATAACACTTTTAGGCCCTTGGCCGAAGAGGGAGAAGCCGACGGTCGGTTAAGACGTATTTAAAGTTTGGGCGAACACATATATGATATAAGTACTTCGGTACATACAATCATTATACATACAATTCTTTTACCCAAGTCACTTGGGGGCTCTTAAATTTGTATGAGCCGTTTTATAATAAATGTTTTCTTCTTAGTCGTTACAAAGTCTTTTTCTACCACTCCTTTCTCGACTCGAGTGCTTGGTCAATAGCCGGGTAGCCTGGTTTCTCTTTAAAGCCGCTCGCCTAAGAAACTGGCATGAGAAACACTCCGCCTTCGGGATAGGGAGGTTGGAGCCAAAGTCTAACCCACCTGAAGTCCAGAGATCGGACGTGTCATGTTAAAGCATGACGGAAGCACAATTTTAAGACCAATTTCGTATTGGCACCAAAAAACTTGATTCAATTGAGACGTACAATTTTCACATAAGTTTTTTTGGTTTTTTGTGCTTATAACTCCTTTATCCTATTTTATGTTTCCCTTTCAGGAAGCCGGGACATCCTCTTGGTTGAGGTGTTCAGCGTGATGGTCTTGCCCGGAAACTCTTTTCTGAACTACGGTTCAACATCTTTCCTGTCGAACTCCACCTCGGCGTTGTCAAAATGTACATGAAGGTTGAACTAGTTCCCGAGGAGATACGATCCTAGGGTCGGCCATATTGCCCAACCCAAGTCTCGGGGGCTATTGCGTTGACAATTCAATGCAGAAAATTTCAGTACAATACAATTTTCAAGGAGATTATGATCCTTGGGTTGGTCGGCCGCACCCAACCCGAGTCTCGAGGTCTATGCACACCGCTTTTGTGTTTCGAAGTATACTGCCGAGCTAGTAGTTGATCCTCAGGCCGATTTTGAGAATCGACCTGAGTCTCACGGGCTACTAGGATCAACGATTTTATGTCATCCTTCAGGTGCATCTCGGGTTTTAGACCGACACACACCTTGAGGGCTACTGGCTATATATCTCGGTAGAGAATAAATTGCACCAATCGAAAATATCCACAAAAAATCAACCCACGGTCGGGGTGGTGCACCACCTCAAAAGAATTCCGACATAAAGCTCGGGCGCAAGTGGCCGGCTCCATAGAGAGCATTTCCGACATTAAGCTCGGATGAATTCCTTCAATTTTTTAAGGTCCAAGTTAGTTTATGATACCTCGGACGCTGACCATCGTTAGAGCTTGGATGCAGTCCGGCATTGGAGCTCGGAAGCTGTCCGGCATAAAGCTCAGATTCGAATGGTTCGTTCCATAGAAGACTATTCCGGCATTTAAGCTTGGATGGACTCATTCAAATTTTCAGAGTTTAAGGTAATCTATGATACCTCGGATGCCGATCATCGTCGGAGCTCGGCTGCAAAAGACACCTCGGATGTAGTTCGACGTTGGAGCAGACGCAAGAGGACGCCACCGCACGGGAAACACTTCAAACCCCCAGTGTGGTGTAAAAAATTGCAAGGCCTTTATAAAGGCCGATAACTTAAAGGGGCTCCTCGGATGCCCGATGTGTGAACTCTTCAGATACACCTCGGCGATCCTCAAGATCGAAGATGAGAAGATTTGTTGAACCAGTTTTCAAGACCGATGGCTGAAGATGAAGAACATTTTGGAAGAACCGAGTAGCGTCCCCAACTTGAAGACCGGTTCAGGGGGATACTCACCATGTCGTCTCCCGACCGGTGGGTCGGGCCGAGGACCCCCAAGGCGATTCACTAATGGGCCAGTTCGGAGAGCCCATGATGCATACAAGGGAGATTCCACAAGACTTGGCGCACAAGACAAGGACTCCTTTAAACCCTAGGGCTTCGGTGCATTATATAAACCGAGGACAGTCTTGTCAATAGGCTATCTCAATCTCATATTCATTACTACAATCTCGTAGTAGATACCTGTACTATGTACTATCCCCGTATCAATACAATGAAAAGTAGGACGTAGGGTATTATCTCCTTTAGAGAGACCGAACCTAGGTAAAATCTTGTGTCCATGTTACCATCGCTCCAAGACGCCTAACTTAGGACCCCTACTACGAGATATGTCGGGTTTGACGCCGATTTGACGCCGACATCGGTCGAGGTGAAGATACCCAAAACAAACCCCTCAAAGGATTGTTTTCCATAGTAGCAAGTGACAATAAATTTCAGCACGTAGTATACATTTTTTCCTTACCGATTTCCACTTACCAAGAGCGCTTCACTCCCCGACAATGGCACCAGAAAAGAGTCTTGATGACCCACAAGTGTAGGGGGTAAATTGTAGTCCGTTCGATAAGTAAGAGTGTCGAACCCAACGAGGAGCAGAAGGAAATGACAAACGGTTTTCATCAAGATAATTTCTACAAGCATTAAAATTGTAGCTAACAGGTAGTTTGATAGCAAGATAATTGGTAACGAGCAAGTAAAGATAACGGTAAATAAAGTGAAGCAAGGCAGCCCAATCCTTTTGTGGCAAAGGACAGGCCAAAACAGTCTCTTATAATAAGCAAAGAGTTCTTGAGGGTACACGCAAATTTCATCTAGTCACTTTCATCATGTTGGTTTGATTTGCGTTCGCTACTTTGATAATTTGATATGTGGGTGGACCGGTGCTTGGGTGATATTCTTACTTGAACAAACTCCCACTTATGATTAACCCCCCCGCAAGCATCCGCAACTACGAGAAAAGTATTAAGATAAAATCTAACCATATCATTAAACATGTGGATCCAAATCAGCCCCTTACGAAGTAGCGCATAAACTAGGGTTTAAGCTTCTGTCACTCTAGCAACCCATCATCTAATAACTACTCTACAATGCATTCCCTTAGGCCCAAATATGGTGAGGTTTCATGTATTCGACGTTCACATGACACCACTAAGGGAATCACAACATACATATAATCAAAATATCGAACACATATCAAATTCACAGGATTACTTGCAACATGACTTCTCCCGTGACCTCAAGAACAAAGGTAACTACTCAGAAATAATATGCATGGTCAAGATCAGAAGGGTATTAAATAGCATAATGGATCTGAACATATAATCTTTCACCAAATAAACCACATAGTAATCAACTGCGTAATGTAATCAACACTACTAGTCACCCACCGGTACCAATCTGAGGTTCCGGTACAAAGATTGAACACAAGAAATGAACTAGGGTTTGAGAGGAGATGGTGTTGTTGAAGATGATGATGAAGAATGGCCTCCTAGAGATGAGAGGGTTGTTGGTGATGACGATGGCTTCGATTTCCCCCTTCAGAAGGAAAGTTCTCCCGACAGAATCGCTCCGCCGAAGGGCAAAAGTGCTCCTACCCAAGTTTCGCGTCGTGGGCCACCTTTGTACCTACCAACGTCGATGACTAAGAACTAGATTTCAGGAGGCGTGAAATGCCCTGTGTTGCAATCAAGAGTAAGTAAGAAGAAATTGAGTCTCCCTGTCGGATCCCTCTCGTTGGTTTGAAAGAATCGTCCCCATTCAAAAGAACAGAAAATGAAACTGAGGAAACCATGCTCATAACCACATTAATCCACTCTCGATCAAAACTAAGCTTAGACATGATAACTCTCGAATAAGGCACTCTAAAGAATGGTGTTTTGTCTCATAGGTGTAGGTACACCTATTATGAATGTCAAAAAATCACAGAACGACAATTTTGTGTGTATATCCGGACATTCTATGTTTGCACACAAAATTCCAGAAAGAAATAACAATTTTTATGGCATGTATAAAAAAGATAAAGAAATATCTCGTGGATAGTTATAATCAAACATCAAAATCTGTCTTTTTTACACAAGTCACAAAAAATGTCCTTTTACACCAAAACCGTGTGCACGAACATATAATGTGCGGATGTATAGCGAGATTTTTTCTTTATTTTTTAGCTTTTTAAAATGTATATTTGAACGATAGGTGCATGTACACCTATGAGCTAAAGCGAATTTCTCACCGTATGCTTTCATCATATCAAGCTTAAGAACACAAAACTATTCATCTTTGATTTTGTCTATTTCATGAAATGCATGCATTCATAACCACATACTCCCTCCGTCCGGAATTACTTATCACATAAATGGATAAAAATGATGTATTTAAAACTAAAATACATCTAGATACATCCATTTTTATGACAAGTATTTTTAGACGGAGGAAGTATAATACTATTGTTTATCAACCTGCCAGGAATAAATGTCAGACTGTTCCTAGGATATGATCTCCGGCGAAGGTAAGGTTCCTTTTTCGTTTAGAATCACCTTACTTATAGACGACATTGCAGAGATTAATGGGCCTTAACTGGAGGTCGGTTTGATCGAGCCTCTGATGTGCGCGGTTTTTGTTTGTCCACGCCTCCACCAAACACTTCTATGGCCCAAGGCCCGGCACAAAACCTAGCAGCAACGAACCATGCCACTGTTTTCTCGAAGGTAAAAGAGAGTCATATAAACCCTTCGTTCCATCGCCGCCGCCGCTGCCTACCTCCCTGTTCGGAAGGACCTCCGGCCACCCCCCTCTCCTACCGCGACCGTGAAACTTGAGAGGTTAGCGTCGGCTTCGGGGAAGCTCAACCCACTCCTGATTTGTGTCGTATTCCATGGGGAAGAGCAGCAAGAAGAACAAGGTCATCCTCGCGCCGCCGCTGCCGCCGGATGTCTCCGACGAGGACATCTTGGTCTCCGACGAGGACGTGGATTTCGTCAAGGAGAATAGAGAGCACGTCCACTTAATCACCGGGCTCAACAGGAAGGCCCTCGACAAAGTCGTCACCAGGGTCCCCGACCACGACGAGGCCAAGGTTGAGCTCCTCTACGAGGAGCGCGAGCGCAAGAGGAGGGCGGCCCTAGCCCTGAAACCCAAGGAGGACGATGACCGCGAGGTGGACCCCGTCGACGCGCTCCCTGTCAAGACTCTGCAGGGGGAGCTGCTCTACAGAACTGGTAAAATCATGCATGCCCATTTCTATTTGGTTCAGCAGAGCCGGTTGGGCTAGCCTAGCGAATATGGTGTAGGAGCACTTGCTAGTTGCACAAGGCTTTGGAGAACCGCATAACAAATGCTATAGATATATTAGTAAGTTAAATCATTTTGGGTCTGAGTTTCTACTAGGTTTGATTATTGCATTCAGTAGCAACAGACTACTGCAGACACTTGGCAAGAACACCCTATACAAGCAGAGGAAGACGAGAATCTAGGAATGTACCTACCACCAATGGCTTCCATTGTTCTTGGTCCATGAATTTAATAAGGTCTTACAACTTATCCTATTGTTGTTGTCCATGACTTAACATCGTTTTAGACATTGCTTAAACTAAGTAAAGTTGCTGTGTACTCGCAATCAACATTGTGCCAAGCTTGTCTGGCTCCATTTACAGAGCCTGGTGTGCCCTTTTGATCCCAGAATCATGACATGCGCCGTAGAGCGGTCAATCCGTGCTGCTGTATTGCCATTTGCAGAGCAAGCATTCAGGCCACTGATGCTGATCCAAATGGACAGACATGACTTAAAGTTCTGCATGCAACTTACATTAATCAGGGGAGGGGTTGGCAGTAATTCAGAATCACATGAGTCAATACTATTGTGGTTATTTATTTGTTGGCAAATTTTAACATGCTCCCTAGTACCCCCCTTTTTTACATGTGAGGTAAGAAGGTAAGAGTTAATCAGACTACTAATTAATGAGACCAACAGCTCAGATCTATTATATACCCTTACCTCTCATATGAGAAGAGGGGGTAAGATGGATCATGTTAAAACTGCTCTTATTTGTTTCCGTATCTTGTCTTGTTAAAAGGAATGACAAGCATGAATCTGTTTGATACTGGATTTACTGATTTTATGACGGCCCTGTTACTACTATGTTCCACTTAGAACAAAAAGATCATGATAAAACCTTGTCCAATTAGACAGAAAGCAAGTAAAAACATAAATATTTTTTCTGAAATATAAAGGAGCAGAAATAAGTCAAAAGCATAAAGAAGTTCTCTAGAAATGTAGCATGCATTACTATACGAGTTTAATTAAGTTTGTGATTATGCATTGTTTTAGTGTCACCCTACTCGTGTAACATTTATGCCATGACATGCAGCCAAGAGAGCAAAATCTGAAGACAGAGCTAAGGGTGCTGAATCTAGATCTGAAGACAAAGAGGCTGATGCCAAGCTAAGTTCTCAAAAGGAATATAAGGGAAGATCCAACAAAAAGGAAGACAGTAAATTGCAGAATGTGCACCGTCCAATTGAAGTTCCGAAGGAAAAACTGCACTCAGTAGTGTTGGTACTACTTCTGTGCTTCTTTTTTGCATTAATCTGAAGCTCATTTTCCAAATGATCTTTTTTTGCAAAAACGTCAAAATAAAAA
Organism: Hordeum marinum; assembly: GCA_022496015.1. Lineage (NCBI taxonomy): Eukaryota > Viridiplantae > Streptophyta > Magnoliopsida > Poales > Poaceae > Hordeum > Hordeum marinum. The sequence goes on along the minus strand of CM039676.1, from coordinate 102,825,509 downwards.
CTCAAACTGCTTAATACCACGAATGCAAATTACCCAGTCATGTTTCATTGCAAATATCGAAGTATCTTAGACATTGTCAACATATTGCAGGATAGCTAAAGTAAGTGTCTTGGACTGTAGCCGTTTTAATTTGATTGCTCTGTGGCTTGCTTTTGACATACAAAGCTGAATGCTAGAATGCGATAAGTGATTTTTTTTAGTAAAATCAAAATGAGTTAATGCATCATCAGCAATTCAGCATAAATTATAGATGAAAATATGGATACCTGTTGTAGAGCTTGTATATACCAGAAAAGTATCAATGAAAGCAAACAGACAAGTTATAAAACTGGTTATCAATTGTCAGGTCATTTACAACGACAGAATTCAGTTCATTTGGTCATAATTAAAACCTTTTGTAGCTTATAGAGAACTGCTATATTTTTACTATGCAAATAGTGAATTTTCCTGTCTGAGTTTAGAATGAACTCTGATTGGCAGGAAGAGGTGAAGGAAGAACTTTCAGCTGATGAATTGTTTGAGAAAAAGAAGGCCCAGCTTGCTGAATTAGGGATGGCCATGCTTGAAGATCCCGAATCAAACATTAGATCTCTGAATGATTTGTTAATTATATGCAACGATACAGACCAAAGGGTTGTTAAACTTGGTATTATGTCCTTGCTTGCTGTGTTCAGGGACATAATTCCTAGGTACATGACATGACAGTTCATTTTTACTATAGCCGCAGCTACGATGTTTCCCAGGTGATTTATATTATATGTGCCTTGATCTTCTTCTGCAGTTATCGGATTAGGCAGCTGACGGAAAAAGAGCTTGCCGTAGAAGTTTCGAAAGAAGTGAAGAAGACGAGATATTATGAGTACACGCTTATCCGTTCCTACAAGGTTTTATTCTGAATTCTGCTTCACACCCTTCATACTTTGTGACAAGGAAGTCATTTGATTATGAATTATGTGATCATGAACAATGTTCCAGTGGCTCATCACTTGCTTTTGCTTTCTTCATACAAATATTTATTTGCTGCACCTTCCGTTTGATGGTCAAGATATTTCTAGATGTTTTGATTGCTGAAATTCGTTTTCTGTTCCCTTTGTGTGCCCTTCCAGGCATACCTGCAGAAACTGATATCATTGGAGAAGCAACCCTATTTTTATCTTGTGGCAGTTCGTTGCTTGTGTAGTTTATTAGATGCTGCTCCACACTTTAACCACCGTGAAAGCTTACTGGCCAGTGTGGTAAAAAATTTAAGCTCCTCGAATGATGTAGCAAGGTATCTTATTTATTTTTACTTGAATCATTTCTTACCTATTAATGTCATATGACTCAATTATGCAGCTGACTTCTGTGTAAGCTATAGTGTTGGCAACTAGGTTAGTCCCCATGACGGATGACTTCCCAATTGCCATCCGTAGCTACTGAGTGCAACTTTCCTCCTGTAGTTCCATCCCTGCCCCCATAGTGAATGTTGTGGGAATGGACTGCCAGTATAGAGCCACCCTTGCATTCTAACAATAAAGCCTTCTGTCCCAACCAAGTTGGGGCAGGCTAGAGATCAAACCCAACAGAAACCTGTGAGAACCTAAAAGACAAGGGAGAAAGTACAAGTAAACAAAGAGTAAAGTAAACTAAGGTTCTGGTACATGGATTGCTGACTTCATGCAGTCCTGTCAAGAGCCAAACTCGGCTTGTCAGACCGATTAACTGGCCCTCCCAGTTAATGGACACGAATAGCACTTTCTCGTATCGGGAGGGATCTGAATAGCAGTTAACCGGCCAATATTTGCAACTTGATAATTTCCTTTAAAGCTGAAATGAATAGAGGAAACTATATTATGTCAACTAATTTGATGAATATTTATTGGTTGCCTATTTTCCTGCCTTTTGTTTAAAAATAATTATTAGTAAGTTCAGCAGTTCATGTGCAAATGAACCTAAGCATTTGTATTTATGAAGTAGTTCAAGTAAACTTGAGTATAAAAGCAGTCCACGTAGTACATCACTATATTGACCTAACTTGCATCTTTTTCTCTCGAACTTGTAGGAAACTATGTTCCGAGGCAATAAGATCTCTATTTAGAAATGAAGGAAAACATCGTGGAGAGGCAACTGTTGAAGCAGTAAGATTGATATCAGCTAGTGTGAAGCTCAATGATTGCCAGCTCCATCCTGATGTCGTTGAGGTATTATGTGATGGAATTGAATGGTTATAGCGTCCATCGTCCTGCATTTTGCATGCAATAGATATGTGTTCTTGGTTGAGAATCAAACCCCTTGCTTATGGTGACCACATTTTACTGTTAGGTCTGCTTGTCTTTGAAGTTTGATGAAGACATTGGAAAAGATGAGAGCAAGGAAGAAAACCTGAAACCAAAGAAAAATAAACGATATCAGAATCGGGATGTCACAAAACCGAGTGATAAGAAGAAAATAAAAAAGGAATTGCTTTCTAAGGCCAGACAAGAGGTAACACCAGATGTTTCATACAAATCAACTTGCTTAACTTGTAGGATGGCTATGAATTCTTATAAGGATATCCTTTTGTAGGTTCATGCAGATCTTAGAGCTGTTTCGTTTACTCTTGATCCAAAGGAGAAAAAAATGATACAAAGGGAAACACTAGCAGCTCTTTTTGAGACCTATTTTCGAATTTTGAAGCATAGCATGAACACTTCAAATTCAAGGTCCGTGCATTTTGTATCTGAGTTTTATAAGTACAAGCGATATGTATCTGACATTATATAGCCCGAGTTTACTTAGTTCTGATTTTTCTCTCTTTTAGCATAATGTTATACTCCTGATGATGATGATATTGGCATGTCAATGTTTCCAGGTATAAGGGCACTAGTGTCTTCCCTGGTGGTTCACACCCTTTACTTGCTCCATGCTTGGAGGGCTTAGGAAAATTCTCACATTTAATTGATTTGGATTTCATGAGTGAACTTATCGCTTGCCTTAAGAAGCTTTCTGGGTATTCAGACCATCAAGGTGAAATTCCACCGGACACTACACTCTCTGTGTCAGAACGCCTACAATGCTGCATAGTTGCTTTTAAAGTCTGGAGGAGCAATCTTGAGGCTTTGAATGTAGACCTGCAGGATTTCTTTGTGCAGTTTTATAACCTTATACTGGAGTATCGACCTGACAGGTTTGGCCTCTTCATATGGTTAATGGTTGTAATGAGGAAATATCCTCTCTTGTTCTCTGTTATGTGCCTTGCACGTGAACACCAGATAACTTAACATGTCACTGAGTTCTTCATGTGGAAACATTTAATGCCCAAAGTTTATTAAATGTCAACATTTTGAATAGCACATTATTGAGGAACAGAAGAAACAACTATATACAACTAAAGATACACAGGATATATTATAAAGAACAGCGCCATATACAGGGCATTTATGTATTATTATATTGAAGAAAGATAGTAATGGCTAAACTGTCCATACCATGAGAATTACATGACCTGATCCATTGCATGCAGAGATCGTGGTGAGGTTTTGGCCGACGCTCTGAAGACACTTCTGTGGGAAGGCAAGCAGCAGGATATGCTAAGAGCAGCTGCTTTCATTAAACGTCTGGCAACGTTTGCTCTGTCATTTGGCTCCGCAGAAGCAATAGCAGGTTTTAATTTATCATTGTCCTATCTATTTTTTGGCTACTAGTGCCTGCCAAGTATTATTTTGGTTTGAGTTTTTGGCAGTAGAACTAGAAGAAAGGCGCGCCTTGCTGAACCGTTTGAGTATTGACGTTGAGAGTTTGTTTGTTTGGTGGCACACTTTATTTTTCAAACAGCTTAATTAAAATAAATCTTACAAAATTAATAAATTGTACAAGGACATATCAGTTCACTTGGCAAGGCACAAGCTTGATTATAGAACTTATGGTTTTGTTGTTACCATGTTACATATTACACGATAGAATCTAAATGTTGCCTTGATCATCAAGTGCCTGAACTTCTATTTTCATGAACGGACACCAGTAATCTTTTAGAGAATTGCATGGAAACAGCACCACATAATTACCAATTAAGAAATTAGTACATTGTACCGAGGATTTTGTACGGGCCTACAATCTAAACCGTGAACTGCCACCTGTATCTCAGACAACATAGTTATCTCAAAGGAACAACACCAACAAAATCACCTGACAAGTTTGTTTGACACCAACACTGGGTACCATTCCTTCCTTCAAAAGGGTACCCAGTGCTGTAAGCCCCCACACAAGGTGGGTCCTGAGGAAGGGAATTTATAGACAGCCTTACCATTGCATAATAATTCTGCAAGGAGGCTGGTTCGAACCCAGGACCTCCAGGCCACAAGTGGAGAGACTACCACTGCACCAGGCCCACCCTTTACCATTCCTTCCTTCAGTTACTATGAAATCTGGCAACCTCTGGGAGTGAATCGCCCATCTCAGATATTCTTCTTTACTGGTTTCTACCAAGAAGCCACGGTTGCGAAGGATGCATGCCATCACTTACTCTGGAGTGTCTGTCAAGAAAGCATGGGAATGAAATTGCGATCTCTATCTCCAAGATTGTAGCTCCCCCCTCCCGAAATTGCAGTTAAGCCCAACAGATGACCAACCCTCTTCATCCATTTCTCCACTCATGTCTCCAGTATAGCCTTCAAATCCTCAATTCGCTGATTGATTTTTTCACATGCCCATACACACTTCATATTGTTAGAGAAATTTTGTTCGCCTCCATGAGAAATTCCCAAGTGATACGGACCAGCCAGCAGAAGGCCAACGCGTGCTGCAAAGAAGGACGTCCACTGACCGCCACCATTTTTTTTTACCAAACCCTTGCCCGAAGGAAAAGAGAGCAGGCGAAGATCGCCTCCCCTTCTCCACGAACACAATGGAGGACGTGAGTCGAGAAGATCGCCTCCCCTTCTCCACGAACACAATGGAGGACGTGAGTCGACATGGGGACACCCAAATTACAGCAAACTGACATGAGGCAGAAGGGGTTTGACCAGCATGCTGACGTTGATTGTGAGCTGACCTACGGGACAGACGGGCCAACCTGACACTGACAAGCGGGGTCTGCTGTGGGAAAAACACCGGGCCTCCCAACAGGTTCCCATTCCTAAGAGCATCTCCAATAGAAGATGTAAATTTGGAGATGTAAAAGTAGGTGTTGTATAATTTACATCACCAAAAAGTGGTTTTTACATCTCTAAAAAAGACCGAACTCCAACAGATGATGTTAAACGGTGATGTAAATGGGCAACTCCAATAGGTGATGTAAACTGGAGATGCAAAACCGGCCGGCGGTTGGGTTGGGCAGCTGTCGGCGGCGACTGCACAGAAGAAGAGACGGCCGGGCGTCGTCGGGAGCTCCGCGTGGCAGGCGAGCGGCTTTGCACGGCCAGGAAAACGGCCGAGGCTCGCGGCCGTCAGGCGGGTGGAGTGGCGCACCTCCACTAACTCCGGCGGGGGGTCTAGGCTTGGATGAAGCCTACCCCATCGTAGACCTCGCTGGGGAAGGCGTTTAGGCCACCCGCAGCCGCCAGAGAAGCTTCGATTCGTCGGCGGCCGCAACTGAATCGGCGGCGTGCCGGCGAGGCAGGCAGCGGGGGCAGGGGGGCGAAGTCGCGGTGGGCCTGGCGTTCGTCGGGCGGTGGGCAGCGGCGTCGATTTGAAGTGGATTTGGCCAGCGGCGGAGTCGGGCGGTGGCGGCTGGGCGGGCAGAAGGGGAGGGAAGTGGCGGTTGGGAGGTTGGCGGGCGGACGCGATTTTACATCTCCTGGAGTTGGAGATACAAATTTGCACCGCGAAGTGGTATAGGATACATCTCTGGGAGGTGGAGATGTAATTTTTTTGCATCTACATCATCTGTTGGAGCAGCGTTTTTGGGCGTTGGAGATGCAAAAGGTAGTTATTTTTGCATCTACATCTTCTATTGGAGATGCTCTAAGGAGCTTGGAACATTTAAGGATGCAGTGCTGCATCAGCCGAGTGCAATATTGTGTAGCAGCATTCATGGAACAAATTCATAATAAATTACTACCTTTGTTCCAAATTATAAGATGTTTTTGATATTTCAATATGGACTACATACAGACTGAAATGAGCGAACAAACACACTAAAACGCGTTTACATACATCCAATTCAGAGAAAAGTTAGACATCTTATAATTTGAAACGAAGGGAGTTAGACTTGCTGCAGGTGATCCCATCTTAGTTGCTTCTTAGAACGTGTACAAAATATGCATCACAAGATGAGTTAATCATCAGTAGGGCGTTAGAGGCATTTGTAAGGCATTCATGTTTTCTTTGTGGCTGGTTCTTGCAAGCACTTGTAGTCAAGTAACATCGCTTTCTGTCTTATTGGTATAATGACACGTGTTGGGCTCATGTTTCAGCCTTGATCACGCTGAAGCATCTTCTCCAGAAGAATACCAAGTGCCGGAATATGTTGGAAAATGATGCTGGCGGCGGTTCCCTGTCTAGCTTAGTTGCGGTATATGCCTTGCCTCTTCTGTATTTTATTTATCATCTACAATTTGTATTTATCTTATTATTATCAATATCATTTCTTTCCTTTTGTTCAGAAATACGACCCAGAGGCTAAAGATCCTTATCTTAGTGGAGCACTAGCGACAGTACTTTGGGAGCTTAGCCTTCTGCAGAAGCATTATGATGAAACTGTTAGTGGAATGGCTTCAAATATCTTGAGCATGGCAAATCTGAACGCCACCCAGAATCCAGTTCAACTTTCTAGCTCAAATCCTCTGGAAGCATACAAAGACTTGTCGATGGGACGGGAATTATCAAAGCCAACCCACAAATTGTCACAGACATTGAAGTGCAAAAGGAAACGGCGCAGCAAGGAGTTTGTCGCTCTAAGCCCAGATGTGCTTGAGAAGGCAGATTGCAGGGTGGGTGAAGATGAACTGAGAGAGAAGTTGCAAAGTCATTTCGCTGTACTAAGAGGCATTTCCGATAATGAGAGATTGAGGACCGAGTTGAACCATGCATTGTCATCCATAAGCATGTACAAGGAATACAAGAAGCAGAAAAAGGCAAGTAAGAAATCAAAGAAAGTTGCAAGGGCTTAGTTGTCTTGCGTTCTGTGGATTTTTTCCACACCAGCGGTAGAAGGTGTCCCCCAATTTTGTTGTAGCACCACTATCGATTTGTCGTAGTTTCCCGTGACACATTTGCAGTTTCTGTGCAAGATACAATTGCTACATCCTTCATGATTTTGCATAAATCTTTCATAGCCTACTTGTTTCTTTGCGTTGCTCTGAAAAACTCAAACTCAACGCAACGGTGATGTGCTCCCTGTTTTTCAGGCGTAATTTTTTTCTTCTAATTATCAAACGATTCCATCTGCAAAGCGGAATACTATTCTACGTGTACAAAACAATTCTGTGTGACGTGGAATGCTAACTAGTACTCCCTCCAGTTCCTAAATATAAGACCTTTTAGAGGTTATACTATAGAGTACATATGGATATATATAGACATATTTTAAAATATAGATTCATTTATTTTTCTCCGTATGTAGTCTTATAGTGGAATCATTAAAAGGTCTTATATTTTGAAACGGAGGAAGTGGTATTAATACTTGTGAAAAGGCCAACGGTTTGATATTCTCTCGGGTAAGGAAGGAGCTGGCGGAGTGGTGCGTTCGGCGTCTCGGCTGCTGGGTTCTTGCACCACATGATGGGGTGACAGGCCCATTGATCATGGAGGCACTAGCCCTCCGGGAAGGACTCCGGGAAGGAGTCATTTTCGCTAATCTGAGGCCTCAAGCATTTGACATTGGAGACTGATTGCTTGGCTTTTGTGAATCTGTGGAATTCTCGTCATGCAGAACGTTCTGCTGTGGTACCGATTCTTGATGAAATTGGAGAGCTATCTTTAGACTTTGATTATTTTGTAATTCAACATGTAATAAGGACACCCAACTTGCCGGCCCATTTATGTACAAAGCGTGCTTGCTCACTCTTGGTGACTGACAGTTGTCTGGACTCGACTCCCTCGTTCTTGGTTAGCAGCTTGTTAGCAGATTGCCCCAAGAATGCCTTTGTTGAATAAAAGCTCTCAAATATTTCCCTAAAAAAAAAAGGCCAACGGTGCATGTCTATTGATAATCCAGTGATGGTCTTAAAAGTCCTAAATACTTGTGAAAGGGCCAAGCTTAACATTTTGTGTACTCTTGAAAAAAGGCCAATTCTACATGGCTGCTGGTAATCTCGAAGGTAAAAAAGATAACACTCAGCTATCTCAATTCTGCCCTATTAGTCTCTGTAATGTAATTTACAAGATTGTCTTGAAAGTGTTGTCAAATAGATTGAAACATGTCCCACGGAGATTATATCAGAAGAACAATCAGCCTCTGTTCCTGGACGTCTAATTACAGACAACATTATAACTGCTTATGAGTGTCTCCCCTTTACGAAAAGGAATAAAGCAAAGAGAAACATATTTTGTGCTGTCAAACTAGATATGATGAAATTTTATGATTGAATTGAGTGGGAGTACTTGGAAGCTATACTGACCAAGCTGGGGTTTGCACCAGCTTGGGTTTCTTTGATCATGAGGATGGTAAGTTCAGTAAAATTCTTAGTCTCGTTTAATGGTGGCAAACTGGAGGAGTTTAAACCATCTAGGGGGATCCAACAGGGATACCCAGTTTCTCCATACCTGTTCTTATTAACAGCGAAGGGCCTTTCGTGTCTTTTAAAAACAAAAAATGAATCATCGCACCACAGTGGTATTCGAGTGGCTTCGCCGGCACTACCGGTAAGTCACTTGCTCTTTGCACATGATAGCCTGCTGATTGTCAAGGCCAATACAGATGGAGCAAATAGTTGTCCTCTTTGTTGGAGAATCACTGCAATTCTTCATGTCAAAAAATTAACTTGTCAAAGTCATCGGTTTTCTTTAGCAAGGGTTGCCCAAACACCCTGAGAGTGGAAGTTCACAATACTTTGAATGTTACTAATGAGTCTTTGTCGGAAAGATACTTAGGGATGCCCTCTGATGTTGCTAACAGTAAACTTCAGGTTTCTGAAAGACAAAGTGTGGAACAAGGTCAAGGGTTGGATGGCGAAACAGCTATCAGCAAGGGGCAAGGAAGTACTTATCAAATTAGTTGGCCAAGCTGTACCGGTATATTCCATGTCATGTTTCAGGCTCCCTCGAGGTTTGTGTGAGCATATCAATACTCTAATCCGCAAATTTTGATGGGGAAGTAAGGAAGGCCAAAGGAAACCTAGGTGGATCTCATGGAGTGTGATCAAAAGACCCAAGCATTGTGAAGGTTTGGGATTCCGAGATATCGAGCTCTTTAATTTCTCACTATTAGCGCAACAGGCCTACGAAGTCCTTACAGAGCCAAGTTTACTGAGTGCACGAATCCTAAAAGCCAAATGTTTTTCTTCTTGTGACTTCTTACAGGCGAACTGGGAGGCTCACCCTCACAAGTTTGGAGAGCAATCCTGGATGACCGGGACACTCTGAAACAGGGTATCATCAGGCGCATAGGTGATGGACAAACAACGGAAATCTGACAACATAACTGGCTGCCTCGTCCTTCCAACATGAGGCCAATTACGAGCCGTGTTACTGACCCTCCTCAACGGGTGTGCGACTTGTTAAATGCAAATGGTGAGTGGGATCTTAATGTTCTAGCCGAGGTATTCCTACCAGTGGCTATTGCAGCAATTCACTCAATTCCCATATGCACAAGACATGTGGACGACTTCTCGTCGTGGGCACATGAAATAAATGGTGTTTTCTCAGTTCGATTAGCTTATCGTATGCTTGTGGCAACAAAATTATTGCGTGAAGCTTGGCTTGATGGGTGACCTAAGACATCCAATGCCGATGGAGAAGAGAAATTGTGGGCGAACATGTGGAAGGTTGGTGCTCCCATCAAAAATCAATTTTTTGTGCGTCTTGCACAACAATCACTCCCAACGGACGATCTTTTACATCATTGCAACATGTCGATGGTCACAACTTGTGGCCTTCGCGGCGTCGAGGATTCATGGTAGCACTCACTCCTTCATTGTAATGTGGCTCGATGCGTGTGGGATCTACAAGACCTAGACTTGGCTGATTCATCAATGATGTACGAGAGCCGGATGCAAAGAGATGGTTCTTCTCAGTAATGGAGGGACTACATCATGATAATTTTGTTCAAGTGATCGTTACGCTTTGGGCAATATGGTATGTACGCCGGCAAGCTCTTTATGAGCAAATTTTTCAGAGCTCTCATACAACCCATAGTTTTATTATGAGATACATAAAGGATCCAAAGTACTGCAAGCCGAAGAGAGCCCAGGGGGCGGTCACTCCTGCACCTAGGCACTTAAGGACCAGGTGGATCATGCCAACACTAGGAATAGACAAAATAAGGGTTGATGGGGCAGTGTCGCGCGACGCAAATGAGGGTGCTTTTAGTGTCGTTTGCAAAGACTCTTCTGGTATGTATCTTGGGGCCTCGGTCATCAAGTGTGAAGGCATAACAAATCCATCGATTCACGAAGTGTTAGCATGCCGTGAAGCTCTTGCCTCGCAGTGGATCTATCACCATCACATGTGGAAATTGCCTCTGATTGCCAAGATGATGTCAATGCCATCAAGCTATGCACTAGAGGAACATGTGCAAGTATCATCAGCGACATAATAGCGACATCGGGTCGATTCCAACAATTCTCTTTCATCTTTGAAGGGCGTGCTACAAACTTCGAGGCACATAGCCTTGCTAGACATGCTGGTCTGGATATCGGTCACCATTTGTGGCTGGGACACCCCCAGATTTATATTGTACTCCCTCCATCCCAAAATAAGTGTGCAAATTTTGTACTAAACTTGTACAATTTTTGTATTAGACCGTCGACACTTATTTTGGGACGGAGGGAGTATTACCTTAACCATTTCTAAATAATAAATAAAGCATGTTTGGACTCAAAAATACATGGTTGATGGTATGCCAATGATGGTCATAATAAGTGCTAAAAATATTGGCCTTAACAACTGAGAGCTTTGTCCAACATGTAAGGGCATCTCAAGGCCATAGCACCCCCCTATATGTTCATCTCCATCGCAGCCAACACCAAAGCTTCGCCATCGGTCCCATCGCATGGATATCTCAGGCTTGGGTTTGATAGAGTCTAGATGTCATTGCCGCACATATCCAGCAGGGGGCGAGCTAGGGCTATGGACCCCCCATGTTGTCATAAGTTCCTAAACTTCCCTTAAGTAGTATGCAGACTTATGAAGTTGACCACTAAATTCTTATGTATGCCCCCTCAATGGATTAGATGTTTCACTACCCGCTCCCCCCCAACAAATAAAAATCCTAGATCCATCCCTAATCACCTCAAGGGTGGGGCATGCCCCAAGGATTCAATTGGCCGAGAGATTTGGCTATTCGAGGATACCCCCCACACACATCGAACCGAGGTGATGATGTTGACCAGATATGCATATTTAGGATGGCCGTGAATGTTTTTGTGCTGCAATGGCTCATTGTGATACATTTTTAGGATGAACTGATGATGTATATGATCAACAATGGTCAAGTACGTCCAATATATCATGCTGGTGATCAAAATGCGCCAACGTATGATGTTGGGCAACCATCTCAAACCAAGGTGGCGAAGTGAGGAAGTGCATGAACTTGGAAGGAAGATGTGTTGGTTTGCACCACTTGTTTTCTTAACATAGTACAATGTTCAATGCTCACATACACGCACATACATTCAACCACACATGCACATGCTACCCCTATGAGTATCTTTGAAATACCGAGCCGACACAACATCCTGAAATTGACGAAATAACCACAGGAGCCTTGTAGTCGACAGGAACATCTCCTCCCACTGAACGAACATTGTTGGAAAGGTTGAAATAAACCCAGAAAAATGTGTACACCAATGTCAAGTCAAGGAATTGAACCCTGTGGGCTGGTTCCATCACAAGGAACCTAACCATCTCGGCTACGCTTAGTTCACTTTTGCACCACTTGTTTGCAGTCGAGCCTGGATCCAATATGTGCAACATGGAAAAGTAGTTAAAAATATTAGAAAAAAATCATGACTATTGCCATGAGTTTAGAAATACCCACCACATCCAATCACATGTGATCAAAATGAGAACTCACTCACTCATAGTTGGTATGCCATCCAAGAATCTATCAACAATGTTTTGGTGCATTTGCGCAAGTGATAAACAAAGACCCAAGTGTCATGGGAGTCGAAAGCCATGCAAATCCCCCCACTTTACATTGATCATCATGTTTTTTCTTGCTTTATATGTTGACTTGTGGTTTGTTTGATAGTTGAGAATGGCGACGATATTGTACCAAGAAAATGACGGGAGGCCATTTATGCTGTTACATTGTTGGATGAAGTTGAATGGCATAAGTAAATGGAGTGAATTTTTTGGATCAATCAATAACCCCACAAGAAGCAAAAAACAAATGATGGCTCAAACTCCCAACACTCTATTATGGCATAGGAAGAGGATGTCACAGGTGGATGTGGAATTGCATTGGTGATCAACATGAAGAGAATGAGGGGAAAAGTGGGAGAAATATGGTGCAAAGCATGACGGAGAGGTGAGCACAATTTTGGCCTCGTGGACGGACATCATTTCCAACAAAGAGGTGGAAATGAATAAGAAGTAGAAAATCAAGGTGGAGAATAAGGAACAAAAATAGTATTCTTGAATGTCCAATTGCAGAAGATAGAGCTTGATAAATAAAAGGTGAGGGAGGGGATGATACTTGAGAGGGAGAAGATGCAACTTGAGAAGGAGAACATGAGGGGGTAAATGAGACTTCAGAGAGAGAAGTGGTCATCAAATCAAAGAGAGCGACTACCGAGGCTGAGCAAGTTGGACTCGCAAGGATCATAGATGAGTCAAGGTTCATGTGGGATGACACTAGCATCGTTAATTATGATGCTAAGAGGTTGTTCTGCATAATGCATATGAACATAATGTGCACCATCAACTTTGATTCATTCAATTTTTCGAGTATGTTTGAATTGTTAACTTGTTTGACTTGTTGAATGGTTAATTGTTTGTGCTTGATACTTATTGAAATAATGTATAGGGTCAAATATACAGGGGATGACAAATGCGGGACCATACCCTCATGCACCACTATTTCAGCGGACAAATGGGTTTTATCCACAGAAATGCCCAAACATGTCTGCAAACAAATGAGGGAGGCCATTTGATGAATGTCCTTGTCCACAAACAAATGGATAATTCGTTAGATGAATGCGGGATGACCTAACAATTTAAACAAAAATATAATAACGAGACCCCATATGTTCCAAGATTGTCACACGCACATTGAAATAGGTTTGTGTAACAAGTTACAATGCACAATATGTAATGTAACAACTTCAAGAAAATAGTTTCTTCTCGAGATACAATTTAGAATTATAAGAAGTTGACAATGCTATGCTTAAGAGGATTCAAGAAATCACCCAACAACGTGCTTCACAAACTCACTAGGGGTGAGAACACTACGATGACAAACACAAACTATCCTAATGTCCTTGTCGCCTTGCCTGTGCCTATACAGGAAGTGATCGATCTTCTTATCCCCAGCCTCTTCCACTTTGGAAGACACCATTGTGATACCCTACATCATGCTCTTCCTTGTGTCATTGGTGCTACTTGTCCTTATTGTCAGGGACCCAAGCGTTTGCTCTAGCATCACACTATTGGGTGGCCTCCTAACAGTTTTTATCGTTGAAGGAGGAATTAGGTTATTTTGCTTGATATTTACAGAGGCTGAAATCCTAGCAACCGTGGATTGATAGAATGTAATTCTACAAGGACCTTAGAACACAAGGTAAATATTTGAGTATCATTAGCACATGCAGTTAGAAACTAGGACACCGATCTATGCTCCACCAAATTGATCATCTATTTTGTTCTTTTGCTTTGCAACGTTCCACATCAATCACTATAGGTTATTCTGTGTAAATATGAAGAACATATTAGAAATTAATCACAATACATAACTGTTGTAAACAACCATCATCCCTCATGGAAAGAACACATTTCTATCAAAACATTGGACATGAACTTGTTATGTTCTTTTACCCAAACAAAGTATATTATATTACTTTGATAACATAGTCACTACAATATTTGCCGTCCAGACACAACACACATGTTAGTATTGACTCGAACAGAACGCCACTACTCAAAGTCTCCCTAACATAGTTAGCAAGGAATGCACCTATTATGTAATGCTAATATGTAGACCTGGATTTACATATTAAGGTTTTAAATTTTATGTTTTCAATATTAAGTGTTGACCATTGGGGATGCACATTGGCTTCCCACAATTCACGTGACTCTTTTATGAACTAGATATTTACTTAGAAGTTGATGCATAACATATATTTATTGTTCTTCGAAATGGTCTCCATAAGTTGTTCTCTTGATGGACACTGCAACTAATGAAAAAAATAGTTGAGCCAGGTTTTACAAACTATGTTAGCTGTATGTGTTTCCCCAAATGGATCACAAGGTTAAGACATTAGTATTGATCCCAAAACATATTAAAGATATGTTTCTTTAGATACCAGATCAAGATACAATAAATGTGTAAGTGGAGTTGTGTCTGAAAACTTATTAATGCTTAAGATACAAGCTTAGGATATGATGCATTAGGATATCCCTTAAGGATGTAGATAAGGCAATATTTCTTTTGCCCCTTGAATACCAAAGAGCCTTGAATATCTTCTATTTTTCTTTGTGCCGCTTGCATATCTTATGTATTTTTTCTTCATTTGAGGAGACCATTGGATGATGTGAAACCTCTTTATGATTAAATCTTATGTCAGGGACACCCCTATTCCTGCACCATGTATAAAATAGCCACCACCTCAGGGCCTTCTCAATACATGCTAGATATGGGGATAGCGATGAAGGCGACAACTTCCAGCCTCCTCCTATGGCTACTTCTAACGTATTGGGGTAAATCACTCTCACTCACTAAAGTATTCATGGTTCACTTCACTGATTCAGGCCACTGCACTACACCACATAGATAGTTACAATTCACTCACAACCTACATCCGCAGGGCTGGCGTTGCCTATGCTTGGAGTTGGAGTTGGACTTGGAGCATATGAATGTTGGGTTCTAAGTCGTGACTACTACTACTACTGCATGAGGACTGCCAAATGCAGGAGAGCTTGCATGGAGCACCACTTCGTTAACGGGCGCTGCTGGTGGGCGTTTCCTTATTTGTTGCCCTTGTGTGAGTGCTTGCACCCAGAATGCACTCCTTTGAGAGAACCTAATCCTTGATAATAATCCCCGGAATGTGCGTGCTAGCATGTTGCATTTGGTTGTACACTCATCTCGCTATTAGCAACTATAAGGTGACTCACGCAAACTGTGAGGGTTGTCATAATAAAGTAATACTAAATATATGTTTATGTTTAACACGTCTTATAATTTAAGATGGGCATAATTGAGGCAGTAAGAATGGTTACTTTTGTTAAATAGAGGAGATAGTTCAACACTTGTTTTTGAGTGTTGTTTTGCACATGATTTCTACTCCATACAATTGGGTTATGGGTTGTTTTGACCACTTAGTTTATAACATATGTTTTATATAGTTGATGGTGGTGTTAAGACAGACTTGAAACCAAAAGTTCTGTTAGGGGCAACTGCTATTGGTGAATCAGGATATGATGAATGCGGTATGCAGTGCCCCCGATAACCACAAGTGTAGGGAACCACAACATTCTTAGAGAGAAGTATTACAAGTCAAATTTATTGATTCGACACGAAGGAAGCAAAATAATATTTATAAACCTTAACAGTTGAGTTGTCAATTCAACCACACGTGAAAACAAATACTTGCTCAAAATAATTTATTAGTAGCAAAAGCGATGGAGTGAATGTAGTTGTGATTGTGAAGTAGTAACAAAATTAGTTGTTCCCATGAGTTACAAGAATAAAAGTAAAGTAAAGAGAGTGACAAGTTTGAAAAACCAATGCATGAGAGTTGATAATGGGCGTTGCATGGATAGTATCAATTACTTAATACTCATAACACAAGGTGGTAACAAACTAGTCACAATTCATCAATCATATTTAGGCATGTATTATGTATGTACGTAGTTGTACGTGATGGCAATAAGAACTTCCTAGCCCTCCACTTTCCTCATGATCCTAATGGAAATAAAGGGTGATTAAGCTACTCCTTTCACAAAGCAATGGATCAAAGCATTAACAATCTATGAATACATGTAATCATCAAATTATAGCCGTCCCCTTTGATACCTTGATTAACTTGCACATAAGATCCAACATACACACGCGCGCGCGCACACACACACACGCATAAAAAAGTCAAAACAACATTATTCTAAGAACATAAAGGGCAATAGACATCAAACCCTAACAAATCTAACATCTATCACATAAGAGATCTCATCCAATTCCCATCCACCTCATGTGCTTATAGAGATATTACTCACATGAGCCAGTAGATCATGATGGTGGTGATGGACAAGAGGTTAGTGATGCATAACACGCATCCCTCCACCCGTGCACCAGTGGCATACCCTAGCAGACACATCACCCCCCCTAAGCACACTAGTATGGAAAGCATCGAGAACTGTGCCTCATAGGGCCAGCTGTCGTTGGTCGACGAGGCCTTTGCCTCCTTCTTTGTTTCGGGAAGGAGGAGGAAGACAACTTGCAAGTGGGCCCCATGACTCCTTAACCCCACCTGTCGTCGGTTCAGTGAGGGCCATAGGACACTGATGGCCGGCCCCCACCTATTTAAGTGGAAGCGACTTCCTCTTGTGCCGCCTTTCTGCAGAGAAGGTGTATTCACGGGAAAACCGCCTCCGGCGTCACTTCCGCATGCGTGGTCAGTCTAACCTAGCACTTGCGACCTACCAACGCCTGCACCTCGCTACATTTCTTCCTAGTATTGTTTAACTTCCTTACTTCTATCTTTATCTAAGAACTTTGTAAAATCCATATGAAATTAATTTTAACTCCAAATTCAAATGATTCCAATTTCTAAATGCTTCTAAAATTGTAACCTATTTAAAAATTAGTTGAACTTACCATTGCAGTAGAACTTGATGTACTGTCATTTGGCAAACCCATTTCCTTCATATTAAATCCAACTTTAGGGAAATGTGTAGGAATATCCATAGCCCTATATATAGATTTTTTTAATATTCCTCTATGGTCCCAACCTACTAGCAAAAGTGGTTCCATATTTTATGAGCACTTCTATTTTTCTATTTCAAATAGGATTTTCTTATTTGCTCCTACGAAAAGTAGGTTTTGCCTTGAACAAAGATAACAAAGGAGGACCAGAAGCATTTGAAGGGCTTTCCGAGCCAAGCAAGCAACACCGACTTGCTTACAATGAACCGAGAATGATGCATGCTTAACTACTTCACTCCATGCATAGGGGAATCATGCCATCTTGCTTAGCGTGTAGCATAACTATTATAGTTAGAAATGATACCTTTATGCTCTTGATGATATCCTCATAAATAACATTTATAGGGTCATTTACCCAATGATCATATTAGTTGAATATGAAATTTTAACTTGTTAACTACGAGTAATCATGCCATGCATTTACTAGATAAATAACAAGGGTTTGGGAATGATGATTTTCAAAGCTCCCAAATGTTTGCTAGAACCCCATTGGGTGCCCCTAATTCCCTTGGGAGACTTGATAAAGCTATTGTTGGGATGAATAAGAGTCGTTAATGGTGATTAACAATGAACACAATATTTCCATAAGGATTAGATATATGTTATGTCTATCGATCCAACCTTACATGTGTGGCAACATTACCTTGGTATGGGACAAGGCAAGATTTAGTACCTTGTTCGATACTAGCAAAGAGCCCACAATACTAGTTGCAGGGTGGGCGTGCTCACTTTCGATACAAGGTCTTGCTCGTGGGCGGGCCTTGACCTTGTTATAGATCACGGAGCACACCGTTGGTTCCCTCATGTGCTTAGTGTTGGGGAACGTTGCATGGGAAACAAAATTTTCCTACGCACATGCAATATCTATCTATGGTGATGAGCATCTATGAGAGGAGATATTGGATCTACATACCTTGTAGATCGCCAAGCGGGAAGCGTTAAGAAATGCGGTTGGTGTAGTCGAACGTCTTCGCGATCCAACTCGTAGCTGTCCCACGATCCGTCCCGATCCAGCGCCGAACGGATGGCACCTCCGCGTTCAGCACACGTACAACTCGATGACAATCTCCGCCTTCTTGATCCAGCAAGAGGGAGAGAAGAGGTAGATGGGTTCCCCAGCAGCACGACGGTGTGGCGGCGGCGGTGGTGGAGCTGATCCGGTAGAGCTTCGCTAAGCGGCGCCGAACCAATCTACTAGTGGAGAAGTGATCTGGGAAGGAGGAAGGATTGCGCCATGGCTTGTGGTGCGGCTGCCCTCCCCCTTCTCTCATATATATAGGGGGAAGGGGGGAAGGGATGCGCCCTAGGGTTCCCACCACTAGGGGAGCCGACCAAGAGGAGGGGGGGGCAAGGGGTGGCTTGCCCCCCAAGGCAAGGTGGCCGACCCCCCTAGGGTTTCCCCCTTCCACCCTTCGGTCACATGGGCCTTGTGGGAGGGGTGGCCAGCCCACCAGGGGATGGTGCACCCTCTCTCACAGCCCATGGGCCCTTCGGGGCTGGTGGCCTCTTCCGGTGGGCCCCCGAAACCTTCCGGCACCCCCGATACATTACCGATGACGCCCGAACTTTTCTCGGTGATCAACACGGAACTACCTATATATGAATCTTAACCTCCGGACCATTCCATAGTTCCTTGCCACATCCGGGATCTCCTCCGGGACTCCGAACAACCTTCGGTCACCAACATACATAACTCATCTATACCAGTTCATCACCGAACGATAAGTGTGCAGACCCTGCGGGTTCGAGAACTATGTAGACATGACCGAGACACCTCTACGGTTAATAACCAATAGCGGGACCTGGATTCCCATATTGGTTACTACATGTTCTACGAAGATCTTTATCGATTGAACCTCTATGTCAAGGATTCAGATAATCCCGTACGATGTTCCCTTTGTCTAACGGTATGTTACTTGCCCAAGATTCAATCATCGGTATCTCCATACCTAGTTCAATCTCGTTACCGGCAAATCTGTTTACTCGTTCTGTAATACAAGATCCTGTGGCTAACACATTAGTCACTTTGCTTGCAAGGCTTGTTGTGATGTTGTATTACCGAGTGGGCCCTGAGACACCTCTCCGTCACACGAAGTAACAAATCCCAGTCTTGATCCATGCCAACTCAACAGACACCATCGGAGATACCTGTAGATCATATTTATAGTCACCCAGTTACGTTGAAACATTTGATACACACAAAGTATTCCTCCGGTGTGAGTGAGTTGCATGATGTCATGGTCATAGGAATAGATACTTGACATGTAGAAAACTGTAACAATAAATTGACACGATCACATGCTACGTTCATAGTTTGGGTCTTGTCCATCACATCATTCTCCTATGTGATCCCCTTATCAAATGACATCCCATGTCCATGGATAGGAAACCTTAACCATCTTTGATCAACGAGCTAGTCTACTAGAGGCATACTAGGGACATAGTGTTGTCTATATACCCACACATGTATTTAGTTTCCAATCAATACAATTATAGCATGGATAATAAACAATTATCATGAACAAGGAAATATAATAATAACCAATTTATTATTGCCTCTAGGGCATATTTCCAACAGTCTCCCACTTTCACTAGAGTCAATAATCTAGCTCACATCACTATGTGATTTACATTGTAATGAACCTAACACCCATACAGTTCTGGTGTTGATCATGTTTAGCCCTTGGAAGAGGTTTAGTCAACTTGTCTGCAACATTTAGATCCATGTGCACTTTGCAAATATTTATGTCCTCCTCCTTGATGTAATATC
The DNA here is from genome assembly GCA_022496015.1 of Hordeum marinum. NCBI lineage: Eukaryota > Viridiplantae > Streptophyta > Magnoliopsida > Poales > Poaceae > Hordeum > Hordeum marinum. Next base: position 102,805,542 of record CM039676.1, on the reverse strand, counting down.
AGATGGCATTGAATCGTTGCTTTATGTGTCTGGTCCTCTTGTGAAACCTTGGTTCCTTGGCCAGAGCAATGGCACCAGTGCTGTCACAGAACAAAGCCATTGGATTCAGTGCACTGGGAACTACTCCAAGATCTGTCATGAACTCCTTCATCCAGACACCTTCCTTCGCTACCTCCGAGGCTGCGATGTACTCCGCTTCACATGTAGAATCGGCTACCACGCTCTGCTTGGAACTGCACCAGCTTACCGCTGCCCCATTGAGAATAAATACGTATCCGGTTTGCGACTTATAATCATCCAAATCAGTGTCAAAGCTTGCATCGACGTAAACCTTTACGACGAGCACCTCCATAAACAAGAAACATTTCCTTAGTCCTTTTCAGGTACTTAAGGATATTCTTGACCGCTGTCCAGTGCTCCATTCATGGATCACTTTGAAACTTCCTGGCCATACTTATGGCAAGGCTGACATCGGGTCTTGTGCACAAAATTGCATACATGGTAGAGCCTATGGTTGAAGCATAGGGGATGACACTCATCTTTTCTCTATCTTTTGCAGTCACTGGCATTGAGTCTTACTCGACTGCACACCTTGCAATACAGGCAAGAGCCCCTTCTTGGACTGATCTATTTTGAACTTCTTCAAAACTTTTTCAAGGTATGTGCTCTATGAAAGTCCTATTAAGCATCTCGGTCTATCTCTATAGATCTTGATGCCTAATATGAAAGAAGCTTCTCCTAGGTCCTTCATTAAAAAACTCTTGTTCAAATATTCCTCCACGCTTTCCAACATTTCTATATTGTTTCCAATCAACAATATGTCATCCACATATAATATTAGAAGCGTTGTAGAGCTCCACTCACTTTCTTGTAAACACAAGCTTCTCTGTAAACTTGTATAAACACGAAAGCTTTGATCACCTCATCAAAGTGCAGATTCCAACTCCTAGATGCTTGCACCGGTCCATAAATGGATCGCTAGAGTTTGCAAACTTTGTCAGCATTCTCTGGATCAACAAAACCTTCTGGTTGTATCATATACAACTCTTCCTTAAGGAAACCGTTAAGGAACGCTGTTTTGACATCCATCCGCCAAATTTCATAATCGAAAAATGCAGCTATTGCTAACATGATCCTAACAGACTTAAGCATCGCTACGGGTGAGAAGGTCTCATCGTAGTCAACTCCTTGAACTTGTAAAAAACCCTTTGCCACAAGTCAAGCTTTATAGACGGTGACATTACCGTCTGCGTCCGTATTCCTCTTAAAGATCCATTTGTTTTGAATGGCTTTCCGCCCTTCAGGTAATACTTCCAAAGTCCATAATTTGTTTTCATACATGGATCCCATCTCGGATTTCATGGCCTCTAACCATTTCTCGAATTCCGGGCCCATCATCGCTTCTCCATAGCTCGTAGGTTCATCGTTGTCCAACAACATGACCTCTAAGATAGGACTACCGTACCACTCAAGAGCAGTATGCGTCCTTGTCAACCTACGAGGTTCGACAGTAACTTGATTCGAAGCTTCATGATCATCATCATCAACTTACTCTTCAACTGACGTAGGCTCCACAGAAACATCTTTCTGCACTGTACTACTCTCTGGTTGAAACAAAGGTTCAACAACCTCATCAAGTTCTATCTTCCCCCCACTCAATTCTTTCGAGAGAAACTCTTTCCCAAGAAATGTTCCGTTTTTAGCGACAAACAGTTTGCCTTCGGATTTGAGATAGAAGGTATACCCAACTGTCTCTTTTGGGTATCCTATGAAGACGCATTTCTCCGCTTTGGGTTCCAGCTTTTCAGGCTGAAGCTTTTTGACATAAGCATCACATCCCCAAACTTTAAGAAACGACAGTTTTGGCTTCTTGCCATACCACAATTCATATGGCATCGTCTCAACGGATTTCGATGGTGCCCTATTTAAAGTGAATGCAGCTGTCTCTAATGCATAACCCCAAAACGATAGTGGAAAATCGGCAAGAGACATCATAGAACGCACCATATCCAATAAGGTTCGATTACGACATTCGGACACACAATTACGCTGTAGTGTTCCAGGCGGTGTCAGTTGTGAAACAGATCCACCCTTTCTTAAGTGACTGCTAAACTCATAACTCAGATATTCTCCTCCTCGATCAGATTGTAGGAATTTAATCTTCTTGTTACGATGATTCTCAACTTCACTCTAAAATTGCTTTGACTTTTCAAACGTTTCAGACTTGTGTTTCATTAAGTAATTATACCCATATCTACTTAAGTCATCAGTGAAGGTGAGAAAATAACGATATCCACCGCGTGCCTCAACGCTCATTGGACCACACACATCAGTATGTATGATTTCCAACAAGTCACTTGCCCGTTCCATTGTTGCACAGAACGTGGTCTTAGTCATCTTGCCCAAGAGGCATGGTTCACATGTGTCAAGTGATTCGAAATCAAGTGACTCCGAAAGTCCATCAGCATGGAGCTTCTTCATGCGTTTTACACCAATATGACCTAAGCGATAGTGCCACAAGAAAGTGGTACTAACATTATCAACTCTACATTTTTGGCATCAATGTTATGAACATGTGTGTCATCACTATCGAGATTCAATAAGAATAAACCCCTCACATTGGGTGCATGACCATAAAAGATATTACTCATATAAATAGAACAACCATTATTCTCCAATTTAAATGAGTAACTGTCTTACAATAAACAAGATCCAGATATAATGTTCATGCTTAACGCAAGCACTAAATAAAAATTATTCAGGTTCATAACTAATCCCGATGGTAATCGAAGAGCGAGCATGCCGACGACGATCACATCAACCTTGGAACCATTTCCCACGTGCATCGTCACTTCATCCTTTGCCAGCCTCCGTCTATTCCGTAGCTCCTCCTTTTAGTTGCAAATGTGAGCAACCAAACCGGTATCAAGTACCCAGGCACTACAACAAGAGTTGGTAAGGTACACGTCAATAACATGTATATCATATATACCTTGTTTGGTCTTGGTCGCCTTCTTGTCGGCCAGATACTTGGGGCAGTTCCGCTTCCAGTGACCAGTTCCCTTGCAACGAAAGCACTCAATTTTTGGCTTGGGTCCAGCCTTGGGTTTCTTCACGGGAGGGGCAACTGCTTTGCCACTCTTCTTGGAGTTACCTTTCTTGCCATTGCCATTCTTCTTGAAACTAGTGGTTTGATTGACCATCAACACTTGATGCTCTTTCTGGATTTCAGACTCAGCGACTTTCAACATTGCAAACAGCTCGACGACTAACTTGGTCATCCCATGCATGTTATAGTTCAACACGAAGCTCTTGTAGCTAGGTGGCAATGATTGAAGAATTCTGTCAGTGATCGCCTCCGGCGGAAGAGGCATCCCCAACTCAGCCAGACTGTTCGAATACCTAGATATTCTGAGTATATGTTCACTCACAGACCCATTCTCCTCCATCTTGCAAGCATAGAACTTATCAGAGGTCTCATACCTCTCGATCCGGGCATTCTTCTCAAATATAAACTTCAATTCTTGGAACATCTCATATGCTCCATGACGTTCAAAATGTCTTTGAAGTCCCGGTTCTAAGCCATACACCATTGCACATTGAACTATTGAGTAATCTCCAGAACGTGTCTCCCAGGCGTTCTTAACGTCTTCGGATGACACGGGAGCGGGTGGATCACCAAGCGGTGCATGAAGGACATAAGCCTTCTCGGAAGCCGTGTGGATAACCCTCAGATTATGAGCCCAGTCCACAAATTTACTTCCATCATCTTTCAACTTGGCTTTCTCTAGGAATGCATTAAAATTCAGGACAACTACTACGCGAGCCATTAATCTACAACATAAATTTGCAAAGGTTCCTAAGACTATTGTTCAAGATAATGAGTTTAGTTAATCAAATTACTTAAAAACTCCCACTCAAATCGACATCCCTCTGGTCATCTGAGTGTCACATGATCCAAATTCACTAACTCAAGTCCGATCATCACGTGAGTTGAGGTGGTTTCAATGGTGAACATCATCATGTTGATCATATCTACTATGTGACTCATGTTTGACCTTTCAGTCTCTTGTGTTCCAAGGCCATGTCTGTACATGCTAGGCTCATCAAGTTTAACTCGAGTGTTCTGCACGTACAACACTGGCTTGCACCCGTTGTATGTGAACGCAGAGTCTATCACACCCGATCATCACGTGGTGTCTCGACATGACAAAATTTCGCAACGGTGCACACTCGGGGAGAACACAATTTTATCTTGAAATTTTAGTGAGGGATCACCTTATAATGCTACCGTCGTCCTAAGCAAAACAAGGTGCATTAAAGGATTAACATCACATGCAGATCATAAGTGACATTATATGGCCATGATCTTGTGCTTTTGATCTCCATCTTTAAAGCACCGGCATGAACTTCATCATCACCGGCATGACACCATGCTCTCCATCATCTTGATCTCCATCAATATGTCGCCATCAAGGTTGTCGCTCCCACCATGCTTCTACTACTATTGCTATCGCTTAGCGATAAAGTAAAGCATTACATAACGCTTAATGATTGACACGCAGGTCATACAATAATTAAAGACAACCCTATGGCTCCTGCCGGTTGACATACTCATCGACATGCAAGTCCTGATATTCTATACAAAACATGATCATATCACACATCACATATATCTCATCATGTAATTGGCAATATCATATCACAACATACCCTGCAAAAACAAGTTAGACGTCCTTTAATTGTTGTTGCATGTTTTACATGGCTGCTATGGGTATCTAGCAAGAACAATTATCACCTATGCAAAAACCGCAACGGTGATACACAAATTGGTATTTAACCTTCTCAAGGACCACCTTTGTGGAATCTGATCCAACTAGAGTAGGAGAGATAGACACCCGCCAGCCATCTTTATGCAACAAAGTCACATGTCAGTCGATGGAGCCAGTCTCTCGTAAGCGTACGAGTAAGGTTGGTCCGGGCCGCTTCATACCACAATAACGCTGAATAAAAAAACGACCAAGGGAGGAAGAAATCTGAGCATGAACACCCACAAACTCCTTTGTGTTCTACTCGTGATCTCATCTACACATAGACCTAGCTCATGATGCCACTTTTGGGGAACGTTGCATGGGGAAACAAAATTTTCCTACGCACACGCAAGATTTATCTATGGTGATGAGCATATATGAGAGAAGATATTGGATCTACATACCCTTGTAGATCTCTAAGTGGGAAGCTTTAAGAAACACGGTTGGTGTAGTCGAACGTCTTTGTGATCAAAATCGCATCCGTCCCACGATCCGTCCCGATCCAGCGCCAAACGAACGACACCTCCGCGTTCAGCACACGTACAACTCGATGACGATCTTCGCCTTCTTGATCCAGCAAGAGGGAGCAGAGAGGTAGATGGGTTCTCCGTAGCACGACGACGTGGCGGCGACGACGGTGGAGCTAATCCGGTAGAGCTTCGCTAAGCGGCGCCAAACCAATCTACTAGAGGAGAAGCGATATGGGAGGGAGGAAGGGCTGCACTGTGGCTTGTGGTGCGCTGCCCTCCTCCCTCTCTCATATATATAGGGGGAAGGGGGGAAGGGCTGCGCCCTAGGGTTCCCACCCCTAGGGGCGGCATCCAAGAGGAGGGGGGGGGGGCCAGGGGTTGACTTGGCCCCCAAGGCAAGGTGGTCGGCCCCCTCAGGATTTCCCCCTTCCACCCTTAGGTCGCATGGGCCTGGTGGGAGGGGCGGCCATCCCACCAAGGGTTGGTGCGTCCTCTTTCACAGCCCATGGGGCCCTTCGGGGCTGGTGGCCCCTTTCGGTGGACCCTCGGAAACCTTCCGGCACCCCCGATACATTACCGGTGACGCCCGAACTTTTCTCAGTGATCAACACAAAACTTCATATATATGAACCTTCACCTCCGGACCATTCCGGAGTTCCTCGTCATGTCCAGGATCTCATCCGGGACTCGGAACAACCTTCGGTCACCAACATACATAACTCATCTATACCAATTTGTCACCGAACATTAAGTGTGCAGAACCTGCGGGTTCGAGAACTATGTAGACATGACCGAGACACCTCTACGGTCAATAACCAATAGTGGGACCTGGATGCCCATATTGATTCCTACATGCTCTATGAAGATCTTTATCGGTTGAACCTCTATGTCAAGGATTCAGATAATCCTGTACGATGTTCCCTTTGTCTGTCAGTATGTTACTTGCCCGATATTCGATTGTCGGTATCTCCATACCTTGTTCAACCTCGTTACCGGAAGTCTACTTACTCGTTCCGTAATACAAGATCCTGTGGCTAACACATTAGTCACTTTGCTTGCAAGGCTTGTTGTGATGTTGTATTACCGAGTGGGCCCTCAGATACTTCTCCGTCACACGGAGTAACAAATCCCAGTCTTGATCCATGCCAACTCGATAAACACCATCGGAGATACCTGTAGAGCATCTTTATAGTCACCCAGTTACGTTGCAACATTTGATACACACAAACTATTCCTCCGGTGTGAGTGAGTTGCATGATGTCATGGTCATATGAACAGATACTTGACATACAGAGAACTATAGCAATAAACTGACATGATCACATGCTACATTCATAGTTTGGGTCTTGTGCATCACATCATTCTCCTAATGATGTGATCCCGTTATCAAATGACATCCCATGTCCATGGCTAGGAAACCTTAACCATCTTTGATCAACGAGCTAGTCTACTAGAGGCATACTAGGGACACAATGTTGTCTATATACCCACAAATGTATTTAGTTTCCAATCAATACAATTATAGCATGGATAATAAACGATTATCATGAACAAGGAAATATACTACTAACCATTTTATTATTGCCTCTAGGGCATATTTCGAACACTTAGTGGGATATGTTCTTATGTGATACTTTTTACCGAGTGCCATACAACGGTTGTGGTATGCAAGGGGTGTTTATACTCATGATGGAGTTGTTGGAGTTCCCTGAGGAGTAAGGGTGATGTGGCACAACAATAAAAAATATTTCCCTTACTTAAGAATGAAGGTTTATTGAACCAATAGGAATCATCAAGGTACAAACGTTGCACACAAACAAATAAATTGTCTGCACCCAATAAAGGAAAGGGGGTTGTCAATCCCCTCGTCTTGATAGTTACAAGATTAAAAAAATAGCGATAGGGCAGATGGGAAACAAAGTAACGAGAAATTGTTGTAGGAGTTTTTGTATTGACGAAAAATAAACCTGGGGGTCATATGTTCACTAGTGGCATCTCTCCAGAAAGCGTGTAGTTGCATGGTTGACAAATTATTGTTGAGAGATTCACATAATAGCGCAAATTATAACTATGATAATTCATGGCATATTATCACATAGGCATTACGTCCCTGACAAGTAGATCGTTAAACTTAGTGAAGTCTACTACCATTACTCCACCCCAAGATTGCTATCCATCATGCATCTCAAAGTATTAAGTCTAGAAGAAATAGTCATGCAATAAGCAAGATGACATAATGTAGATAGAAGAAAACATAGCAATAAGATTAACCCCATGGTTTTATCCTTAGTGGCAACACCACAATATGTGCCTTTGTCCTTTCCGTCAACAGACAAGATCACCATAAGATTGAACCCACAACTATGCACCACTCCCTCTGAAGAACTACTTGTATATCTTGGCCAAAGAAGACTCATATATTGGAAAACATACATAGCTATGAAATTACACATAAGAGAGACTTCAAGACAATTAATAATAAATCAATGAACAATCTGAATAAATTCACAATTCATCGGATCTCAACAAACACACCACAAGAATTATACCGGATGGATCTCCAAAGAGATCATTGTATTGAAGATCAAGAGATAGAGATAGAGATAGAGAGATAGATAGGTAGATAGAGATAGAGAGAGAGATAGGAGGAGAGATGGAGAGTCATATAGCTAATGATATGGACTTGTAGGTTCTAAAAGAACTACTCACACATGATCCTGGAGGCAGCAAGGTTGATAAAGATGGCTTCCCCAATAATCCCTCCTTTGGAAGAGTACCGGAAAATGCCTCTAGATGGGACCATGTCAGAACAGAGGCTTATGGCGGTGATAATTTTTTGGCACTTGCTCCGAGGGTCTTGGAATATATGTGAAATTATAGGCCAGAGATTAGGGAAATGGAGCATCAGAAGGCCAACAAGCCACCCCGACACCCTACCCCCAGGGCACGCCACATGGTTTGTGCCCCCTCGTGGGTCTTCTGGTCTCTCATCGAAGGTTCTAGGGTTTCTCATGTTCAAGAAAAAGAATCTTTAAATAGTTTCATTGTGTTTGGACCTACATAGGTATCAATTTTCTGTAAAACCAAAAACAAGCGGAAACCATCAATTGACACCAGGCACTAGATTAATATTTTATCCCATAAAAATAATATAAAATGTTTGCTAAAATATGTAAGAATGATAATATAATAGAATTTAACTATAAAAGACTATACATACATTTGAGACATATCATCATCCCCAAGCTTAATTCCTACTCATCCTCGAGTAGGTAAATGATGATGAATGATTTTTTTAATGTCGAATGATACTTAGCATGATCCTAATCAATTGATATAACTTATAGTGTGAAGTTAGGATCCAAATGGTTCAAGGCAATATTCTATCAATTTGAAATAAAGACAACAAATAAATAATCACATAAATGAATAACCTCTGCCTTTCAAAATAATAATGCTAAAGAACATGATTTCCCAAACACTTAATCATAACAAGCATGACAAGCTCACTCTTCTTAGTGTAAAGATAAAAATTCAATAATTATCTAGGTGTCAAACAAAGCAATTAAACCATACTTTTCTCGCTTCAGCTTTTAAATTCTGACATACTACTTGATGTAGGATCCAATTTATGTCTAGAGGGGGGGGGGGTGATTAGACTACTTGACTTATTCCCAATTTTAGCGGTTGGCAAGTTTTAGCAGTTCTACCAAGTCTAGCACACCCCACACATGCAAGTCTACGAATATAGCAGTAGAATGTAAAGACATGCAAGTGTAAGTAGAGGGTAGGGATAGTAAGATCAAATGCAATGAAGACACAAAGATTTTTGTCGTGGTTCCAATAGGTGGTGCTATGGTACGTCCACATTGCTATAGACTTCAACCCATAGAGGGTAATGACCGTGTGAGTCCACGGAGGGATCCACCCAGGTCCACGAAGAAGCAACCATGTCTATTCCACCATGGCTTACGTCCATGAAGGACTAGCCTCTCTTGGGATAGATCTTCACATAGTAGGCGATCTCCTTGCCCTTACAAACTTCTTGCTTCAACTCCACACGATTTGGACGCTCCTAAGCAACACCTAACCAATCTAGGAGACACCACTCTCCAAAAGGTAATAGATGATGTATGGAGAATGAACTCCTTGCTCTAGTGCTTCAAAAGATAGTCTCCTCAACACTCAATTACTCTCACAGAATATGGCTTGGTAGAAGATATTGATTTGGTGGAAAGAAACTTGGGGAGGCCAGAAATCAAGATTCATATGGTTGGAGTGGAAAATATTTATCTCAACACATGAGTAGGTGGCTCTATCCTGGAAAATGAATGGTGGAAGTGTTTGCTTGTTCTGAGTCCTCTTTCCATGAAGGAGAGGGAGGTGGATGGGTATATATAGCCATCTCCAAAATCTAAATGTTACAACATTATTGCCCAACTTGGTGTAACCGAAGTAAAAGCCCGGTTGCATCGACTAGTGCAAAATGTCCTAACTTTCAGGTTCTCCATGAGACCGATACATAGCATCCCAGTGAGTCCGATTCGGATGGCCTAGGTAGTTCTAGTGAATCGGTGACACCAAAATGAAAAACTAGGAAATTCCATTTTTTCAATTAGATACCATAAAGGTGGTTACTGCTTTTTGGCTGTACCGAAGCGAAACTCGGTTGTACCAATTTTCTAGGGTTTGGCTTGGGTTCTGTCTAAGGAAAACTCAGTGTGGCCTATATGTAGAAAGTTGGTGGCACCGGATTTGACTTTAGAGTTTTGGACATAATATTTTGTGGGATAAATGTTGAGGCTTTTGGTGGCTAATCTCTAAGCACTTTGAGCAACCAGATCATCATAGATACCTCATCCCCTTTTAATAGTATTTGCTTTCCTATGGATTCAAATGCGATTTCTCACAAAATATAAAATGTAGAGTCTTGAAGCTTTTGCCAATTGATGTTCCATGCATCTAGGGAATCTCCTCACAATCCTAGCTAATCCATTCATTGAAATTTTCATAAAATATACTTGATAGATTCATTAGTCTAATGAAATATGGTACAATTAGATTTATGCCCCTAGTTGTGTCCCACTTGTCAGTTTTACCCCTAGTTTCAGAAACTCACCTATTCTGGCCAACTCACTTTGCAATTCTTACGCTTTCGCCCTTTGAACATTTGACCATCACTTTGAAAAATTCATACTAAATCAGAAAAATGCAAATAAGGTACCAAAATGTTCGGGATAACGTCACTGATATGTCAATGTCATTTGCACTCATGAAGAAAGTGTTGGAAAGTGCACATCCGAGTTTTAGCTCTTATCATACCACCATGAACAGTAAAATCTAAAAACATCGAAAAATTCCAACAAAAATTGGTGGCAAAGAATGACAAATGTGTTAAGTGCTTGCCAAGTTTCATCAGGGGGTGACATTAGTGGAAGTCTTGGAAAAAAATCAATCTGAACCCAAAGTAGATTGTTTTTTTGCCATGACTTCCACTAATGTCATCCCTTGATGAAACTTGGCAAGCACTTAACACATTTTTCATTCTTTGCCACCAATTTTTGTTGGAATTTTTTGGATGTTTTTAGATTTTACTGTTCATGGTGGTATGATAATAGCTAAAACTCGGATGTGCACTTTCCAATACTTTTTTCATGAGTGCAAATGACATTGAAATATTAGTGACATTATCCCGAACATTTTGGTACCTTATTTGCATTTTTCTGATTTAGTATGAATTTGTTATGAATTTTTCAAAGTGATGGTCAAACGGTCAAAGGGCGAAAACATAAGAATTGCAAAGTGATTTGGCCAGAACAGGCGAGTTTCTGAAACTAGGGGTAAAACAAACGAGTGGGACATAACTAGGGGCATAAATCTAATTGTCCCATGAAATATATGTTGTTACTAATTACCAAAACCACCTAGGGAGAAGTTGTGCTTTCACTTGAGTGTGAACCATGGTGGTAACACTTTGGATGTCCAAGAGAATGATGATGCGGATTTAGAGAAGTCAAAAATATAATTAAGTCTCACATCAATGAGGCTTGATCGTTAGGCAGTGGAGAGACTTTACAACCCATGTTAATGTGAGGAGTAGGGATTGCCGTGCAATGGATGCACTAGAGCTATCAATGTATGAAATCTCTATCTAAATGCAACTAAGTGTGTGTGCATCCAACTTGCTTTCTCATGAAGGCCTCGAGCACTTGAGGAAGCTCGTCTTCAGAATATACAAGCCAAGTCCTATAATGAAAAGTTCCCACAATCATACTAATGAAGTATATGAAAACTCCCTATATGAAAGGCATGATGCTACTTTGAAGCACAAGTGTGAAAAAGGATAGTAGTGTGTGCCATCTCTTTTTCTTCGTCTCATTTTTAGTGGGTTCATTTTGGCCTATATTTTTATTTTTATCCTCATAGGTAGGGACAAACTCTAATATAATGAACATCACACTCTTATTTACTTACAACTCAAAATTGAAAAGGATGCCTATATATAAATGTCTCTAGCAGTGTACCAAGATGTGCAATGATCTAGCATGACATGTATACAATGATGAATGGTGTCTTTGCCACAAAATATCATGCCATCTCTATATGATCATGCAAAGAAAAATGACAATGAATGCTCAAGTCATGTGATGAATAGTAAAAATGGAAGTTGCATGGTAATATATCTCGGAATGATAATGGAAATGCTATAATAGGTAGGTATGGTGGTTGTTTTGATGAAGGATATAATGAGGCTTATGTGTGAGAGACCATATCATCTCATGGGTGTTGGATGCATCGGCGAAATATGCACCAAGTCTCAAGGTGAGAGTGGGCAATGCACGGTAGTGAAGTGGCTAGCAAAATATGGATAGGTGGAAGTGCATAAAGACCGTGAACTCACATTAGTCATAATGAACTCAAGGATTTATTGCAAAAAATTAATAGGCCTCTAATCAAGCATGAATCACATGCCCTTAGGGGAGAGGTTGGTAGGAGTTAACCATCGCGCACTCCCGATCCAAACACACGCGAATGTCACTTCAAAATATCTCATACTTTGATTTCTTATCTTGTAGTAATACTTATCACCTACATGAATGAAATTTCACAAACCTTAGCACCAATATTCATAATCAACTCTTACCATTCATCCACATAATCACACATCATCACATCAATATCACATAACTATTGAAAGAATAAAGTTTATCTAGTTCAATGATTTACAAGCTTCATGCAAGTTTTTATTATATCACTACTACATACTCATTATTTTTAAAAATATATAAATGAATAAAAAGAGTCCTAATATATTCTTCAAAGTCATATTACCGTGCTAAAAAATGTATAAATGAAGTACACGAGTGAGTGTGTCCTGGAATAGGGGGCCCTGACCTAGTCGGTTCAGACTCCCCGGATTGGGCCAAGGAGTCCTCCACCTTCTCGAGATGGACTTCGGAGATTGCATGGAACATGATCGGGACTACTTCCGCCGAAGGCTTGACGTGTACTCCAAGACTCCTCCTACCGCCTCTATTGTCGGCCCAGTGGGAACCAGGGTACCATGGCCTGTCTGCCTCCGGGCCAAAAGGTGATAGGCGGGCCGGCCTGCAGAGGATGGCTTGGCGTCAGCCGCCCTGGAGAGATTGTCTCGCGAGGGGACTAGTCTCGTGAGGACCCTCACCACCAGGCTACGCCTAGTTTGATCCACCAAGTACCGGATCGCCTCGCTAGGCCCCTCCACAAGGGGCTGTGCCACGAGGACTGGCGCATGACACTGGTCGTAGGACCCTGCTGTCGGCACATGGGTGGCACACCCATGTGGGGTAGGGTGACAGAGGTCATGCCAGTAGGCGCGACCAGGTACTATTTCCTTTCTAGTGATTAGGGGGCAACACCTGCTGCCCCTCCAAAAGCAAGTTCCCCAAAAGTTGCCACTTTGGTGAAAGAGGATCAGGATGGATCTATGTGCCAACGCGAAGGTCATCGCCGAGCCCACGACTGCGTCACAAAGACCGCTTTATTATACGAAGACCGCCTTTAGTCAGGATAGGCCTGGCTCTTGCCCCCCTTCAAATTTCCACCCCGTGGCCACCCTTTCCTACTGATATTTTCGGGGAAGAGGACCAAGGCACTACAAAGGGGGAAGGGCCATGTTCATGTAAGGGGATCGAGCTATTCTCTCCCCGAACACCCCGTGTATTGGAGCCTCAAGCTCCTGCTTTTCCAAGGCAACTAAATCACAAGCAGGAGTAGGGTTTTACACCGCATGGTGGCCCGAACCTAGGTAGCTCATGTGTCCCCATCGTTTTCGATGAGGAGTGTGCTCACCGTCAACCTTTTTGTGTTTGCCGTCGTGTTGCAGGTCGCAAGCCAAGCCCCCCAGTGTTCGTACCTTGTTCTTGGACGCAGATCCCAGATTTCAACATTTGGCGTTCTAGGTAGGGGGACTTGCCATCTGCATGCCTTCGACCTCGACGTCGCCTAAGGCATGGATGAATCCGCCGCTCGCCGAGCGCATGCCGCATGTCAGGTCATCCTAGCGTGGATGCATATGGCGCCTACTGCCGGAGGCTCCCTGTGGCGATTTCCTCACACCGTTGCCGAACTAGCGGAGGACAAGGCGTCCCTCTTCATCCGCCCAAGAGCGCTAGAGAAGGAATTTGGCCACTTCGTCACCGCGTCCCAGCCAGCAAGCCATGGCCCCCAACTCTGCGCGGCCTCCCCGCAATCGACGGCCGTGACGCCTGGTTTGGCCCGGCCGCCCAGTTCGTCTCCACCGCACGCAGCAACCGGGCGTCGCCTTCCTCAACCGTCTGCTTTGCTTACACGTGTCAGGTATCTCGGGTGCACCACCATCCTGTGTGGTGTGGCCATGCTTGGGTGCGGTGACCTCGCGAGTCCTCTAGGGAGCGTTGCCCCCGATGGGGGCTCCTAAGAGCCCCGCAGGGTGTCCTGCATCCTCGACGGGCCCCAGGCCCCTCCATCAAGCAACCACCTCAAGCATTTCTCGCAAGAGCTGAATACGGCCCTGCCGACGCCTGAGCCCGTGAGCTGCCCCTGGTGGTCCGAGACCCCCGTCATTTTTGATGCCAGTGAACATCCCAAGTCTAACAGGCAGTATGCGTTGTTCCTCTCCTGTGCACCCCCACCATCAGGGGCATGGCCTTCTCTAGGACACTGATCGACGACGGCACGGGACTCAACTTGATCTCAATGGAGATTTTTGAGACGCTTCAGGTTCCCTACGAGCGTCTGGCTCCCACCACGTCCTTCTTGGGTGTCACTAGTGGCGTCGCCCTGCCCCTGGGGTAGGTGTACCTCCATGTCAGCTTCGACACCCACAAGAATTACCAAAGAGAGTTCATCCTATTCGATGTGCCCCCATCTACTTGCCCTATAGTGCCATCTTGGGATACCCAGCGCTCTCCAAGTTCATGGCTGCATTTCATCATGCCTATTGCCTCGTCAAGATGCCTGGGTGCAGCGGCACCCTCATTGTGTGCTGCAATGAGAAGGATGCAACCCACGCCATTGAGAGCATCTATAAGGCGGCCACCACCATATCCCTAGACGGGGAGGATGCTCCCAAACCTGATGGGTCGGCGCCAGCAAAAAAGAAGCTCATGTTCTCCCAGGAGCGATCCAAGACCAAGAAAGTATCGTTAGATGAAAGTGTTGTGGGCCCCGTCCTCACCATCGGCAATGGCCTCACTCCCAAGAAAGAGAGTGCGCTCGTCACCTTCCTCCGAGTGAACGCCAATATGTTCGTGTGGATGGCCTTAGACATGCCCGGCATGCCATGAGAAGTCATCGAGCATCAATTGGCAGTGTGTCCCAACGTGCGCCCTGTCAAGCAGAAGGTGCGGCGCCAGGCGACCGAGAAGTAGGACCTCACCGTTCAGGAGGTCGAGAAGCCCCAAGACGCCAGTGTCATCCATGAGGTAATCCACCCAGAGTTGGTTGCCAACCCTGTGGTCATCGCCAAACCGCATGGCAGAAATCACATGTTCGTAGACTTCACCAACCTCAATAAGGCCCGCCCAAAGGACCACTTCCCGTTGTCACGGATCGACTAGATAATGGACTCTACTACGGGGTGCGACCTTCTCTGTTTCCTAGACACCTTCTCAGGATACCATCAAATCAAGATGGAAAAGGAGGATGTGGAGAAAACCGCCTTCATCACCCCTTGCGGAGTGCTCTGCTATGTGTGATGCCTTTCGGCCTGAAGAGTGCGGGAGACACATTCCAGAGGCCGATGTGCATCTGCTTGGGGAGCCAGCTAGGGAGAAATGCGGATGCATATATTGATGACATCGTCATCAGAACGTGCGAGGTGCACACCCTCATCGAGGACCTAGAGGAAACATTCACTAACCTCCGCAAGATCAACCTTAAGCTCAACCTCACCAAGTGCATCTTTGGTGTTCCCTCCGGCAAGCTCATGGGTTTCTTGGTCTCCCATCACGACATTGAGGCTAACCCTGAGAAGATCAAGGCCATCGAAAAGATGCGTTTGCCTAGCAACCTCAAGGAGATGTAGCACCTGGCGGATTGCATGGCCTCGCTCCGTTGCTTAATTTCCACGTTCGGCGAGCGGGCTCTCCCCTTATTCAAACTCATGAAGAGGTCTGGCCCCTTCAAGTGGATCCCCGAGGCCGACGATGTCTTCAAGGTCACCCCGTGCCCTTGCAAGTGCTTGTTGTTGTACCTGGCGCCCACCCCTTAGATGGCCAGCGTGACCCTTGTGGTGGAGCAGGAGCAGCAGGCCTGCATCAATAAGAAGCCTGCTGAGTCCACGCTTATGGATATCACCCCTGCGGAGGCACCATGTGAGCCCCCCAAGGCCTTGCAGGTGCCCATCGAGGGCACCCCTCTGAAGGCCCCGACTCATCCTCAGGAGGCCACTAGTGTACCGCCTCCAGAGCCCTCCGCGGCGCCACTGCCAGAGCCCCTTGGTGAGCACGACTCGGACACCACAGTCATGCGCCTTGTTGAGCACCCCGCCTAGTTTGTTAGTACGATGCCGCGAGACACACACGAGTAGTACCCCATGCAACAGAAGCTCCTCCTGGCCTCCAGGAAGCTGCATCACTACTTCAAGGCGCACCCAGTCAGGGTGATCTCCTCATACCCATTGGAGCAGGTCCCGCGGAGCCCGAACGCCACCGGCCGCGTGGCTGAGTGGAACATCGAGCTGGAGCCCTTCAAGCTGGCATTCCTCACCACCAGGACCATCAAGGGTGCGACCTTGGTGGACCTCACAGTAGAATGGATGGATCCGCACCAGTACGAGCCCCACGAGGAGTCACCTTCGCTTGAGGAGGCCGTCTCCGGGGGTTGGAGCATGCACTTTGACAGAGCCTTTGCGCACCAGGGCGCGGGGGCTAGCGTGGTCTACACCGTACAACTTTGCTTCCGGTGCACCGACAAGGTCTACAACAATATCACCGAATACGAGGGACTCATCACCGGGCTCAAGGCTGCCATCGCGCTTGGAGTCAGGCACATCGTCATCAAGGGGGACTCGCAACTCCTCGTCAACTTCTCCAACAAGAAGTAAAATCCAAAGGACGAGCACATGGTGACCTATTTGGAGGAGGTGCGCAAGTTCGGGAAGCGCTACATGGGCATGGAGCTCCAGCACATCCCTCACGGCCACAACAGCGAGGCGGACGAGATCGCCAAGCGCGCCTCTCATCATGAGCCCTAGATCCTTGCGTCTTTGAAGAGCGGCTCCTCAAGCTCTTGGTAGAGCCTCCAACCATCATCCCTGTGGCGCCTCATGAGGAGCTCCCTCCCGCACCACCCATGGGCGAACCAGAGTGTGCTCCATCCTCAGGCTCCCGCCTACTGCTGGCACTCGAGCCACAACCTGAGAGTTAGGCTATGGAAATAAAGGCCTACCTGGAGGGCGGTGCCCTCCCGGAGGTCGATGCAAAGGTAGAGCAGGTGTTCTGCCAGGCTGCCCTCTACCACTTAAAGGAGGGCGACCTGTACTGCCACTGCCTGAACGGGGTAACACTGTAGTGCATCTCCAGGGAGCAAGGGTGTGAGATGCTCGCCGATATCTGCGAAGTGGACTACGTCCACCACTCATCCTTGCGCACCCTCATAGGTAAATCATTCTGCAATGGCTTCTACTGGCTCACAATGCTCGAAGATGCTACAGAGCTGGCACAGATGTGTGAGGCTTCCTAGTTACACGCCAAGCAATTTCATCAGCCAATGCAAGGGCTCTAGAGCATTCCCCTCTTGTGTCCCCTTGTGGTCTGGGGGCTGGATCCTCGGACCCTTCCCTCATGCGACCGGTGGCTATCACTTCCTCTACGTCGCCATTGACAAGTTCACCAAGCAGGCGGAGGTGCAGACTGTTCGGACCATATTGTCAGGATCAACGGTCAAGTTCATCAAGATCTTGGTGTGCTGTTTTGGCGTCCCCAACCGCATCATCACGGACAATGGCTCGCAGTTCACCAGTGGCCTCTTCAAGACCTACGCCTCCATCGACACGTAGATATGCTTCACCTCCATGGCACACCCTCAAAGACACGACCAAGCCGAGCGGGCAACGCAGAGGTCCTCAAGGGCCTCAAGACCAGGAGCTTCAAGAAGCAGCTCATGACTGCCAGGGCTAGATGCTCACGATCACCTATGGAGTCTTGGGCTCCTTTGTGGTTCGGCAGGGGCAGGATCACATTGCACAAAGAGCAGAGGTCATGAGACAACACAATGATGATACGCTGGTGTTTTATCCAGGTTCGGGCTGCTGAGAAGTGTCAAACCCTACTCCTACTTTGGTGGATTGATCGGAGGAACATGAAGTGCATTTAGTGCCCAAACCCGGCAAGGCTGCCTTGGAGAGAGCTACTACGCGAGTACAAGTGTCCAAGGGTCCCCATCTTTAGCTAGGTTGGCTTGGGCCTCCTTTTATAGAACAAGGGGCAACCACAATGGAAAATAGACATTGTCTATTTATTAGATAGCTAATAGTGCTATCATACCTAACTCTGGCATTAAGGACAAAATGCCATAAATGCTAGCCTAGGTCGCATGCGATGATGCATTCCCGTCAAGCTTCTACCATCGCTTAAGCTAACTAGTGCTTCATATCTTGACGCGCCTCTGGACGGGTGTCAAACAGGTATAATCCTCCTTCTAGCGAGCCGCTGCTTAGAGGGAGCCACTTAGCCACCCAAGGGCTCGACAACGCATTGACAAGTGTCTGACGTTGCAATGTGGTGGAGCGGTGGCCGATCGGCTTGCGCCTGCCGGGGGATGGCTTGCCGGGTCTTCCTGAAGATGGGTCCGCCTTGGTCCCCGACAAGCACCGGGGACGTGCTTGGCGTAGCTAGCATAGGTTTCTGTTGCCGGAGTCTTGGCCTTGAATGTTGAGTTGTCTTCTTGATGCGCTCCTTGATCTCACATAGAGAGGCTACTCTGGCTTGTACTGGCCTTGGTTGTACTTATGTTGATGGGTTCAGCTACCATTGCCTATGCATAAGTCAGGGGCACTGGGTACCCCAGTCCTAGTGCACCGATAGGATCCCCTAGGTCTGGCCCGAACGTGCTCACCCATCGTCGTTTGGTCAGGCCCAAAATTTATGCACATGCGTGCAATATGAGGGAGTAACCTCCAACTTTTAAGTTAGCACTTACCCACTAACTCAGGCCTTTTCCGCCACGCACGCCACATGCATTACGGGGAGTTTGTAGTGGATGTGATGGCTTAGAGGCATGGGAGTGGCAGAAACTATAGCGCTAGGGATTGGAGCAATGGGGTGGTTACCTATTCTCCCGTGATCATGGGTACTGAGATTGGTGGAGTTTTGCGGCCGCCTTGGAGTGGAGGAGAGCCAGCCCCCATGTCGTCCCCTATAAATTGGGGGGTCACAATAGCAATGCTCATCCATCCCCTTCTCCTCCTCGACCCTGGGTTCATATAATTGACGTGGCTTGAGACTGCGTCAGCATTTCCACAAAGAGGAATGGATGATGCAACACAATGACGATAAGTATTTCCCTCAGTTATGAAACCAAGATATTAATCCGAAGAGGAAGATCACACACCCACGTAAACATCATCTGCACACAAATAACAAATACTTGCAACCCGACGCTAAAGAGAGGTTGTCAAGCTCTCTACGGTAATAAGATAGATTATGTAATGATAGTTTTGGCAAATAGATCTTGCAAGAACAAAAACTAAAATAAATAAACAAAAAGTGCAGCAAGGTATTTTTTTGGATTAATAGATCTGAAAACGAAAGATGCAAATAGTAGATTAGAAAGCAATATGTTGGAAAAGTAGACCTGGGGGCCGTAGGTTTCACTAGTGGCTTCTCTCATGAGCATAGCGCACAGTGGGTCAACAAATCACTGTTGGGCAATTGATAGAAGAGGAAATAATCATGATAATATCCGGGCAATGATCATTATATAGGCATCACGTCCAAGATAAGTAGACCAAAATGATTCTGCATCTACTTCTATTGTTCCACACATCGACCGCTATCGAGCATGCATCTAGTGTATTAAGTTCATGAGAAAACAGAGTAATGCAATAAGAACGGTGACATGATGCAGACAAGATCTATTCATGTAGGAATAGACCACATCTTGTTATCCTTAATGGCAATGATACATGCGTGTCTTTCTGCCCCTTCTGTCACTGGGAAAGAACACCACATGATCGAACCCATCACAAAGCACCTCTTCCCATGGCAAGAAAAATCGATCTAGTTGGCCTAACTAAACCAAAGATTCGAAGAAGAAATACGAGGATATAAATCATGAAACTGAGAGATGAAAGAAGACTCAAATCATATTCATGGATAGAAACTGATCATGAACTTAAAATTCATCGGATCCCAACAAACACACCGCAAAAGTCATTACATCAAATAGATCTCCAAGAGACCATTGTATTGAGAATCATAGAGAGAGAGGAAGCCATCTAGCTACTGCCTATGGACCCGTAGGTCTATGATGGACTACTCACGCATCATCGAAGATGCACCTACGATGAAGATAAACCCCTCCATGATGGTGTTAGATTGCATCTCGAGGTTTTGGAACTTGCGGCGGCTGGAATTGTGTTTCGTTGACTCCTCTAGGGTTTTCTAATTTTCTGGGAATTTATAGGCTTGATAGTCGGTTGGGGGGACTCTCAAGATGCCCACCCTCTGCCAGGCCATGCCAGGGGCCTCTGGCGTGCCCTGGTGGAGGGTGGCCACCGTGGCCCCCCTCTCTGGTGCTTGTTTGGTCCATCTTGGCTCTTCTGGTCCATAAAACTTCTCCAAAAATTCCCATAGCGTTTGGGCTCCGTTTGGTACTAATTTTCTGCGAAGTAAAAAACAAGCAAAAACAACAACTGGCAGTTTGGCACTGCGTCAATAGGTTAGTCCCAAAGATGATATAAAGTTGCTATAAAATGATTGTAAAACATCCAAGATTGATAATATAACAACATGGAACAAGCAAAAATTCTAGATACATTGGAGACATATCAACATCCCCAAGCTTAATTCCTACTCGTCCTCGAGTAGGTAAATGATAAAAATAGAATTTTTGAAGTGGAATACTGCCTAAAATGTTCCATATATTCTTTTTTTTAGCATGGACATTTGGACTTTTAAATGGTTCAAAGCAATAGTGTAGTTTTGACATGAAAACTTTAATACTCAAGCATATGAACAAGCAACCATGCCTTTCAAAATATCAATGCTAAAGCAAGTTATCCCTAGCCCATAATGCTCAATCATTGATCCATTCACAATACACACTCAAATATTAGCTACACCTAATGCTCAAGTACGATCATAGTGCCTCCTAGTTGGTGCTTTATAAGAGAAGGCGGAGACTCAAATTGAAAAAATAAAAATTGCATAAAGTAAATAGGTAGGCCCTTCGTAGAGGGAAGTAGGGATTTGTAGAGGTGCCAGAGCTCAAGTATTTAAATTGATAGAGAAAAATATTTTGGGTGGCATGCCTTTCCTTTCAATGAAAAAGACACAGAGATTTCAATATCTTTCCATGCTAGATACACCATAGGAGGTTCCCAAATAGAAAATAAAGTTTATTCCTTTCCCCCATACTTTCACTTTCCATGGCTAGCCGAATCAACGGTTGCCTTCCATACCGACACTTCCCAAGGAATTTATTATTTGACAACATAAAATAAATATTTTTTCATTTTCATTTTGGGACTAGGCATCCCTATTACCGCCATATTCTCATGCAATGACAAGTGAATAAACACTCATCTTGATAATAACACATCTAGCATGGAAAAATATCGGTCACCCCCTACCGTTTCATAAGAGGTACGAGCACACAAATAGGAAAATGTATTTTGAAAATTTAGAGATGGCACATACAAATTTGCTTGGAACGACATGGAAATACCGCATATAGGTAGGTATAGTGGACTCATATGGCAAAAGTGGTTTAAGGATTTTGGATGCACAAGTAGTATTTCTACTTAGTACAAGTGAAGGCTAGCAAAAGATTGAGAAATATCCAACCAAGAAGTGAAAAATCACATAAGCGAGCATTAAGCATAATTAACACTGAATAATGTGCCATAAGTAGGATGTAATTTCTTAGCACAACTATTGACTTTCGTGCTTGAATAGGGAATCACAAACCTTAACACCAATATTCTTACTAAGCATAATTACTCACCAACATAATTCACATAGTACTATCGTCATGTCTCAAAACTATTACAAAGAATCAAGTTTAATTTGTCCAATGATCTTCATGAAAGTTTTTATTATATCCCTCTTGAATATCCATCAATTTGGGACTAGTTTCATATATTGAAATTGCTTTTGATAAGCTCACATGGATATAAGTGAAGAACATGAGAATACAAGTTTCATCTCTCAAAATAGTATAAGTGAAGCATGAGAGGATTTCTTCAAAATTACTAACTCTCAAATTAATATAAGTGAAGCATGAGAGCATTTCTTCAAACTTAGTAAATCTCAAAATAATCTAAGTGAGGCATGAGAGCATTTCTTCAAACATGTAAAAGCACGCCATGCTAAAAAAGATATAAGTGAAGCATAAGAGCAATTCCTTTGCTCAATAGATTTATGTAAGCATAAAGAGCAATTCTAGAAAATCATAGCATAATTTTGGCTCTCTCAAATAGGTGTGTGTAGAAAGGATAAAAAGCAAATAAAGCAAATATACAAGACGCTCCAAGCAAAACTCATGATATGTGACAAATAAAAATATAGTTCCAAGTAAAATACCGATGGTCGTTAGAAGAAATAAGGGATGCCACTCGGGGCATCCCCAAGCTTAGTTGCTCGTTAGTCTTTGGATATTACCTTGGGGTGTTGTAGCATACCCAAGTTTAGGCTTGTCGATGTTTTTTCACAACAGATGCCATGGGTAGGCTTATCGAAAGTGGTTGGGGCCGGAGGACGCCGACGGGCTCCGGGAGCGGGATTAGGCACAAACGGTGAGGGACGCACGATGTACCCAGGTTCAGGGCCCTCCGTGGGAGGTAATACCCCTATCATGCTTGGTCTAGGTCGATAGACGAGGGAAGGTTACAATGGTGCTCCTAGAGCTGTATCTGGAGGTGGAAGAGGGAGCAGTCGGCTCCTCTTACCTTGATACGTCGATGAATGCGAGGTGAATGTTCCCTCGAGTGTGTGTGCGTGTGAATCTGTCTCTATGCATGGGGGAGGGGGCTCGGGGGTTTTTATAGGCCGACCCCCCGGGTTACAATATCCGTAAAGTACTAAATGGGGGGACTCGGCTGGCAGCCTCTCCGGCTGGCCAGGGGGCCCGTGAGTTGAGCCGTCTCATCGTCGGTAGGGTCCACTGGCTGTGCAGTCCTGTCGCCTGTTGGGGCCCACCAGCCGGCTCCGCAATTGGCCCGCGCCCACCTGCTACGGCACATGCCGATCGAGCGATGTCGCCTTGCGCCAGCCGACCGAAGTCTCCGGTATGGCCGGCAGCACTGTAGCCATGCGGGGGAAGGTAATGGAGTGGATGGAGGTGTGCCAGAACTGTTGCCTCACTTGGCCACGGTTAGCCAAGGTTAGCGGTACGACCGGCTGGACTGTAGCCATGCGCGCCCGCGTGTCAACGGTCACTGTGGCCATGTTGGGGCCCGTCGTGGGGGTCTTGTCCTGTCGCCGTACCCGTGCGCAGTGGGATGGGACGGAAGCTTGCTCGCCCGGGGGTCAACGGGAATCCGGTCTGGAGGCAACCGGTCGTGGCCTAGCCAGTCAGGGCCGAGCCGGCTCCCCGGAGAGCCGGCCGCGAGCCAGCCGACAACAAGCATGCTGGCCATGCGCCAGCCGGCCGTGAGGCAGCCGGCAATGTGATTTTCCTTGAAGCGGGGAGAGAACCCCGTTGCTTTGGCCTACCCAGGGGTAATAACCCCGTTAGTAGTCCCCGAAGCCAGCAGGGGCCTACGTCTGCGGACGAGGGGGAGCCGATGGCTTCCCTCATGCGGCGCCCGCCTCCGGCTGGAAGCCGAACAGTCGGTCGAGTCAGCGCCCCCCCGGCGCCTCAGGTTCCGTCGCGTTGCTCCGGGTCCCGGGCCTGCCCGTAGAGCGCCACACGGAGTGTAATGATGCCATGGGGCCCGCGCTCGTGGGTGGACGGGACGTCGCCCTGGGCCTAGCCCGCTAGGCCACGGGCGTAGCCCAGTAGGCCTTGGGCCGCAAGTCGAGATCTTGTGTGCTCAGATGCGGCGGTTGCATCCCTAGGCATCCATGTTCGTGTGGGAATCCCGGGGGAGTGGGTGTAGTTAATCCCCACCTCCCTCGGGCACCGTCCCCTTATTTAAAGGGGAAGGGAGGGAGGCAGAGGCAACCACGCTTCCCTTGCCCCGTCGTCTTCCTCTTCCTTGCCTTCTCCGCTCTTCCTCGTGCCGCAACCCATTTCGCTCGCTACTTTGCCTGCTTGCATTCTCTCGCCGTCCTGTCGTTGCGATGTCCGAAGGCCGCTCGGGGAGCTGGGTTGGCTCCATCGTCAGGGAGGCCACCATCATGGAGCTCCGCCGCACTCGCATGTTGCCGTCGGAGGAGCGCGTAATTGCTCGCGCACCGGGCGACAAAGTGGTGCCCGAGTCGCAGGCAGGGGAGTACGTTGTCTTCGCCTGCCACTTCTCACGTGGCTTCGGGCTGCTAGTCAGCCTCTTCTTCCACCTTTTTCTGGACACCTTCGATCTCTAGCCGCACCACCTCGGCCCCAACGCCATCCTCTACATCGTGGGCTTCGTGACCCTGTGCGAGGGTTACCTGGGGATGCTCCCCTACATGGAGATCTTCAAGAAGCTATGTTTCCTCAAGGCGTTGAAGAACGCCGATGATCCGTACGCCTATGGGGGTGCGACGTTGTGCTGCTGCGGCACACACTTCCTGCACTTTGGTCTCATTGATTCCGTCAAGGGCAGGCACCGGACGTTCTTCTACATGAAGAACACCGACCCGCAGCGGGACTATATCCGGCTGCCGGCGTTCGTCAACGCCCCGTCCACCGGAATAAACTGGTCAGGGACCGTGCCGCGTGGGGCCGGGCTTGAAGAGCTGGGCTGGCTCGTGGTGATGAGGAGCGGGGAAGGGCTAGTCGCCACTGACCTAGTGGCCGCCTTTATCGCGCACCGGGTGCTGCCCCCTCCAGCCGAGGCCGCACCGGATCTGCGACATGTTCGGCCACCGGGACCCCTGCCGGCTGTCTACCATCGAGCTGACGCTGGCTCGAGTGGCGAAGTGGGTGAACACCATCACAACCTTCCGGCTGGCGATGGGAACTTGTTCCTTCAGCAAGGATCCATACGACCAGCACAACCCGACATCCTTGGTACGCCCTGTCGAGGTGACATGTCTTTCTTCTCTGAATCTTCTCGACCGGCTCTCGATCTTACCTGTCGTGCTGACCGCAGCTATTCATTCAACAGGACACGCCGGACGGTCTGCACCCCTAGATCTTCGAAGCGGAGAGCGCCCAGCCCGACTCTGAGGACTACGAGCTGGGAGGAGGACCCGAAGTGGGGGTCGACTCCTCGGGGGAGGTCGAGGCGGCGGGCGACCTGGGAGCAGGTGGGTCCAGAGTGGCTGGTGAGTTCCCCTCTGGCCGCTCGATCAAAGATTGGACCGATGATGATGACGTCCGGATCGTGAACGCGCCTGCCCCCATAGTTCAACGGGCCCTGCACGGGCGGGACGAGGAGCAGCCGGGGCGCACCCCGACGGCCGGGACCTCTAGCTAGGGGAAGACTCCGGCTCAAGAGGAGCCGATGGCCCAGCCGCCGGCTCATAAGCGGGCGAAGGCGGTCCTGTCGAAGCCGCCTTCATGCCAAGCGGGCCCTGCCCGTCGTCGCCAGGTGAGTGTCTCTTTTGTAGTGTAGGTTTCTCTTGCCGAGTCATGTGCCGTCAGGTATCTGAGTGTTTGCCTGCTCCAGGGACCCTATCGAGCTCCACGATGTGAAGTCGGCAGCTGGCCCGATGGAGGCGGCCAGCCGGCTGGCGCATGAGCATGCAGCCACGTTGCGTGAGGAGAAGAGGAGGCTCGCGGAACTGCAAGCCTCGAAGTCAGGAGCCCAGGGCGGACCATCTCGGTCTGGGGCTTCGAGCGGCGGGAGACGGAGGAGGTCGGCGGACCCCGTGTAGGCGTCAAACTCAGCAGCGGAGTGGACTCGCATGCCGAGACTTTCGTCGAGCGAGCCACGAAGGCCGGCCACGGAGGCGGCCGCGCCTCCGTCCATAGAGGAAATGACCCGACCGAGGGCGACGGCTTCGGTGCCGACCCGCGAGGAGACCTGGCCAGTGGAACTAGCAATGGCGCCGTCCGTTGCCGAGCCAGCCTAGGCTGACGTGCCGGAGGCCCCGGTGGCTCCGGAGGCGGCACCAGAGGTGCCGACCATGGAGACGGAAGTGCCGGCCGCCGCGATCAACACACCGAGCCGGCAGCAGGAGGAGGTGGTGGTGGCGCCGAACACGGGATAGCCGGGAGCCGGTCCTGCGCCCTCGTCGTTCTCAACCGCCCCCCGGCAGCTAGTGCCGTGGTGAACGCCGGAATGGGCGGCGGGGAGAGCTGGTCCTGGAGGTCCATGCTGGACATGATCCGGGACTAGGAGGCACTGGCACGCGTCCCTGCCGTCCTACCTCCACCGGCCGGTGGCTTGGCTCCAACTCTTGGGGAGCTGGGTGGCGTCTTGGCGCGGTGCCGCGAGGAGCTGGCCAAGTTTGCCGAGGCGGCCGACAGCGACCTGCAGCGTGCCGAGGTAAGATTTGCCTTCGTCGAATTTTTTTAGTGGGGCCGCGCAAGCGCACCCACTAGGTGTAGCCCCCAAGATGCAGGCTGGCTGACCGGCTGCGGGGTAGCAAGGCCAGATGTTCTTTCGCTCGTGGTTCGCTCACTTTCGCTTGTTTTGCTTGCTTCTGGTTTTTTGCTTTTGTCTTCCAGGCAAGGCGCGCGAGCGCACCCACTGGGTGTAGCCCTCGAGATGCGGGCCGGCTGACCGGCTGCGGGGTAGCCGGGCCGGATCTTCTTTTGCTTGCATTCCATCTTCCTTTGCTCGTGTTCTTTCTTCTTTTGGTCGCATCCCCTTAACCCTGGCATCCTGGGGCAAGCTGGGAATGCCCGACGGCAGGAGATCTTTGAAGAAGCGGTCACCATCCACAACCGTGGGAAGCACGACTATACCGGGTGGAGGAGTTTAAGAGGGTCCAAGGTACGCTTGGCCCAGTGGGGGCGTGTAGCCCCCGGGAGTCGGGCCGGCTGCTTGGCAGCCGGGACGGGTTTTGCGTGTCGGCTGCATGGCAGCCGGGCTGGGTCTTGTGTTTTTTTTATTAAACGTTGCTGATTTTGTTTTGCAGGGGAGTTGAGTGCCCTCCAGGAGGAGAAGGACGGGGCCGTCTCCAAGCGGAACCGGCTGGCGCAGAGAGTCCAGTCGATCACCTCGGAGAGGGACCGGCAGGGCGGCCTGCTGGTGGACGAGCAGCCGGCCCAGGAGCGTCTGAAGGCGGATGTGCATCGGGAGGTGCCAGCCAGGGAGGACGCCATCAAGCAGGCAACCGGCGCTGCTCAGCAGACCGCTGCTCTCCAGGGCGAGGTGACCCGTCTCGAGAAGACACTCGAGGCGCGCTCGGCCGAGCTAGCCCAAGCGGAGGCGGTGCTAGAGAGGGAGCAGGACTCATCGCTGCACTTCGCCATCGAGCAGGACGACTCCTTCCAGCGTAAGCCTCGATTCGAGTTTTTCTTGCCTTTGAGTCATTCTTTCTGATTCCTCTTCTATTTTCCAGAGCGCTTCCTGGAAACCCAACGCCGCACCGAGCGCGCCATGGCAGAGCACCGGGAGTACCTCCGGGAACGCGAGCGCAAGCTCGCAGAGGATGCCGACTGGGACATGGCGGAGCTCAGGCTGGCCGTGGAGAATTGGCTCATCCATCTTCAACGCAGCGTGGAGCGGCTGAAGAAGGCCGGCAAGGAGGTGATCGCCGCCTTGTGGTTGGGTCATGGAGCCCCGGATAGCCGCGTGACGCTGTGGCTGGAGAACGCCGTGACCCGGATCAAGACCTGGAAGGCATCTGCGGCTCAGGCCGGTGCGTACATGGTGCTCTGGTTCGTCATGTCATGGTACTGCAGAGTCGACATGGACCGGCTAGCGACCATGCAGGACGTGCCGGAGGAGGAGCGGGCGGCTCGTGAGAGCGCCCTTGTCTGCCGGGCCAACGAGCTTGCCTCATACGTCGACCCGGACGAAGTCCTGCCAGTTCTCGGCGAGGGCGGCGAGCCGATCCTTGAGGACTCCTTCGGCAACCCCCAAGGTCCAGAGGACAAGGAGTTAGTCGACAAGAGCACCGCCTCCAGCACGGGTGGCGACGGAGAGGCCATGAAGACCACGGAGGCGGACCCGAAGGTCGTGGCTTCGTCGGGGCGCAACATCAAGCCGGCTGGCGACACACCGGCAGCCTGAGCCGGCCCGCATGCTTTTTCTTAGCTGCAATACTTATCTTTAAGACACATTTCCACCCACTTGGGGTGTATTTTAATGAACCTATGGCCGGTGGCCTTTTTAAGTTTTTATGAACCTTTTGGCTATTGCCATGTTTGTTGCTTGTCTTGTCTGCGTCCTGGCTTGTCCTTACCCTTGTTTGCTCTTTAGGTTCCGTCTGCTCAACTCATTGTCCTCCTTGGTTTCGGCCCCGCCAGCCCGACAGCCGGGAGCTGGTCTGTGGCTGGGATGGGGTGTCTGCCTCGAAGGAACCGGATTTGAGTTTGGGAACAGCGAGAGCTTTTTTGGGTAAGGCAAGTGACAGAGGCGAGAAAGTGTTCCGGCTAGACCTAGCCGACGACCCCCAAGCAGTCAACCTTTCGTGTGTGGTAAGTTTCGTCGCCTCGCGACCCTGTCAACCAGGCAGCCGGGAGCCAGTTTGTAGATGGGAGGGGTGGGAGGACTTGTTCGGCTCACATTACTTGGTCGGTTTTTAGGGGAGGATGTCAGGGCTAGCCGGATAGCCCCTGGGACCGGGATCCGGCGAAAGAGTTGAGGAACTTGGATGGAAACAAAAAGGGCGTGTCCCAAGTGTCGTCTTGGGGCACCCGTTGCATTCATAAGCCCAAAAGGGAAGGATACATACGTACACTGGAACTCAGCAGTAAAACGGGAGGAGGAGCGCCGCGTTCCACGGGCGCTCCGTCTCTTGGCCGGAGGCGTCTCTCTTGCGCTTTTGCGGCTTCTGGGCGTCTATCAGGTAGTACACGTTCTTGTGTAGCACCTTGCTGACAACGAACAGGCCCTCCCATGGGGAGGACAACTTGTGCTGGCCGGCTGTTCGCTGGATCCGTCTGAGCACTAGGTCTCCTTCGCGGAAGGAGAGCGTGAAAGCACAATTGCTCCCTTGGTGGTTTTGGTAATTAATAACAACATATAAGTCATTGAACTAATGTCTTCACCAAGTATATTTCAGGGAAAGTTCAATGATGGGAATGGCAAAAGGATTGTGGAATTACCCCAAGATTCAAGGAAATAGGTTGGCCAAGCTTCAAGCAAGAGGACTCTACATTTTACATTTCTGAGAAATCACTTTGAGTCTATAGGAAAGCCAATACTATTAAAAGGGGGTAAAGTTTTGATGGTGAACAATATGCTCAAACGTGCACAAGTGACAGTCACCAAAACATCCACAAACTCTCCCACCAAAGTCTGTCCTAACCCAAATATGCCAAATCGGTGTAACCAACACTCCTATCCCGGTGCCATCGAGTTCCAAACACTCCTAACACTTCGGTGCAGCCGACACTGCACTCGGTGCCATCGAGTTGGGTTGCTAACTTTCTGTTACGCAAGTTCTCATTTTCGGTCCGACCGATAATGGTGAATCGGTGTCACCGAGACTGGTAAATCTGATCGTTGGTCACCTTGTCGGTGCAACCAAGAATTGTATATCGGTCCATCCGAGATTCAAAAGTTGTCACTTTTTGTCACTTCAGTACCACTGGTATTTACACATCGGTGTCACCGAGTCTGACTTATTGTGTGTAACGGTTGGATTTTTGGGGATGCCTATATATACCCCTTCACCACCACCCACTCGAAAGCGAAGCACTCAGAACTATTCCATACCTATCCTACTCAGTTTTTTGAGAGAGAACCACCTACCCTTGTGTTGAGGTCAAGATCTTCCACTCCAACCATATGGATCTTGATTTCTAGCCTCCCTAAGTTGCTTTCCACCAATCCCATCTCTTCTACCAAGCCAAATCTGTGTGAGAGAGATTGTGTGTTGAGGAGTCTATCATCTTGAAGCACAAGAGCAAGGAGTTCATTGTCAGTACCGAGCCTGTTACCTTTTGGAGGGTGGTGCCTCCTAGATTGGTTAGGTGTCGCTTGGGAGCCTCCTAATTCGTGTTGTGGAGTGAACCAAGAAGTTTGTAAGGGCAAGGAGATTGCCTACTTCGTGAAGATCTACCCATAGTGAGGCTAGTCCTTCATGGACGAAAGCCACATGGAATAGTCAAGGTTGCTTCTTCATGGAACCCTCCGTGGACTTTCGCGACCGTTACCCTCTATGGGTTGAAGACTCGATGAACATGGACGTCCGATAGCACCACCTATCGGAACCACGGGAAAAATCAACGTGTTAACACTTGTGTTTGCATTCTGAACCCTCTCTATACTTACATGTGCAATGTCTTTACTTTCCACTGCTACACTCTTAGACATGCATGTGTAGGGTGTTACTTGATATGCTATGAATCCTCAAACTTGTGAAGAATTAAAATTGGGGAAAAGGCAAAACTTCATTTGTTCAAGTAGTCTAATCACCCCCCTCTAGACCTACTTTCGATCCTACAAGTGGTATCAGAGCTTTGGTCTCCATTGCATTGGTTTCACAACCTAGGAGAAATATGGCATCTAGTGAGGGAAATTATCACCGTAGAGGTCCGTACTTTGATGGCACTAATTTTGCTCATTGGAAGCACAAAATGAAAATGCATTTGCTTGGTCATAATCCCGCCGTTTGGGGTGTTGTTCGTGTTGGCTTGCAAGGTGAATTCTTTGTGAATGGAAAGGAACCGGATTGTGAAGCATATGCATATGAATTGAAGATGTCGCAACTCAATGCTCAAGAATGTGACATACTCTTCAGCTGCCTATGTCCTGAAGAATCGAACAAAATCAGCCGTCTTGAACACGCAAAAGAGATTTGGCATACTTTGGTTGATATGCACGAAGGAACTGAGTCTGTGAGAGAATACAAGTTAGATGTTCTTCAAGGTCAACTTGACAAGTTCAAGACGAAGGTTGGTGAAGGATTCCCTGAAATGTACTCTAGGCTAGCTCTCATCACCAATGAGATTTCTAGCTTAGGAAGTGAAGAAATGACTGACATGTTCATCATCAAGAAGATACTTCGAGCTTTGGATGAGAGATATGACACCGTGTGGACATCGATCCAAATGATGCCCAACTACAAAGATCTCAAACCAATGGAAGTGATTGGTAGAATTGTTGCTCATGAGATGACACTCAAAGACAAGCAAGACCTTCATCACAAGTCTAGCGGTGCTTACAAAGCCACAGGTGATGCTCCTGCTACCTCAAGCGACAACCTTGTCACAAATGAAGAGATAAGCCTCGTGGTCAAGAAATTCAACAAGTTCTAAAAGAATAGAAGCAAAGATCGCAGCTCTAACTCAAGGTATGAAGAGAAGCATTCGTCAAGTCGTGATCGAAACTGCTACAACTGTGGGAAGCCCGGACACTACTCAAATGAGTGCTCAGCTCCCTACAAACGAAGAGAAGAGTCACCAAGAATACAAAGCTCAAGAGATGAATCACCTCGAAGAGAGAGAAGGAGTAGAGATGATCGTTATGAACGAAGACCCTCAAGGAGAAGTAGGGACTCGGAGAAGAAGGACAAGCACACCAAGAGCTACTCAAGAAGGAAGCATCAAGCTCATGTTGGTGAATGGGTTTCCGGCTCCGACTCCGACAACCACTCCGAGAGAAGCTATCACTCCAACTCCGACTATAGTCAAGATGATGGTGTTGCCAGAATTGGACTAGTGACAACCAACGCCTATGTCCTATTTGATTCACCAAATGAAGGAGGTGGAAGTTGCTTCATGGCTAAAGGCCCCAAGGTATCACACCCCGAATATCTTGATTTTGATAGTGATGAAAATGACTTGCTTTACGATGATGACTTGCTATGTGATAAAACTAGTGATGTTAATCATAATGAACTTGATATTTCTCATGCTAGTCAAGATAAGTCGATTGACAATGATACGATGAAAATAGAAGAACTAACTAAAGCACTCAACACTCTTAAGTTAGCTCATGAATCTACTCTTGAAGATCATAGAGAGCTTGTAAGAACTCATGAGAAGCTACACTTCGAGAAGCTCAATTTGGAGCAAGAACATGAATTTCTTAAAGCTATCAATGACGATCTCCAAAAGAAGACTTCATATTATATTGCCAAATGACTACTCTTGTCTACATTCATGCCACAAGTCAAATCTAAGCAAACTAGTAACAAAGGAAAGAAAGGTTCTTCATCTAGTAGCAACAGTAAAAATGCTAAACCCAATGATTTTGCTCCAAGTAGTTCTATTGATTCCACTAATGATGATTCTATTATCCAAGTTACACTTGAGCAAGAAAATGCTTTATTGAAAGGAATTATAGAGAAAGGTATCTACAAGAGTCTTGAAGGGTACAAACAATTTGATGAGATTATACGCAAGCACGGAGGATACCGGACGAATCGCGGTGTTGTCTAGTTCAATGCTAATGTAGTTGAATGGGAAGAAGGTAAAAATCCCAATCCCAAGTTTGTTCCTCAAAAGGAGAAGTATGAAAATACTCTTCCCAAGGGGACAAACACTCAAGATGACCTTACACCACAAGACACCAAGCTCAAGGGCAAGAACAAGCTCCAAGAGGACTTTGACTCTTATGAATATGAACCCCAAGGTTTGGTGAAGTGGGTTCCCAAGGCTACTACAAGCTCAACTTCTACAAGTGCTACTTCAACACCAAGGATCCCCATAAACTTGATTTGGATTCCCAAGAAGAAGAACTAGAGAGTTCTTGAGGGGTGACTCCGCCAATGAAATTCACTCACATTCATTATTGGCAAGATCTATTTGCAATCAACATCAACCCTATGCAATAGATTAAGGAGTCACACATTCCCTCAAAGGTAAGCAAGGGACAAGGTAATCAAAAACCAATGGACATCATTACACATGCTTTGCACTCCATGTCCATAGATATCCTTGTATTTGTCTCTTGTGTGTTGGGACTAACCCATGTAGGTGAGAAGAGTAAGGAAACAACAAGGATGCTCCCAACTCTTGGTGATCTTCATCAACCTTGAGCATCCATCACTACCTCACCAACATGAAGTCTTCATCGACAAAACCCAAGGTTAGTTTACCCCTCTTATGGGGGGATGTCACATCAAGGGGGAGCTTTACTCTAAGACTTGAGTTAAAGCATCTCTTAGTATGTGACAAACATGAAATGCTTTATGTAGAAGTGGTAACCCCACTTGTGCTTAAACGACGAGTATGACCTATGATCAAGTACTCTTACTTGGATCCTAAGTAAAATACTCATATATAGATGACTTCGTCATCGCCCAAGTGCTTGTTAGATGCTAGAGTATATGTGCATGTTTGCCATGATTTCATTTGACATCTTATTGTGTGAGCATGTTGGTCTGCATTTATTTTCTCATTCGAGGATATCCAATTGTTTCTATTTGGCTTTTAATTTATCTTTTGCCAATTGGATATACAAGAATGCCTAGGACCACTTATTTAGCTGTCTATGCTTTCTCACCTCATACTATATTCATGCTGCATCACAAAATTTGAACAAGTGCTTTCGATCCCTCTGTGTGTGGAGCACTCGGAGTTCCGTATCGAGTAGGACTGACCATTAAAACCTCCCAAGTGCATCTCGTTGGAACCAACTACAAAATCTTGGTCTCACCGAATGCCTAGGGTTGATCTGGTTTTTCAATCTCGGTACCACCGATTCCATTTTCTCGGTTACACCAAGTGTCCCTGTCAGCTGACAGTTGAGGCACTCGATGACACCGAAAACTTAGAATCGGTGTCACCGACAGTGGTGGGTATATAACTCTGGACCCCGATACTTTGAAATTCTATCTTCAAACGTCATGCTCCAAAACCCTAAGCTGCCGCTCCAAAGACCCCTGGTCGTTGCCCTTGTCTCCCTGCACTCCTCCGCTCCTGGGAATCGCCGTCGCCAATGAATTCCTCTCCCTCGTTGTCGCCGTAGAGGATCCGCACCAAACTAGGGTACGGACTCGATATCTATTGCGCTCCTCATCCTATTATTGCGCATTAGATCCTTGTTTATCATCATTACACCCTTTCCACATGTTTCCATCCTCTCAAAACACCGTAATCTCGTGAAAGATGAATTTTCTATGGTTTTGCCGTCCGCCCGATAGATCTCAGTGAAACTGAAACGGAAATATCGGTCTCACCAATATACTCTTCTGTGTGGCTGAGAACTGACTTGGTGGAACCAAGTTGCTCTTTTCGGTCTGACCAAAATGGCTGCCAAGTTTCGGTTAGTGAGTCAGTCAGTTTCGGCCCCACCAAAAATTCTGTTTTGGCTGCACCGATATCTATTTGACAGAATGCAAAAATCTTGAAAATTCATTAATCAAATTTCAAAAACCAGCCTCATTTTGTGATGACTCATCTTCTTCTGCTCTCCTATACTCTATTCACAAGGTCAGTATGTCAGGCTCAGAGGATAGTCCGAATTTGGCAGAGCAGGGAGTTGATATGAGTTCTGGAACAAGCCCATAAGCTAGTTCTTTCTCAGATCCAGGCGCTGCCAACTCTCATGGGTTGCACAAGGCTGCCACCTGAACCAGGAAGAAGCTCAACTCTGATGAAGAAGATTCAGATTTTATTCCTGAGGAGATACTTGCTAAGAAGCAAGAAAAGGCCACCAAGAAGTCAGCAACTGAAGATACTTCCTCTCGAAGAGTTGTCTACAAAGTTTATGCTCCTGCTGAAACTATCAAGGCACATGAGAGTGCAAGATCCACTGTGTCAGTTGAGGTCCCCAAGAAAGCTATGCCTAAAAAGGCAGGGGAGAAGAAGTCTAGGAGGAGGATTGTCCATGTAATTGGTAGGCCTACCTCTATGTTTGAAGATCCAGAGGAGGCTGCTGGTGCTGCTGCTGAGGAGGAGGAGGAAGAGCATGCTGAGATAGTCCCTCCCAAGAAGAAAGCCAAAAAGCTCATGGGTGATGCTATGCCAAAGACTGGCACCTCTAAGAGCACCATGCCTACATCTAAGAAGGCTGCTGCACAGAAGTCCAAGAGGACTACCAAGGACATTCCTGCTTCAGAGAAGAACAAAGGGACTGCCTCCAGAGTGGAAGATGATGATGACTTGACTACTTTGATGAAGCTCAGACCACATCTTCCAGTACATGATGCCAGCCACTTAGTTGCCGAGGACATGAAGAAGAGGAAAGACTCAGGATTGAGAGCCTGGAGAGTCATAGATCCTTATGCTCAGAGGAGGAAGACTGTTGCTGACTACATGTTTTACACCAGAGAGCAACATGATTTCTATGAGACCGTTCTACTTGACAAGAGCCCAGCTGTTAGCGACATGAGGTATGTCGATTGGAAGTTCATCAAATATAATGTGGACTACTTCTCAAGTGTCCAAGACAACTTCCATTGCATTGGCCTGGATAAATTCATTGGCAGAGAGCTTACTGCATGGAACGACGAGATGATCATGTAATTCTACTCCATTGCTCATTTCTATGGAGATGGTAGAATTGTATGGATGACTGAAGGTGCTAGATACGAACCCACTGTTGAGGAATGGGATTCTCTACTAGAAGTTCCAGAAGCTCAGGAAGGAGATTTGGATGTATACTCTGAACCCAAGGCAAGTCACAATGCCATGAAATACATGTATACTCCTATCCCCGCAGACAAGGTGCAATCACACAAGCTAGGATCCATCTATTATCTGCAAGCAGGCCTCCGGACTATGAACACCATTCTCAGGCATACCTTGATGCCCAAGTCAGGAGATGACAAGATGATCCGAGGCTACTCCATCAATATGTTGATCCACCTTGATAGGAACACCAGGATTAGAGTAATGGATTTGATTGTTGAGACAATCAAGAGGGTTGCTGCTGACCAGAAGCGCTCATGCTGCTATGCACCCTACATCCAGTTGCTTATCAACTCTCAGTTGGAGAAACACATTTTTGCTCTTGATTGCCCACATCTTCCCCTACAGCCAGAGTTCGAAGATAATGTTGTGGTGATGAACCCAGATCATCCCACATCTGCTACAGCACAAGCAGAGGCAGAAGCTGTTCGAGCCGCTAGTGCTAAAGCCCCCAGATCTAGAAATGAGCAAATGGATCTTCTAATCACAGCCGTCCAGGGCATGCAGAAGGATATCAAGGGGATTCTGGAGAACCAGAACAACCTTGTGAGGATCTTTGAGTCGAGGATCAAGGTGATTGGTGACAAAGTGGACAAGGTTACAAAGACAGTGATAGAGCTCCAGAAGGAAGTTGATTTCGTGCACATTCCCCGGGTCTCTTCTACCTCTTCTGATCATGATGATGAGGAAGGATCACCTCTCAGTCCGGGCGCCCAGTTCTTCACTCAGACATGATCAACAACAGTGCCTGCTCCAAACTCGAGGCCCTCTTCATCAGCTCCTGCTACTGTCAGCACAACCCCTGCTCCATCAGCTCCAGTTCCACCAGTGACTACTCTAGCTCCATCCACGACATCTGTAGAGATCTTTGCCGATGCCCTGCTCTCGACTCCTTCATCGACAACCGGAGGAGACCAGCCCAAGAATGCTTAGATAGATACCTTTGAACTTTTTGGTAACTTGTTGCCAAAGGGGGAGAAGTGTATATAGATCATTAGGCTTCGAGAGAGAGAGAGAGAGAGCGTTTGGTGTTATGCTTTTTTCAAAACAATTGCTTTTGGTTGCCGTGATACTTTTTTTTTCTTGATTGTGATACACGCTTGATGATGTTTGATCATACGCTTTGATGTGTGATGCTACTATTCCCTATCATCTTAAATGCTTATGTGATGATCATTCATCTTTGGTTGATTGTGTTGTGCTATGATATTCATTCCAATTACTCTCCCACACCACCAAGTGGTATGTGACATGTAAGAAGTGACCCATGTACCTAATCGATTGAGCATTCGCATTCAAACGTAAATCCAAAACTAATGCACAAATTTAGGGGGAGCTCTTGCCTATCACATACTTCTCAAACCAATGATTATATTCAATGATTATATCTTTGTCGAAGCTTTGACATATATGTTGTCATCAATTACCAAAAAGGGGGAGATTGAAAGCACATTTGCTCCCGTGGTGGTTTTGGTAATTAATAACAACATATAAGTCATTGAACTAATGTCTTCACCAAATATATTTCAGGGAAAGTTCAATGATGGGAATGACAGAAGATTGTGGAATTACCCCAAGATTCAAGGAAATAGGTTGGCCAAGCTTCAAGCAAGAGGACTCTACATTTTACATTTATGAGAAATCACTTTGAGTCTATAGGAAAGCCAATACTATTAAAAGGGGGTAAAGTTTTGATGGTGAACAATATGCTCAAACGTGCACAAGTGACAGTCACCAAAACATCCACAAACTCTCCCACCAAAGTCTGTCCTTAGCCAAATATGCCAAATCGGTGCAACTGACACTCCTATCCCGGTACCACCGAGTTCCAAACCCTAGACAGACTCAGCCAAACCCTAACACTTCGGTGCAGCCGACACTGCACTCGGTGCCATCGAGTTGGGTTGCTAACTTTCTGTTACACAAGTTCTCATTTTCGGTCCGACCGAGAATGGTGAATTGGCGTCACCGAGATTGGTAAATCTGACCGTTGGTCACCTTGTCGGTGCAACCGAGAATTGTATATCAGTCCATCCGAGATTCAAAAGTTGCCACTTTTTGTCACTTTGGTACCACCGAGATTTACACATTGGTGTCACCGAGTCTGACTTATTGTGTGTAATGGTTGGATTTTTGGGGATGCCTATATATTCCCCTTCACCACCACCCACTCGAAAGAGAAGCACTCAGAACTATTCCATACCTATCCTACTCATCTTTCTGAGAGAGAACCGCCTACCCTTGTCTTGAGGTCAAGATCTTCCACTCCAACCATATGGATCTTGATTTCTAGCCTCCCCAAGTTGCTTTCCACCAATCCCATCTCTTCTACCAAGCCAAATATGTGTGAGAGAGATTGTGTGTTGAGGAGTCTATCATCTTGAAGCACAAGAGCAAGGAGTTCATCGTGATTACCGAGCCTATTACCTTTTGGAGGGTGGTGCCTCCTAGATTGGTTAGGTGTCGCTTGGGAGCCTCCTACTTCGTGTTGTGGAGTGAACCAAGAAGTTTTTAAGGGCAAGGAGATCGCCTACTATGTGAAGATCTACCCATAGTGAGGATAGTACTTCATGGACGGAAGCCACATGGAATAGTCAAGGTTGCTTCTTCGTGGAACCCTCCGTGGGTTGAGCCCTCTGTGGACTCTCGTGACCGTTACCCTCCATGGGTTGAAGACTGCATGAACGTGGACGTACAATAGCACCACCTATCGGAACCACGGGAAAAATGATCGTGCCATCACTTGTGTTTGCATTCTTAACCCTCTCTATACTTACATGTGCAATGTGTTTACTTTCCGCTGCTACACTCTTAGACATGCATGTGTAGGGTGTTACTTGATATTCTATGAATGCTAAAACTTGCCAAGAATTAAAATTGGGAAAAGGCAAAACTTTTATTTGGTCAAGTAGTCTAATCACCCCCCTCTAGACCTACTTTCGTTCCCACAGAGCGGTCGGATCCGCTTGCTGTGGTAGTGCCGGAGCTTCTGTTGGTAGATGGCCATCCGACTCAAGGCCAGTTTGCATGCTTCTTCGAGTAGGTTGACATCGTCTTCTCTCGCCTCCTTTGCGTCCTTCTCTGTGTACAAGGTGACCCGAGGCGAGTCGAACTCGATGTTGGTGGGGATGATTGCCTCTGACCCGTACACGAGGAAAAAAGGAGTGTAGCCGGTCGACCGGTTGGGCATAGTCCTGAGGTTCCATAGGACAGCCAACAACTCTTCGATCCAGCAGCCTGCTGGCCTGAAAAGTGGCGCGACGAGCCGGGGCTTGATGCCAGCCAGGATCAGGCCGTTTGCCCGCTCGACCTGGCCGTTCGACTGGGGGTGAGCGACGAAAGCCAGGTCGAGCCGGATGCCCTGGTTGGTGCAAAAACGCGCTAGCACGCACTTGGCAAAGTTCGTGCCATTGTCGGTGATGATGTTGTTGGGGATGTCGTAGCGGGTTGTGATGTCTTTGATGAACCAGACGGCTGTGGAGCCATCCAGCTTCTTCACCAGCCTGGCCTCGATCCACTTGGTGAACTTGTCAACGACTACCAGTAAATGTGTCATGCTGCCTTGCACTGTCTTGCAGGGACCCACCATGTCCAACCCCCAGACGGCAAAGGGCCACAAGAGGGGGATGGTTTGGAGGGCTGTGGCCGGCAGGTGGCTTTGTGTGTTGAAGCGCTGGCAGCCTTCGCACTTGTCGACCAGCCGCTTGGCCTCCTCCAGAGCAGTCGACCAGTAGGAACCGTGGTGGAATGCCTTGGCCACCAGGGTCCTGGAGGCGGCTTGGTGACTGCACTCGCCCTGGTGGATGTCGAGGAGGATCTCCCATCCTTTCTCCGGTTCGACGCATCGTTGGAAGACGTCGATGGTGCTGCGGTCAACTAGTTTGCAGTTGTCGATGCTGTAGACCGGAGCTTGGTGTTGGATTTGCCTCATTGTGGCCTCGTTCGGGGGAGGTCCCCACAGAGGAGGAATGCCAAGATGGGCTGGGCCCATGAGGGAGCCAAGACGGGGGCTGGCTCGAGAACCCCCGGGCCTGGGGGATCAGTCCCCGGGACCGGCTCACCAGCCCCCGGGGCCAGCTCGCTAGCCCCTGGGGCCGAGGCGGTAGGAGGGGTGTCGATCGCCATCATGACCACAACATCATCGGAGCGGGCGCCTTCGGACGCGGCCGACTCATTAGCTGGGGATGATGATGCCGGCTAGCTAGCCAATGCCGAAGGTGCCAATGCGACAGCCGGAGCCGAAGGCGTGGCTAGTAATGATGGTGCCGGTGGAGCAGCCGGAGACGCCAACGGGCCGGTGGCGTTGGTCGGCACGAAGATGAACTCCGATTCGGGGGAGGGCTTGATCGACGGCTTGAGCAGCCGTTCGAGGGAGACACCGACTGGGATGGCCTACCGGGTGGAGCCGATTTTTGCCAACGTATCGACCGCCTCGTTGTCCGCTCGAGGCACGTGGTGGAACTCACATCTTTCGAAGGAGCCGGTGAGCTGTTGGACGAGGAAGCGATAGCTGGCCATGTTGGTGTCCCTGGCGTCCCATTCGCCAGAGACCTGCTGCACCACGAGGTCAGAGTTGCCGAAGCATAGGATGCGCCTGATGCCAATTCCCTTGGCGAGCCTGAGGCCGTGGACGAGCGCCTCATACTCGGCCACATTGTTGGAGGCGGCGAAGTGGATCTGGATGGCGTACTTGAGTTGGTCTCCCTTTGGGGAGGACAGGACTATGTCGGCACCTAGGCCAGTCCTCATCTTCGAGCCGTCGAAGTGCATGCGCCAATGTGTAGAGTCCGGGGGAGGCGACAAGAATTCGGTCTCTGCCCAGTCGACGAGGAAGTCAGCCATCGCCTGTGACTTAATGGCAGTACGTGGTTCGTACTGGATCTCGTGGTCAGCAAGGGCGATGACCCATTTGGCGATCCGGCTGGTGGAGTCTCGGCCACTCATGATCTCTCCGAGGGGCGCCGTGCTCACCACGGTGATGGTGTGCTCTTGGAAGTACCACTTGACCTTGTTGGCGGTGAAGTATATGCTGTAGCACATCTTCTGGTAGTGGGGGTAGTTCTGCTTGGAGGCGCAGAGGACCTCGCTGAGGTAGTACACGGGGCGCTGGACCTGCAGTGTCTTGCCCTCCTCCGGCCACTCGACCACCAGAACGACGCTGATGACATGCGTGGTCGCCGCGATGTAGGCGATAAAGGGCTCCTTCTGAACCGCCACAACCAGGATGGGTGGGGTTGGTGAGGGCCCGCTTGAGGCCGTGGAAGGCCTCGTCCGCCTCGTCAGGCCAGTCGAACATGCCCGACTTCTTCATGAGGATGTGGCCTGGCTCGACCAGAGCCGTCTTCAGAAGGAGCCCGTAGAGGGGCAGAGCCTTCTCCCCCAGCCGGCTGATGAACCTTCTAAGGGAGGCAAGGTATTCGGTGAACTTCTGGACATCGCGGAGCCAGGTCGGCTTGTGCATGTGCTTGATCGCCCGGATCTTCTCGGGGTTAACTTCGATGCCCGAGCAGACATGAAGAAACCCAGGAGCTAGCCGACTGGGACGCCGACGATGCACTTCTCTAGGTTGAGCTTGATCTTGTGCTTGCATAAGTTCGCGAACGACTCCAGGAAGTCGTCGAGGAGGTTGAAGTGCTTCTTGGTTTTGATGACGATGTCGTCGATGTAGACGTGGATGTTCCTGCCTATCTGAGGCAGGAAACACTTCTGCATGCAGCACTGGAAGGTAGCACCTGCATTCTTCAGGCCGAAGGACATGGTGATGTAGCAATAGGCCCGAAAGGGGGTGATGAAGGGGGTCTTGAGCCGGTCCTCCGGGTCCAACTTGATCTGGTTGTAGCCAGAGTAGGCGTCCAGGAAAGACATCAGGTCGCAGCCGGCCGTGGGGTTGATAACTTGATCGATCCGCGTCAGGGCAAACGGGTCCTTGGGGCATGCCTTGTTCAAGCTGGTGTAGTCAATGCACATGCGCCAGGTGTTGGTTCTTGTTCAGCATGAGGACTTGGTTGTCCAGCCAGTTCGGGTGGAAAACCTCCATGATGAAGCCGGCTGCCAGCAGCCGGGCGATCTCTTCTCCTATAGTGCGCCACTTCTCCTCAGAGAAACGGCACAGGGGTTGCTTGACCGGTTTAGCGTCTGGCCGGACGTGAAGTTTGTGCTCGGCAAACTTCCTTGGAACACCCGCATGTCCTTGGGGGACCATGCAAAGATGTCCCGATTCTTATGGAGGAAGTTGACGAGCTCGCCTTCCTATTTGCTGTCAAGGCGAGAGCCGATGGTGACTCACTGCTCTAGGTTGGCCGGGTCGAGCGGGATGCGCCTAGTGTCTTTGGACGACTGGAATGAGGCCTCGCCGACCGACTACGAGGGGGGGGGGCATGGCCGTCCGGCTGGCAGCGAGGGCCACGAGCCAGTTGAGCTGTCGCTTCTCCTCCGCTATCTCTAGGGCCTCGGCCAGCCGGCTTCCATCCCGCGCGCACTCAATGGACATCTTGTAGTCGTCGGCGATGGAGATGATCCCCTTGGGACCCGACATCTTGAGCTTGAGGTAGGCGTAATGGAGGACCGCCATGAACTTGACGAGGGCCGGCCGGCCTAGCAGCGCGTGGTTGGGACTTGCGAGGTCCACCACCTTGAACCATACCGGCTCACGGCAGAAGTGGACGGGTCCGCCGAAGAGGATGTCGAGCTTGATCTTGCCAATGGGAGAGTAGGATTTTCCCGGGCACGATGCCGTGGAAAACCGTCCGGCTCGCCTGCAGATCTTCTACTTTGAGCCCCAGCTTTCGAATTGTGTCGAGGTAGAGGATGTTGATGCTGCTGCTGCCATCGATCAATACCCGCAAAAAGCGGCCGGTGTGCCTCTCAGAGGCGATGGTGGGGTCAAGGACCAGGGTGTAGCTACCGGGATTTGGCATCACGACTGGGTGGTCAGCCCGATTCCAAGCGATCAGCTTCTTCGACCAGTGCATGTACCGGGGAGTCGCGGGCATGGTGGCGTTTACCTCGCGTTGGAGCCGGCGCTGAGCATGCTTGTCCTTCTCTTCACCGGTTAAGA
Organism: Hordeum marinum; assembly: GCA_022496015.1. Lineage (NCBI taxonomy): Eukaryota > Viridiplantae > Streptophyta > Magnoliopsida > Poales > Poaceae > Hordeum > Hordeum marinum. The sequence goes on along the minus strand of CM039676.1, from coordinate 102,762,733 downwards.
CGACGTAGCAACCGTCTTAGTTGGGGAACTGGTCGAGCAGGCAACCGTCGTTCTGGGCCGGAGCCGGAGCCGGCGTCGGGGCGACAACTTGGGCCGATGCAGGGGAGGTCGAGCATTTGCTTGAACGTGAGCTTGGGCTGACAGGCAGCCTTGCCGGTGCGCTGACGCTGGCCAGCAGGCTGGACAACCGGCTCTTCTTTCATGATGGTGGTGACCTATTGGCTCCCGTAGCAGGAGTCCAGCTAGTCGTTCTTGCGCTTGTTGTTCTGCGGCTACCAGTTAGCGGCAGCTGGTCGCGACACAACCGGCGTTGGCGTTGCCTTGGCGGGCGGGGTCTTCTTGACCCAAATTGTGGAGTCGGCCATGGCATACTTGTCCGCCTTGGTCATGAGTTCTGCGAGCGTGGCCGTCTCAGAGCAGAGGGGCTTCTGCTTGAGGTGGGTGCTGTCGCGACAGCCTTCGATGAAGTACTGAATGGCTTGTACCTCATGCACTCCTTCACAGAAGTTGAGTAGTTCGGTCCACCGGGTGAGGTAATCGCGGAGGGCCTTGTCCGGCCCCTGAACGCACATGGCTAGTTCATGGGGGCGGCCGGGCCGCTTGTAGGTGCCCGTGAAGTTGCGGACGAATGCCTCTTCGAAGTCCATCGAGGTGTTGATGCTGCCGGCTGCAAGGCTGTTCAGCCAGGTGCGGACCGAACTGATCGGCATGAGGGGGCATAGCGGACGGCTACGCGCTTGTTCCCCCTGGCGATGCCGACCGCGATGGTGTAGTCGATCAGCCGGTCCTCGGGCTTGGCGGCCCGTTGTACTTTGGGGTATCATGCGGGAGCATGAAGCCGGACGGGAACGGGTCGTTCCGGATCCAAGGGCCAAAACACGCCGGGCCAATCGATCCCTCCTCCTCGAGGAGGGCCGACTGCGTGAGCCGTTCGATGCAGAGATGGGCGTCGTTTTCGCTATGGGGGACCCACGGCCCGAGTCGGGCCGCGAGGTCAGAATGGATTGCTGGCAGGACAAACCGCGCCGGCTCGTGCCGCCGATGCGGCATGTGCCTGCGGCTTTGCCGGCTACCGCCAGCCGACACCTCGTTTCGATGGTTGCTGTGAGACGGGTTGTTGCTACGCCGGCTGTTCACAGCCGGTTGCTCGTTCCCCGGTAGCTGGGAGCACTGGGGGTTGCTTGCCTTGGCCCGCCTGCCGGAGGCGCGAGGGGAGCAGGAGTACTGAGCCGGCTGACGGCCTGCAGTCCCAGTGCCCTCGTCCTCGGGTCGGGGACCTTCGGGGGTGGCCGCACCAGGGGCAAGCAGGTGTTGCTGTCCGTCGGTGGCGTCAATGAGGTCCTTGATGTGATGCTCACGGGCGGCACACTCTTCTCCCTCCAAGGTAGCCAGATCCTCGTAGGCTACCTTGGCAGCCCGCAGGTTTGCCGTGGGGGTGTCGTAGACGGGCATGTTGCCATCGAGGATTTCCGTGACCACGCAACCACGGTCTCGCACAGCCCCACGCCGTCTAGGCTCGATGCCAGCCGGAGTGAGACCATAGGCAGAGGCGTACTCCCGCTGAGTGGCCTCCATGTGGCGCCGCGTGGCCACGAGGGCACTGATGTCCTTGAACAGCAGGCGGCGAGCCACCTCCAGCTTGGCCGCGGCCACATCGGGGTTTGTCATCGGAGCGATAGGGGTGCTCAGGCCTCGAAGGGCCGCATCGAGCGGGTCAGAGGTGCCGATGTGGGCCATGGCGCTATCGGCCTCAGCCCGTGCCCGGCCAGACGAGGTGGCGGAGATAATGGCCATCACCTTGAAATGGAAGCAGTTGGAATTGGTCGCCATGAGTGCGCCCACGGCTGTGGGTGGGTCGATGCAGTCGACCACCTGGCTACGGTACTCGTCGACCGCGAGCGCGTCTGCGAGGCTCAGCTTGCTAAAGCGCTCGATGAGCGCGTCGATGTCGAGCCTGGGGTCAACAGCGTTGCCCGTAGGGCCTACCGGAGCAAGCCCCACAAGCCTGTGGTTCCGCCTGGACGCGCGACGGATGGGGGAGGTGGTGAAGGGTCCCGCCCAGAGCGTGACTCCGGCCGGCGCCTCGTACGGCCCTAAGGTGGGTGCCAACTGTCGTTGTTCTCTCACAACAGATGCCATGGGTAGGCTTATCGAAGGTGGTTGGGGCCGGAGGACGCTGACGGGCTCCGGGAGCGGGATTAGGCACAAACGGTGAGGGATGCACGACGTACCTAGGTTCAGGTCCCTCCATGGGAGGTAATACCCCTAGTCCTACTTGGTTTAGGTCGATAGACGAGGGAAGGTTATAATGGTGCTCCTGGAGCTGTATCTGGAGGTGGAAGAGGGAGCAGCCGGCTCCTCTTCCCTTATTATGCGGGTGAATGCGATGTGAAGTGTTCCCTCGAGTGTGTGTGCGTGTGAATCCTTCTCTATGCATGGGGGGCTCGATGGGTTTTATAGGCCAACCCCCCAGCTTACAATATCCTTAAAGTACTGAATGGGGGGACCCGGCTGGCAGCCTCTCCGGCTGGCCAGGGGGCCCACCAGTTGAGCCGTCTCATCGTCGGTAGGGTCCACCGGCTGCACGGTCCCATCGCCCGCTGGGGCCCGCCAGCCGGCTCTGCGATTGGCCCGCGCGCACCTGCTACGGCACGGGCCGCCCGAGCGGTGTCGCCTTGCGCCAGCCGACCGAAGTCTCCGGTATGGACGCAACACTGTAGCCATGCGGGGGAAGGTAATGGATTAGGTGGAGGTGTGCCGACACTGTTGCCTCGCCCGCAGGCGGTCATCCTAGGTCAGCGGTACGACCGACTGGATTGTAGCCATGCGCGCCCGCGTGCCAGCGGTCACTGTGGGCATGTTGGGGCCCGTCGTGGGTGTCTTGTCTTGTCGCTGTACCCGCCCATAGTGGTATGGGATGGAAGCTTGCTTGCCCGAGGGTCAACGGGAGAGCCGGTCTGGAGGCAACCAGTCGTGGCCCAGCTGGCCAGGGCCGAGCCGGCTCCCCGGAGAGCTAGCCACGAGCCAGCCGGCATGAGCCTGTCGGCCGTGAGGCCACCGGAAATGTGATTTTCTGTGAAGTAGGGGAGAGAACCCCGTTGCTTTAGCCTACCCAGGGTTAATAACCCCGTCAAGGCTCTTCTTACTCCTTATTCCTTGATCCATCACGATCTCACCCAAAACTTGAAAACTTTAATCACACAAAACTTGAGAAAATTCCCATGAGATCTGTTAGTATAATAAAGCAAATTAGCACTTTAGGCACTATTGTAAAGCCATTCATATTTTATTATTGCATTATATCTACTGTATTATAACTTTATCATGACTTATACCCCTATACAAACCGTAGATTCATCAAAACAAGCACATAATGCAACGAAAACAGAATATGTTTCAGACAGAAGAGTTTGTAGTAATCTGTACTCTACTCATTCTTATGGAACTCTAAATATTCTGCAAAATCAGGACAACGTAAATAATTCATATATAAATACTGTGTTAGAATTTCAGCTCAATATAATGTTCTGGTAAAAAATTAAAATTCTTGCACTGGGAACAAAGTTTCTGTTGCAGATTCATCATTGTTTCTACTCATCTTATGGATCATCATAAAGGCATTACTTGACACAAACACTAAATAAAACATAAAAACACAACCATAAAAGAATCATAATTTTTCAAAACACTCAAAAATATAAATTAAAAGATAAACATAATTTATTCATTGGGTTGCCTCCCAACAAGCGCTATCGTTTTACGCCCCTAGCTAGGCATAACGCATAGTTTCAAGTATTGTCATCTTTAGTTTTCACTCCATAAAGTCCCTCATGATTGATTCATATGGTGGCTTAATTCTTGTTCTAGGTAAGTGTTCCATACCCTTTCTAAGAGGAAACTAAAACTTAATATTGCCTTCTTTCATATTAATCATGACACCTATAGTGCGTAAGAACGGTTTACCAAGTATGATAAGACAAGACATATTGCAATCAATATCAATAACAATAAAATAAATGGGCACATAGTTCCTATTTTCAAGAATAAGAACATCATTAATTCTAACCAAAGGCTTTTCAATAGTAGAATCCGCCAAGTGAAAATTAAGAGAACATCCTTCAATATTGGTATGACCAAGCACACGACATAAAGATTTCAGAATTGTGGAAACACTAGCACCTAAATCACACGAAGCAAAACATTAATAATTTTGAATATTGACTTTAATGGTTGGTTGTCACTCATCATGCAATTTTCTAGGGATTGAAATCTCTAACTCCAACTTTCTTTCTAAGGACTTCATCATGGCAACAATGATATGTTTAGTAAAAGCTTTATTTAGTTCATAAGCATGGGGCGAATTTATCATAGATTGCAGGAAAGAAATACAATCAACCAAGGAGAAACTCTCATAATTGAAGTCTTTGTAATAAAAAATAGTGGGCACATCACTAGTTAAAGTTTTGACCTCTCCAAACCAACTTTTATCAAAATTTTCTCTCTCCAAATCATTGGGACGCCCTCTAACTAAAGTTGACTCTTCTTCAGTCCTAATCACTAGAAAACGCTTTTTCGATAGGCACCACCAGTGCCTAGTCGGAATCCTCGTCTTCGCTCTTGACGCTCCGAGGGCTCCCGTCACTGTCACTCCCACCGGACGAGTCAGAATCACTTCCACTTTCGCTGTGGGGACCCCGACTTATAAGTCGTGATCACCAAATGTACGTGCATAGTGATCCCACAGATCAATGCTCACTGAATACACATAAGATGAATAACAAGAGTCTTACATCCATTACATAGCATTTGTGCTCAAATATGGCCTTTATGGCCAAGTCCTCATAATCTCGAAGCGGAAATCTTCAACGATAGCGTGAACCCATGCCATCTGCCTTAACCCTACAGGCATTCTGAATGGGAAGTGTGAACCCATGTTCCTCACCAAGGTAATCTTCATCATAACCTAATCTTTCATGGCTGGCCAATAAAACTAGTGGCAAGCCAATGAGTACTTTGAATGTACTCGCAAGCAACCCATGTTTGGAACAAGGTTCAACAAAGCATGATATAGGACTAAGTAGGTAATTTTGCAGAAAGCTAATTTTGAGTGCAGTGACATGGTCAACTAACTTATGTAAGCATGCATCAACAGTTGGCAGATATCCATATGAACAAGTTATAGATATCATCATAAGCAAGGGGTTGAACATCTCATGTTCAGTCATCACGTCAAGTCATCTGACTTAACTCGAGTATCATCTTTGTGTCATCCACACCCACACACACACAAGTTTAGTGAACACTGGACTTAGCACAAGAGCGGTCATCCAAGTGTCCTTGACCGTGGACATGGCTATTCGAATAGTTTTACACTCTACAGAGGTTACACACTTTACCCACAAGACTCGAGGAACTTCCATGTCATCCACGACTCGCGGTATATAACATACTCGAGGTATGCACCCGAACGATGCCTTTCCCCTGATGATACTAAACAAAGAGTCCACTCGATTGGTACCCAGCCCTCATGATGTACATCATACGAGCCTCGTTCCAGATCGTACCATCCATGAAGGGAGAACGCATGATCGTCCTTACCGACACGACCCCGTATCAAGAGTGACCACGCCACTCCCGCCACTAGTAATACATGCTATATGCTAGTACCCATCAAAGTAATCAACAAAGACCTATAAGGGTTATCATGGTTGTACATGTAAGGTTGGAATAACGGTTGCAGCTTACACCAATCCGTTTTCGAAATCTACACACACTCACTTGCTCTGGTACACCACTTCTTTATCAAGTGGCTACCTAGCTCATCATCATCTCCCCCGGGCATTAGTGGCACCCGATGGGTTTTTTGAGAAGTCTTTGAAATCATTTCTGTTTCCATCACCATGCATATTCCCATCCCACTTGCGTAGCAACTACTAGCAACCTAACTACTCCCACCTACACAACCCTCATAAGGAGGTAGGGTCATGCACGATGCAAGTATCAATGGTAAAAGTATCAGGGGCATCCCATCGTAGTGGTCACCGCATCAATATGATCAACACATCGAAAGAAAATGCTATATGACATGCATAAAAATGGTTTCTTAACATGGTCAAAGGGCTGCTTGCCTGGTTAAGCAAAGTCTTCGATGTCTTCATACACTTCTCGTCCAATCCGAGCACTTCGTCTACTTCATCAACTATCTTTGGAAACATCCGCAATAAGCAACACACCAAGCAGACAAATAAAAGTTCTCTATAAATAGGAGTCTTATATTTATTGGACCTTTCTGGTCAAAAGAAAAAAAATACCAAAAATGGCTCTACTGGAGTTCGATTAATGATGATTTTTAGAATGGTGGAAATGGAGGTATTGATGACCTTATGACAAGTCTATAGAAAATATTCTGACAAAAATAGGTGAATGCACCCATCAAATAGGGCATGATTTTAGAAACATGTGGGAAGTGGTTTCACTGTATTTGGAGTTAGTATGAATATCCTATGATTTTCCTAAGATGGATTAATGGAAAAAGGTGCTATTTATTTGGTCAAGCACAATAGGGGCATGGTAAAATGTTCAACATGGCTTAAATAAATAGGAAATGATATTTAGGACATCTGGGATTTTGAATCACTCCATTTGGAGTTGATTTGGATTCTCTATGAATTTTGAAATGGTTTTTTTTTCATAGTTCAATTTCAATTTTGAATTTGAACTCTACAGGAAGATTTGCAGGAAAAATGTGCATTGCACATATTTGGATAGATCTTGATTTTAGGGACACCTAGGAATTTGAATTACCAGATTTGGAGTTCAAATGAATTTATTAAACATTTTTGAACTACACTGATAAAACAAAAAGAAAACCCCCTCACCTAAATGGGCCACGAGGCGCACTAGGCGAGGAATGGCTACTGGGCCAGCCCAATAGCACAGTTGTGCCCGCGCACCTGCCACGCCGATGGCGTATTCCACGGGATATGCCTTCGGTTGAAGGGAGGCGCACTCGGGCGGGGGCGTCTCTACTTAACGGGGGGGGGGAGCCACTTATAGGCGAACCCCACCGGTAGGTCCTCCCCTTCCTCCTGCTCGAAACATAGGAGCGGCAGGGAGACCGGTCGAGCTTGCGCTGGTGCCCCGTCCCGGTGGCACAAGCCACCTCCGGCGGCGCTACGGCCACTGGAGAGCCCGGGGCGGTGAGCAGCTCCTTCCTGAGCTGTTCCTAGGCCCTGGGGAGATCGGGGCTGCGTGCAACCCCCACCATGGCGGAGGAGGCCGTCGACCACAGTGGGCATGACACCACTATCATGGAGAGAAGGGGAAGGGAAGCAGGGGGCTTCCAGTGGCAAATGACGGTGCTATGGTGGAGCTTTGAGGGGAGAACAGAGGTGGGGGAGCTCGAATTCGAGCAAAGCCGAGGTGGAGCCAAGGCGGCCATGGAGGAAGGGGCCGAGCTCGAGAACTCAGATGGTCCTGACCGGGGGACTCCTAGGGGCTAGGGGTGCGACATTGCACGCGGGAGGTTGCTTGGGGAGGGGTAGAAGTAGAGGGCGACGAGGGGAAGCTCGGGATTGCCTCGGATGTGCTTTGGGCACGGCGAGCATGTGTGCCCGAGTGGCTTTGGAGCTTTCTTGCCATCGGAGAGAGGTGTGAGAGGCAAGGAGGGATTCCCTGGCGCGTGAGGATGCTCTGCAGAAGCTGGTCGCGAGCTACAAGACAACTCTTGTCGGCAAAGCACCATTTTTGCATGTCTGTTGCGTGGTCACCACGCTAAGGCATGTCTAGGGCATCTTTTTAGTCGGACAAAGTTGTCTGGGGTGTGGGGCACATATGTAGGAGAGCAATGGTGGAGTTGCAAAGGAATTTGAGCTGGCTGGGATGGGTTTTTACTGCTGGCAAGGTTGCAGCAACAAACTTGGGGCTTCTCCAAGGTGTTTTTACTGTGGTCCACTTGGAACAAAACCATGTCAAGTGGCCTCCAGTATGGAAGGACTACATGTCCACCAAGTTTCAAATCAGGGAGAAAAGAGGGCAAGGCACTTGTAATACAAAGCTAGATTTATTTCCCTAATTTGGTTTTAGATGATTTGCTCATATTTTCCACATGAGCATGCCATCTGTAGGTTTGGATTGATGCAATAGAATGAAAATTAAGTTTTGGCATGGTCTGGGGGCATCTGCATGTACTGAATAATGGTGGAGTGGAAGAAGAGGTCTTGCTAAGGGTGAAACCGGATCGGATTTGGACGGATAATGGTCATACCATATCCTATTCCATATTTATTTTCGGATTCGGAAGCGGGACGGATGCGGATTCGAATACCGGATTATGTGGATGCGGACACCGGATTATGCGGATTCGAATACCGGTACGGTAACGGAACAGACTCGGTTGGAAGCGGACAAAAATACTAGGACAATAAGAAACATCCTCAAGTCTACAACAATACACAAAAAGGCCACAAATGGTTAACTGTACGTAACTAACATAGCTAACAGTACGTAACCTAGACACCTAGGACCTAGCCATCCATCGCTCTATCAAAATAACATCCACAAGTACACAAAAATACGCAAAAACAGCCTCAAATAATATGTCACTGGTTTTTTAGGGAAATAATACGTCACTGGTTAACAACACTTAAGCTTTTTTTGGAGGAAGCACGTAATAACATAGCTAACAACCACATCCATCCCGTGCCATCCATTGCTCTATGCCTTTTTTGGGCTGAGATTTTTAATTGTTCTATCCATATACAAATAAGTGCTTGCCTATTAAATAACTTTTTTTGAGGGAGCCTATTAAATAACTAAGTGCTTGCCTATTGTCTCAGCCCATTAAATAACTAAGTGCTTGCCTATTGGGTCTCTAAAGGCTGGCAGCCCGTGGACCACATATGCTCTGCCTGCTGCATTTGCACGACAGCGAATTGGCTGCCAGGACCGTTCAATACTTTAGTCCCACCTCGCTTGCACAAGCGCATGAGACGTGGAGTGGATTTTTTTCAGAACTAGTACCAAAAATACACCAAATTTGAAAATCGTATGTCGGAAATGGAAAATAGCAAAACTGGCACCCTGTCAGCCACCACCAGGCCGAAGAGCCACCTGTTGGCCACCACTAGGCCGAAGAGCCCCCGGTCGGCCAATGAGAGGCCGTAGGGTGGCCTGTCAGCCAGAGGGAGGCCTAAGAGCCCCCTGTCGGCCAGTGGGAGGCCAATGGTCCCCTCGATAAGGCCGAGGAGTGTTTTCTTCCTCCTCTCACCACTCGTTTGACCCTCCCCCGTCTAGTAGTCTACCCCTCTCCACCTCTCACTCCCGTTGCTCTCCGGTGCTTCCACCGCCTCGCCGATCTCTTATCTCGACCATCCATTTTGTTATCCTACTCGCGTAAACAATAGACCAGGGCGCTCTCCATCGGCGTACGGTATTTTTTTTGGCTTCCAACTTAATCGAATGCGAACTCTCAAGTTGGTAGTGGATTTAGTTCTTATTGGTCACCGTCCGTCTGCAGGTAAATGACTTGCCCATTTTGCCGAGCTCTAGGTGGCCCTTGTGCTGCCGTTGATTCCGGTGCGTCTGTATTTACTGTGGTGCTGGATCGTCGATGCTCAAGACGTGTTGTAAGATTCTATGTCTTGATTATCTGACTGTGGCATATCCGAATGCCTTTGTTTATATGATTATGATGTTTGCTTCCATTCTTGTTGTAGTATGTTCCGTGCAGTGTTAGATCACATCTTGCTCGGTACATTGAGGAGTGCAGAGCTTTAGCTATTCAGAGAGGTGACACAGATATTGATCTTGCACTGCAGAACAGTGAGGGTAACTTATACCATGTTATATTTACACATGGTAGGATGAACAGTAAATTCCATGGTCCTTCGTGGGAGGAACTTGTGATTGATTATGGTTTCTGCAATAGTGACATGATGACTGTTATGCTTGAGCACTATGGAACTTATATTAGTGTCGAATTTCATCGGGATGGTGTTATGTTGTTTACTTTACCCATGTTGGTAAGATATTTGTTTGACTGATTTTCAGATTTGTTTCATCTTATACGTTTTGCTATTCATCTCAGTTAGTGAAATCATTTTGTTGTAGCTCTTGAGGATCTGAGTGAAACTCAGAGGGAACTTGTTGACATCTGTTTTTATAGTCGTGGTGTCACTCTGAATTATCATCAAATGTATGTCATGTCGCGGCAGCTCTTTGATGACAACTACATACCGTGTACTCCTTTTGTTCATAGGATGGATCGCATGAATGTTATTTCTCAACATATGGTAAGCTTTGGTTTCTGGTTTTTATTATTTGTTTGTTCTTTGCTGGTTCATAGGATGGATCATATAAGTTGCTTGTTTTTGTCAGGTTATCCCTACCATGGTTGTCAGGAGTTTGATGGAATTTGTGGCTATTCCGAGGACTGGTTCTTTAACTCTTGAAATTACTTTGGATTCAGAAGATGATGATATATTTGTGAGCATTCCTTGTTCCTACTTCATTGGCTTGGGTGATCGAATGGTGTTGAAGAAGGAAGGTTTCGGTAATTTTCTGCTGGCATCGTCTATTGAAGTCAACAATTTGGTGCTCGTAACATTCAAACAGCATGAACAGGAGCTAGCTGTTGTTTTCAGCTATCTGCCATAGTGAGAAAGAAAGAAAGGGCTCGTGCAGCCCAGGCAGCAGAAAAAGCTGGAGATGGAAAAGGAAAGTATCCACGTTGGACTCAGTAAATTTATATTCTTGTAACTCAATTTTAGCAAGTTGTATCTTAATTTCAGCAAGTTGTATCTTAATTTCAGCAAGATGTATCAAAATTTCAGCAAGCCGTACTATTCCCGTTTTTATTTTCCGCCATACTGTGCCTCCACCCTTTTCCCACCTTTCTCTGCTGCCACTTTACTTTCCGCCATTCTCTCCCACCATTCTCTCCCGCCATTCTCTCCCGCCATTTTCTCCCACCAAGTATTCCCGTCAAATTTTCCCGCCCGATTTCCCACCATTTCTTTTGTCATCTGCCTATAAAAGGAGGCATTGTATCTGCCTTCCTCCATCGGCCACCAACACTAGAAAAAACCACTCCGGTAGTCATTATGACTTTGCCTTGTTCGGACTAAAGCATTAGCCTAGAAAATGGAAGAGTGCGAAGTTGCCTCGGGGGGTGGAAGCAGTTCGTTGTTGGTGCGGGGATCTCTGCAAGGTGAAGGAGGTGACGGATTTTTCAGATTGGTTGGGCATGAAGTTTTTCATGTGCGCTAATTATGAGGAAGATCCACCCGTGCGTCCTTTTCCGTACATCATGCCTCCGGTATGTTTCAGTCACCCAGAATAAACACGTTGTTGATATTTTTGTTGATTTGTTTTTTATTTTCCTGTTTCTTTTGTAGTCTCCTCCGCCCCTATGCCGGTACTATCGTTGGATAGAGACGAAAATGCCGGACTGGGCGGTGACTGAGATTCGTGAAAGAAGTCGTCTTGCATGGGCAAGTTTGGACTTGGAGGAGCGCCTCGAGAAGGCGGCAACAGAGGAGAAAGCAGAGCAGGAGAGAGCTTGGCAGGAGTACTGTGTGGAGTAGAGGGCTTTTCTTGCTGAGATGAAGAAGAAAAACCAAGAAAACCAACTTCGACTGGCAGAGGTCTACCGGGAGCGAGAGGAGGCCCGTGAGGCTGAGAGGCAGAGAAAGAAAGGAAGGGCTCATGCAGCCCAGGCAACAGAAGAAGCTGCATATGGAGAAGGAAAATATCCACGTTGGACTCAGTAGATTTATATTCTAGTAACTCAATTTCAGCAAGTTGTGTCTTAATTCCAGCAAGTTGTATCTTAATTTTAGCAAGATGTATCTTAATTTCCGCAAATTGTATCTTAATTTAGGTGAGAAGCGTGATACTTGCCTCTTGTGCAACTGCATTGGTTCTCTCCCGCCACTTTCTCTCCCACCACTTTCTCTCCCGCCAATTTCTCTCCCACCACTTTCTCTCCCACCATTGTCTTTCCCGCCTTTCTTTCCCGCCACTTTCTCTCCCGCCTATGTAACCACATTCGCAGTAAGGAGGGTGAGCAGGCCCTTCCTTTCCCTTTCGCTCCGCCATACTTCCGCTCTCGCCATCCTTTAGTGGAGATGTCTCATCCTCCTCATCCTCACTATCCTTTTGATCATAGTTTTCACAAGGGTATGTATGACCGCCTTCTTCGTCTGGCTACAAATTTCAATATGAATGATAGAGTAGTTCCATGGGAGGAACTCATTAGTAGTGACTTCATAATGAATGAGTTGGCTCACCAATTATCTAGGAGTGGGTGGCCTCCAAGGACTTTTGAGGAGATAAGGAAAGAACTTCTGAGGTTGCACGCCAGATGGCAAAAGCAACTGCACACGGGTGATGCTTATCTCAGGATTGCTGTGAATAATTCAGGTTTATGGTCAGCAGAAAGTGAGGACGAGGACGACCTCTTCATGCCGAGCAGCAAGGTGAAGAGTTTTGCATCGAAGGGCAAGAGTTTTGCATCAACGAAGGGGAAGAGTTCTACATCAACGAAGGGGAAGAGTTCTGCATCGACGGAGGACGAAGACGACGTCTTCATGCCGAGTACCAAGGTGAAGACGACCTCATCGTCGAAGGGCAAGAGTTCTGCAGCGAGAAAGGGGAAGAGATCTACATCGACGGAGGATGATGATGATGCATTCATGTAGTACTATTTTCTATAGTGATGTTTTCTGTAGTGTTGTTTAATTAAGTTGTAACGTTTAATTCAATTGTAACATTTAATTCAGTCTTAACGTTTAATTCAGTTGTACTGTCTAATTCATTTGGACGCATTTGGTTAGCATCACTGTTGTTTTCTCTCCAAACCAAATAAGTCTCAACCATAAATATGTCGCATACATGAATATGTCCGATACATAGAGGCTACATATGTATCATACATGAATATGTCCGATACATAGAGGCTACATATGTCTCATACATAAATAGATAGTCACGTGTATGACCATATCACTGCTGGGGACGGCAACAAATCTTGGGCTTCCTTGGACGTGGACCGGAAGGCGATAAGCGCTGAGGCGGTGGACGAGTGTCATGATGACCACAACCATAGAACACCTCATCCGTCGGTGTTTGTGTCTCCTGCGTCGATGGTGGTGGTGGAGTGGCAAGAACTGTCTCCGAGATACCGTAGGTGCATGCAGCACGATCTTCGCTTGAAGACTCTTCAACCTTGTTACTGCATCTCGCTGTGGGATATTTTCTCCGCTCTCAAAGCGGTCCACTAAAGCGGTAACCTCCTCTAGCGCCTGAGTTCCCAATTCACCCTGTAGGCAGAAAGTTAACAATTGTACATATTCATGTATAGGGAAAACATAGCATGTGAGAAAAACTTAGGACATACCGTGTGGTGTCTGGTTCCCACAACTGAGGCAGTTGGGAACAGATCGCTGGCGAGAGGAACTGGGATATGATCCGGAGCAGATGATGGAACCAAGTAGATCCTCGTGCTCTGTCTGTAATGCTTCAGATACAACCCGAACTTGTCCCAGTCGAAGACACGAACTTCATCCCATATATTTGTCGGGGCAGTACTCCATTCCTCGAGGTAAGGTCTGATGTGGCGAAACCAAGAAGCCTGGGTCATGTTTCCTCCTACGTGACTGTACCTGAGATCGAAATGCACGTTACATGATTATCTATAATTAGAAAACGGGCATGCATAGATGCTAGCCAACTAGTTTCCACCTCCAAAGGTCCTATGGCAGCACTGACCAGAGGTAATCCCAACAAGTAAGACATGTCCTGTATAGTAGGAGCCATCTCTCCCCAGGGAAAGTGAAACATATGTGTCTCTTGTCTCCATCTATCTACTAAGCAACTAAGGAGTAACCTGTCGTAAGAGAAGCGTGATACTTGCCTCTTGTGCAACTGCATTGGTTCACCTGCGTCATCCAAGTCCGGGTGATCAACCCACTCATCCAAAGTACCCTCAACCAGTCGTGCCAAGGGTAGAAGTCCAGCCCAATTCAATCTACAAAATAAACAGAATGTAGCTTACAATTAGCTTCTATCAAAACGATGTCGAACGTAGTAAGTGATTATACCGACACATACCTATCAACCATGCAGGGTGTCATCCAGTTAGACTTTGGGGTGCGAGTGATCAACACGTCTAAGTTCGTGCCCGATTCCGTAAGTGCGCCTCAGTGCCCTCTATCGATATTACCATTAAGCATCGGATACGAAGCCATATCTGCAATTTGAACATAGTACACACATATTACAAAAAATAACATAGATGTTTCCATATTACAAATAAAAACATAGTCTCACATATAACAAATAAAAACTTAGTCTCACATATTACACATTAAAACAGAGTCTCATATATTACACATTAAAACATAGTGCACACATATTACAAATAAAAACATAGTCTGACATATTACAAATTAAAAACACAGTCCCACAGATTATGTAGCTTCTGAGTTATACATTCCTCGTCCGCCCCTTCGGCCTTGAGAGCCACGTCCACCACGACTGCCAGGACCTCCTCTTGCAACTGTTGTTGCAGTCATCGATGTGGAAGCACTCGTTGATGTGGAAGCACCGTCTTTCTTTAGGTCAGGGCAATATTTCATCCTATGCCCATAAGCCACGCAGAGCAAACATTGCCTGGTTGCTCCACCAGCTTCAGATTGTTCCATATCGTTTCGTATGCGCTATACCTTATGCCTGCCCCTGCTAGTTCGCCATAGTGCAGGACCCGGGATGTATACTCTATCACCATTGTTTACCTTGTTGAAATTGCTGACGACTCTAAACCCTATCATCTCACCTGTCCAGACATTGAGTACTGCCTCCTTTGAATAGTATGGAGACATGAAGGAGATAGCGTCCAACTGAACCTGGCCACAGGCAGCCAACATATGCGAGCAAGGCAGGTGCAATAACTGCAGTTTGTTGCATGTACACTCACAAGTTGGATAAAATTCTGCTCCAATTTTAACCTCATGCGTCTTCACCTCATTTGGAAAACCAAAACCATCAGTAGGAAGCTGGACCTCATACCTCCTTTCCTTATTACCTATGAGTGTGATGGTGTGCTTTTTTGCTTTCTTTATCTTCTCAGCCATGTACTCGATGACACGGCTACAATAAGGAGTGTTCTGATTATCTACAATATGCTTCCTTGCTAACTCATGCCTTTCTCTGAAATATCTCACACTGCCATGGAATACACCCTCCACAATAGCTGTCAATGGCAATGCTCTATTCCCTCTGAGTACAAAGTTATAGATCTCTACAAGATTGGTTGTCATGTGGCCGTACCTAGCTCCATGGGTGTCATGCAACAAAGACCAATTCACTGCAGGCTCTTTCTCTATCCACTCAGAAAAATTCTTTATTGCTCTGCCCTTCTTTCTCTTAGTATTAGGAGGGTCAATTGCTGGCAAGTCACAAAGACCAACTGGCTCCTCAAGCTCCACAATGAGTGCTGTTAATTTAACCTGGTCTTTTTCCATTTTCTTCCTAGCAACGACCTGCTTCTTAGTGAACTCATCTAGTTTTGACCAAATAAAGTCGTATTTGCGCCGCTGGTTCTGCTTGCATAACTTTTTGAACAAGTTCATCAAACGTTTGTTCTTGAACTATGAGAAAAAATTAGCACCCAGATGGCGCATGCATCACCGGCTTTGCAAGTCCTTCCAAGGTGTTGGCTCGTCAGCAGTTGGATTACTCAGTGTCTTCACGACCTTCAATATACCGGGATGTCTGTCATGAATGAGACACACATTTGATCGGTCCTTCACGATCGCAATTTTAACTTGCCGGAAGAACCATACCTAGCTCGGAAAGTTCTCACCCTCCACAAATGCCATGGCTAGTGGTATGATTTGGTTGTTCCCGTCCACACCAATAGCAGTCAGGATTTGCCCTTTGTACTGACCAGTCAGGAATGTACCATCCACAAACATCACAGGAGGACAATGCCTGAAAGCTTTGATGCACATACCGAAAGAGAAGAATACTCGTTTCAACACCTTGTAATCTGGTATACTATCCAACCTCGTGTGCTGAATGTGAACATAAGTGCCGGGATTCCTCTCCTTCAGTATGTCAAGGAGACGGACAACATTATCATAGGAGTCGAAGAACGTCCCAAACCTCTCCTCCATAGCCTTCTGCTTAGCCCTCCAAGCCTTCCCATATGGAATGTCATACTTCTATCTGACCTTCACTGCTGTCTGGATGTGCTTTGCGTCCATATCTTTCTTCGTCACTATCTCAGTATACATGAGTTGCACTATGAGAGTTGAAGTAAGGTTTGGATGACGAACCAACATGTTTTTCCTAACACAATTATGCGTGACAACATTTGTCACAACCCAGTGGATGTTATACTTTGCCACGTGGGCGTGCACCTTCGCAAGACAACCTGATTCAACACACTTCACGGTATATTTTATTGGACTAGATATGTGTGTCCGAAAAACCCTCTACGTAGACATAGCCCACTTTATCAACGCATACTTCATTTTCTTCTTTGTGTCAAACATAGCCCCGATCTGGACTTGGTTCAGATTATATTACCATGGAGTCTCATGGCCATCATTGATAGCAAAGCCGGCAGATATGTTCTGCTCCCAGGCAGCAGGAATTGGTACCTCCTCCTCATCCTCGGAATTTTCAGAATCAAGTTCCTCTGCAATCCCATCCTCGTCCTCTTCCTCCATCACCCTCTGCATTTCCTCGCCTTCCTCATCCCCATCAGTAACACCAGAGGCAGCTAATACTACCGATTGAATACTCTGGCCAGCAGCATGACCACTAACATAATCTGACTCATTGTCGGCTTGGGTAGCATTCACATCCGGTGGCTGTGACCCGGATACATAAATCTCGTTATCCACTTGACTACTCTGGCCTGGTTCATACCCCATGGTGGGTGGTACGATGTTCTCCTCCTTCGCCACTGGTTGCACTAGGGCATAAGGATGGATTCTTCGGTCTCTGCAATGACTTAACAGAGACAACCAATGCTGGCTCCTATCTATCGGAATCAAATCCCACTTGACATTTTTATAGGATTTGATCCACAAGGCATGAATACTGACGGAACAAACTTCAGGATCCAGGCCAAAACTAGTAGTCAACCAGTGCTTCAACTGCCTAATGTCCAGTCTGTCTGGGTCTGAAAGTGTCATCTCGCCTGTTTTAAACTTGCTAAGATCAACCCCCAACTCATTATATCAAACATTACCAGGGCCGAATACACAGTCAAATTTACGGATTCAGACATTTTAACCTGTTAGACATTGCCAGCTTCTCATTATTCGCAACGAATAAATCAACACTAAAATAAAACGTACACTAAAATGTACCTACGTATTCTAAAAAAAACTACACTAAAATTAACTTCACAAAAATAAACCGACACTACTATGACTACACTAACTAAACCTACACTCGGAAAACAGACACTAAAACGTACACTAAAATGTACCTACGTATTCTAAATAAAACTACACTAAAATTAAATTCACAAAAATAAACCGATACTAATATGACTACACTAACTAAACCTACACTCCGAAAACACACACTAAAATCACTACACTAATACAAGTAACCTAAACTAATTTTACGTACATTTAAAAAACTAACAAAAAACTAACCTAAACTAACAAAAAAATGTATACCTTTGACGCATGAGTGCCCTTCTTCTTCCTCTCCACCACTCCACCTTCTCATCAACAACACCTCCACCACCACACCATGTCTCCTCCAAACGAACAACACACTACCACGTTGCAAAAAATGAAACCGTAGGGAGGGGGAGTCGAAGACGATCTATTGTTTAATCGGATTGAAACGGAAAATGGGCGGAGGGAAAGGGAGATCAAGGGGGGGATTTTCGGCCAAGAACCACGAAGAATAGAGGAAGCTGGAGGAAGAAGAGGAGCTGGCCGCGTCGGCCTTATCCAGGGGCTCTTCGGCCTCCTGGCGGCCGACGGGCGCTCTTCGGCGTGGCGTGGGCCGACGGCCCGCTCTTCGGCCTGCCCTAGGCCGACGGGCCCTTTTCGGCCTGCCTTAAGCAGACGGGTGCCCGGCCGGCCCAACTAAGGCCGACAGGGTGCTATTTTTGGTATTTTTTCAACTGCACCAACTGTTTTCAAATTTGATACAAATTTCATAATAGTTTTGAAAAAAATTCCATGGAGTGCTATTATAAAAGAGGCTGGGAGGCAGGAGTCACAAACCAGGGAATGCACTGAGCTACGCACGCATGCTGCGGGTTGAGAGATTCTTGGCTTTAACCAAAAAAATGGTTAGTTGTGGGTCATTTTTGGGTTGGCCGCATGGTCGGCCTGACTTAATTTCGGATAATCCAAAATAGTTAGACCGGTTAATCCGATTGCAAAACCGGACAATCCGGTATCTGACGGTTAATGCCTGTACTGTATCCTATTTTGGATATGGTTTAGGTATCCGTTATCCGGTTCCATATCTGGCGGATATCGTTTTTCTCTTTCCATATCCTGTCCAACCGGTTTTGGATCCGGATTTGGTCTGGATACTATCCTATCCGGTTTAACCCTAAGGTCTTGCCATGGTAAAAATAGAGGGAAATTGGGGGGAGTTATCCCAATAATTGATCAGAGGGCATGACCAAGTTACTAGAGGTAAAATGAGGTTAGAATATGCTGTGGTAAAAAGTTGGAGGCAAGGGGAATCTACTTGGGTTAACTTTGCTTGTCCACTAGTTTATGACTGAAGGTGTTTGATGCTGTTCTAGGGCACCTAGGTGTATCCAATGGCCCTGAGATTTACCAGGGGTAAATGGTAAGTCCATTTGGTCCTGAAGAAAGTTTACAAGTTTGGAGGTGATTTGAAGAAAGTTTGCAATGTAAACTTGGTAAACCCTATGATTCAACATAATTAGGTTTCTGTAGATCGAGTTAGGTTAAACTAATCAGCTTGATGCACAACTTGCTGTAACATCATTATTTAGGGATTAGTACATGTCGACAAGGTTTGGGGTCAATAGGAGAAACTTCACAATGTAAAGTTGTTCAAATTTGATTCTAGACACAGAGGGTATTGGAATAATTTAGTGAAGCAAAACAATTTAGATTGAGATGAAACTTGGTAAGATGATCACATATGTCATATATGACAGGCTAGAATTTTCCTAGTATTATTTGAGAATATTTCTTATAGAAACATTTCAAAACCTTGAAACAGACATAAATGGTTTTGGAGGGTTTAGTCCAATATTTTGAATAGGACCATGTGTTGAAATTCTCATATATGGAAAATATATGTCCACTGAGTCGTCCCAAATTTTCTCAAGAATTTTAAAAGCTTTTAACTAATTGCCACACATAAAATACCATTTCTAGCCTTCAGAAAAAGCCTTTAAATAAAATGGCATGATAATTTAAAAAAAATAATATTTGGTGTTTTTGGGAAGTCACATATATAGTAGGTTTCAAATAAATCCTTTTGGGAAAAAATCCACCCAATTTGAGGACTTGTAGTACAAACCTTAGTTTTGGGTTTTTGGAAAATCTAAATTGAATAAATGCTTTTTTGCCAAAATAATAGTTTATAAAAATATTTTTATATCCTATACATATGGTATGATCATTGTACAAGAGTTTGGGATCAAGGAAAAGAGTTCTTGAGGGTAGGAGTAAGTTTTATGAGTATAGAGCACGCGCAAGCAATCAAACAATCAACAATCCAGTCAAACAGCACAAGCACACAAAAAGATTCAATTGGTACTAATTTTTGAGCTATGTTCACTTAATAACATGAGGTAAAACACAGGGTGTGACAGACCTACCCCCCTTACAAGAATCTCGTCCTCGAGATTCCTAGGCTAGGCGTAGGAGAGATGTGGAAATTCAGAGGTGAGGTAGTCTTCACGTTCCATGCTGCTTCTGCTCTAGTGTGTCTGTCTTCCTGGATCTTGATGTGTTTGATTATATAGCATCACGTGCATTGTTTGTCTTTGTGTGGGAGGTGAATCGGGTCTTTGTAGTGTGTTAGGTGTGACTAAAAGTCAAGGGCTTGGCGAACAAGGTTTGAGCAAAGGTCTGGCTTGCGTGTGTATTCCATAGTCATAATAAGGGCAAAGTAGGGCATTTACGTGCTGGTACAAATGTCCTAATGTCGGTTAGTGACATCTGGATGTCTCGTGCTTAGACGAGAAGGGTCAAGTTCTTGGCGTATTTTCATTGTGAATGGGAATCGTCGACTCCGTTGGAGCAGTTGATCTTCTGACGCTCGTGGTCTTTAATAATAAGTACGTCGAAGTTTGTCGGCGTAGGCTTCTAGTCAAGACCTTCTTCTTGAGTAGTTGCCCAGGTACGTTCTTCATCCAACATTGGTCGTTAGTCTTCATTGTTGCAAATGCATGTTCCTCACGGCTGTTCTAGTGTCTAGTCTACTTGTCTCTCCACAGTCATTTGTGGTAAGGTCTTCGAGGGTCCCCAGATGAGCTAACTACCAAAAGTATGGGCCAGACATCCGATCCTCAAGGTCTGGGGCTTGGCAAGCGGGGTGGTCTACCTTTGACAGGTGGTTCACCATGATCCAGTAAGGTTCTCACTCATGATTGGATCGAAAAGGGGCAAAAATGAAGTTATGACAATTGTTCCACTCCGTTCCAAGCATCAGAAGGTAGTAGGGATGTCATGCTCAATGTACACCATCAAAGTGGTGGAGTGAGGGGGGGGGGGGGTGCATCAGCCCCTCGGCTCCTTCCTAGTCAGGAACGGATAGGTGATTGCTAAGATAAGGGGCTACGTCATCCTCTTGATGTCGAAGAGCTTCATCGTACTTGGACGTCGGTGCTTCTTGACACAATCTTGCCGATGAAGTTGGCAGAGGAGTGGTGGCTGACTTATCTTGCTTCATCTTGTTTGTCGGGGTTTCTCGACCGTAGTGGTTCTTCATCTTGCTCGGGCAAGAAGGTCTTCTACTGTAGGGAAGGTACTACAAGGGTGTCATGCCCAAGATGCGACCCTATCCTTATTTTGGCTCGAGGGCCTCGACAGGGATAGGAGCACATGTCATTGTGTTGCAAGAATGTATATCATTACAAGTACATGTACAGAAGAGATGAGTATATGGAATTGGCTTACACTCGCCACAAGCTAGAACAAGATCACATCAATACAACAACATATTCAAACATCATACAGAAGAGCAGGGTCCGACTACGGACGAAAACGAACGACAAAATGACATCCATCCTTGCTATCCTAGGCTGTCGCCTGGAACCCATCCTAGATTGATGATGATGATGAAGAAGAGCTCCAAATCAAACAAGCGTTGCGCTCACGTCAAATCATTGCATTACCTGTACCTGCAACTGTTGTTGTAGTAATCTGTGAGCCATAGGGACTCAGCAATCTTATTACCAAGGGTGTCAAGACTATTAAAGCTTAATGGGTGAGGTATGGTTAAGTGGTGAGGCTGCATCAAGCGACTAAGCACTTATTTGAGTGGCTAACTTACGAATACAGAAAGTAAAGTATGGTGGTCTATGCATAACGGACGTGAACTAGCAATGATCACTAAGTGATCCTGAACACCTACTTACATCAAACATAACCCCACCATGTTCTCTCTTAGATAAGAACTCACGAGAAGAGACAGTCACGGTTACGCACACGGTTCGTGTATTTTATTTGAGTTTACTTCAAATTTGCTATGACCGGGTGTTAAACAAAGTTTCCAAGTTTGCCACATAACCACGGGCACGACTTTCTGAAAGATTTAACCCTGTAGGGGTACTCCAACTCATCCATCACAAATTAACCTCACACAGCGGGAATAACCTCGACCACGGATCTCGTGATCATCATCCTAGGCAATTCCAAAGGAAATCCGACACCTCGAGATAGCCCGAAGAAGATCAGAGTTCCTCACGCAAGACATTCGAGAAAGGTAAAACAAGTCCAGCAAGACCGCCCAACATGTCGATGAACACGATAAGAGCCGCATATCTCGTTCTCAGGACACGACCAGATGAACACTACATACAGCGACCTGATAGAAATCCCTCGAGTTTCCCCGAGGTGGCCCCGCAAGTGGCTCTGTTTTGGACCAACACTCATGAGGAGCACTGGCCCGGGTTGTTGATTAAAGATCCGTGGGTGCCGGCGGGTCCCTATGCAATTTTATTAGTTATTAAGAAAATGTGGTACCAATGTTGGGCCTTACCAGACAAGCTTTATCCCAAAACAAAAATCAAGGGGGTCCTCATAACAACCCCGAGGATGTTAGGAGCGCTCAGTTATGGAACATAACACCGGTACACAAGTAACTAGGACGACAAGAGTGGAACACAACACCGAGCAAAAGGCCAAACCTTCCACCCTTCACCAAGTGTATAAATGCATTAAATTAAATAGCAATAATATTGTGATATGACAAAATATCCATGTTGTCACACGGAAGCAATTGCACCTGCAGCTAGAAACGCTATAAGAAGGGATGATCAAGTGGTAACATAGCCAAACAAAGGTTTTGCTAGGATGTGGAGGGGCTAGAGGCTTTCATGGAAATGTTGGGAGGCTTGTCAAACAAGTGGTAGGTAGCAAGACATAACGATAAAAGTGGAACAACTAGCATAGTAATGATAATAGTGGTATCCAGGCAAATGTGTCCTCTTGCCTGAGATCCCGCTTGGAAGAAGAGTGATTCCATGAAGAAGACGTGCCAATGTAGTCGAACGAATTCTCACACTCCGAACGCTTTCGGAACTCTATCGAGAAGGAACAATCCGGACAAACAATCAACACACGATACACCACGACATATGCATGACATGATGCACAAACCAATATGATGCATGTCCATTTAATTATGCGACGCATGGCATGGCAAGAACAACAAACAACTACTACACATTAAGTGAAGTTCAATATGCAACGAGTTGCATATTGACGAAACTCCATGCTCAAATATTTAGTTCTCTCTTCTTTAGTCACTCGACAATATTAAGTGTTTTTAAGCATGGCAAAAGGCGAAGCATGAACAACTACATCATCTAGGCATTTTAAATGAGGCCGGAAGCAACATATATCATTTCCGGAACGACCTCATATGCATATTATGATTTTGGTACAGATATGTCCTAAGCATGTTTTATAATTATTAAAAATGAAAATTAAGCGCACCATGTGATTCTACACGTTTTTCTAGACAAGTTACATATATAAAATATTTGTATCGGAGCTACGATTAATTAGTTATGAAATAAATCATTTTAGCATGACATTTATGCAAAATAAGGAAAACAACAAGTTAAACATTTTAAACATGTGTGAAAGTTTCAAATTGTGAACCTACACGAAATTCTAGTCATTTTACATATATGAAGTATTTCATTCCAATGCACGATTAATTATCTATGAGTAATGCAAAATAATGACATTGTATATAAAAGAATATGCATGCCCAAAGAATAAGTAATAAATAAAAATAATAAGGCTGCCTAGGATTCGATCCCAGGACCTCTAGATTGCGGGCAAGCGTGGCTCACCAGTTGGGCTATGATGGAACTCTAACCAAGGATGGATACTGCGCAACATGACCTATGGGTGCGAGCAGATCTGAATGAAATGTATGCCAAACAAACAGATACCAACAACAAAACAAAAATAAAAATGGGGGCGAGCTGGGTTCGACCCCAGGACCCCTCGAATGGATAGGAGCATCGCCAACCACTCCGGCTACTACATGTTTTCGATGCAAAATAAGATGATAGCGCTATATAACCTCTATAACAAAAATGAATCTAGGAAAACCACGAAGCTCACATCAGGGAAAACAAAGGCCGACGACCATGGCAGTGGGTTAACGACGTCAGCTGGGACTCGAGGAGGCATGGAAGTACGCCGACGAGGCGCGGAACAGATGGATCCGGACAAGGACAATCCATTTCCGGCAACGAGGATGCTTGGGGCGGCGCGGTTGAAGGAGTCAGGTGGCGCCACCATTGCTGCGAGCTCTTGTTGGCCTGGGGACAGAGCAATCGGGAGATGAGCGAGGGAGGGAGCACCAGAGAGGGAAAAGGTGGCGCTAGGGAGAGATGGTGGTCACTAGCGGCGGCGCGTACTGGCGCAGGCGGGGGTGGCCTTGAGGTAACCGGCGGGGCAGCTTCATGGGGCAGCGCCATGGCCATCTGCCCATCTTCTTCAAGCTGCGAGAACAGAGACAGAGAGCGAGCGAGCATGAGAAAGAGAAAAGAGAAAAAGGGGAAGAAGAAGGGGGCACGGGGGTCAGGACCTCGTCGGCCGACAGGGTAGGTGCGGCGACCTAGTCCTGCTCGAGCTCGTAGGAGCGACGGTCACGCTGCACTTGGGCGCCATGGGCAGGGTGCAGGGCGTCCGAAGGCTGCGTGCTGGACGTGGGTGCCTACAGGCAGCGGACGCGTCCATGCGGGAGAAGGTGGATGCAGACGGTGCTCGATCCCAAAAATCAGAGGAGGCGGGGCTGGTTGGTCGTGTGGCCTAGTTCGGGAGGATCGCGAGGTGGGGGAAGACAGAGGCGGCGACACGAGTGGGACGAAGGGACAAGCGTCCTTAATTCTAGGGTTAGGCTAGAAATGGACATATATATAGTATGTGGAGTTTTGGGTATGGGCTCTCTGGACCTTCCGATCGCAATCGTACGGCAAAGAAATATAGGCTAGGGAGTCCAATTCAAAAACGGATGATCGTTTAGGGTATAATGGGGTTGATCCGGACCCAACGGTCATGACTCGATAATTCGGGTTCGGGGAAGCTATCGGGAGCACGCAAAAGGTTTGTGCACTTTTAGAGGGGCTAGGCAATTAGGAAGAGAGGGAATACGTGGGTGCGTGCGTGTGTGGTTGGTCTCGAAACGGCCGATGACACTAACGGAGAGAACCGTCGATTACGAATGGATGCAATTTGTCGAAAACGAGTGCTGATGCTATGCAGATGATGCGAATGATGGAATGATGAATGCGACAACCAAACGAATCACAGGATAACAAAGTAATAAAAGGGGAATCTTCTGGAGCGTCGGTCCCGGGCTGTTACAACTCTCCTCCACTACACGAGGATCTCGTCCCGAAATCTAAGAATGAGAAGGGGAAGAGAAAGAGAAAGAGGTAAACTTAGTTGCTTCTTTGACAAACGAGTGAAACCACTGAAACATGAAGGTTGGAAACAGATGAAGAACAACATGAGGAACAAGCAAGAATTCAAAAGAAATTTTGGCAGCACTTCAGTAGGATAGAGGGGCAAAATTTGATAAGGAAAAGAACTTGAACATAGAAAACAACACTCCGGTAAATGAATAAGCAAAGAAAGAACATGATTTTAATAAGATGAGATGATGGATCAAACAGAGCAACATCACAATGCCTCCGGAACAAGGAATAGAAGCTAGATCTTTGGAAAAGAGAGAACGGAGAAGAAAAGACAATTTCTACCACCATTGAATTGAAAATAATCTTACAAGAAGAGATTGAACGGAGTTGTTGAAAAATGAACAACGAAAGAACAAGCTTGTTGTGGGCTTATGGAAAACATCTCAAAATTATGAGGTGACAACCTGCCAAAACAGAAATAATTGATTGCTTGAGAGCAACAAGATATGCCAAACTTCTTTCACCAAGAGGTGGAGGAGTCACTTGAATCATTTATGACACCATGATAGCAACAATCCTTAGGAAATGCTTTAGGTGAAATCCAACCCAAGATAACTCCGGCAAAGACATGATGGGTTTACTTATCTTATTCTTGACAATTTTCCTTCGAGACTCCTCATAATCAAGAAATTAATAACACCATCTCAAAACAAAATGGAGAAGGAATTGAACTTAGACATCCAAGATAAATAAACATGAGCACCTCCAACAAGAATCTTGATTAATACTTCGAGAAAGAATTAACTCCTTGACAAACCACCATGAGGAACCTCCGGAAATGAGAGGATGGTAGAAAAGAATTGAAGGTTGAAAAAGAACAAGATTGGGGCCTTGATATGATAAAGATGAAGCTTCGAAAAGATATATTTAAGCAACTTGAACTCCGGAAAAGAAAAGAAGAACGACTTAGAATCAAGAATTAGATATCATGAACAACTCTCGAAGAAGGATTGATATCACTTGATGAAACAAGAATAAGAATTATATTATGCCTATCCTTCACCCAGTTAATTGATGACAAGCAAAGGATTTAGCGCACAACTTCTTCTTCTTGAAAAGATTGAAGAGAGATATCACAATCTTTACAAAGTCTTCAACGAAACACCAATACGAATTGAAATGAATGAGGATGCCAAGAATGAATGGAGATACATGAGAATGAAGAGATCCCGATCCACCTAATGGAAAACTTCACAAGGCACCGAAATAATTAAGATACGAACGAAGGGACAACAATTGAGAAGAATTTGAGAACAAAAGCTGAAAGCTAAGAACAAAGAAATCTTCTGAAACGATGACCTTCAGAGGATAGATAAATGACGAACAACTTTGAAATGCTCTAGATAGATATGAGACAAATTTCTCATGAATAGAAACAATTTGAGAGGAAAGCATCAAGATGAGATGACAAATCCTCAAGAGAATGGACCAAGATTAAGAGAGACTCTCCTTCGGTCTTCAATACTGAGAATGATGACGGGAAACAACACCATGAATTACTAAGGCACTTCGAAACAAATGAATAAAGAAGGTTGATCCAACAATGAAAATAGTTCGAAGCGATCTGGGAGAACGAATATGACTAATGGAATTCATTCTTAAGTCACATTGAAAAGAACTTGAGAACATCTCCGAAAAGATTAGAAGACCTAGGTAAGATCCTGGGGAAAAACCTGTGGGTTATGGGCCCACTGAAAAGACACCACCGTTGAAAGATTTCTTAGAAAGAGAAATTGCACCATTACAACAAAAACTTGATGAGGTGAGAAGCTCAAAATAATTTAATAGGGCATGTATGGAAATGAAAGTCTTCTAAGATATCTTCAACACTCCAAATAGAATAGAGAGAGACGAAAAACAAGAGATACTTGGACAGAATTTCCGACATGGGGAAGCATTTAGCGATTGAAAAGGATATAAAGAACACCAAGAACTTGAATTGAATCCATCGGAAAAGAAAACAAAGATGAATACTAATAAATGATAAACTTGAGCACTGAGCATCTTCACAACGAATCACCGGATACGATACAGAAGAAAGATAGCGGAAGCATCTCATGAAAAGAATGGCACTTGGATGAGACTTAATTGATGAATAAAAAGGGCGGGAGGGTGGGGAAAAACAAAGACAACTTGAGACAGACAAGGCAAACTCCGGAACAAAATATGAGGATTGATCTTGCAAATATTGGAGATAATATAATTATCTTGAAGAGAAGCACACTGGATAAGAAGAATTGATATGACAACTTGATTGAGCAAAATAATTAGCATTCCAACAGAAATATGAGAACACCGCTTAGGAAACATATGAAATCACCACTTGACATCGAAGCAACTTGAATTACCATATTCAAAAAAAAAGAATGAGGCTTATGAAACAAGCCAGAACAAATGCATAACAGAGATTCTGCTCGATATTTTCGTGGTAAGGTTCGCACGGGCTCGATCGTACATTGGATTGTCATATTGAAATGACGCTCGAATATGCTCCCTAGGCATAGCGAACTACAAGGCTTGACGAAGCATATATGATGACATATATCGAGACTGTCCTCTGTAAGAAAGACCGTGAACAAACTAATCCACTAGATGTCGAACCCCAACCTCACATCATGATCTGTTGGAAGATATCCTAGGTAACTACTTTAATTCCCACCTAAGAACTCCCAAAACTTTCTTGGTTATGCAATCGGGTGTTGGGGATACAAGGAGGAAATTATCTCACACAACTAACAAGCCCTACACCCCAACTGTATCCATCCTTCAACACATAACCAGAGGCTCCGGAACTTCATCTATCTCGGATCCTCGAAAGCACAACGATACCAACCATGGCGGTACCCCGGACGCCTCCCCAGTACTGGGTGACTCCGACCTTATCTCGCCATGAAAAGTATTGAAGTAATTTCAAACATACTTTGTCCTGATATACTGAGGAAACTAAATGATAACGATGTGCCAAGAATACCCTGGAGCTCAACTCCCCGAAAGAAATCAAGTCAGACAGGAGGCACCAAGATAGAACTTCATCACATCGGCATCATATAGTTTCCAAAATACCCACGTGATCCTAATTTTTTTTAAGTGAGAAGAGGGTACAATTAAATTCCTAAGTCGTAAATCCTCACCAAAGTATATAAGAGAAGTAAAAAGAATCCTACTCTCCGATAGAACTAGACTCGAAATAGTTTTTCACTAGACTTGACTTGAACAAGTTCGATCAATCAAGGGGGATCCTAGGTCGGTACAGGCTCTAATACCAACTTGTCATGCCCAAGATGCGACTGTCATGCCCAAGATGTGGTCCTATCCTTATTTGGGCACGAGGGCCTCGACAGGGATAGAAGCGCATCTCGATGCATTCGCAAGAATGGATATCATTACAAGTACATGTACAAAAGAGATGAGTATATGGAATTGGCTTACACTCGCCACAAGCTACATCAGAGTCACAGCAATACAATAACATCTCAAACATCATACATAAGAGCAGGGTCCGGCTACGAACGAAATCAAACGATAAAATGACATCCACCCTTGCTATCCCAGGCTGCTGCCTGGAACCCATCCAAGATTGAAGAAGAAGAAGAAGAAGAAGAACTCCAAGTCAAATCAAGCAACACGCTCACGTCAAATCATCACATTACCTGTACCTGCAACTGTTGTTGTAGTAATCTGTGAGCCACTGGGACTCAGCAATCTCATTTCCAAGGGTATCAAGACTATTAAAGCTTAATAGTTAAGGTATGGTTAAGTGGTGAGGCTGCAGCAAGCGACTAAGCATATATTTGAGTGGCTAACTTACGAGTACAGAAAGTAAAGTATGGTGGTCTACGCATAACGAACGTGAACTAGCATTGATCACAAACTGATCCTGAACACCTACTTACGTCAATCATAACCCCACCGTGTTCTCTTTCGGATAAGGACTCACGAGAAGAGACAGTCACGGTTACGCACACAGTTGGTGTATTTTATTAGATTTTACTTCAAGTTTGCTATGACTGGGTGTTAAACAAAGTATCCAAGTTTGCCACATAACCGCGGGCACGGCTTCTCGAAAAGATTTAACCCTGCAGGGGTGCTCCAACTCGTCCATCACAAATTAACCACACTCAGCGGGAATAACCTCAACCACGGATCTCGTGATCATCCTAGGCAATTCCAAAGGAAATCCGACACCTCGAGATAACCCGAAGAAAAACAGAGTTCCTCACTCAAGACGTTCGAGAAAAGTAAAACAAATCCAGCAAGGCCTCCCGACGTGTCGACAATCCCGATAGGAGCCGCGTATCTCGTTCTCAGGACACGGTAGATAAGCTACGTGTACGGAGGCCTGATAGAAATCTCCCAGGTTGCCCTGGGTTGGCCCCGCACAATGCTCTAGTTTGGACCAGCACCAGCAGCACTGGCCCCCCTGTATTATGTTAAATTAATCCACGAGGGGGCGACCCTCTATGCATTTAAAAGGTGATCAGTTTTATTATGATGGGCAAATGTAGTACCAAAGTTGGGCCTTGCCAGACAAGTTTTAATCCAACCCGAAAATCAAGGGGGTCCCCATAACAACCCCGAGCATGTTAGGAGTGCTCATTTCTGGAACATAACACCGGTTCACAAGTAACTAAGGGCGGCAAGAGTGGAACAAAACACCAAGCAAAAGGCCAAGCCTTCCACCCTTTACCAAGTATATATGTGCATTAAATTAAATAGCAGCAATATTGTGATATAACAAAGAAGGTCCATGTTGGCACATGGAAGCAATGCACCTGCAACTAGCAACGATATAAGAAGGGCTGAGCAAGCGGTAACATAGCCAAACAATGTCTTGCTGGGATGTGGAGAGGTTAGAGGCTGATCATGGCAATGTTGGGAGGCTTATCAAACATGTGGTAGGTAGCGAGACATAACGATAAAAGACGAGATAACTAGCATGGCAATGATAGTAATGGTATCGAGGGAAATGTGTCATCTTGCCTGAGATCCCGCTCGGAAGAAGAACGAGTCCATGAAGAAGACGAACCAACGTAGTCGAACGAATCCTCACACTCCGAATGCTTTCGGAACTCTATCGAGAAGAAGCAATCCGAAACCAACAATCAACACAAGATACACCACAACATATGCAAAACACGATGCACAAATGATATGATGTATGTCCGGTTTAAATATGCCGTGCACAAATCACCACAATCAAATACTACACATTAAAGTGAAGCTCAATATGCAAGAGTTGCATATTGACGAAACTCCACATTCAAAATATTTAGTTCACTCCCGTTAGGTGCACGGCAATATTAAATGTTGTTAAACATGGCAAGAGGTGAAGCATAAGTAAGCTATCTATCTAGGCATGTTAAATGAGGCCGGAAACAACTTATAGCATTTCCGACATGACCCCATATGGTAATTATGAATTTGGTCCAGATCTGATCTAAACATATTTTATATTTGTTTAACAGCATAATAAAGCATACCATGATATTCTACATGTCATTCTAGTCGATTTACATATGTAGAACATCTCAAACGGAGCTACGGGCTAAAAGATATGAGCAAAATAAGATGCACATGGCATGAATGCAAATGCCTGGGAAATGCAATCACAAACATCTCAAATCATGAATGTAACAAGTTATTATGCAACTACATGAGATTCTAAGCAAGTTTCATATATGGAATTCTCAAAACGGATCTACGGTTCAACCACAATCATCAAATCAAGTTTTAGTTGAAATCTGCCAAAAACAGCAATATAGCTTTTTTAACGTATGAAAACAGCAGGCTACAAGAGTCCAAAATGCACAAACTAAGCATGGGGCAATAGCATACAACACCCACATCATTTAATCTTCACAAATCGTAATCAAAACATGCATGGATCACTTAGTAGGAAGCTCACAAGAAGGCAACTTAATAACAGTTTCAGACTTAGGGAAAATAGCAGTTTTAGACAGTGCAGTTTTTATCACGAAGGCATATTGACAGCAGTGAAAACATAAGCTACATGTCATGGAATGGGATGAAACTTAACAGCATACTAGAGGGCAATACCAACAACAAATAACTCTATTGCATCAACCTCAAAAGAGGTCTAGATCACTAGCAAATCACATGGCAAGACAGCATCAAAATATGATAGATTCCAGACTTAAAAATATTTTGGACCCTCAAAATAACAGATTTTTATAGCAAGTTGACAACACCAAAACAACACCTAAACATGCAATTCTATGACAAACAAAATGTCCATGGGCTAGGACACATATCAAAGAGCAACTTTCATGTTGAAAATATTTTTCATATCATGCACGGATTAATTCCTACGAAAAAGACAAGAGGGCATCAAAATGACATGCACTCAAACATGCTCAAATGACAAAACTAAATGCACCGATAAATCCAATAGATTTTTCTACCCCGAAAACATATATAATATGATTAGGTTATTGTGGGAAATTATTCACAATTAAATATTCGGTATTAGGCCTATTCACGTTAAAGCAAACTAACATTGCAAAATAACATGCAAACATGATGAAACCATTTATCCCATGCATGAAAATGCGATGCAAATACGATGGACATTTTAATTTAAGATAATGTTAATTCCGATGCATGATTATTTATTTATGAAAATGCAATTAAATGCCAAAATGCAATATGAGATGTTAAATAATTTCTATCATGTATGAAAGTTGGATATTATGAATCTACACGAAATTCTAGGCAGGTTTCATGTAGAACACATTTTCATACGATGCTCGGATAATTATTTATTAATGTTTAAATGCAATGGCCAAAAATAAATAAATAAAACAAATGCAAAGGGGGGCTGCTCACCCTAGTGGGCCTAGGCCCAACCGGCTGGGGAGAGGAGACTTGGGAGGCTGGCGCTGGGGCTGGTGGGCCGCGGGGATGGGCCGGCCCACGCGGAGCAGCAGCAGCAGCGGTCAACGGGGCAGGGACAGGCGCTCGTCCCCTATCCGATCGGAACGAGGCACGGCGGCGGCGATGGCTAGCGACGACCGGAGGCGGCGCGGCGAGGGGAGGCCGGGCCTAGCCAGATCCGGCGGGGAGGAGGCGGCTCCGGCCGGCGGAGGCGCAGGGCGGAGGTCGGCGGAGCTCCTGGCGGCGGCGGCCATGGCAGCGGCTGGGCCCTGCGGGGGAGGAGAGGGAGAGGGTGGGAGGAGGAGAGGAAGAAGGAGGAAGGGAGAGGAGAGGCCGGCGGGCCCAGGGACGACTCCAGCGACCGGCGACGGCGGCGGGCGGCGAGCAGCTCCGGCGAGGACCGGAGGAAATCGGGCACGACACGGGAGGAGCGGCCATGGCTGCCATGGGAGGCCACCATGGGAGCTCGGGAAGCTCCGGAGAGCTCCGAAACGGCCGAATCGGGGCCGGATGGGCTCGAACGGGCCTCCAGATGGGCTTGGCGGGCTGGAGGCTGGAGGAGGGAGAAGGGGCTGGCTAGCTAGGGTTTGGTGGCATGGGAACCAAGGAGCTATTTATAGGGTAGGGCTAGGGTTAGCTGCGTTCTCCGATTTCGGACTGCCGGATGACTATCCGATGCAGCGGAAGCGGAGAGGGGGTTATGGTGACTGTGCAGAGGGACTAGGAGGGGAAGAGAGAGAGAGAGTGGCGACCCGTGGCACTGAGGTTTAGAACACCGACAACTACCGACGAATACCGATAACTACCGATAACCTCATTCCTATGGATGACCGACGTGGCATCTAACGAACTCAGATCGCGACGAAAATCAACAGGCGGTCTACCTAAGCTATAACAAGACCGCACGACAAGTTTCAGCTCAATCTGAGAATACTTTTGCGCGCGCTTAAAAATGGTTTTATTTAACGTGCCGCGGGCGCGTGTATCTGTGGCTGGTCTCGAAACGGGTAACGGCGAAACGGAGAGAACCGGCGACTACGAACGGAAGCAAGTTTTCGAAAACGGGTGACAATGCAATGCCGATGATGCAAATGATGTGATGACGAATGCAACAACCAGATGAACACATGCCGAAAACGGAAACTAAAGGGGAATCTTCTGGAATCTTCTGGAGCGTCGGTCTCGGGCTGTCACAGCGACCCTCTACTTATTTTGGCTCGAGGGCCTCGACAGGGATAGAAGTGCATCTCGTCGTGTTGCAAGAATTGATATCATTACAAGTACATGTACAGAAGAGATGAGTATATGGAATTAGCTTACACTCGCCACAAGCTACAATAAGATCACATCAATGCAACAACATATTCAAACATCATACAGAAGAGCAGGGTACGAATACAGACGAAAACAAATGACAAAATGACATCCATCCTTGCTATCCCAGGCTGCTGCCTGGAACCCATCCTAGATTGATGATGAAGAAGAAGAAGAACTCCAAATCAAACAAGCATCGCGCTCACGTCAAATCATCGCATTACCTGTACCTGTAACTGTTGTTGTAGTAATCTGTGAGCCACATGGACTCATCAATCTCATTTCCAAGGGTGTCAAGACTATTAAAGCTTAATGGGTGAGGTATGGTTAAGTGGTGAGGCTGCAACAAGCGACTAAGCACTTATTTGAGTGGCTAACTTACGAATACAGAAAGTCAAGTATGGTGGTCTATGCATAACGCACGTGAACTAGCAATGATCACTAAGTGATCCTGAACACCTACTTACGTCAAACATAACCCCATTGTGTTCTCTCTCGGATAAGAACTCACGAGAAGAGACAGTCACGGTTACGCACACGGTTGGTGTATTTTATTTGAGTTTACTTCAAGTTTTCTATGACCGGGTGTTAAAAAAAGTTTCCAAGTTTGCCACATAACTGCGGGCACGGCTTTTCGAAAGATTTAACCCTACAGGGGTGCTCCAACTCATCCATCACAAATTAACCACATGTAGTGGGAATAACCTCGACCACGGATCTCGTGATCATCCTAGGCAATTCCAAAGGAAATTCGACACCTCGAGATAGCCTGAAGAAGATCAGAGTTCCTCACGCAAGACATTCGAGAAAGGTAAAACAAGTCCAGCAAGACCGCCCGACATGTCGACGAACCCGAGAAGAGTCGTGTATCTCATTCTCAGGACACGACCGGATGAACACTACATACGGCGACCTGATAGAAATCCCTCGAGTTGCCCCGAGGTGGCCCCACAAGTGGCTCTGTTTTGGACCAACACTCATGAGGAGCACTGGCCTGGGTTGTTGATTAAAGATCCGCGGGTGCCGGCGGGTCCCTATGCAATTTCATTAGTTATTAGGCAAATGTACTACCAATGTTGGGACTTGCCAGACAAGCTTTATCCCAAAACGAAAAGCAAGGGGGTCCCCATAACAACCACGAGCATGTTAGGAGTGCTCAATTATGGAACATAACACCGGTACACAAGTAACTAGGGCGGTAAGAGTGGAACAAAACACCGAGCAAAAGGACAAGCCTTCCACCCTTTACCAAGGGTATAAGTGCATTAAATTAAATAGGAATAATATTGTGATATGACAAAATATCCATGTTGTCACATGGAAGTAATTGCACCTGCAGCTAGAAACGCTATAAAAAGGGCTGAGCAAGGGTAACATAGCCAAACAAAGCTTTTTCTAGGATGTGGAGGGGTTAGAGGCTTTCATGGCAATGTTGGGAGGCTTGTCAAACAAGTGGTAGGTAGCTAGACATAACGATAAAAACGGAACAACTAGCATAGCAATGATATTAGTGGTATCAAGGGAAATGTGTCATCTTGCCTGAGATCCTGCTTGGAAGAAGAATGATTCCATGAAGAAGACGTGCCAACGTAGTTGAACGAATCCTCACACTCCGAACGCTTTCAAAACTCTATCGAGAAGGAACAATCCGGACAAACAATCAACACACGATATGCCACGACATATGCATGACATGATGCACAAACCAATATGATGCATGTCCATTTAATTATGCGAGGCATGGCATGGAAAGAACAACAAACAACTACTACACATTAAGTGAAGTTCAATATGCAACGAGTTGCATATTGACGAAACTCGACGCTCAAATATTTAGTTCTCTCTTCTTTAGTCACTCGAGAATATTAAATGTTTTTAAGCATGGCAAAAGGCGAAGCATGAACAACTACATCATCTAGGCATTTTAAATGAGGCCGGAAGCAACATATATCATTTCCGGAACGACCTCATATGCATATTATGATTTTGGTACAGATATTTCCTAAGCATGTTTTATAATTATTAAAAGTGAAAATTAAGCGCACCATGTGATTCTACACATTTTTCTAGACAAGTTACATATATAAAACATTTGCATCGGAGCTACGGTTAATTAGATATGAAATAAATCATTTTAGCATGACATTTATGCAAAATGTGGAAAACAGCAAGTTAAACATTTTAAACATGTGTTAAAGTTGCAAATTGTGAATCTAGATGAAATTCTAGTCATTTTACATATATAAAGTATTTCATTCTGATGCACGGTTAATTATCTATGAGCAATGCAAGATAATGACATTGTATATAAAAGAATATGCATGCCCAAATAATAAGCGATAAATAATAATAATGAGGCTGCCAGGTATTCGATCCCAAGATCTCCTGATTGCGGGCAAGCGTGCCTCACCAGTTGGGCTATGATGGAACTCTAACCAAGGATGGATACTGGGCAACATGACTTATGGGTGCGAGCAGATCTGAACGAAATGTATGCCAGACAAACAACTACCAACAACAAAAAAAAATAAAAATGGGGGCGAGATGAGTTCGACCCTAGGACCCCTCGAATGGATAGGAGCAACGCTAAGCACTCCGGCTACTACATGTTTTCGATGCAAAATAAGATGACAACGCTATATAACCTCTACAACAAAAATGAATATAGGAAAACCACAAAGCTCACATCAGGGATAACAACGTCCGACGGCCATGGTAGTGGGTCAACAACGTTGTCTAGGACTCGAGGAGGCGTGGAAGTACGCCGATGAGGCGCGGAACGGACGGATCCAGACAGGGGCAGTCCATTCTCGGCAACAAGAAGGCTTGGGGCGGTGCGGTTGAATGGATCAGGCGGCGCCACCATTGCTGCGAGCTCCTATTGGCCTGGGGACAGAGCAATCGAGAGATGAGTGAGGGAGGGAGAACCATAGAGGGAAAAGGTGGCTCTAGTGAGAGATGGTGGTCACCGGCGGCGACGCGTTCCGGCGCGGGCGGGGGTGGCCTTGAGGTAACCGACAAAGCAGCTTCATGAGGCAGCGCCATGGCCATCTGCCCATCTCCTTCAAGCTGCGAGAATAGAGATAGAGAGCGAGTGAGCATGAGAAAGAGAAGAGAGAAAAGGGGGAAGAAGAAGGGGGCACGGGGGTCATGAACTCGTCGGCCGACAGGGTAGGTACGACGACTTGGTCCTGCTCGAGCTCGTAGGAGCAGCGGTCAGGCGGCACTCAGGCGCCATGGGCAGGGTGCAGGGCGTCCAAAGGCTGCGGGTTGGGTATCTGGGTGCTGGACGTGGGTGCCTACAGGCGGCGGACGCGTCCGTGCGGGAGAAGGTGGACGCAGGTGGCGCTCTATCCCAAAAATCATAGGTGGCGGGGCTGGTTGGTCGAGTGGCCTGGTTCGGGAGGATCTTGAGGTGTGGGAAGACAGAGGCGGTGCCATGAGTGGGACAAAGGGACAAGCATCCTCGATTCTAGGGTTAGGCTAGAAATGGACAAATATACATAGTAGGTGGAGTTTTGTGTAGGGGCTATCTGGACCTTCCGATCGCAATCATACCGCCGAGAAATATAGGCTAGGGAGTCCAATTCAGAAACGGATGATCGTTTAGGGTATAACGGGGTTGATCCGAACCCAACGATCATGACTCGATAATTCGGGTTCGGGGAAGCTATTAGGCGCACGCAAAAGGTTTGTACTCTGTGCAGAGGGGCTAGGCAATTAGGAAGAGAGGGAAGACGTGGGCGCGTGCGTGTGTGGTTGGTCTCAAAACAGCCGATGACACTAACGGAGAGAACCGGCGATTACGAACAGATGCAATTTTTCGAAAACAAGTGCTGGTGCTGTGTAGATGATGCGAATGATGCAATGATGAATGAAACAACCAAACAAATCACACGACAACGAAGGAATAAAAGGGGAATCTTCTGGAGCATCGGTCCCAGGCTGTTACAAAGGGGTACAACTCTTTCTAGGTGAAACCATATACTTGTGAGGCATGGTAATTGGTGTTCCTGGGGCTGGTTTAAACATGACTAGGGTGTTCCTCCCCTCATTGGGTAAATAAGTATGTCATCCCGGAGGATAACAACCTATTCCCCTGAGTATCAAATAAACACATGGCTCATGGAATATGTGAGAGGAGCGGGCATTTGCTCTGGATGGTCACTAGTTTCAGGGGTTTGTGGTTTAACCTAATACAGGTCTTCGTGGCCACCTTCCATATGAACATGTCTGGTGGTGGTCAAGGTGGAGTATTTCCTATAGTCTAATGACCGAGAGCCAAGACCTAGGGTCATAATCCGACCATATTATGGCTTGGTAAAGCTTCGGGGTTTCAAGGAGCTTAGGATGTGAGTGAACGTCTAACATCTTATCCTCGAGCACAGTTCTTTAGATGCCAATAGTCCTTCCTATTTCTCCAAGAAAAATCATCCTATAGCATTCAAGGCATTATCTCATATAAGTCGTCTCCAACAACACTCATGCTAGGCATATCTCCATGTCTCTAAGAGAAGGACAACCCATACTCTCATACATATACTATAACTACTCATATATCTCCCTATGTAAAAACCCTCGGGAAAGCATACAAGCCGCTAAGGTTGATCATGACACTAGAAATCCAAGTGTTCAGCTAATGTATCCTGTGTCTAAGGTGTTGCATCTCTATCCTAAGGAAACCCATCATATACAAATACAAGATCTTGTTTCCTTCCTAATGAATCCAGTTTAATCGATCCACGAATGCCATCCAATACCACCATATCCATTACTGCTACATAATCAACACCTGTGATTGCTTCAGGTATCTCCTAGATCTCCTAAATTCCCCCAAATTCTAGAAGGAACTATCTCATCTTAGTTCACCCAGCAATTCCCATCACGATGATCTAGTAAACTCCAATGTTAGGTGCATATGGATCCTTGAATCGATTCTAACAACAATCCAATATTACTAGTTTGTCTTCCACTGAGAAACATGGTATCAAGATCAAGATCATCAGACTAAATCCAAATTACTCCAAACAATGTGGTTTGATTGATCTCGAGTACCTATTAGAATCACCTATTTAAATCAAAGATTTACATCTAGTAAGACTTTCCTACTAGTTACTCCAGTTACTACTATAACATCATCAATCCACTATCAATATTACTTGCCAAAGTCACATCATTTATCTACCAATAATTTCAGCTTGTGATCACAATGGTCCTACTAAATCCAATTTGTTCAAGGGGAAGTAAGCTATGCTACTCTATCAATCTCGATCCACCAAGTTCGTCTATCAACATTAAGCCTCATAATCCACCAAAGGGTCTCAACTACTTGCTCAAGACATCTATTATGGCTAAATCAAATCATTGTCCACAAACCATATATCCTTAGGATGATCCTTCCTATGGCATCAAGGTTCTAGTGCTAGCATAAGAATGAAGGATGTTTGTTCACTATGATCAATATCTGCATAATGAACCTAGTGCAAAGCAGGGGTTATTGGAGCTCAATAAGTGCTCTGGAAAATCCATGTATTAAACACGTGATTAGAGGCTTGTGCTAGGGGAGCTTGTGAGGTTTAGGCTGGGCTAGGGAGGGGTTTCCAATCTTGAGGGAAAAGCATAACTTTACGGGGTTGCGTCTGGTTGAGTACGTTGTAGTCGAAGTCTTCGGTGTCAGTTGTTTGTCGAGGTGGATCCTTGGTACATCTTGTCTTGCTGGTCTTCAGTTGGCGAGATGGGGGAGATAAAGTAGCATCGAGAGGAGTGCCTAAGGGGGTGGTATAGTACAAGTGCAATCAAGCAAGTGCTGAAAAGGCTAATCTCAAACATCAGGGAAGGTAGGTGATATAGTCGCGTACTTGTTGCCTAGGGAAAAAGTGTGACTTACACCAAATCACAAACAAGCAAAACAAGCAACACACATCATGGTTTCATTTGAAACATCATATGGTCTTGACTTTGCATAGGGGACACATGACCTATCCTACCCTAGGGGTTCTCGGACCCATTAGTCGTGCTTGCTTCGTGTCTTGGAGAGGAGTCCGCTCGGTCTTCTGGGTCTTATTCAGGTGTTGCTAAGTCTCTTGTTGTTGTTTGTTTAATCGATCCAGGTTGTGCCTGAAGAGTCCTTGGCAACTTCGCTTCTAGTGAGTTCATGACGAAGGTGGTTCCTCATGACTATCGTTGACGGGTCTTCTATTGTCTTCGTAATCGTGACAATGCCTTCTTGCCTTCTGAGACGTCTAGGGTTCTAGGTAGGCAATACTTTACGCAATGACATTAACAAGGCATGGTAGAATTGTATCCTGCCGGTCACGTTGGCGATACCATCGGCACCAAGAGCGGGGAATTATGAGGACCGTTTTCCTGCTCACTATAGCGAGGCGGACCAAATGGCGAGGTTCTCATCCACCGGTGGTTGCCGACATGACATCGGTAATGACATGATTGATCTACTAGCGATGCATATAATTATCTTTCTTATCTTATGCACTGGTCATCGTAGGCCAAGGTTGCATCATCCTAGGGTAGTGTCGAGAGTGCCACCATCATCCAAGTCTTGACATCATCATCTTTCAAGAAGGTATATTTTGTTGGTAGCTCCTCGTCTAGTGTCGCCAACTTGTGTCCAAGATATGTGGGAAAATTTCTGAAAAGGTGGGT
The DNA here is from genome assembly GCA_022496015.1 of Hordeum marinum. NCBI lineage: Eukaryota > Viridiplantae > Streptophyta > Magnoliopsida > Poales > Poaceae > Hordeum > Hordeum marinum. The sequence goes on along the minus strand of CM039676.1, from coordinate 102,722,661 downwards.
TCCTTCCAGGTTACCCACGAGGATCTTCAAGCAATCCAATTGTCAAGGGCACAAGGGTAGTAGCGACCGTTTGCAAAGTTTTGAAAAGCAGATGAGGAGAGCTAAGAGAAAAATGGTGGAAGTGCTAAGGAAAAAACCTTTGCTTCCTTTGAAAGTTTAGGAGAGGTGAGAAATATAGAGGTTTTGTAAGTGATTTTGAAGGGTCTAGAAAAATAATTTTGCCCTAACTAACGTCCATGCTAACTAAGGCTTCCTATAGTCAGGATGGCTCTAATACCAGCTCTGTGGGGACCCCGACTCATAAGTCGTGATCACCGAATGTACGAGCATAGTGATCCCAGAGATCAATGCTCATTGAACACAAATAAACTGAATAATAAGAGTCTTATATACATTAGATACCGTTTGTGCTCAAATATGGCCTTTATGGCCAAATCTTCATAATCTCGCAGCGGAAATCTTCAACGATGGCGTCAACCCATGCCATCTGCCTTAACCCTACAGGCATTCTGACTAGGAAGCGTCCTAGCTCGCATGTTCATCACCAAGGCAATCTTCATCATAACCTGATCTTTCATGCCTGGCCAATAAAATAACAAGTGGCAAGCTAATGAGTACTTTGAATGTACTTGCAAGCAACCCATGTTTGGAACAAGGTTCAATAGAGTATAATATAGCACTAAGTAGGTAATATTGTAGAAAGCTAATTTTGAGTGCAGTGACATGATCAACTAACTTATGTAAGCATGCATCAACAGTTGGCAGAGATCCATATAAACAAGTTATACATATCATCATAAGCAAGGGGTTGCGTATCTCATGTTCAGTCATCACGTCAAGTCATCTGACTTAACTACAGTATCATATCAATGTCATCCACACCCCCCCACAAGTTTAGTGTACACTGGATGTAGCACAAGAGAGGTCATCCAACTGTCCTGGACCATGGAAGACGGCTATTCGAATAGTTTTACACTCTGCAAAGGTTGCACACTTTACCCACAAGACTCGGGGAACTTCTATGTCATCCACGACTCGCAGTATATAACATACCCGAGGTAAGCACCCGAACAATGCTTTTCCCCTGACAATACTAAAATAAGAGTCCACTCGATTGGTACCCAACCCTCATGATGTACATCATACGATCCTCGCTCCAGATCGTACCAGCCATGATGGGACCAATGGTGTGCCCGGTGCCTGTGAAGATAGCACATGATCGTCCTTACCGGCACAACTTCTTTATCAAGTGGCTACCTACATCATCATCATCTCCCCCAGGCATTAGTGGCACCCGGCGGGGTTTTCAAGAAGTCTTTGAAATCATTTTTGTTTCCATCACCATGCATATTCCCATCCCACTTGCGTAGCAACTACTAGAACCCTAACTACTCCCACCCGCACAACCCTCATGAGAATATAGGGTCATGTGCGATGCAAGTATCAATGGTAAAAGTATCGAGGGCATCCCACTGTAGTCATCACCACATCAACATGATCAAGACACGAAATAAAATGCTATATGACATGCATAAAAATGGTTTCTTAACATGGTCAAAGGGCTGCTTGCTTGGTTCAACAAAGTCTTCGATGTCTTCATACACTTCTCATCCAATCCGAGCACTTCGTCTACTTCGTCAACTATCGCCGGAAACAACCAGAATAAGCAACACAATAAGAAGACAAATAAAAGTGCTCTATAAATAGGAGTCTCATTTTTCTTAGACCTTTCCAGTCAAAAGAAAAATACCATAAATGGCTCTACTAGAGTTGGATCAATGATGATTTTTGGAATGGTGGAAATGGAGGTATTGATGGCCTTATGACAAGTCTATAGAAAATATTATGAGAAAAATAGGTGAATGCTCCCATCAAATAGGGCATTATTTTAGAAACATGTGGGTAGTGGTTTCACTAGATTTGGAGTTAGTATGAATTTCCTGTGATTTACCTAAGATGGATTAATGGAAAAAGGGGCTATTTATTTGGTCAAGCAAAAAAAGTGCATGGTAAAATGTTCAATATGGCTTAAATAAATAGGCAATGATATTTAGGACATTTGGGATTTTGAATCACTCCATTTGGAGTTGATTTGGATTCTCTATGAATTTTGAATGTGGGGTTTTCATAGTTCAATTTCAATTTTGAATTTGAGCTCTACAGGAAGATTTGCAGGAAAAATGTGCATTACACATATTTGGATAGATCTTGATTTTAGGGACACCCGGGAATTTGAATTACCAGATTTGGAGTTCAAATGAATTTATTGAATATTTTTGAACTACTGTGACAAAAGAAAAAAAAAACCTCACCTAAATGGGCTACGAGGCGCACTAGGCGAGGAATGGCTACTGGGCCGGCCCAGTAGCATAGTTGTGTCCGCGTAGCTATCACGCCGATGGCATATTCCACGGGATACGCCTTCGGCCGAAGGGAGGCACACTCGGGCGGGGGCGTCTCCACTTAACGGGGTGGGGGGGGGGGCAGCCACTTACAGGCGGACCCCATCGGAATAGAAATGCTCACACATCATCAACATGCCTTATTAATTTTTAGATGAATAACAGGTTAGCACCTTTTAATACCCACACTTCTACGAATCAATAATTTTGAACTCACACCTTTTTCATATTGTCACATTAATGTCATTAACACGAAATTTCTCTATATGTGCTACATGATGGTTTTGATTATCACTCATCGAGTACCTATTATTTTTGGACTAGTCTTATGACCCATGCAAATTACCGTCACTATTCATTAACTCTCAAACAATTATAAGTGAAGAATGAGAGCATATTATTTCTATAAAACGTACACTTTACCATGCTCAAAAAGATATAAGTGAAGTACTAGAGCAAGTGCAAAGCTCAAAAGATATAAGTGAGGCACATAGAGTATTCTAGCAAATTATGATGAAGGTGTGTGTTGGGCCTTTGGTACTAGGGGTACCCAGGCCCATATGCCCATAACCCACGACGCGACCGCTACCTCTTGAGCTTGCGTTGGTTTTCCCTTGAAGAGGAAAGGGTGATGCCGCGAAGTAGATAAGTATTTCCCTCAGTTGTTGAGAACCAAGGTATCAATACAGTAGGAGGAACAAGCAAGTCACCAATGGTTGCACCTACACAAACAATCAAACACTTGCACCTAACGCTATAATGGGGTTGTCAATCCCTTCATGATTATTTGCAAAGACTAGATGTGAAAGAGATGGATGTAAACACGTGCGGAATGTAAAAGATATATAAATTGCAGCAAAGTATATATATGAAAGTATATGATGGAAAATAGACCCGAGGGCCATAGGTTTCACTAGAGGCTTCTCTCTTGAAGGCAAATATCATGGTGGGTAAACAAATTACTGCCAAGCAATTGATATAAAAGCGAATAATCATGTAGTTATCCAAGGCAATGATCATGCATATAGGCATCACATCCATGGCAAGTAGACCGAAACGATTCTGCATCTACTACTATTACTACACACATCAACCAACTCCTGCCTGCATCTAGAGTATTAAGTTCATGAAGAACAGAGTAACGCATTAAGAAAGATGACATGATGTAGAGGGATAAAATCAAACAATATGATGAAAACCCCATCTTGTTAGTCTTTATGGCAAAAATACAATACGTGACTCGCTACCCCTACTATGTCACCGGGTGAGGATACCGCAAGATTGAACCCAAAACCAAGCACGTCCCCCATTGCAAGAATTAGCAATCTAGTTGGCCAAACCAAACCAATAACTCGAAGAGACTTGCAAGGATATGAAATCATGCAATAAGAATTCAGAGGAGATTCAAATAAGATTCATTGATAATCTGAACATAAACTCACAATTCATCGGATCTTGACAAACACACCACAAAAGAGGATTACATCGGATAGATCTCCATGAAGATCATGAAGAACATGGTATTGAAGATCAAAGAGAGAGAAGAAGGCATCTAGATACTAGCTATGGACCCGTAGGTCTATGGTGTACTACTCACGCATCATCGGAGGGGCAATGGAGTTGATGTAGATGCCCTCCGTGATCGAAACCCCCTCCGATAGATTACCAGAAAAGGCTCCAAGATTGGATCTCTCGGGAACAGAGGCTTCTGGTGGCAGAAAAGTATTTGCGTGGCTCTTTTTGAAGTTGGGGGAATATTTGGGTATTTATAGGAGAATAGGGTTAGGAGACCTGCCAGTGAGCGACAAGCCTGCTAGGTGCAGCCAGGGGGACCCGCTTCTAGCAGGCTTGTGGTGCCCTGGCACCTCTCTTGACGTGCACTCTAAGCTTGATCGATTTGTTTCCTTCCAGAAAAATTCCTTCCGAAAGTTTTATTCCGTTTGGACTCCATTTAATATCCCATATCTGCAAAACTCAAAAACAAGGAAAAAACAGAAACTGGCACTTGGCTCTAGATTAATAGGTTAGTCCCAAAAATAATATAAAATAGCATATTAATGCATATAAAACATCCAAAATAGATAATATAATAGCATGCCATCATCAAAAATTATAGATACCTTGGTGACATATCAGCGACCCGTACCTCGAATGCTGTAGGGCCCACCGATGGGTTTCGCAGTTGTACCCCTCGGGAGGGATGAAACCTCGCATAACGAGCGGTGCCTGCATCATACAGGACGTCCTGAGGGCCTACCGTGGGTCGGCCTCCCAAAGCCCTCGTGAGGTGATTATGTCAAGGTAGCCCGTTGGGACGTACAGCCCTGCAGAGTCATGTGCGTGACAGGGGCCATGCCCAGGGGCACGAGGGCACGTGCCGTCAGGCGTGAGCGGGACGGTTGCCCCATTTCCGTTAAAGGGGCAGGACTAGCCTGTCATGTCCCGGGGCACCCCCATAGGTTTCCTTCTGAGTGAAAGAAGACCAAGGTCGGGACTCGTTAAGCCAGAGGTCATCATCGAGCCCACCAACGCGTCATGACAAGAAGCTTTTGCAGGCAAAGACTACTTTTGTCAGGATAGGGTGTAGTCATGTCCCCCTTCAAATTGGACAATAATGGAAACCCTTCCCACCGAGTTTTTTTGGGGGAAGAGGGACGGGGCCATATAAGTAGGAGGAGGGGGCATCAGGACAGGGCAGATTGTATCCTCCTCTCACTAACCAAGCAATCCAGACAAGCAGGAGTAGGGTTTTACACTGCAAGGTGGTCCGAACATGGGTTGATCGTGGTGTTCATTATTCTTCCCCCAAGCTCGATCACGCCGGAGCAAAGTGGTAGGTTAGCGAGAGTGAGTGTAGTCGGAAGGCCGGCGCACCCTAGAGTTCGAACCTCTTTTGGGTCCCTGGAGCCTTGATTCCGACAGTGTGTCCCTCTCAAATAGTTGTATCCGACAAACGATGATTGTGAAAAAATGAAAGTAAATTCAAACAAAATCAAACGACACTCCAAGCAAAACACATATCATGTGATGAATAAAAATGTAAGTCCAAGTGTTATACCGATGGATTGAGACGAAAGAGGGGATGCCTTCCGGGGCATCCCCAAGCTTAGACACTTGATTCTTCCTTAGAGTATTAACTTGGGGTGCCTTGGGCATCCCCAAGCTTAGGCTCTTGCTACTCCTTATTCCATGGTCCATCGTGATCACACCCAAAACTTGAAAACTTCAATCACACAAAACTCAACAAAACTTCATGAGATCCGTTAGTATAAGCAACATATTGAATACTTTAGATACTGTTATTAATTGATTATTATTTCATTTTTGCATAATAGGTACTGTATTCTAACTTCTCCGTGGCTTATACCCCCTGACAATCCATAGCATAATCAAAACAAGCAAACTATGCAAGCAAAAAAGAATCTGTTTAAAACAGAACAATCTGTAGCAATCTATAGAGAGACTATACTTATGCAACTCTAAAAATTCTGAAAACTTAGGAAAACGTGGATAATTTACATAGCAATACTATGTAAAAAATTTCAGATCATTATCACGCTCTAGTAAAAACTAAAACTCCTGTACTAGAGTCAAAAGTCTATGTTTTGTTTCAGCATCGTTTCTACTCATCTTGTGAGTTATCCCAAAGGTTTTACTTGGCACAAACATTAATTAAAACATAAAAACACAAAATTACATATAAAATAATCAAGGTATCATAAAATAATAGAAAGTAAAAATAAAAAATAAATATAACTATTGGTTTGCCTCCCAACAAGCGATATTGTTTTATGCCCCTGGCAAGGCATAATGCGTAGTTTCAAGTATTATCATCTTTGACATCAAGTTCCTCAATAACACAACCATGATTAATAGGAACAATGTGAGGCTTGAAAATAGGATCTTTTATCAATTTTCCAAAATTAGGATGAACACTAATCATTTTGAGATCTTCGTTTCTTTTGGAAGGAGGTGTACTATCGCTCTTAGGAATGTATATGAACTTGGGACTTTTGTCTTGTGAGGTGCTAGCTGAGTTTTAGATGGCGTAAAAGCGGAACCTAACTTGTCAATAACCTCCTCAACTTTATAAATTATACTCAAACCTTGTTCTACCCTATTATCAATATTAGTGTCCTTTTCCTTTAAAGTTTCCAAAGTTATTCCTACCCGTGACCCAAATTGAGTGATATGATTATGAAGTTTTTTATCTAACTCCTCAATTGGTTCACTAGTGATCATTTTCTTTTCAATAGCATCAAGATTTTGCATAACTTGTTCCAAGGTTAAATTGGTTTCATTGACAATAATGGGTGGTGTTCCAACAAGATTTTCAATTGCATTATAAGGATCCAAGGTGTGACACATTAACAAATTCCCACCGGTGATGGTGTCAAGGACAAACCTATACAAAGTTGGCACAACAACATAAAAATTATGAAGCAAGGTAGTGGTGGATAACTTATTAGTAGATTTATTTTGAGCATGGAAAATCCTATACTATGCATCTTTCAAGCTTTCTCCTCCCCTTTGTTTAAAGTTGACAACATCATTATTAGGAGTAACACGAACAAAAGAAGAACTAGACATGACTTCAAACTAGAAAAGTAGTAACAAGTAAAGATAAATATTTTTGTATTTTTTTATGAGACAAACTAAATATAACAGCAAATAAAAAGAAGAACAAGTGAATGAAAATTGGTGTGAAGTACTTGATAGTTGGTGATGGTATTCCACGGCAACGGCGCCAGAAATCCTTCTTGATACTTGTGATCTGCGTTGGGTTTTCCATGAAGAGGAACAAGTTATCGCAACATAATGTGGGTAAGTATTTACCTCAGTTATGAAACCAAGGTTATCGAACCTATATGAATACCAATCCTCATTCATCTTCAGCGGCTGCACACAAAAGAGCAAACAACTGGCGCCCAATGGCGGCAAGAGGGTTGTCAATCCCCTTGATCTCGCTATTTGCAATAAAGTGAGTTGTGTAGATAATTGTAAATTTCAAAATAAAATAAAGGTAAATAAGAACAACAAGTTAGTGATAATGTTTGTAAATATATGAGTGAATAGACTCGGAGGCCGTAGTGTTCGCTAGTGGCATCTCTCATAGAAATATCATATGGTGGGTAAACAAATTACCGTTGGGAAATTGATAGAAAAGCGAATAGTTATGCCATATTCATGGCAATGATCATGTGTATATAGGCATCATGTCCATAAGAAAATATGCCGACTCCTGTCTGCACCTATTACTCCACCCATCGACAGTTATCCAACATGCATCTAGAGTATTAAGTAAAACAAAGTAATGCTTGGTGAGTGATGACATGATGTAGACAAAGTAAACTCAATCAATAAGAATTAACCCCATCGTTTTATCCCTAGTAGCAGCAACACAAAGATACATATTTTCCCCTACTTTGTCACTGGGATATAGAAACTCGTCAGGTTGAACCTACCACAACGCACCAATCCCACCAAAGAAATATCAATCTAGTTGACCAAACTATCTCAATAGACCGGAGAGCATTACGAAGCTATAATGATCATGCACATAAGAATCATATTAGAATTCAGAGAAAACTCAAATATTTATCATGAATAATCTGAACATAAAACAACAATTCATCGGATCCCAACAAATACACCATACAAAGGGATTACATCGGACAGATCAACGAAACAATGCAATGAATATTGTAATGAAGATTGAGAGAGAGAGAGAGATTGTCATCTAGGTACTACCTACAGACTGGTAGGTCTATGGTCAAATAACCACACATCATCATGAGGGTAGCAAGGTTGATGAAGAGGCCCTTCGTGGTCGATCCCCCCTTCGGCAGGATGCCAAAACAGAGCTCTAGATGGGCTCCCGTTGGAACAGAGAATTGCGGTGGCGTAAAAAGTGTTTCGGGAGATCCTCTAGGGTTCTATGAATATTAGAGAATTTATAGGCCAGAGAGGGACGTAGGGGGACACACGAGGGGGCCACCACATATAAGGGCGCCCCCAGGGCGCACCCTGATGTGTGCTGGGGCCCTTGTTTGCCTCCCAGCCTCCTCCCGAAGCTTTCAAGTCTTCTTTTGGTCCAGAAAAACATCATCAAAAAATTTCATGGAAATTGGACTTGATTTTGTACTGATGTTATTGATTAATCCCTAATCCTTATTTTACAAGTTCTTAATAGGTCTCTTTTCTTATTTTGAATGCAAATACCTAACTAAATACTAATAAAATTCTTTGTTGACAGCAATCTATGCTTCACAGTAGTATATATTTTGTATATCGAAGTCCTAGATAGGAAAGTAGAGTAGGCACAGATCCTCCACAAAAGGCAAAATGTATATGAAAAAAAGATTGATTGAACTTTCCAACGGACTCATTCCATGAGTAAACGATTGAATGGGATTCGCTTGGGCAACGAAATCAAGTCCTGGTCCCCTTTTCTCTCTTATTGAATTAACTAATTCATTTCCTTTTTACTTTTGGATTTTTTTTGATTTGATTTGGCATTATTCAACAATAAAAAAAGAAAAATTTCGACAAATTCCTTTTTTTTAATTATGTGATAATTATGAGAACCAATCCTACTACTTCTCGTCCCGGGGTTTCCACAATTGAAGAAAAAAGTACAGGTCGTATCGATCAAATTATTGGACCCGTGCTGGATGTCACTTTTCCCCCGGGCAAGTTACCTTATATTTATAACGCTTTGGTAGTCCAGAGTAGAGACACTGCCGATAAGCAAATTAATGTGACTTGTGAGGTACAAGAATTATTAGGAAATAATCGAGTTAGAGCTGTAGCTATGAGTGCTACGGACGGGTTGATGAGAGGGATGGAAGTGATTGACACGGGAGCTCCTCTCAGTGTTCCGGTCGGTGGAGCTACTCTCGGACGAATTTTCAACGTTCTTGGGGAGCCTGTTGACAATTTGGGTCCTGTAGATAGTAGTGCAACGTTCCCTATTCATAGATCTGCGCCTGCCTTTATCGAGTTAGATACGAAATTATCCATCTTTGAAACAGGTATTAAGGTCGTCGATCTTTTAGCTCCTTATCGACGTGGAGGAAAAATAGGACTATTTGGGGGGGCTGGAGTAGGTAAAACAGTACTGATCATGGAATTAATCAATAACATTGCTAAAGCTCATGGGGGCGTATCCGTATTCGGTGGAGTAGGGGAACGGACTCGTGAAGGAAATGATCTTTATATGGAAATGAAGGAATCCGGAGTAATTAATGAAAAAAATATTGAAGAATCAAAGGTAGCTCTAGTCTATGGCCAAATGAATGAACCACCGGGAGCTCGTATGAGAGTTGGTTTAACTGCCCTAACTATGGCAGAATATTTCCGAGATGTTAATAAGCAAGACGTGCTTTTATTTATCGATAATATCTTTCGTTTTGTTCAAGCAGGATCAGAGGTATCCGCTTTATTAGGGAGAATGCCCTCCGCAGTGGGTTATCAACCTACTCTTAGTACAGAAATGGGTTCTTTGCAAGAAAGAATTGCTTCTACTAAAAAGGGATCTATAACTTCGATTCAAGCAGTTTATGTACCTGCAGACGATTTGACCGACCCTGCCCCTGCCACAACATTTGCACATTTGGATATTGAATCCTTGGGGTTCCAGAATCTGCCTATTTTACTAGCCTTCGGAAACGGAAAACCATGAACCAAGAAGAGTTGGGTATGTTTTTTTTTTTGAATTTTTTTTGAGCTCTCAAGATATCGATATATACATATACAATCTATACATAATGTCTCTCTCTATATCTCTATATATTATATATATAATATGTACATTATGCAGTAGACCCATAATGGGAAATCAAAGTGGCAAATTTTTGAATGAAATAAAAAGCCCTTTTAACTCAGTGGTAGAGTAATGCCATGGTAAGGCATAAGTCATCGGTTCAAATCCGATAAAGGGCTTTTTAAATTAGTGGTAGAGTAATCTCGTGCTAAGACGTAAGTCATTGGTTCGAATCTGATAGAGTACTTTTCTACTAAATTGATTCGCTTTTTTTCTTTGTTTTTGAAGCTTTCTCTATATTTTTAGAGAATTTTATGACTTAGTGCGGGATGAATGCATTTTTGGTCTGAACACTAAATGAAGCACGGAATGGAAATTCAAAAAAAAATGGGACTCTTTTTCATCTTAGATCAATAAAATAACTACCTGTACTGAACTAATCTAGAATCCCTTTTAGTAATCCATTCTTATTCTATGCATTTTAAATGAATTTCCCTAAAAGGTAGAGGATGATCCATGAATTAATCTAACCATCAACTAAAAAAATCCTAGATGAAAACATAGCAGAAAAGTTAGAAAAACTCTTTGCTTTGGATCTAGTTATACTTTTCGAGTATATTGACAATTCCAAAAAACTGCTCATACTATGATTATATTATAATCACGAGCGGTTGTATATGGCCCTATCGTCTAGTGATGCCCCTATCGTCTAGTGGTTCAGGACATCTCTCTTTCAAGGAGGCAGCGGGGATTCGACTTCCCTTGGGGGTAGGGAGTATTATGAAAGGAGGTTAATCATAGATTATCAAAAACCCTAGAATAAATTCTTCCTGGGTCGATGCCCGAGTGGTTAATGGGGACGGACTGTAAATTCGTTGACAATGTCTACGCTGGTTCAAATCCAGCTCGGCCCAAAAATCTAGGGCTTCGTGAATATGAACTAAATCCTTTTGTTTTTCTCCCATAAAATAAAATGTCTGATCTATAGAAATAAAAGAGAAATAAAAAAGGGGAATTTTTTTTTCTAATCCATATCTCTCTCATTCCTTTCTTACAAACAAAAGAGTTTTTCTTGTTGAAGGGTGGGTTATTATCCATTTTTAGTGATAAAAAAGCACGACATACTAGTTATGTCACTCTCACTATACCCACGTATAATATAATATGTGGGTATGTAGTATATGATTCGTCTATTTCTTAGAGTACGACAGACGAATCAAATCTTCTTATGGTTCTATTTAAGAATGGGTATGCCATACACCCCGCGGGGATTGTAGTTCAATTGGTCAGAGCACCGCCCTGTCAAGGCGGAAGCTGCGGGTTCGAGCCCCGTCAGTCCCGAACTAGGGTTCAATGAATGGAGAAATTCATATTTCCTTTTTCCATGAAAAAAAGGGGCAGGGAGCAAGATCAAATACCCATAGGTCACCCTTACTTCACTTTTTTATTTTGCATCTCTCATTAAAGAGGGAGGGAAGGAGTATAGGAATTTTTTTCACTACTCCCGATCGATAAAGATAAAGAATTCCCCTTTTTGTTTGCGAATCCCTGTTTGTATCCTTTGAGCGCACGCCCATTAAGTAGCGATCAAATTAAGGAAATCGATCAAACGATCCCAATACCGTGCCAGCCCAAATCATGATCTTCACCAACTTGGATTTGGTTGTGCTCGAAATGGTTGTGCTCGAAAGGCAGTTATGAATCGATTGACTAATCCAATTCCAATATCTTGATTTCGGGCGGCAATGCACCGTGAACCGATATATATATCGTCTGCTAATACACGACCAATTAGTGTTTGGAAAAAAAGTTTTTCCGTCATCCCATTTTGAGGACTTACAGAAATACCTCGGATAGTACCACAATCTCTTCTACGCACAATAATATGTTGAACTACTTCAACAAGTCTACGTGTAAGATATCCAGCATCTGCTGTTCGTACAGCAGTATCTACAACTCCTTTGCGGGCTATGTCGAATCGGGATTCACTAAGACAGAAATAAAGCATTGGGTCGAACTCTTCTTTGGTGTTAAGGTGGTAGCTGTGAATAGCCATCGACTACCTGGAAAAGGTAGAAGAATAGGACCTATTCTGGGCCATACAATGCATTACAGACGTATGATCATTACCCTTCAACCGGGTTATTCTATTCCACTTCTAGATAGAGAAAAAAACTAAAGGAGAATACTTAATAATACGGCGAAACATTTATACAAAACACCTATCCCGAGCACACGCAAGGGAACCGTAGACAGGCAAGTGAAATCCAATCCACGAAATAATTTGATCCATGGACGGCACCGTTGTGGTAAAGGTCGTAATTCCAGAGGAATCATTACCGCAAGGCATACAGGGGGAGGTCATAAGCGCCTATACCCAGTACGTTTATTTTTCAAGTGATTCATATCGTCATCGTCAAGTATACCCGTTCCAAATTTCATTCCAATCAAATGATCCGTAGCGGCCAATACATCTCGTGGTAACAAGAATGTATTGTTCTGTTGTTGAAAAAATTTCTTTTGCCTTGCTTGAATCATAACGACTTACTTCAATTTTGACCCTATCCCCCATCAGTATTCGTATAGAACTAGACCGGATCTTTTCTGAAATATAGCCTAGGATGATGGTGTCATTCTCTAGCCGAACGCGGAACATTCCATTGGGTAGGGCTTCCGTAACTAAACCTTCGAAAGTTACTTTTGCTTCTCTCGGTTTTTTTTTCTGTCATATTTTTTCTCCTATTTTTCCATTTTTATTTTCAAAATAGGAAGGGCGAGATAGAATTCGAGCACTATAGGCGGGGCGATTACCATATATAACATAAGACTTCTCCCCCAATTCTGTTTAGTCGAGCTTCTCGATCTGTCATTATCCCTCGAGAAGTAGAAAGAATAGCAATTCCCATTCCACCCAAAACTTTAGGGAATGATGTACAGATCCATGTGTCTACATACATAGATTCTGTTCATGGATTAACGAAAATGTGCAAGAGCTCTATTTGCCTCTGCCATTCTATGAGTCG